>OY979652.1:9268500-9902500 GCA_963855885.1 Coenonympha glycerion | reverse complement strand
AGGCAAGCGCTGTCCGGCCGTCCCAGTGCGAGGAAAATCGGCTGATAACCGGAGTCAGAATTCGAAACAATCGAAGTTAGGTTAGGTTAGGTTAGGTTAGGTTAGGTTAGGTTAGGTTAGGTTAGGTTAGGTTAGGTTAGGTTAGGTTAGGTTAGGTTAGGTTAGGTTAGGTTAGGTTTGGGGCTGAGCGTATTCTCGCGGTAGAAGGCTCGTTGCAAGCGACTAGGCAAGCGCTGTCCGGCCGTCCCAGTGCGAGGAAAATCGGCTGATAACCGGAGTCAGAATTCGAATAAATTGATATTCTCGTCAACGGATGAGCCGATTCTCGTGGTCAAGGGCTCGTTGCAAGCGTCTAGGAAAGCGCCGTCCGGCCGCCCCAGTGCGAGGAAAATCGGCTGATAACCAGAGTCGGAATTCGAAAAAATCGATTTTCTCGTCAACGGCTGAGCCGATTCTCGCGATCGAAGGCTCGTTGCAAGCGACTAGGCAAGCGCCGTCCGGCCGCCCCAAAGCGAGGAAAATCGGCTGATAACCGAAGTCAGAATTCGAAAAAATCGATTTTCTCGTCAACGGCTGAGCCGATTCTCGCGGTCAAGGGCTCGTTGCAAGCGTCTAGGCAAGCGCAGTCCGGCCGTCCCAGTGCGAGGAATATCGGCTGATAACCGGAGTCAGAATTCGAAAAAATCGATTTTCTCGTCAACGGCTGAGCCGATTCTCGCGGTCAAGGGCTCGTTGCAAGCGTCTAGGCAAGCGCAGTCCGGCCGTCCCAGTGCGAGGAAAATCGGCTGATAACCGGAGTCAGAATTCGAAACAATCGAAGTAAGGTTAGGTTAGGTTAGGTTAGGTTAAGTTAGGTTAGGTTAAGTTAGGTTAGGTTTGGTTAGGTTAGATTAGGTTTGGGGCTGAGCGTATTCTCGCGGTCGAGGGCTCGTTGCAAGCGACTAGGCAAGCGCTGTCCGGCCGTCCCAGTGCGAGGAATATCGGCTGATAACCGGAGTCAGAATTCGAAAAAATCGATTTTCTCGTCAACGGCTGAGCCGATTCTCGTGGTCAAGGGCTCGTTGCAAGCGTCTAGGCAAGCGCCGTCCGGCCGCCCCAGTGCGAGGAAAATCGGCTGATAACCGGAGTCAGAATTCGAAAAAATCGATTATCTCGTCAACGGCTGAGCCGATTCTCGCGGTCGAGGGCTCTTTGCAAGCGACTAGGCAAGCGCCTTCCGGCCGCCCCAAAGCGAGGAAAATCGGCTGATAACCGAAGTCAGAATTCGAAAAATTCGATTTTCTTGCCAACCGCTGAGCCGATTCTTGCGGTCAAGGGCTCATTGCAAGCGTCTAGGCTATTGCCATCCGGACACCCCAGTCCGAGGAAAATCGGCTGATAACCGGAGTCAGAATTCGAAAAAATCGATTTTCTCGTCAACGGCTGAGCGTATTCTCGCGGTAGAGGGCTCGTTGCAAGCGACTAGGCAAGCGCTGTCCGGCCGTCCCAGTGCGAGGAAAATCGGCTGATAACCGGAGTCAGAATTCGAAACAATCGAAGTTAGGTTAGGTTAGGTTAGGTTAGGTTAGGTTAGGTTAGGTTTGGGGCTGAGCGTATTCTCGCGGTAGAAGGCTCGTTGCAAGCGTCTAGGCAAGCGCTGTCCGGCCGTCCCAGTGCGAGGAAAATCGGCTGATAACCGGAGTCAGAATTCGAATAAATTGATATTCTCGTCAACGGATGAGCCGATTATCGTGGTCAAGGGCTCGTTGCAGGCGTCTAGGCAAGCGCCGTCCGGCCACCTCAGTGCGAGGAAAATCGGCTGATAACCGGAGTCAGAATTCAAAAAAATCGATTTTCTCGTCAACGGCTGAGCCGATTCTCGCGGTCGAGGGCTCGTTGCAAGCGACTAGGCAAGCGCCGTCCGGCCGCCTCAAAGCGAGGAAAATCGGCTGATAACCGGAGTCAGAATTTGAAAAAATCGATGTTCCCGTCAACGGCTGAGCCGATTCTCGCGGTCTAGGGCTCATTGCAAGCGTCTAGGCAAGCGCCGTCCGGGCACCCCAGTCCGAGGAAAATCGGCTGATAACCGGAGTCAGAATTCGAATAAATTGATATTCTCGTCAACGGATGAGCCGATTATCGTGGTCAAGGGCTCGTTGCAGGCGTCTAGGCAAGCGCCGTCCGGCCACCCCAGTGCGAGGAAAATCGGCTGATAACCGGAGTCAGAATTCGAAAAAATCGATTTTCTCGTCAACGGCTGAGCCGATTCTCGCGGTCGAGGGCTCGTTGCAAGCGACTAGGCAAGCGCCGTCCGGCCGCCTCAAAGCGAGGAAAATCGGTTGACAACCGGAGTCAGAATTCGAAAAAATCGATGTTCCCGTCAACGGCTGAGCCGATTCTCGCGGTCTAGGGCTCATTGCAAGCGTCTAGGCAAGCGCCGTCCGGCCGCCCCAGTGCGAGGAAAATCGGCTGATAAACGGAGTCAGAATTCGAAAAAAATCAATTTTTTCGCCAACCGCGGAGCCGATTCTCGCGCTCGAGGGCTTGTAGTACCTAAGCGTGTCAGCAAGTGCTGTCCGGCCGCCCCAGTGCGAGAAAAATCGGCTGATAACCAGAGTCAGAATTCGAAAAAAATCGATTTTCTCGTCAACCGCGGAGCCGATTCTCGCGCTCGAGGGCTTGTAGTAAGCGTCTTATCAAGCGCCGTCCGGCCGCCCCAGTGGAAGGAAAATCGGCTGATAAACGGCGTCAGAATTCGAAAAAAATCAATTTTTTCGCCAACCGCGGAGCCGATTCTCGCGCTCGAGGGCTTGTAGTAAGCGTGTCAGCAAGTGCTGTCCGGCCGCCCAAGTGCGAGGAAAATCGGCTGATAACCGGAGTCAGAATTCGAAAAAAATCGATTTTCTCGCCAACCGCGGAGCCGATTCTCGTGCTCGAGGGATTGTTGTAAGCGCTTCAGCAAGCGCCGTCCGGCCTCCCCAGTGCGAGGAAAATCGGCTGATAACCGGAGTCAGAATTCGAAAAAAATCGATTTTCTCGCCAACCGTGGAGCCGATTCTCGCGCTCGAGGGCTTGTTGTAAGCGTCTCAGCAAGCGCCGTCTGGCCGCCTATGTGCGAGCCCTCTACCGCGAGAATACGCTCAGCCCCAAACCTAACCTTTTTTTTTTTTTTTTTCGCTGGGAAATGCATTTACGCATCCCGGCCGGAGACTGAGCGGGACAGAGCCGCGCAGTCTCCGGCCGGGTATGTGGGACTCGCTGACTGAGAGGCAGTCAGAATACCCACTAAAACCCAGCGGAGCCGCCTGCGTCCCAGATGGGGCGCCAAAGGATCGCGGAAGCATGCACTTTGACGCCCCGACGCGCTCGCCGTACCACTCACTCATTTCTACGGGGGAGGTAGAAGGTGCGCATATCTGCGCCTCCTTCTGCCCGGTCTCCTTCTGCGGAGCGGGAGGGCATCAGCCGCCTGCTCTCTCTCCCGCTCCAAAGCCTCCTTTATGTTCATCACCTCCTCGCAGTAGGAGGTGACGTGAGACCACCCGTCCTCACTGTCGAGCATGTAATTGATTACGTTCGACAGCGAGAGATCCCCGTTAAGTCGCGACACCAGCGAGTGTCTTTGTGGCGCCCATGACGCGCATTCTGCGAGGGTGTGGCGAGCTGTGTCCTGTGGCGCGCCACATTCATGACAGGCAGGAGACGCCTCCCTCCTAGCAATCCCGTGCAAGTACCCGCCGAAGCATCCGTGTCCGGTGAGGACCTGCACGAGACGATACGTCAGCATGCCATGATGCCGATTCAGCCACCGCTCTAAATGGGGCCGAACTCCTTCGACAGTCCAGGTACCAGCCGCTGGAGACTCGAGGTCCTCTTTCCACCTTTGTACCAGGGCCTCATTCCCACACGATCGCAGTCGACCTATCTCCTCCGGCCCTGGTCTTTCGCCTCGAGCTCTCATGCTCGACCGGTACTGGTGTACTTGTGCGAGTACTTCGGCCTGCAATTCCCAAGGCGGGTCACCTGCTAGAAGAGTGGCAGCCGTCCACGACACTGTACGGTAACCCCGAATAGCACGCACTGTGATGTTTCGTTGTGGTCTCCGCAGGAGAGATACATTCTGTGGAGAAAGTGCGCGTACCCATATGGGAGCTCCATACAGTGCCATGCTCCTGATGATACCCGTATAAAGTCGCCTGCAGGCCGATGCTGGCCCCCCGATATTTGGCAAAAGCCTCCCGAGAGCGGCAGCTGCCCCGACCAGTCTGGGAGCAAGCAGCTCGAAATGCCTCCAAAATGTCCATCTACCGTCCAGGATGAGGCCCAGATATTTCATCTAGGGCTTTACCTGGATATCTACACCCTGAACGGTAATGAACGCACCTCGAGGAGGACCCCTGCGTGGACCATGAAAAAGGAGAACCTCCGTTTTGGCAGCCGAAATCCTCAGGCCCAACATACGGATTCTCCGCACTACCAACGACGTGCCAACCGTGGCCAGAAGGGATGCCTCCCTGAATGTGCTTCCACGAGCAGTGACGAGGGTGTCATCTGCGTAACATATTACCCCCATCCCAGGGAGTACAGGTGCCCGCAGGAGCCAGTCAAAGCCGATGTTCCAAAGCACCGGCCCCAGAACCGACCCCTGCGGAACCCCGTTGAGCACCTGCCGTCGTACTGTTTGTCCGTCACGCCCTACCCACGACACCCATCTATCCTGTAAGTATTCCTCCAATAATCTCCTGAGATACAGGGGCACTTCGTGATACCTGAGTGCCTCCAATATAGTCTCAAGGGGGAGACTATTGAAGGCATTCGTGACGTCCAGAGAGACGGCGAGGACGACATCCCCTGTGGCTACTGCCTCATCTGTTAGAGCCTTCAGAGACTCCAGAGCATCTATGGTTGAGCGACCCGCCCTAAAGCCATACTGTGATGTCGACAACCCTGGACCGACAGTTTCAAGGTGGCTAACGAGCCGGTCAGCTAAAATCTTTTCAAACAGCTTTCCGGTCTCATTGAGCAAGACTATCGGTCTATACGCTGACGGGGCGTCCAACGGACGGCCTTCTTTTCGGATGAGGCACAGCAAGCCTTCCTTCCAATTCCCAGGGAACTGCCCGGTTCTCAAGCATTGATTGAACAGTTCCCTGAGCCGCCCCGATAGGAACTCTCGGGTCATGTAGATGACCCGTCCCGGAATACCGTCCGGTCCCGGTGCCGTCTTCCTAGACCGAAGTCGGTCCAGCGCCACATCCATTTCTTCCTCAGTAACTAGCGGAACAGAACCGCTGTTTTCTTCGCTTACTGAGACAGACATCATCGGAGGGACATGGCCCCGGGACTCCGGGAAGAGCTCCTCGACTACTCGACGCAGGAACTCCGGCTGGAGGCTCTGAGTCGTCGGAGGCCCCGGGTTACGGAGCTTCCTTCTTGCTACGCGATAGGGACGTCCCCAAGGATCTCGGTTCAGATCCTCCAGCATCTCTTCTCGGGCTCGTTCTTTAGCGTGACTTATCGCCAGTTGAAGGGCCTTTTTGGCCTCGCGGTAAGTCTCCCTCAATTGCCCTTCTAGGACCGAGTCCAGGCCATTCCTCCTACGACATCGAACATACGCTCTCCGGGCTCTGTGACAGGCAGTACGGAGGTCTGCGATTTCTCCCGACCACCAGTACACAGACCTACGACGTCGAAATCCGCGATGCCTTGGCATTGAGGAATCGCACACCTCAGTCAGGGCCTCACGCATACGGTCTGCCAGCTCCCCGGTACTGGCGTTTATTTCTCGGCGTGGTGACGACCATCCCTGGACAACTGATGCCTCTATCACCAGTTCTCGATCGATCTGACTCAGGCACCAACGTGGGAAACAATTCGGACTTCCGCGAGGAGATACGACGGTGGAGGCAGAGACCTCAAACCGAATATAATTGTGGTCCGACAAGGTCTCCACTCCGTCAACTACCCTCCAGTCGGTTATCCTATCGGCAATCGAAGGTGTGGCGAATGACAGGTCCACTATGGAACCTCCGCGGTCACGAACGCAGGTAAGGGCTGTTCCCCTGTTAAGACGGGCCAGTCCTAGGTGCACAGCCCACACCTGTACAGCCCTGCCCCTGCTGTCCGTATAGGGACTTCCCCACGCCTGGCACTTAGCGTTGAAGTCGCCAAGAACCAAAGTGCGCCCTTCATTGTGCCGACGAACAGCCGCACTGAGAGAGTCCAGAAAGTCCTCGAACTCCGCCAGCGTACGATTAGGCGAGAAATACACCCCAAAGACCGTATATCCCCCCCATCTCGCCACCGCGATCCCCGGACTCCTCTCAACGGCATAGAGAGGGGGACCGGTGTCCACGGAAACAATAGCCACTAAATCATCCGAATCCCCGACCCAATGTGACTGAGAAGATACAAAATATGGCTCACATGCCACCGCCAAATCAATTTGCCACTCCGCGAGAGACTGCAGTAGGAGGTCTTGGGCCCCCGCAGAGTGGTTCAAGTTCGTCTGGAGGATGCTCATATGACGTGTCCGGTTCATGACAACATTTCAGCATCCTCCCGTGCAGGACTATGCCTGCCATTGGCCTGCGGCTGAGGACCAGTCCCGCTTCTCGCGGGGGTAGGGCGGCAGCTCTTTCCACCCATGATGTGATCTGCAGGGATCCCCGCGTCAGCACAGACTGCGCAGCGCATGGTGCCATTGCACCCCGCTGCCAGATGTCCCTCCACGCCGCATCTGTAGCAGAGTTTGCTACGGTCCTCCTTAGCAGGACACAAGGCACTCGTGTGCCCCATGCCTAAGCACCGGTAGCAGCGCAGGGGGCGCTGCTCAAGGGCCTGAACCGCCACGGAGCTCCATCCTACTAGCAGCCGTCCAGCATCGATTACCTTCCTCGCTGCGTCCACAGGGCAGTGGACTGTGGTCGAGCCAACCCCTCTTGGACCCGGTTGAATGGCTCCCACTTTAACGGCAGAAAGAAGGCAGCCGCTGGCACGGACCACCGCCGTTGCAACTTTTTCCGCCGTGGCAGAGTCGTCTAGGCCAGAAACCCGGAGAGACACCGTTTTGGTAGGGCAGGTGACCTCTGCGACACCGCCCAACGCCGTCCGTAACCGACCAGCCAGCAGATCCGCCTTTTCCCTAGACTGCTCCAAAGGCAGTTGCGGCATCTCTAGAAGCCTGGCTCCAGTCACCGTACGACGGATCTTCATACCTCCACCTATACCGAGCTCTGTCAGATCGACCTCACGCTCCGCCTGTTCGAGCACCTCAGCATAGGTTACCCCCCTCTTTGCTGCGTCCGGAGCCAGCGTTATAATCACCGCAGCATTTTTGGGAGAAGCAAGGCTCGGCTTGGCCTGCTGCTTGGGCACGGGGGAGACCTTCGGTGGCGCAGGTGGGGTTGCAGCGGACGCTGCCGGGCGAGAGGCTTTATTCGCTTTCTTTCCGGCAACAGTGGCCCAGCTTTTCGTAGTTTGCGAAGCCCCACTCGGCCCTGCCACTACCTCAGGAGAATTGTATGAGGCTGCCTCCGAAGTTCTTTTGCCGCCGGCTGTAAACGCTGAAATATCTGCAGTCCGAAGGGTTGTGCCTAGCCTCCTTTTGTCCTTCGACAGAGGTGGGCGGTGCACCTTCTCTGGGAGAAGGCGCTCCTCAATCCCTGCGAAGCGGGCATCCAGCATCACCCCAACCGAGGATACGATTGAGGCTTTTAGTTCCTCCAATATGCTAGCACTCAGGGTGGGAGCTGCTGCGTCTCTTGACGGGGATTTAGTGGCCGCCGCCATTGCCGTCTTTATTTCGACGAATTCACGCCGGTGCGCTTTAAGCTCCGCCTTAAGGTTCTCCACCTCAGATCGGAGACGGGCGTTGTCTGCTCGCAGCCGGCGCGCTTCCTCTGTCTCTGTTCTTGAGGCTAGGGCCTCCACTATTGACTGAAGTTCAGTCGCCGCCTCCTTGAACCGCTTTATGTAGGTACCCTTTAAATTTTTTGACTTGCTGGCCATTTGAATAATGGCAGCAGCATTCCTTCCTGCCGAAGCACGCAACTCTTGGGCGCTTAGGTTGGAAGGCTCCTCCCGGCATGACGTTTCACTAGTAACACCAGCCTCTGGGTCCAGAACTGTTTCAAATATTTCCGGTCTCGCTATTCGATCTTTCAGGAATTTATTGAACGCCGCCTCTCTAGTCTCTTCACGAGCGGCTTTTAATTCTGCTCGCGCTTCCGCTAACCCTGTACCACTCCCAAGAAGAGGTGTCGTGGGTCTCGACGCCGAAGACCACCGAGGTGTTGACGCTCCTGAGCTCGGCGAAACCGAGTTCTGCCTCCGCGAAAACTGAAAAATCGGGCTTCGAGTTCTAGGGTTCTCCCTCGACTCCATCGTTTGCCATCTTGACGAACTACGTACAACAGGTACTTTATCCCCTGTTTTGTTCACCGCTTCACCGTCACTCATACTGAGCTCGACTGCTGCCCGTCTAGACTCGAACTATCTAACGAAAAGGTTACATACTCATGTCATCGCCTAAACGGGCAAAGCGCACAAACGCTCGACAACGTGCACAGCGACGCGAACACCGACTCGTAGTACTTACTGGCTATGAAGCTAAACACTACGAGCTAGCGAACCTCTCAACACGGCCGACAACGTGCACAGCGACGCGAACACCGACTCGTAGTACTGGCTATGAAGCTAAACACTACGAGCTAGCGAACCTCTCAACACGGCCGACAACGTGCACAGCGACGCGAACACCGACTCGTAGTACTGGCTATGAAGCTAAACACTACGAGCTAGCGAACCTCTCAACACGGCCGACAACGTGCACAGCGACGCGAACACCGACTCGTAGTACTGGCTATGAAGCTAAACACTACGAGCTAGCGAACCTCTCAACACGGCCGACAACGTGCACAGCGACGCGAACACCGACTCGTAGTACTGGCTATGAAGCTAAACACTACGAGCTAGCGAACCTCTCAACACGGCCGACAACGTGCACAGCGACGCGAACACCGACTCGTAGTACTGGCTATGAAGCTAAACACTACGAGCTAGCGAACCTCTCAACACGGCCGACAACGTGCACAGCGACGCGAACACCGACTCGTAGTACTGGCTATGAAGCTAAACACTACGAGCTAGCGAACCTCTCAACACGGCCGACAACGTGCACAGCGACGCGAACACCGACTCGTAGTACTGGCTATGAAGCTAAACACTACGAGCTAGCGAACCTCTCAACACGGCCGACAACGTGCACAGCGACGCGAACACCGACTCGTAGTACTGGCTATGAAGCTAAACACTACGAGCTAGCGAACCTCTCAACACGGCCGACAACGTGCACAGCAACGCGAACACCGACTCGTAGTACTGGCTATGAAGCTAAACACTACGAGCTAGCGAACCTCTCAACACGGCCGACAACGTGCACAGCAACGCGAACACCGACTCGTAGTACTGGCTATGAAGCTAAACACTACGAGCTAGCGAACCTCTCAACACGGCCGACAACGTGCACAGCGACGCGAACACCGACTCGTAGTACTGGCTATGAAGCTAAACACTACGAGCTAGCGAACCTCTCAACACGGCCGACAACGTGCACAGCGACGCGAACACCGACTCGTAGTACTGGCTATGAAGCTAAACACTACGAGCTAGCGAACCTCTCAACACGGCCGACAACGTGCACAGCGACGCGAACACCGACTCGTAGTACTGGCTATGAAGCTAAACACTACGAGCTAGCGAACCTCTCAACACGGCCGACAACGTGCACAGCGACGCGAACACCGACTCGTAGTACTGGCTATGAAGCTAAACACTACGAGCTAGCGAACCTCTCAACACGGCCGACAACGTGCACAGCAACGCGAACACCGACTCGTAGTACTGGCTATGAAGCTAAACACTACGAGCTAGCGAACCTCTCAACACGGCCGACAACGTGCACAGCAACGCGAACACCGACTCGTAGTACTGGCTATGAAGCTAAACACTACGAGCTAGCGAACCTCTCAACACGGCCGACAACGTGCACAGCGACGCGAACACCGACTCGTAGTACTGGCTATGAAGCTAAACACTACGAGCTAGCGAACCTCTCAACACGGCCGACAACGTGCACAGCGACGCGAACACCGACTCGTAGTACTGGCTATGAAGCTAAACACTACGAGCTAGCGAACCTCTCAACACGGCCGACAACGTGCACAGCGACGCGAACACCGACTCGTAGTACTGGCTATGAAGCTAAACACTACGAGCTAGCGAACCTCTCAACACGGCCGACAACGTGCACAGCAACGCGAACACCGACTCGTAGTACTGGCTATGAAGCTAAACACTACGAGCTAGCGAACCTCTCAACACGGCCGACAACGTGCACAGCGACGCGAACACCGACTCGTAGTACTGGCTATGAAGCTAAACACTACGAGCTAGCGAACCTCTCAACACGGCCGACAACGTGCACAGCGACGCGAACACCGACTCGTAGTACTGGCTATGAAGCTAAACACTACGAGCTAGCGAACCTCTCAACACGGCCGACAACGTGCACAGCGACGCGAACACCGACTCGTAGTACTGGCTATGAAGCTAAACACTACGAGCTAGCGAACCTCTCAACACGGCCGACAACGTGCACAGCAACGCGAACACCGACTCGTAGTACTGGCTATGAAGCTAAACACTACGAGCTAGCGAACCTCTCAACACGGCCGACAACGTGCACAGCGACGCGAACACCGACTCGTAGTACTGGCTATGAAGCTAAACACTACGAGCTAGCGAACCTCTCAACACGGCCGACAACGTGCACAGCGACGCGAACACCGACTCGTAGTACTGGCTATGAAGCTAAACACTACGAGCTAGCGAACCTCTCAACACGGCCGACAACGTGCACAGCGACGCGAACACCGACTCGTAGTACTGGCTATGAAGCTAAACACTGCGAGCTAGCGAACCTCTCAACACGGCCGACAACGTGCACCGCCCCAAACCTAACCTAACCTAACCAAACCTAACCTAACCTAAAATAACCTAACCTAACCTAACCTAACTTCGATTGTTTCGAATTCTGACTCCGGTTATCAGCCGATTTTCCTCGCACTGGGACGGCCAGACTGCGCTTGCCTAGACGCTTACTACAAGCCCCCGAGCGATAGATTATATTGCATTTAAAAATGAAACACAAGTGATTCAGTCATTTTTTTATTGTTCTTAATCATAATAAAATACATCAACACAACGCATGTCCGCTCGGTCGTCTTACTACAAATTATGTACAGCTGGAGGCATATTAGAAAGTACAGTCAGAGTCAAAAATCTATATATAGCTTAAAGGCTGAAACGGTATGCAAGTGACTGCATAATACCGTAAACACACTATCAATTTTAAGACAACAGCTTTAGGTTCAAAATATTTCTATGTAATATTACTTTTTATTTCTGTTGTATACTGATTGGCCGAGTGTATGCAAGGCATTTTGTTTGCAAATGTCTATATGCACTTTTGACCCTGACCATACATTAATATTTCATTCCTTTATTTAGTTATTAATCAAAAAAATCTTTACAAATTGTTTGTTTTTATTTTAAACTCAAATTGTTTCTTCAAAAGATTGCTCATAAAATGGCTATGCACTGTAATATCAGTGTTTCTAATGGTATGTTGAACAGTAAATGATATAATAATATGATGTTAACAAGTTTATTACGTTTAGCAAGTGTTTTAATAACTATCGAAACAAAATCGATACCCTCCGTCATTATATTATCTACAATAATTATTATTAACTAACCTAAAAAGCCGTGTGAATGTAGGAATCATTCTTATTTACTTCACCAATACTGCAGGAACCTGTGTGTTAATCCGAGGTTTTCTCCACTAAAAACATGCTCAAAATCGGTTCAGCAGTTTTCGCGTGAAGGAGCAACGCATATTTTTGCCACAAACAACTATTTGTCGCCAAGGATGTACCATTACAACCGTATTTGGCTGCAGCAAGTGGTTTCAACAGAAAAGCTGGACAGAACACACAGTTTCATTGCATATTACGAGTAAAATAATTATATAAAAAATACCAAATGTTAATCTGTAGGTTTTTACATTAACACAAACAAATTTTGTTGTACGACTTTTTAAAATTCAGTATTAATTTATTTCATACAAATAAAATGTTATTTCTGTAAAGTGACATTACACTGTTGCGGTTTCGGTCCGCGCCGTTGCCACTTGGCGATGTTACATTACAGAGTAGGAACTAGTAGAGTATATCTGTAAAATATTTTATATTTCTCAAAATATCGAGTAAAAAAGTCGTAGAACGAAAGTTGTTGGTATTAATGTAAACAAATACAGGCCGAGAGCGTTTTAGTATTTAATTTTTTTACCCCCTGTATTGATGGTTAGCAGCGCCTAAAGGTTGCCGCACACTGTACCATGTTGCGGCCACCGACGTCGCGTCGCCACTGCTAACAGCACCATCTATCGGCCCTCAATGGAGTTCTCGACGTCGCGTCGTCGCAGAATACAGCGCCATCTATTGGCTATTAATGGAGTTCTCAAAGTCACGTCGCCGCTGCCTACAACGCCATCTTGCGGCGCGCGATGGGAGCTCGACGTCGCGTCGCCGCCCGCGCCTACAGCGCCACCTTGCGGCGCGCGGTGGGATCTCGACGTCGCGTCGCCGCCGCCTACAGCGCCATCTTGCGGCCCTCGATGGAGATCTCGACGGCGCGGCGAGTGCTGCCCTTCATGCGCTTCTGGTCGAGGAACTTCTTCATCTGCTTCTCGTAGCGCGTCATCTTCTTCTTGCTCATCTGTGAATGGACCGAGCAGAGGGGTTATTGACGTTACGTTGTCACACACTCAGTAATGTGAAACAAGAAAAAAAAATAACACTGAAAAATTAACTTTACAGCTATTGCTTTAGTGTGTAAAATTGAATGAGCTTCAATATAAGCTTGCCGAAATTAATAACCTTTTATCTAGATTTGCTCGATCAGACCAAGACATGTGGATCGGATAGGTTTATGAATTGAGAAGATTACTGAACAGTAGAGGGGGTGGTGGGCTGTGGGTTTGTTACCACTGATTTTACCACGTGGTTTGTTGTTTGTTTGTTTGGGTGGTGTTGTTAAATTTTTTTATTTCGGTGAAATTCTAAATTTATATGAGTCTCGTCAATATGTCATATTCCGCAATTTATTAAGTTTTCAACGCTTGCAAACATTTTAATAAGAATATTTTTAATATAAATTCCATTTGTCGTATTGCCAAGATTTGTACTTCTCGGCGCTCTATCCTACTTTCTCCGTAGTTTATCAATGCTTGGAAAATTCTTTTCAGTGATTTGTATGGGATTGGAACAACGCCATCTATTGGTTGCCCATTACTTCATTTCAAGGTTGGACAGTATGTAGTAACAAGAGAGAGCTGCAAGTGGCGTGTCTCACCCTGGACATGTCGAGCTCGCAGGTGGACTTGGGGCGCACCACGTAGTCCTTGTTGGAAGGGGCCGGCACGCGCGCGCGCGCCACCCAGCCGGGGTCGCCGGGCCGCAGCGGGCTGAAATGAAATAAAAATGAAATGAAATGAAAAAGTTTATTGGTAATGCACATTAGGTACATATTAACAAGAGAGAGAAAAAAAATAAATAACAGGAAGAACAATGTGCACTCCCAAATGCAACAACAACCTGCAACCAACGATTACACGTTAAAAGCACTTACTGACCTCGCGCAGATTTTTAATTTGTCAAAACGTCATTGGCTGCAACACAGAACATCATCGTACCGAGCCAAGTGACAAACAGCGACACGACGTATACAAATGGAACAAAATTAAAAAAATATATGCGAATCACTGATCTCTATCTCTGGATTAATCATTCTATACATCTGACAGTCCCTAATTTTTTGTACCGATTTGAAGCGCCACTCGTCCACGGTACTAAATTGATATTTGTTCATTGTGGTCGTCGTTTTGGATGTAGTTTTATTTTAGTTCCATAGACACTTTTTGTGTCAGCGCTAGAGTCGCTATTTCTTTAAATCATCTTGCGGAGTGAGCCTTCTGTACCTTTAGGTAATACTATTTATTTCGTGATTCTACTGTACTCGCCGCTCCTCGCGCGTCCTCGCCGCACCACACTGCAGCTCCACTGTACTCAGTACTCACCGCTCGGGCTCGTCGGTGCGCGCGCGCTTGGCGGAGGGACCGGGCTCCTCGCGCTTGCGGCCCGCCATCGCCTCGTCGCGCGCTCGCCGCTCCTCGCGCGTCCTCGCCGCACCACACTGCAGCTCTACTGTACTCACCGCTCGGACTCGTCGGTGCGCGCGCGCTTGGCGGAGGGGCCGGGCTCCTCGCGCTTGCGGCCCGCCATCGCCTCTTCGCGCGCTCGCCGCTCCTCGCGCGTCCTCGCCGCACCACACTGCAGCTCTACTGTACTCACCGCTCGGACTCGTCGGTGCGCGCGCGCTTGGCGGAGGGGCCGGGCTCCTCGCGCTTGCGGCCCGCCATCGCCTCGTCGCGCGCTCGCCGCTCCTCGCGCGTCCTCGCCGCACCACACTGCAGCTCTACTGTACTCACCGCTCGGACTCGTCGGTGCGCGCGCGCTTGGCGGAGGGGCCGGGCTCCTCGCGCTTGCGGCCCGCCATCGCCTCGTCGCGCGCTCGCCGCTCCTCGCGCGTCCTCGCCGCAACACACTGCAGCTCTACTGTACTCACCGCTCGGACTCGTCGGTGCGCGCGCGCTTGGCGGAGGGGCCGGGCTCCTCGCGCTTGCGGCCCGCCATCGCCTCGTCGCGCGCTCGCCGCTCCTCGCGCGTCCTCGCCGCACCACACTGCAGCTCTACTGTGCTCACCGCTCGGACTCGTCGGTGCGCGCGCGCTTGGCGGAGGGGCCGGGCTCCTCGCGCTTGCGGCCCGCCATCGCCTCGTCGCGCGCTCGCCGCTCCTCGCGCGTCCTCGCCGCACCACACTGCAGCTCTACTGTGCTCACCGCTCGGACTCGTCGGTGCGCGCGCGCTTGGCGGAGGGGCCGGGCTCCTCGCGCTTGCGGCCCGCCATCGCCTCGTCGCGCGCTCGCCGCTCCTCGCGCGTCCTCGCCGCACCACACTGCAGCTCTACTGTACTCACCGCTCGGACTCGTCGGTGCGCGCGCGCTTGGCGGAGGGGCCGGGCTCCTCGCGCTTGCGGCCCGCCATCGCCTCGTCGCGCGCTCGCCGCTCCTCGCGCGTCCTCGCCGCACCACACTGCAGCTCTACTGTACTCACCGCTCGGACTCGTCGGTGCGCGCGCGCTTGGCGGAGGGGCCGGGCTCCTCGCGCTTGCGGCCCGCCATCGCCTCTTCGCGCGCTCGCCGCTCCTCGCGCGTCCTCGCCGCACCACACTGCAGCTCTACTGTACTCACCGCTCGGACTCGTCGGTGCGCGCGCGCTTGGCGGAGGGGCCGGGCTCCTCGCGCTTGCGGCCCGCCATCGCCTCGTCGCGCGCTCGCCGCTCCTCGCGCGTCCTCGCCGCACCACACTGCAGCTCTACTGTACTCACCGCTCGGACTCGTCGGTGCGCGCGCGCTTGGCGGAGGGGCCGGGCTCCTCGCGCTTGCGGCCCGCCATCGCCTCGTCGCGCGCTCGCCGCTCCTCGCGCGTCCTCGCCGCAACACACTGCAGCTCTACTGTACTCACCGCTCGGACTCGTCGGTGCGCGCGCGCTTGGCGGAGGGGCCGGGCTCCTCGCGCTTGCGGCCCGCCATCGCCTCGTCGCGCGCTCGCCGCTCCTCGCGCGTCCTCGCCGCACCACACTGCAGCTCTACTGTGCTCACCGCTCGGACTCGTCGGTGCGCGCGCGCTTGGCGGAGGGGCCGGGCTCCTCGCGCTTGCGGCCCGCCATCGCCTCGTCGCGCGCTCGCCGCTCCTCGCGCGTCCTCGCCGCACCACACTGCAGCTCTACTGTGCTCACCGCTCGGACTCGTCGGTGCGCGCGCGCTTGGCGGAGGGGCCGGGCTCCTCGCGCTTGCGGCCCGCCATCGCCTCGTCGCGCGCTCGCCGCTCCTCGCGCGTCCTCGCCGCACCACACTGCAGCTCTACTGTACTCACCGCTCGGACTCGTCGGTGCGCGCGCGCTTGGCGGAGGGGCCGGGCTCCTCGCGCTTGCGGCCCGCCATCGCCTCGTCGCGCGCTCGCCGCTCCTCGCGCGTCCTCGCCGCACCACACTGCAGCTCTACTGTACTCACCGCTCGGACTCGTCGGTGCGCGCGCGCTTGGCGGAGGGGCCGGGCTCCTCGCGCTTGCGGCCCGCCATCGCCTCGTCGCGCGCTCGCCGCTCCTCGCGCGTCCTCGCCGCACCACACTGCAGCTCTACTGTACTCACCGCTCGGACTCGTCGGTGCGCGCGCGCTTGGCGGAGGGGCCGGGCTCCTCGCGCTTGCGGCCCGCCATCGCCTCGTCGCGCGCTCGCCGCTCCTCGCGCGTCCTCGCCGCACCACACTGCAGCTCTACTGTACTCACCGCTCGGACTCGTCGGGTGCGCGCGCGCTTGGCGGAGGGGCCGGGCTCCTCGCGCTTGCGGCCCGCCATCGCCTCGTCGCGCGCTCGCCGCTCCTCGCGCGTCCTCGCCGCACCACACTGCAGCTCTACTGTACTCACCGCTCGGACTCGTCGGTGCGCGCGCGCTTGGCGGAGGGGCCGGGCTCCTCGCGCTTGCGGCCCGCCATCGCCTCTTCGCGCGCTCGCCGCTCCTCGCGCGTCCTCGCCGCACCACACTGCAGCTCTACTGTACTCACCGCTCGGACTCGTCGGTGCGCGCGCGCTTGGCGGAGGGGCCGGGCTCCTCGCGCTTGCGGCCCGCCATCGCCTCGTCGCGCGCTCGCCGCTCCTCGCGCGTCCTCGCCGCACCACACTGCAGCTCTACTGTACTCACCGCTCGGACTCGTCGGTGCGCGCGCGCTTGGCGGAGGGGCCGGGCTCCTCGCGCTTGCGGCCCGCCATCGCCTCGTCGCGCGCTCGCCGCTCCTCGCGCGTCCTCGCCGCACCACACTGCAGCTCTACTGTACTCACCGCTCGGACTCGTCGGTGCGCGCGCGCTTGGCGGAGGGGCCGGGCTCCTCGCGCTTGCGGCCCGCCATCGCCTCGTCGCGCGCTCGCCGCTCCTCGCGCGTCCTCGCCGCACCACACTGCAGCTCTACTGTACTCACCGCTCGGACTCGTCGGTGCGCGCGCGCTTGGCGGAGGGGCCGGGCTCCTCGCGCTTGCGGCCCGCCATCGCCTCGTCGCGCGCTCGCCGCTCCTCGCGCGTCCTCGCCGCACCACACTGCAGCTCTACTGTACTCACCGCTCGGACTCGTCGGTGCGCGCGCGCTTGGCGGAGGGGCCGGGCTCCTCGCGCTTGCGGCCCGCCATCGCCTCGTCGCGCGCTCGCCGCTCCTCGCGCGTCCTCGCCGCACCACACTGCAGCTCTACTGTACTCACCGCTCGGACTCGTCGGTGCGCGCGCGCTTGGCGGAGGGGCCGGGCTCCTCGCGCTTGCGGCCCGCCATCGCCTCGTCGCGCGCTCGCCGCTCCTCGCGCGTCCTCGCCGCACCACACTGCAGCTCTACTGTACTCACCGCTCGGACTCGTCGGTGCGCGCGCGCTTGGCGGAGGGGCCGGGCTCCTCGCGCTTGCGGCCCGCCATCGCCTCGTCGCGCGCTCGCCGCTCCTCGCGCGTCCTCGCCGCACCACACTGCAGCTCTACTGTACTCACCGCTCGGACTCGTCGGTGCGCGCGCGCTTGGCGGAGGGGCCGGGCTCCTCGCGCTTGCGGCCCGCCATCGCCTCGTCGCGCGCTCGCCGCTCCTCGCGCGTCCTCGCCGCACCACACTGCAGCTCTACTGTACTCACCGCTCGGACTCGTCGGTGCGCGCGCGCTTGGCGGAGGGGCCGGGCTCCTCGCGCTTGCGGCCCGCCATCGCCTCGTCGCGCGCTCGCCGCTCCTCGCGCGTCCTCGCCGCACCACACTGCAGCTCTACTGTACTCACCGCTCGGACTCGTCGGTGCGCGCGCGCTTGGCGGAGGGGCCGGGCTCCTCGCGCTTGCGGCCCGCCATCGCCTCGTCGCGCGCTCGCCGCTCCTCGCGCGTCCTCGCCGCACCACACTGCAGCTCTACTGTACTCACCGCTCGGACTCGTCGGTGCGCGCGCGCTTGGCGGAGGGGCCGGGCTCCTCGCGCTTGCGGCCCGCCATCGCCTCGTCGCGCGCTCGCCGCTCCTCGCGCGTCCTCGCCGCACCACACTGCAGCTCTACTGTACTCACCGCTCGGACTCGTCGGTGCGCGCGCGCTTGGCGGAGGGGCCGGGCTCCTCGCGCTTGCGGCCCGCCATCGCCTCGTCGCGCGCTCGCCGCTCCTCGCGCGTCCTCGCCGCACCACACTGCAGCTCTACTGTACTCACCGCTCGGACTCGTCGGTGCGCGCGCGCTTGGCGGAGGGGCCGGGCTCCTCGCGCTTGCGGCCCGCCATCGCCTCGTCGCGCGCTCGCCGCTCCTCGCGCGTCCTCGCCGCACCACACTGCAGCTCTACTGTACTCACCGCTCGGACTCGTCGGTGCGCGCGCGCTTGGCGGAGGGGCCGGGCTCCTCGCGCTTGCGGCCCGCCATCGCCTCGTCGCGCGCTCGCCGCTCCTCGCGCGTCCTCGCCGCACCACACTGCAGCTCTACTGTACTCACCGCTCGGACTCGTCGGTGCGCGCGCGCTTGGCGGAGGGGCCGGGCTCCTCGCGCTTGCGGCCCGCCATCGCCTCGTCGCGCGCTCGCCGCTCCTCGCGCGTCCTCGCCGCACCACACTGCAGCTCTACTGTACTCACCGCTCGGACTCGTCGGTGCGCGCGCGCTTGGCGGAGGGGCCGGGCTCCTCGCGCTTGCGGCCCGCCATCGCCTCGTCGCGCGCTTGCCGCTCCTCGCGCGTCATTGCTGCAACACACACAATATGTGAGTGAAATGAACTACGGTCGGTGAAGTGAAATGATCTTAGTTGCAGTCGGTGGAGTGAAGTGAGCTTAGTTGCGGTCGGTGAAGTAACGGCTTCGTTCGTGTCTTTCGTATGTCTACTATAATATAGGGGTGAAAACCTTTTCGATGCCTTGCAGTTTTGTGGTAAAAAGGTGATGAGAGAACCAAATTAAATAGTTCTAGAGCTCCCCTAGTATTCCCCCTAGTTTCGATGAGTCGCACGAACAAGCTGAAATTAAGTGGCATGAGCATCTTCGAAACGAAATCAGTGAGGGGAACTGAAGGGAGGTGAAGGAGCTTGTTACCTCTTGGTTGTTGCGAGGAATATTTTGCGCTGGTTTCTTCAGCTGGCGAGCAGTTCGTGAAGATTTTTGCGTGTTTTGTTCGTCTTTAGAACGTTGACTTTTTTAATTTGAATTTGAACTATAAAAAGAAGTCTGTTTTATTATGTCACTGTCACTGTCAATGTCTTATGTCGCCGTGTGTGTAACGTAAATGACCACAGACGAAGGCGGTGGTGGTCTGTGGTCATTTGTTGCGACTCGATTCACAACAGAGCCCGTACCTTTGAAGTCAGTGGAGAGGTTGAAGATGGGTCGCGCCCACTCGCTGATGAGGCGGCCGGCGCGCTCGCGGTTGGCCTTGGTCTCCTTGGGGTGCTTGTACAGGTACATCACCGCCTTGCCGATGCCCGAGTGCTTCAGCAGCGACTTGTCGATGGACGGGAACTGCAACAGACGCGCTCTGCAGCGTTAGTACAGGTTTTTGCACTAATTTCGAGCCAACTCACATCGCACAAACGAATAGAATTCCTCCATACATTTACAGCCAACGCCATCTATGGACAATCACTGACATCCGGCTGTCAATAGATGGCGCTGGCTGTAAATGTATGGAGGCGACTCGAAATGAGTACAATAGCCTGAACCCCTCAGCACCGGCTCTGCGTTCGGTCGAGGGCTCATCGTATACGATATAGAATCATTGCGGATGCGGATCACTGTACAGTAGACTGCATTTTTCTTGTATGCCAACGTTTTGACATCCCTAACCATACTTGTGCATCAGTGGAATTACCCCAGAGTATGACGCCAAACCTTAACAGAGATAATTAAGCGAATTCTGTAATAAATAATGATCTGATACGCCGTTTTTGTGCTTCAAACCCTACATGTGTATCAATGGAATTTACCCAGAGTATGATGCCACACTTTAATAGATATAAATAAGTAAATTCTGCATTAAATATTGATCTGATGTACCGTTTTCGGGCTTCAAACACTACTTGTGCATCAGTGGAATTTACCCAGAGTATGATGCCACATCTTAACACAGATAAGTAAGCATAAGCAAATATTGATCTGATGCGCCGTTTTCGGGCTTCAAAATCTACTCGTGCATCAATGGAATTACCCCAGAGTATGACGCCACATCTTAAGATATACAATGCAAGGGATACAACGCGTCGCGACACTCACGTCCTGCAGCAGCTTGAGCACGCTCTCGCGGATGAGCAGGCACGGCAGCGCGCGGTTGGGCATGGGCGCGAGCCAGTCGCACAGCACGTTGAGCACGTTGTGCTCGAGGAACGCGAGCTGCAGGTCCTTCTTGATGAGCTGCGACATCGCCTTCTTGAGCATGGACACCTGCGACAAGAGCGCGCCGTCAGTCGCCTGCCTCATGACGTGTGCGTGTAGTATACTTAGTTATTTAACTATAACGTGTGGTCTTCTCCTTGGGGAAAAGTCCCCGAGTGGTTACGGGCCTCGAGGCATGCCTCCTTACTCGGGCGTTGTGTCGCGGACGTTGGGTACATGTTGTTTTAGCCCGGGTAAGGGGCTAAGGCCTCGCCGTCCTGGCTGGAGGCCCGTCGTGTCGCGTCGTGCCCACCTTGCGCACGGCGGGCTGGTTGCGGCGGTTGAGCTCGCGGTCGTCGGCGGCGGCCTGGCGCATCTGCTGCAGCAGCTGCGCGATGAGGTCGTCGTTGTCGTCGACGATGTCGCGTCGTGCCCACCTTGCGCACGGCGGGCTGGTTGCGGCGGTTGAGCTCGCGGTCGTCGGCGGCGGCCTGGCGCATCTGCTGCAGCAGCTGCGCGATGAGGTCGTCGTTGTCGTCGACGATGTCGCGTCGTGCCCACCTTGCGCACGGCGGGCTGGTTGCGGCGGTTGAGCTCGCGGTCGTCGGCGGCGGCCTGGCGCATCTGCTGCAGCAGCTGCGCGATGAGGTCGTCGTTGTCGTCGACGATGTCGCGTCGTGCCCACCTTGCGCACGGCGGGCTGGTTGCGGCGGTTGAGCTCGCGGTCGTCGGCGGCGGCCTGGCGCATCTGCTGCAGCAGCTGCGCGATGAGGTCGTCGTTGTCGTCGACGATGTCGCGTCGTGCCCACCTTGCGCACGGCGGGCTGGTTGCGGCGGTTGAGCTCGCGGTCGTCGGCGGCGGCCTGGCGCATCTGCTGCAGCAGCTGCGCGATGAGGTCGTCGTTGTCGTCGACGATGTCGCGTCGTGCCCACCTTGCGCACGGCGGGCTGGTTGCGGCGGTTGAGCTCGCGGTCGTCGGCGGCGGCCTGGCGCATCTGCTGCAGCAGCTGCGCGATGAGGTCGTCGTTGTCGCGTCGTGCCCACCTTGCGCACGGCGGGCTGGTTGCGGCGGTTGAGCTCGCGGTCGTCGGCGGCGGCCTGGCGCATCTGCTGCAGCAGCTGCGCGATGAGGTCGTCGTTGTCGTTGATGATGTCGATGTCGCGCCGCCGCCGCCGCCCGCGCCGCTCGTCGCGCTTGCGCGCCAGCATCAGCTCGAAGTCCGACATGCCGCCCATCGCCTCCGCGCTGCACACAATACACTGCACCTCGTTAATTGGTTCCGAACTCTTACAGGCAACTAGCGGAATCCCGCAGCTACAACCACGTGAAATTTGTTTTTAAGGTTCTGTACACCTTAAAAACTAATTTGTTTTTAAGGTTCTGTACACCTTAAAAACTAATTTGTTTTTAAGGTTCTGTACACCTTAAAAACAAATTTCACATAAGGGTTTCACATTTCCAAAGGGTAAAAAAGGAACCCTATCACTGAGACTTCGCTGTCCTTCCGTCCGTTTGTCTGTCACCAGAGTGTATCTCTTTAACCGTGATAGGTACAGACTTGAAATTTTCCCAGATGATGTATTTCTGTTGCCGCTATAACAACAAATACTAAAAAATTGAATAAAATAAATATTTAAGGGGGCTCCCAAACAACAACTGTAGTGATGAAGCAGTGCAGTGATGAACCATAAAACATGACGATTCTGTACATGCCTCTTCATGTCGGGCGCGACGTCTTCGTCCGAGGAGTCCGCGTCGACGGCGGGCGCGGCGGCCGCGTCGTCCGCCCCCTGCTCGGCGGCGCCCCGGGCCGCGCGCGCCTCGTCCTCCGCGCCGCCCTCGTCGTCCGACTGCAGCCGCACCGTGCGCCGCTTTTTGCCGTCTACAGGCCGAACAACAATCGATTACAATATTATATCAGTGACTACCGAAACAGCAACACTAACCAACAAAGGAGCTATTCACGTCACGTTTTCACACAGTGATGTAAAAGAAGAAAAAAAATTAACACTGAAAAACATATCCATAATATATTGTGCAAAATAAATAAACACTGAAAACATCTTCTAACATCTTCGGCTGCATCATCACTTACCATCAGGTGAAATCGCAGTCAAGTACTAACTTGAATAGCGTAAAAAAAAAAAACTTAATAACTTCAATTTTACACTTTAAACCAATAGATGTAAAGTTAATTTTTCAGTTTTTTTTTTCTTCTTTCACATCACTGAGTGTGTGTAAATGTGACATTAATAGCTCCCAGGATATCCTAGTCATTTTAACCACGGTGATCGAAATGAAGTGAACCGATTTACTTCGACGCACCACAATTCACTTGTGTGGTAATCGAAGTAAATCATGAAGTGAACAGAATTCACTTCGATGCGACACGATTCACTTGCTTGAACAACGAGTTGTCATGTTATTCGCTAGATTAGGAAAGATCGAGCGATTCTGTTAGTAAGTTTAAGAGAAACTCACCTCTCGGCGAAGGCGAGCCCGAACGTGAGCGGGAGCCGGAGCGCGAGCGCGACCTACAAGTGAATATTAATGTCGTTTACATTTTAGAATTATTTTAGTGACAAACGATGAAATAGAAAAAAGTTGTTAGTCGCGTTAGGAACATAGTCCGAGTTTAATTTATCATGCAATGTATGTATATAAGTAACATATTATTAAGTTTATTACAAAAAAAATTAATGATAACTTGTAATATTTAAGTATTGATTTATTTAAGGGCACCAACAGTTTTATAGTAACTACACAAGCAAAGTACCAATTAAATGCAATTTCAAGAGTACTATAAAAGCCAATTATGGGTAGCCACATCATGGTTAAATTATGTGTCACAAATACTAGTTACAGTGGTTGACCGACAAAAATATACACTGGTATTTAACAAAAGTAATTCAGACACTACTACAAATTACATACGGATAAACTACAAATAAAGAAAAATTAAACAAAAAGGCAAAATAATTTTTTAACTTGCTCTTAAATGTGGAGAGTGAGTCCCTCCAGATATCAACACCTATTTGTTTGGCAATATCATTATAATATGATTGTATTTAAAGGAGCCGAGGCTCCTAAGTTGGTTTTAATAAGACTATTAAGTAACTCTGTATGAACAGCATCTCACCTCGACCTCGACTTCACCTTGGCGGACCCCGAGCGCGATCGCGAGCGGGAGCCGGACCTGGAGCGGGACTTGGAGCGGGACTTGGAGCGCGAGCGGGACTTAGAGCGCGAGCGGGACTTTGAGCGCGAGCGGGACTTTGAGCGCGAGCGGGATCGCGAGCCGGAGCGGGACCGCGAGCGAGACTTGGATCTGGATCGCGATCGAGACTTGGATCTGGAACCGGATCTGGATCTGGATCTTGAGCGGGACGCCGACTTGCGGGAGCCCGACCGGGATCGCGAGCGACTAGCTCTGGCTCCAGCTGCAGGAAATATTAGAAAGTTTATTATTCCTTCACGCAGCAAATACAGAACTGAGTAAATAAAATAAAATACTCTCGATTGACATACTGAGAAAAATCCATGATTCTCATGGGATGAACATTAATGTACATCTAAAAAATCAAACAAAACAAAAGAGATTTGTTAACTTTAGTTACCAGGTGATTTGGCTTTAGACGGCGAGCGAGACTTTGACCGCGACCGACTTGCGCGAGAACCTGCCGAAGACAAGGGAGAGTGGAGACAGACTGTCAGTAGAAATAGTGTCAGTTATTCTCAAAAGTTGTAGTTATAGAACGCTCGACGAAAACTCCGTCAGCGTATTTAAGGGACTGGTTACGCCATCTACCGTCAGCTATCGAAGACCGCTACAAGGTGAATATGCTTTATCTTGCTCGTCCGTTTATTCTTTTGTACTTACCAGGTGATTTTGCTTTAGAAGGTGAGCCCGACTTTGACCGCGAGCGGCTGGCGCGAGAACCTGCCAACACGAGAGATAGAATTAGACGCGTCCAACTTGTTCGCGAGGTCGCAATGCAGGCAACGAGGCCACCTACCGGCCGGCGAACGCGGCTGTTCGTCTACATCCATCTTCTCTGCAGACTTGCTTCTATCGCGTGTCGCGGGAGACTTGCTCCTAGACTGTTTAGGCGAAGTGCTTCGAGATCTGGATTTACTCGGCGATACCCCCTTCGCTGCATTTGTATTTGGAGATTTACTCTTCGACCTCGATTTTCTAGTGGCAGGAGATTTGACGGGAGAGCCGCTTTTAGATCTCGGCGATCCACTTTGAGACTTGGATTTTGCAGGAGAGCCACTTTTAGATCTGGATCTTCGAGGCGACTTGCTCTTTGATCGGGATTTTCTTGGCGACCCACTGCCTGACCTACTTCTCGATCGAGATTTAGCGCGCGAGCCGCTCCTCGAGCGCGACTTAGCCGGGGATCCACTCTTGGACCTCACCTTGGATGCGGCTGAACCGCTTCTGGACCTTGACTTCCTCGGCGAGCTACTCCGAGACTTAGGCGAACCACTCCTGGACCTACGCGATCGAGCCGATTTGGCGGATCCACTTCGAGATCGGACAGATTTTGCGGATCCACTACGAGAACGGGCAGAATTTGCCGATCCACTTCTTGATCTCATTGACTTGGCGGATCCACTTCGTGATCTCATTGACTTGGCAGATCCACTTCGTGATCTCATTGACTTGGCGGATCCACTTCGTGATCTCATTGACTTGGCAGATCCACTTCGTGATCTCATTGACTTGGCGGATCCACTTCGTGATCTCATTGACTTGGCAGATCCACTGCGGGATCGGACAGATTTAGCAGATCCACTTCTAGAGCGAGGGGACTTAGGAGAGCCACTGCGAGACTTGCGAGATCCGGAGCGCGAACGCGAGGAGGCGCGGGAACCGCTTCGGGAACGCGAGGAGGATTTGGAGCGTGATCTGGATCGCGACTTTGAGCGGCTCCGCGACCTGGAGCCAGACTTTGACCGAGCTGAACCATCATGAGACATTCTGGAGTCTGATTCTACCTGTAAAACCATTAAAATATTGTTTCAATGCACAGAAAATATCTTTCTAGATTCTCAAGAACTTGTATAATGTGTAACAAAATGTTTCCTACAGAGGGATAAGAACAATTTGTTCCAGATTTGTGCCGGAGTGTATCATAACAGCTGAGTCGCTCAACCAATCTAAGAACTGACTTGAGGAACACCTGAGCAAGCAACACTGAATGAGCGCAGTCAATATAGGCACATCAGACAAAGCTTCTTAGTCTATATTTACAAAATTGTTTTATTTATTTATATCAACTTACAGATCTGCTCCTGGATCGAGACTTCCTGCCATCTGAAACAGAGAGTGACACATGCAATATATTTTTCCTGTTGGCTCAACATCTGTTGTCCGTCACATCATCTTTGAAACACAATACACCAAGCCGCAATATTGTAACCATAGATTTATAATAGGTTGTCGCTCACTATCCGACTACATAGAGCCCTTCTTAACAAAGACACCTCTGTGAGTGCTGCAACTTTTTCTTGTAGTGTGAATGTGTCAATTTGAAATTATATGGTGAGCAGATGTTAGTGTGTGTGGATAATTGTGTAGCAATGTGTAGAAAATTTGGCAAACAGATTTATCAGCTTGGAAAATTGAGTCAAGGGGAGCAAAGAATTTAATAAAATGTTTCAGTGACAAATAACAATAAAAAAAATTCAGTCTCTTAAGTTTGGTTACCTATAAAGAGTACACTGTATATGCATGCTCTTATTTCATCAAAGTTTAAAAACAATAATTATATTATATCCCCCTTGTTTTTAGTGAAGCAAGTACCTAACCAGTTATAATTATTATCAACAGCATGTTTCAGGTTATTTTTTTAGAAGCCTTGATGCTCTTTATGGCCAACTCTATCAATACGCGGATAACATAGCAAGCTCCTCATATACTACCTGCATAGTAAACTAAGCACATTACAGCATATCTTCAAAATCCGGTATGTACGCTGCACATATCGATTCGTGAAAGGTTAATTACGATTTCGGATCAAAGAGTAGTAAGATTACACGCTAAAAATGTTTACGTTAATGGTAAATGCATGTATTCCAGCTGGAGATGAGTGACCCTGTACGGTTGGCAGAAATATAATCAAGACAAATCCAAAGAAGAAAAGGCCTTACCAGTGTCGACATCCATCTTCTTCTTTATATTTTTATCCAAAAGTTCGGTCCCTCGTTTCCTTTTTCAAATGTTTACTTGCTGGGGAACACGAACCATTAAGATTTACATTGATCATTAGGCTTTATAAATAAAGAAAACGAATTTACAATTCACAAGTTCACCTCAAATTAAATGCCAAATCAAAATCAAATTCACAATCACAAATTCTTGGTTCTTCTCCAATCTCGTCTCCAATCCTCACAGTTTTGTGGTCTGTGATCCTCACCTCAGGGCCACAGATCAATCACAATAATCACAATCACTAAATAATCCAATTTAATCTGTGTCTCAAAATTCACTGACCAAGGATGTCGACACAATATGGACACTATCTATACTATAATCTATAATGTACTAATATTATTATAAAGAGGTAGCGTATGTAACGATGTTTGTGAGTTTGGGAGTTTGTGACGTTGTAAGGGTAATCTCTGGATCTACTACTACTGGAACTGATTTTCAAAATTCTTTCACCAGTAGAAAGCTTCGTTATTGTGGAGTGTCATAGGCTTTAATATTGTAATTCAAGTCGTACAAAAATTGCTTTCATCGCGTGCGCTGCAGAAACTATTGAGGATAGAACAAAACAATGTTCTACAATATTAAAGAACGTATCAAAATCTGTAAAAAAAAGTCCGCGATAGCATATTATGCCTATGTTTTACGGGTAACTCACAATAACTGCTTTTAGTATTGAAATTGTGGTTCAGAAATAAATAATTTTTGTGAAGCTTATTTAGCCCATAATATGGTATTAACTTATATCTTTGTAAATATATTTTTTAGAACGGAAATTTTATGAAGAATATTTGTGCCCCTTACTCTATACAATTTAAACAAATATTTTCAAATATATTAGCAAAATAAAAAGGTCGCACGCCACCCCGCGCGGCGCGGCCGTTGCGTGGTGATAGGTAGGCAAGTATAAGTATAGGCAGTATCTATACGATAGCGTCGCATTCAGCGCTGTGGGGGAAGGGACTGTGGAGTGTGGGTATTACGCGGGACAAACGGGCCGGGACAAAAATATTTCTAACACGGAACGGAGTCCGCGGGCACTGCTAGTCTACTATTTACCTCATCTACTATATAAAAATAAGTCGGGTTTCCTTCCTGACGCTATAACTCCAGAACGCACGAACCGATTTCCACGGTTTAGGATTCGTTGGAAAGGTCTCGGGCTCCGTGAGGTTTATAGCAAAGAAAATTCAGGAAAAATTTAAAAATGTTACTTAAAAGGAAGCCATCTAGTGGCGAAACGGAGTTCGCCGGGTTTGCTAGTAGACTATAATAATATTATACCTAATCAAAGGACACAATATTGGTAAGCCTTCAGGCCCGGATCTTCAAAATTATTGACTATTTTTAACCTGTCAAGTGGCGTATAAGATAAGATAGCATCACCAAGGGTAATAACATGAACATTTTTACAACAAATCTTGGCACTCATCATAGCGCTGCACGTGATGCAAGGCTAAAAATGGGCTAAAATTAATCAATAAACGGCGTGTCCATAGTTTTGTTATCTCCGTGGGTTACAGTAACGTTGAGGCATGGACAATCGTTGAGGCAATGCGTTGAGGTAACGTTTGACATCAAAGCAAAGACAAAGTAAATATAATATAAGGACAGAAAATTGTCAGTCTTATTGGGTGGGTATATCCGCCATCTTGTGTAGAATTGAAATAGCCAATCACAGCCATCGGCCAATCACAGATAGGCACCAGACAGCTGATCAGAAGGGCTGCTCTAACTATCTATCGATATGGAAATATTATCGATGTAGTAAGTAGTTCGAGGTTAGTCATTAAAGATTTGAGACAGCAAAAATGAATGAACATAACCTACCGTTAAAAACCTACTTGTGCACGATGCGTTAAAATTAAAGGACAATAATAGATAACATACCTATTTAGTCATGTGTAAATAAACAATTAATGTAATAGGTATAAGTTCTTCCATTTAGAATAATATTAGATTGATTAATAATAAAAAACTAATTAGATTATATTGAAATGCAAAATGTAATATGAATGTAAGATTCTAATTGGAAATAAAATAAAGAGATTCGTCCGTAACATCTCGCAACTCGATAGAGCACACGTCAAAAATGCCACTAGCGCCCTCGCAGGCGGCTATAAATACCGCACTATCGAGCGGCGCAAACCAGTCTGTTCCGCTCGCTCGCGCCTTTCTGTCTTAACAAATCCTGACCTAGCACTTTTCAGAGCTAGGGACAGGTATCAATACAGTCCAAACATTTGCGAGATATTACGAGCGTTTTACAATTTAAATTGGCGTTATTATTTCGCAACCACGTGAACCAGCGCACACGTTCGGGGATCAGCCCCGAACATTGGTCCTTCAAGAGCCGAATAACTGCAGAAGCGCCAGCGAGATGGTGAAGACACGGGCGCAAGCTGCGGACCAGCCTGAAGAAGCGTCGGTGAGGGCTCCGGAGGCTCCGAGTGTGTCGGGCGGCGCGGCCGCCGTCCCTGGCTACGAGACGCACGCGGAGTCTGCACAGCAGCCGCCACGAGAGCGGTCAGCGTCGGGTGCGCTGGGCGGCGCGGTCGCCGTCCCGGGCTACGCGCGCACCTCCGGGTCATCATCGACGCACACCTGGGACACATCGGTCAGCACGCTGGTCAGCAGCTTTCGTCCATCTTCGGAGAGCGGAGCAGACTCAAACAACGGGCAGAGCGACGCGCAGGCGCCGTACGAAGGCATCGCGTCGGTCCCCCTCCCCTCGACCCGGCGGTCGGGGAAGCGCGTACGTGGCCCGCGCCACGCGCGTCGGTAGCGTCGGTCCCCCTCCCCTCGACCCGGCGGTCGGGGAAGCGCGTACGTGGCCCGCGCCACGCGCGTCGGTGGCGTCGGTCCCCTCTCCCCTCGACCCGGCGGTCGGGGAAGCGCGTGCGCGGCCCGCACCACGCGAGCGTCGCGCGGGCACAGACGCCGCGTCTCGCACTTCGCGAAGTACGCGACAACAGCACGCAGCCAAGATGCGCATCCTGGAGCTCGAGAGGGAGCTGCTACGGAAGGACATCGAGCTGCAGAGGCTTCGACTCGAGCATGAAGAAAGCGACGAGGAAGACTGCAAGTCGCGGTGCAGCAGTCGAACAGCAGAGCAACGGGTCGCCAGCTGGGTGCAGGAGAGCGGCCACAGTGCGACGCAGCGGCAGCAGCTGGCGATAACCGGAGCACATGTAAGTACAATTGAAAATAATTTTGGTGACATTGTGAGTGATTATAATAACCCGCCGCCGCCGGCACCGACCGGCTCGCGGTCTCCGCGTCCGTATGTAGCGTTACATGGCAACGACGCACGCCCTGGGCCGTCCCCAGGGAGCAAGGACGCGGAGCAGAGATACCCCGTCGCAGACCCGGGTGTCTACTGGGGTCCCCAGAGGGACCCCGGACTAAACAGCCAAGCCGAAGCAGAGCAAGCGCGGCCTAGCAACAGCGTGCGCCGGGGCCCCCCCCGCCATGGCAAGCGGGGGGAGCCGCGCCCCCGCCGCCGCACTCCCCGCTGCCACCCGCGCGGCACGAGTCGCCGCCGGTGGCGCGGTTTCAGATTCCGAGCGACCGTTTTGAGCATTTCGATACGCCAGAGCGGAGCGCTACTAAATCGGACGAATTATTGGGCATGTTCGAACGCCAACAGCAAATGTTTCTACAGGGATTGACTGAACTATCACAGTCCATATCGGCGCCCACCGCTCGTGGCGTCGTTAAATCCTTAATTGAGTTACAGCCATACGCGGGTGCCTACGACGAGTGGTACGCATGGCACGAAACGTACGAGGCGACGGCGCGTCACTTCAGCGACGCGGAGAATAAAGCAAGACTCAGGCGCAGTCTGCGTGGAGCGGCCAGGGAGCTAGTGGACGGACTACTGAAGACTACAGCGTCGGCGGCCGAGATAGTCGCAGCGCTAGGAGACGTCTACGGCCGGCCGGACTGCATCGTCTACTCGGAGCTCGAGAAACTGAAGTCGCTGCCTCGCCTAACCGACGGTAAAGAGTTGCCGACTTTCGCGTGTAAGGTTGACTCCGTGATATCCACTATTGTTGCCTTACGGCAAGAAGCTTACCTAGTTAGTCCACAGACGCTCCACGCCATCGAGGAGAAGATGTCCATCCTCTACAGGACGAGGTGGTTCGACTTCGAGGCGAGACAGCCGGACGACGAGCCGTGCCTGCTGAAGCTTCGTCGCTTCCTGAAGACGGAGATGAAGCTACAGGCGCGTCACATACGACCAGAGGCGTCAACGCAGCCGCGACCCACCGCATCGGCGCCGCCGCGGCCCGCAGAGCAACCGCGCCGTGCGCAGCGCGTCCACGCGGCCAGCCCACCGCAGCGAGCCGAGCAAGCCGGCGGCAAGACCTGCGGGTACTGCGCGCGGGGCGGCCATACCATCGACGAGTGCCGCGGTTTCAAGAGCCTAGCCGTGGACAAGCGCTGGGAGGCGTGCCGGGAAAAGAAGTTGTGCTTCCGCTGCCTCGAACACCGAGGCTACCGTCACCGCTGCGGGGGCAAGAAGTGCGAGCTCGACGACTGCCCGCACTTCCACCACCGCCTGCTCCATCGGGCACCGAGCGAGACAGCGGGCGCGGCCGAAGAGAAGGCCATGCGGGCCATCTGCTCCGCGACGGGGACACCTACGCTTCTCAACGTCGTTCCGGTGATCATAACTGGACCCGCAGGTACAGCCGAAGTTTACGCACTTTTAGACGGAGGGTCAACTATAACACTCGTCAAGGAGGAAACGGCGCGGATCATCGGGGCACAAGGGCCATCTCACACGCTGAACATCGAGGGCATCGCCGGCTCCAAGTTCAAGAGTACTTCGCAGCTAGTAACTTTCTCCATCAGAGGTAAGCATCACAACGAAGAATATTTTATAGATGCCCGCACGATCCCAGACCTGGGAATCTCTGGCCAATCGGTAGCGCGCGCGGCCGTGCAGAAGCACGCACACCTCCGCGACTTGGCTGAGCAGCTGCCTTACGAGTACGCGGTTCCGTCTATCCTGATTGGCCAGGATAACTGGGAGCTGATGGTGGCGAGCGCCTGCCGCTCTGGTAAGCACGAGGAGCCGGTCGCTACCCTCACCGGTCTGGGCTGGGTGGTCCACGGGCCCTGCGGCAGCGACGAGACAACGACCGCGACAAGCGAGGGACTGGTCGAGGTGCACCGCGTGATGAAGCTACGCCCGGTGAATGACGACAACCTAGACCAGCTCCTTAAGGAACACTTCGCACTGGAGTCATTAGGTGTAGAGCCGCGTCGACCCCGCTCAGATCCGGAGCTACGCGCCCTGAACATCCTCGATGCGACCGCGCGTCGTAAAGCAGACGGCGGTTTCGAAGTGGGACTACTCTGGAAGAACGATGCGGCCGTGATTCCGGACAACTACCAAGCCACCCTCCGCCGCCTGGAAGGCGTCGAGAAGAAGCTCGACAAGGATCCTCTTCTCAAAGCTCGCTACACAGAGACAAATTAACCGCATGCTAGAGGACGGGTATGCCGAGTTAGCTACATCCAAACCGACTCCCGGCCGGACCTGGTACCTTCCCCATTTCGCCGTGAGGAACCCTGCGAAGCCAGGGAAGACCAGAATAGTCCACGACGCAGCAGCCACCACCAAGGGGGTAAGTTTGAACAGTCTCCTGCTAACGGGTCCCGACTTGCTACAATCGCTACCCGGCGTACTCATGCGCTTCCGCCAGCGAAGCGTAGCTGTGACAGCAGACATCAAGGACATGTTCCTCAGGATCGGCATACGGGAGGAGGACCGGGACGCACTGCGCTTCCTGTGGCGGGGCGATGAACGCAATAAAAAGCCCCAAGAGTACCGCATGAAGTCGGTGATTTTCGGCGCAACGTCTTCACCGGCTACCGCTATATACATAAAAAATAAAAATGCCGAAGAATACCGCCGCGAGTACCCAGAGGCGGCTGATGCTATCGTGAAAAATCACTATATGGATGATTATTTGCAATCTTTCAGCACCGTCCAAGAAGCCAAGCGGATCACCGGCGAGGTTGACCTCGTGCACCGGAAGGGTCACTTCGTGCTCTGCAAGTGGGCATCCAACGAGCCGGCGGCCATCGACCAGTTCACCCCCGCTGCGCGTGAGCCGAGCAAGGACTTGGACACCGGCGGGAGTGAGAAGATACTGGGGCTGGTCTGGCGGCCGCAGGCAGACACGCTCGGCTTCAATCTCAACATGGCGCGAGTCCCAGAGGAGGTCCTCAGCGGTAACAAGGTACCCACTAAAAGAGAGACCTTGCGTACCGCGATGTCTCTCTTCGACCCACTGGGTCTCGCTACGCCTATAACGATTCAGGCTAAGCACGTCCTCCAGGACACCTGGCGTTTGGGCGTAGGGTGGGACGACCGGCTGCCGTCAGACTTGGCCGAGAGATGGCGCCGCTGGCTCGAGGATTTGCGCGGCCTGGGTGACATCGCACTTCCCCGCTGCTACCCCGGGTATGACGGTGCGGAAGAGCGGGAGCTCCATACTTTTACAGATGCGAGCGAAACCACGTACGCCGCCGCCGTCTATTGGAGAGTCACACAAAAGAGCGGCGAGGTCGTTGTCACTCTGGCCGCCGCAAAGGCTCGGGTAACACCTCTGAAAACTATATCAATACCGCGGCTCGAGCTGCAAGCCGCCGTCCTGGGTAGCCGCCTAGCTACCACCGTGCAGGAGGAGCACGACGAGAGACCGGCGCGTCGCTTCTTCTGGACGGACAGCAAGACGGTATTGTCGTGGCTGAGAGCCGGGCCGCGAGTATTCAAACCGTTTGTCGCGCACCGGATCGCCGAAATCGAGGAGGTTTCACGAGTAAGTGAATGGCGGTGGGTACCCACCAAGGACAACGTAGCGGATGACGCTACGCGTGAAGCGCCCCTCGGTTTCGGGAACGATCATCGATGGTTCCATGGCCCGGCCTTCCTTTATGAAAATATTGAATCATGGCCAACCGAGCCGATTCTTCCCTCTACACCCACGGGGGAAGAAAAGGTGCAAGTAACTAAAGTAGGGCTAACGGTGATCGAAGCATTACCTGATGCAAGTAGATTCTCGTCGTGGCTACGACTAATTCGGACTAATACAGTTTATTAGAATGATTCGCAGATCAACTACAGCGCACGCGCGTACGCGGCGCAACCCCGAAGCCGATCCGGAGTGGACGCAGCGACCCAGGGCAGCGCGGCCGCTGCCCTCGCCGAAGCGCTCGCCTACAGCAGCGCCCGCCGATCGTTTCGTACCGCTCGATGCGGACGACCTGCGGGAGGCAGAGCGCCTCTGGCTGCGCGCGATGCAGCAGCAGGCCTTCCCGGAGGAGCTCGCCTGCATAGCGAGGAACGCCGCTCTCCCGCCGGACAGCCGCATCCGGAACCTGGCTGTCTTCACGGACGACGACGGGATCATGCGAGTCAAGTCCCGCATCGACGCAGCCGAGGGCGTCGCGCCCGAAGTGCGCACGCCGCCTATCGCCGACGGCAACCACGTTTACACGCGCCTCTACGTCGCCTGGGTGCACCGCGAGCTACACCACGGCGGAACCGAGACCGTCGCGAACGAGGTCCAGCAGCGCCTGTGGGTCCTGCGGCTACGCCCCACGGTCAAGGGCGTTCTTCGCGACTGCCAGCCCTGCCGCCTTCGCCGAGCAAAGCCTCCGAGCCCTCAGACGGGCAATCTGCCGCCCTGTCGCCTCGCCCATCACCAGAGGGCGTTTTCCTTCACCGGCCTTGATTTTTTCGGGCCCGTATCAGTTACCGTGGGCCGTCACCACCAAAAGCGCTACGTGGCCCTCTTCACCTGCTTGACCACGAGGGCGGTTCACCTGGAGCTCACCGCGCACATGACCACCGATAGCTGCATCATGGCGCTCCGCCGCATGATGGCTCGCCGAGGGCGCCCGACGGAGATCTGGAGCGACAACGGCACCAACCTGCGTGGGGCCGACGCCGAGCTGCGCAGAGCTTTGGACGAGCAGCGCCTGTCAGCATCTGTCGCCAACCTCTTCATCAAGTGGCGATACATCGTCCCAGGGGCGCCGTTCTGGGGCGGGGCGTGGGAGCGTCTAGTGCGGAGTGTCAAGACCGCACTCCGAGCGGTTCTCAACGAACAACACCCGCACGAGGAGACACTGATGACGCTGCTGGCCGAAGTGGAAGACACCGTTAACAGTCGGCCGCTCACGCACCTGTCAGAAGACGAACCGCAGGGAGCACTCACGCCCAATCATTTCCTGCTCGGCGGTCCGTCGCGAGTCCCACAACCCGGGCGCTTCGACGACTCGGATCTCAGAACGAAGAAGATGTGGAGGACGAGCCAGCGTCTCGCCGACCTCTTCTGGGCAAGATGGGTGAGAGAATACCTCCCCACACTCCAACACCGGCGGGAGCCCCACGGAAAGGGGGAGGAGGTGCGAGTCGGCGACGTCGTGATAATCATCGACCCTTCACTACCACGCAACACCTGGCTCCGCGGCATAATAGAGGCGGTCTTCCCGGGTTCCGACGGCATCACCAGGGCAGCGGACGTCAGAACCTCGAGGGGTGTGCTGCGACGACCAGTCAGAAGGCTCATCGTGCTACCCATACATAAATGAAGCAGAGACTTCACGGCGGGAGAGTGTGCACGATGCGTTAAAATTAAAGGACAATAATAGATAACATACCTATTTAGTCATGTGTAAATAAACAATTAATGTAATAGGTATAAGTTCTTCCATTTAGAATAATATTAGATTGATTAATAATAAAAAACTAATTAGATTACATTGAAATGCAAAATGTAATATGAATGTAAGATTCTAATTGGAAATAAAATAAAGAGATTCGTCCGTAACATCTCGCAACTCGATAGAGCACACGTCAAAAATGCCACTAGCGCCCTCGCAGGCGGCTATAAATACCGCACTATCGAGCGGCGCAAACCAGTCTGTTCCGCTCGCTCGCGCCTTTCTGTCTTAACAAATCCTGACCTAGCACTTTTCAGAGCTAGGGACAGGTATCAATACAGTCCAAACATTTGCGAGATATTACGAGCGTTTTACAATTTAAATTGGCGTTATTATTTCGCAACCACGTGAACCAGCGCACACGTTCGGGGATCAGCCCCGAACACTACTGATAAAATAATTAATGGCTAACGGTTTTGAAATCGGTCGCCTTGATGCGAAGTAACGATTATCTTAAGAACATACAGTATTACGAGTCGTATACATTTTTCTCCGGAGATGCAAAATTATTTTTTTGTGGAATAAATACCTACCTACCTTAAAAATAAAAAAAAATTGCTATCCACATGTCACCAACTAACAATAATTATTATCTGACGTAACCATGACACACATACACATTAAATATACTGTATCTGACGTATAATTCAAATAACATACTATCTAGTATAATATTGTAGTAAAACACAAATTAGTTACTTACAGTAGTGTCAGATAATTTACATGTAATAGTAGTATTATGATTAATACACGACGTGATGAATTAGGCTCTTCGTTAGTTATCGAGAAATATTCTTTTTTTTAATCTTGAGGTTACAACTCCTCTTTAATCCTCAGTTTCTCTCACCCATTTGAAAGCTCGGTCAACGAAGTTTTGCGGGACTCCTATTTCTGGGTGGTCATGATAATAACTACCAATAAAGATCCTATTCGTCACCTAATTTGTCGGGGTTCTCCAAGTCCCGAGCTCGCATCGGTCGCTCCCGGATCCTAATATTTGTAACAAACATCTAATCTGCAAATAGCGTAGATCTGTAGTAGCTGAGACTTCCAGTTCAAATGTTCAAAGTTCAATGTGGCAGCCATTTTTTAAATTTTGACCACAAATTTCATGTCTTTGCTTGCTGCAATGGTTTTTGTAATTTAGTCATTTCGAGATATGAACAATTATTTTCTTAAAATACAGTCCCGCCAAACTGACTTACAGTTGTTACTTAAAAGTTGCCAGACATCGATTTTAAAGAAATTCATCATTCATGAAAAAACTTTAGAAATTTTCACTCCTTACAATTTGAATTTTGAAAATTCCCGTCTTTGTACAGAATATACAAATATTCTGTAGATTCATGACCTAATAATATGAACCTGAGTACTAAATTTTACATCTCTACGACTTTTAGTTTTACCGGAATCCGTGGAACAACGAAAATGCCTCACTCCTTTATTTATATTATTATATAAAATTTACGGAACCCTTCATGCATGAGTCCGACTCGTACTTGTTTGTCTTTGGCCTACTCTCTGTTTCTTTTTTATAACTTTAATCTATAATATTATTGTCTATTGCGTGTTAGTATTGTCTATGTATTTATGTCAGTTATTAGGTTTTGTGGGTTGTGGTTAGCAATATTATTATAATATTTACCTGATGTGCTGAAAATTTTATTTAATTCATACAAAATAAATTCACATCTCCGGGAAAAAATAAGTATGCGTGGGTCTTCTCGTTCTACTGAATCTCCCTTAATTCATCGTAACTTCAAACTAAGGCGACCGGATTTAAACCAACAGCCAATACTTTAACAAATCCCGCGAGACCAAACTATATATATTCCTGAAGCCTTTTCCTCTATTATAAAAGTTTGCAATAGATAATAGCTATAGAAAAGCTTTAGTTTCTGTAAAACCCCGAGATTTTTTCCTATCTACTCAGCTATCACAAGCATAGTATGAAATTTATCGATAACGGTATAATAGTAGTCACATCATTAGTACTTTGACATGAAGCAAAGCGCATGTCAAACTGCTACACTTTATGGCGGTTTTTGCCACCCCGACACATAAAGTGATAAGTAAACTATGGCCTCTCTATATATATGTTTAAATTCTCTAAGCATCAAAGTCACTTTGACGTACTGTGTCAATGTTAGACAGATATGTCAATTGTCAAATGTAAATAATAAAATATAAATTGTCATTTGTCAATGAAACAATGATCAATGATGACCACGAAAACAAAAATAAAAAGTAAAAACATTCATATTTCATCATCGAACACAAATTATGTAGTTATTTTATTCCGTATACATCAGTAAATCTAAATATCGGCTATCACAATAATGGAAGAGGATAAAAAACTGCCGCTAAAACGTGTGGAGCTGTCCCTCACGAAGTTCAACGAAGTGGCGATACCTCACCACCTGGACTTGCTGCGACAACACAAAGCCAACATTTTAAAGGTAAAGCTATTTTATTGCGGAATATGGAGAAATTGTACTTCATAAATAATAGAAAAGTGCGCGGAAACTAGAAGCAATAGTGACGACTGTTGGCGACGTCACGAAGTTCTATTATTAACGCTTTTGGACAAGGTTAAACTGCGCTGTTGATTTCCTATTATTTCTTTGTTATGCTAGAGTTTAAGCCAATGTGTAGGACGCACGCCGATAGGCTGTTATCGCCTGACACACTCATAACATTAAACCTAGCCTTATCTTAGTTGTGTTTCTACAAAAATTATGATTACTTATACACAAAGCTGCTTTCAGTGAGAGTAAAAATGTTTATTTAGGACCACAACATAAAACACAAAAGGGCACACTTCACACTGTTGCTTGTGTGTGTGCTTCGGAAACCAAAACCAAGAGTTTTTTCCTTCGTTCCTTGTCTCTGGGGCAGGACAAATCAATGATCCCTCACACTGTTGCGGTCTATAGCAGTACCATGTCGCAATGACTTCCAAAACTATGGTAAATGTCAATTTTAGTAGGTACTGTGAACCTTTGAGGGGGTGCTTCAAATAGTTCTGATGACCTCCGTGGCGCAGGGGAAGCACGCTCGAATTCGAGTGGGAGGTCACGGGTTCGATTCCCGCCACGGGCCACTTTGGAATTTTATGTCCCCTGCACCAGGGAGGTGGTCAACCTGTCACTGGTATCTGAAGGTGCAAGGTAGGTGGTTGTTGCAGTATGAGGAGCTGGGGCAATACGCGCGCGTGCGCTCGGAGCAGACGCACGCGCGGCGCGTGGCGGCGCAGCTGCGCGCACTGCTCGCCGAGCTGGAGGCGCTGCGGCGGCAGGTGCGCGCCGACGACGTGCCGCTGTTCGACAAGCGCACGCAGCGCGCGCGCGAGCTCACGCTCCGAGCCATCATGGACTACTTGGGTCAGTGGCTCTATCTGCAGTATGAGGAGCTGGGGCAGTACGCTCGGAGCAGACGCACGCGCGGCGCGTGGCGGCGCAGCTGCGCGCACTGCTCGCCGAGCTGGAGGCGCTGCGGCGGCAGGTGCGCGCCGACGACGTGCCGCTGTTCGACAAGCGCACGCAGCGCGCGCGCGAGCTCACGCTCCGAGCCATCATGGACTACTTGGGTCAGTGGCTCTATCTGCAGTATGAGGAGCTGGGGCAGTACGCTCGGAGCAGACGCACGCGCGGCGCGTGGCGGCGCAGCTGCGCGCACTGCTCGCCGAGCTGGAGGCGCTGCGGCGGCAGGTGCGCGCCGACGACGTGCCGCTGTTCGACAAGCGCACGCAGCGCGCGCGCGAGCTCACGCTCCGAGCCATCATGGACTACTTGGGTCAGTGGCTCTATCTGCAGTATGAGGAGCTGGGGCAGTACGCTCGGAGCAGACGCACGCGCGGCGCGTGGCGGCGCAGCTGCGCGCACTGCTCGCCGAGCTGGAGGCGCTGCGGCGGCAGGTGCGCGCCGACGACGTGCCGCTGTTCGACAAGCGCACGCAGCGCGCGCGCGAGCTCACGCTCCGAGCCATCATGGACTACTTGGGTCAGTGGCTCTATCTGCAGTATGAGGAGCTGGGGCAGTACGCTCGGAGCAGACGCACGCGCGGCGCGTGGCGGCGCAGCTGCGCGCACTGCTCGCCGAGCTGGAGGCGCTGCGGCGGCAGGTGCGCGCCGACGACGTGCCGCTGTTCGACAAGCGCACGCAGCGCGCGCGCGAGCTCACGCTCCGAGCCATCATGGACTACTTGGGTCAGTGGCTCTATCTGCAGTATGAGGAGCTGGGGCAGTACGCTCGGAGCAGACGCACGCGCGGCGCGTGGCGGCGCAGCTGCGCGCACTGCTCGCCGAGCTGGAGGCGCTGCGGCGGCAGGTGCGCGCCGACGACGTGCCGCTGTTCGACAAGCGCACGCAGCGCGCGCGCGAGCTCACGCTCCGAGCCATCATGGACTACTTGGGTCAGTGGCTCTATCTGCAGTATGAGGAGCTGGGGCAGTACGCTCGGAGCAGACGCACGCGCGGCGCGTGGCGGCGCAGCTGCGCGCACTGCTCGCCGAGCTGGAGGCGCTGCGGCGGCAGGTGCGCGCCGACGACGTGCCGCTGTTCGACAAGCGCACGCAGCGCGCGCGCGAGCTCACGCTCCGAGCCATCATGGACTACTTGGGTCAGTGGCTCTATCTGCAGTATGAGGAGCTGGGGCAGTACGCGCGCGTGCGCTCGGAGCAGACGCACGCGCGGCGCGTGGCGGCGCAGCTGCGCGCACTGCTCGCCGAGCTGGAGGCGCTGCGGCGGCAGGTGCGCGCCGACGACGTGCCGCTGTTCGACAAGCGCACGCAGCGCGCGCGCGAGCTCACGCTCCGAGCCATCATGGACTACTTGGGTCAGTGGCTCTATCTGCAGTATGAGGAGCTGGGGCAGTACGCTCGGAGCAGACGCACGCGCGGCGCGTGGCGGCGCAGCTGCGCGCACTGCTCGCCGAGCTGGAGGCGCTGCGGCGGCAGGTGCGCGCCGACGACGTGCCGCTGTTCGACAAGCGCACGCAGCGCGCGCGCGAGCTCACGCTCCGAGCCATCATGGACTACTTGGGTCAGTGGCTCTATCTGCAGTATGAGGAGCTGGGGCAGTACGCTCGGAGCAGACGCACGCGCGGCGCGTGGCGGCGCAGCTGCGCGCACTGCTCGCCGAGCTGGAGGCGCTGCGGCGGCAGGTGCGCGCCGACGACGTGCCGCTGTTCGACAAGCGCACGCAGCGCGCGCGCGAGCTCACGCTCCGAGCCATCATGGACTACTTGGGTCAGTGGCTCTATCTGCAGTATGAGGAGCTGGGGCAGTACGCTCGGAGCAGACGCACGCGCGGCGCGTGGCGGCGCAGCTGCGCGCACTGCTCGCCGAGCTGGAGGCGCTGCGGCGGCAGGTGCGCGCCGACGACGTGCCGCTGTTCGACAAGCGCACGCAGCGCGCGCGCGAGCTCACGCTCCGAGCCATCATGGACTACTTGGGTCAGTGGCTCTATCTGCAGTATGAGGAGCTGGGGCAGTACGCGCGCGTGCGCTCGGAGCAGACGCACGCGCGGCGCGTGGCGGCGCAGCTGCGCGCACTGCTCGCCGAGCTGGAGGCGCTGCGGCGGCAGGTGCGCGCCGACGACGTGCCGCTGTTCGACAAGCGCACGCAGCGCGCGCGCGAGCTCACGCTCCGAGCCATCATGGACTACTTGGGTCAGTGGCTCTATCTGCAGTATGAGGAGCTGGGGCAGTACGCTCGGAGCAGACGCACGCGCGGCGCGTGGCGGCGCAGCTGCGCGCACTGCTCGCCGAGCTGGAGGCGCTGCGGCGGCAGGTGCGCGCCGACGACGTGCCGCTGTTCGACAAGCGCACGCAGCGCGCGCGCGAGCTCACGCTCCGAGCCATCATGGACTACTTGGGTCAGTGGCTCTATCTGCAGTATGAGGAGCTGGGGCAGTACGCGCGCGTGCGCTCGGAGCAGACGCACGCGCGGCGCGTGGCGGCGCAGCTGCGCGCACTGCTCGCCGAGCTGGAGGCGCTGCGGCGGCAGGTGCGCGCCGACGACGTGCCGCTGTTCGACAAGCGCACGCAGCGCGCGCGCGAGCTCACGCTCCGAGCCATCATGGACTACTTGGGTCAGTGGCTCTATCTGCAGTATGAGGAGCTGGGGCAGTACGCTCGGAGCAGACGCACGCGCGGCGCGTGGCGGCGCAGCTGCGCGCACTGCTCGCCGAGCTGGAGGCGCTGCGGCGGCAGGTGCGCGCCGACGACGTGCCGCTGTTCGACAAGCGCACGCAGCGCGCGCGCGAGCTCACGCTCCGAGCCATCATGGACTACTTGGGTCAGTGGCTCTATCTGCAGTATGAGGAGCTGGGGCAGTACGCTCGGAGCAGACGCACGCGCGGCGCGTGGCGGCGCAGCTGCGCGCACTGCTCGCCGAGCTGGAGGCGCTGCGGCGGCAGGTGCGCGCCGACGACGTGCCGCTGTTCGACAAGCGCACGCAGCGCGCGCGCGAGCTCACGCTCCGAGCCATCATGGACTACTTGGGTCAGTGGCTCTATCTGCAGTATGAGGAGCTGGGGCAGTACGCTCGGAGCAGACGCACGCGCGGCGCGTGGCGGCGCAGCTGCGCGCACTGCTCGCCGAGCTGGAGGCGCTGCGGCGGCAGGTGCGCGCCGACGACGTGCCGCTGTTCGACAAGCGCACGCAGCGCGCGCGCGAGCTCACGCTCCGAGCCATCATGGACTACTTGGGTCAGTGGCTCTATCTGCAGTATGAGGAGCTGGGGCAGTACGCTCGGAGCAGACGCACGCGCGGCGCGTGGCGGCGCAGCTGCGCGCACTGCTCGCCGAGCTGGAGGCGCTGCGGCGGCAGGTGCGCGCCGACGACGTGCCGCTGTTCGACAAGCGCACGCAGCGCGCGCGCGAGCTCACGCTCCGAGCCATCATGGACTACTTGGGTCAGTGGCTCTATCTGCAGTATGAGGAGCTGGGGCAGTACGCTCGGAGCAGACGCACGCGCGGCGCGTGGCGGCGCAGCTGCGCGCACTGCTCGCCGAGCTGGAGGCGCTGCGGCGGCAGGTGCGCGCCGACGACGTGCCGCTGTTCGACAAGCGCACGCAGCGCGCGCGCGAGCTCACGCTCCGAGCCATCATGGACTACTTGGGTCAGTGGCTCTATCTGCAGTATGAGGAGCTGGGGCAGTACGCGCGCGTGCGCTCGGAGCAGACGCACGCGCGGCGCGTGGCGGCGCAGCTGCGCGCACTGCTCGCCGAGCTGGAGGCGCTGCGGCGGCAGGTGCGCGCCGACGACGTGCCGCTGTTCGACAAGCGCACGCAGCGCGCGCGCGAGCTCACGCTCCGAGCCATCATGGACTACTTGGGTCAGTGGCTCTATCTGCAGTATGAGGAGCTGGGGCAGTACGCTCGGAGCAGACGCACGCGCGGCGCGTGGCGGCGCAGCTGCGCGCACTGCTCGCCGAGCTGGAGGCGCTGCGGCGGCAGGTGCGCGCCGACGACGTGCCGCTGTTCGACAAGCGCACGCAGCGCGCGCGCGAGCTCACGCTCCGAGCCATCATGGACTACTTGGGTCAGTGGCTCTATCTGCAGTATGAGGAGCTGGGGCAGTACGCGCGCGTGCGCTCGGAGCAGATAAAACAAAGGCCAAATCCAGAAAATAAAATCTTCTCAATTTATCTTCAATTTAAGTTTAAAATAAGTAAGCAAAAACAACAACATACAATAGCGATATACCGACAGAGCGAACTGTCAAACAGTATCACAAGATAGTGGCGTTAGTGCCGATTTTGGCCACGCACCAAAATAGCCTTGTCGCAGTGTATTTCTTTATTTAACGCCGGCTCCACACGCACGCCGAGTCAAACCGAGCGGCTACGAGTGTGAGCCAGAGGTTAGTACTTACCTCTCACTCGCACTCGCAGCCACTCGCCTCGCCTCGGCGAGCGTGTGGAGCCGGGGTGCGGTTTGAGATGTGGTGCTGGAATACAATGTGTGATGAACTTCCAGAGGTTTCCAAAGGTGACCACTGAAACTTGCACCACTACTTACTTGTATTTCTATATTTTTCAGTTAAAGCAATACTAGTCTACCAAAAACCAGTCCGTGTGAAGTGATAATGACCCTTCCCTGAGCTGTAAATATAGCTTGGCAACTTCATGCGGAACCCTCTTGCGGGGTGGCAGACGGTGGGGGAGGCAAGGAACTTAGATATCAGCGGCTAGCGGGCGGTGTAGCGGGAAAGGGGACACTTCTCTGCATGTGTCCGTTACCGCGTCCCCCGGCCGTTGTCACTAGGGTTCAGAACCGGGAAATCCCGGTCTCGAAATAACCGGGAATTCCCGGTTCTTTTGTCAGCAAAGCGGAACCGGGACATCAAATTTAATTTCCGGTACTTTCGGTATTTTCGGTACTTTCGATACGTTTTCAAGATTTTTTAGCGCGATTCATTCTATTATTTCCTTAGACACTCTTTCTTACTCAAACATATATTCAACTGTTTTAAAATTCCAAATAACATAAAAAATTCAGCGCTAAAAGAAAAAACGAGCGAAATTATTGGTGATAAGGTAGTTAGAGTTACATCTACCTTATCTGCCCTACAATGCCTGTTGCTACAACCCGTCGGAAAAGCTACTGAAAACCGAATGAGATCTTCTGCCCATGAAGATATCTTTACCAATGTAAGGATTGAAATGGCTCTCTTCGAAAATGGAGGAGATCGTGGGCGTTATTTGTCACAGGCGTATGACCATTTATTAACAATTCCGCCAGCCAGTGTCGAACCCGAAAGAGTTTTCTCTTCGGCCGGTTTGCTATGTAACAAAATAAGATCTCGTTTAAGCGATATTAGTGCGTTTTTTTTTGAAACTCGGAAAGATTATATTTTTGTTTAAAATATTCATTTTTATTTGTTGTTAGAATCAAACTTAAAAGTTTTTTAAATGCTTTATTTTGTTGATTTTTTCAGAAAGCCTAAATTTTCACCTTATGATGAATACTACATTACTTAATTACTTAACTAGAATACTGATTTATTGATTTAAGAATTTAAAACAATAAAGATTACTTTTAGCTTAAATTTCACAAGGTTAAGTTTAAAAAGTCATAAATGTGTACCTACTCTGTCAATTTAATTTTAGTTAAAAAATTTAATTGTAATTGTTTTTAGTTTTAAACTGAAATCATATTTCTTAAAAAATTCTCAGGAGGAGATATCATGTTTTTGTATTTTTATTGTTTGTTTAATTTTGGTTGTTTTCTTTGAAAAATGTTTAAGATAATTCTAAATGTAAGGGATCACCTCCTGATCGATAGTAATAATTGATTGCTTACTATCAAAAACACTGATTTATTGATTTAAGAATTTATGACAGTAAAAAATTACTTAAATAATCAATTTTGGTTTGATTTTCAAGCAAATTACCATTTTATATATAAAAATCTACAAAGAACCGAAAATCCCGGAAATACCGGTAAATCCCGGTTCCTATAAGACAAAGTCCCGAAATTCCCGGTTCTCAAAAACCGAGCCGGTTCCGGAAACCCTAGTTGTCACCCACACGCAGGAAGGTCCCGCATGAAATTGCCAAGCTTATGTTGTGACTCGTAGGTGTGATCGAGCGCGGCTGCAGCGCGATGGTGGCGCCGCGGCGCGGTGAGCGGCGCATGCGCGTCAATGACAGGCCCTCCACGCTAACCCGTGTACAGTCACATCAGTTATAGCACATACCGCCATCTCAGATCTTAGCGCCATCTTAACTTACTCAATGAATGCTCGCTTTAGTTTGTTACTTATCAAAATGCTTAAATCCCATTGACTGCGTTAATTTATAAAAATGTACAATTTTGATAAAACCATTTCACTTAGGTCATTCATTAGAGTTTTGGCTTTGTGTGCGAGTTGTGTTTGTGACGAACGTGCAGTGTTTAGTATTCGGTGTTTACTAATTTAGTAACTTTTAATGCTGCATTTTATGCTAGGTCTACACGTTGGCCGAGGCGAGGCGAGTGACTGTGGGTGAGAGTGAGAGGTTAGTACTATTCTCTCACTTGCACTCGCAGCCACTCGCTTCGCCTAGACCAACGTGTAGACCTAGAGCACAGATTTTAAGCTAGGGTTAATAATCTAACCAATTCAGCATTTCAATACACCAACATCCTCTATGTTGCTAAGTTTTTGTGTATATTCGAGAGGTCTGAGAATAGGAAATAAACCCCTAATTGATAAATCAAACAAAACTAATGTGAACCTTCAAGGAGGGCGCTTCAAATTGGCATAAAAAATGAACTGTCAATTCTATAGAATGTTTGATCCAGCCATTGATTAAAAATATAAAGGATCAGCACTTAGTGACGTCACCACGTATTTTTTAGGCTCCGCCCTGAAGCTAATGTACAGTAAGGGAACGAAAAGGTTCGTCAATTTTCAAACATATTCGTTTGCACTAGTCTACTATATTGGTACGCTGACATTATAGAATCTTGCAGTATTAGTGCAAGCGAAAATCGGCACTAAGGTGACGAACCTTTTCATTCCACGACTATACCTAAGCGACCGACAGGGGTATGTGCTGCCAGCGGTTTCGAAATGTACGACGCGCGACGCCATATTTGAGAAGTTTTTGGCTTCAACATACGTCATATCTTTTCCGTCCTTTTAGCGTAGCGTATTTCGTCATTGGATCCAGCGTACTAATATATAGAGTCACTTGGGCATGTAGAGTCAACCCTCCACCACCCATGGCCCAATCAACCTCGTGGTTATGGGGGCCGAATCGCGGGAGGGCGCCCGTTCGGTACTTGCTCTTGGCGTGTTCCCGGGGCGCCTTCTTGACTCCCTACAAGTTGTTTCCTCTCGCTCCTTGTGCTCACTCTCCCCATTCTGGGGCAGGACGATACAAAAACGGACTCGCCTCGCGCCGTCGCTGTCCGTAGCAAATAAGTCTCTGTGTCACTACTCACTCCAAGCCGCTCCGCCTCTTATGCCATGCGTGCGCGAACTCCCGTAGCTTTCCGAAGTTGGCCGCCGAACCCACGAGATCCTGTGTGCTGATTCTGTATCGTTTACTTAGTTAGTTAGTAACCCAAACTGGGTTATTAACTAAGAAAACGGAGGCAAAAATCCTATTTTTGTATTCTTTTTGTACAAGATAGCAACTAGCATGGTATACTGATATGATACCATACCGACTGTTCGCGCCAATTCAAATTTGGCGCCTGGTGTAGGCCCATTGCGTCACGCACTCATGCCCGGGCTCGACGGGCCAGCGTGTGGTCCGCGCTTGACAACAGTTGCGAACTGTAGTGCGTTCCGTTTCTCGCGCGCGGGAGCGCTGGTTCTGTCCCTTTCGCGCGTCGGTTGACCGTTTTTTGTGGACGAGGGCGCCCGAGGCCCCGAGTTTTTGCTCAGTCACGAGTACGGTTTTGACCTTGAACCAAGCGCGCGTGTTCTTTTGGGGCGCTTATACCGCATTTTTGGATTCTCGTGAATTACCGCGGCGTTGATGCCTTTTTTGTAGCGGTATTTGATGGCGATTTGTGGTTTGTGGTTTCGATGGAAAATCGCCGATTTGTGTCACGAGACGGTTCACTGCATTTGATACGCAACAGACGGTCGGTTTTGCGTAGATGATTTTGAGCGCATGGCCCGTTAACCTCGTGCAGCGGTTTGTTCGCATTTTCTTTAATTTTAGTCCTCGTGTTTTTGAATCCCGATTTACGTACGCGAGTGATTGTGACCGCCCTTGAACTTTGGTGCGAAATCGTTCGGTTAACGGTGGACGGTTTGTTAAAACCACGTGTTGGTATGCCCGTTGTGATCAGCATGTGTGTGCGCATCAGTTGTGCGCAGTGATCTTTGAATTTCTCCTTTTGTGTCGCCGAATTCGCGTACGAGCTGTTTGATCCCGTACTGTCGCCGCGTTTGAATATCCACGTGGGTGTGCTCGCGGAGCGAAACTTTGCGGTAGTTAAACAATTTGATCCCCGGCCACCGCGTTGATTGTCCGCGGGTGTAATTTGTTGTGCCGGTGCACTGAGTACTCGACTCACAGGAGGCGAAACGAACTATTGGTGTTGGACGTGTCCGAGGGCTGATTGAAGCAGAGGCCATACGGTTGCCAGCCCGGTACACACACATACAGACAAGTTACACTTTCCCTTCACTGACTTTCCACATTAACTACATCGGGCTGAAGACTGAGTGTCGTCGCATACGTCAACAAAGGTTAGTGATTACCCGGAGGTAGGATGATCCGCCGGAAGTAGTGTAATCCGCCGGTGTAAGTGTGATAGCCGGTTTTACTGTAATACCCGAGTTGATGGCGCCGTAGCCGTCTATTAATAGCCGCATGGTTTTCCACTGATCGGCTAGTAGTCTCGGATATTACTATCCGACCCGATCCGGTCTCACCGGTCACTTGTATTTTACTAGCCGATCCCCCCTCGACCTGTCCGGGCTCGTTCCTCTATGGGCCCGGGAACTTGGCCCTCGTCGGGACAGGCAAGGGGCCGTAACACCGACCTAGGTTGGTAATTTGTGCAAAAATAGGATTTATGCCTTCGTTTTCTTAGTTCATAACCCAGTTAGGGTTACTAACTAACTAAGTGAACGATACAGAATAAGGCCTCTGACAATAAACTGAAGACTGTTTGTGTAGAGTCGTCGCCGGTGAGCGTGTCGCGGCGCGCGGGCGAGGCGCCGGGCGCGGCCGCCTCCACGGAGTCCGTGGGGCTGGTGACGGAGCCCGAGCAGGTCCAGCTGCAGGTCGACGAGCGGGTACGCACCCGTCTCATAGCCTAACAACTTGATCAACTGTAATGGGGCAGCGAACTGTCCATTTGTTCCTCCTAAATATTCAAAACGACTAAACAAATGTTTGTTCCTGTTGAAAACTGTATTTGAAAACCTCAAAAAGCATTCATTTTCTAAGAATCCAATCGTGAAGTGTTCCCGCAGCTAACCCTTTTTACTTGATTCTAGAAACACAAGAGGACCCGATTATTTTGTTTTTTTTTTCAATACAAACTTATTACTTAATTCAGAAAAAATGTTTTAGCAACCCTAACTGTGTTGTCAACAAAGCGTAATTTACACTTTTCTTTTTATTGTTCCCAGTTCATTCATATTGATATTGTTTTTAGGGTTGTCGCTTAAAATTGATGATACATTTTTGAACTCCCTATAGCTCCCTCAGGATATGAGTTGGATTTTTTGTGATATTTTTTCATGCATCTATACATCACCCCCTACTTAAGGCTTTCGGCTAATTAGGGCATGTCACCAACAAGTTGTATACTCGGTGGTCATATCCGCGGTGTACTGGGCAGGAGCTGGAGCTGCAGTCGCGCGAGGCGGCGCTGCGCGGCTGGAGCGAGCTGCAGGGCGAGGTGCGCGCGCTGCACGAGGCGTGGCAGCACATGCAGGCGGCCGCGCTCGCCACGCGCGAACAGGTCGTATATTGGTGTACTGGGCAGGAGCTGGAGCAGTCGCGCGAGGCGGCGCTGCGCGGCTGGAGCGAGCTGCAGGGCGAGGTGCGCGCGCTGCACGAGGCGTGGCAGCACATGCAGGCGGCCGCGCTCGCCACGCGCGAACAGGTCGTATATTGGTGTACTGGGCAGGAGCTGGAGCTGCAGTCGCGCGAGGCGGCGCTGCGCGGCTGGAGCGAGCTGCAGGGCGAGGTGCGCGCGCTGCACGAGGCGTGGCAGCACATGCAGGCGGCCGCGCTCGCCACGCGCGAACAGGTCGTATATTGGTGTACTGGGCAGGAGCTGGAGCTGCAGTCGCGCGAGGCGGCGCTGCGCGGCTGGAGCGAGCTGCAGGGCGAGGTGCGCGCGCTGCACGAGGCGTGGCAGCACATGCAGGCGGCCGCGCTCGCCACGCGCGAACAGGTCGTATATTGGTGTACTGGGCAGGAGCTGGAGCTGCAGTCGCGCGAGGCGGCGCTGCGCGGCTGGAGCGAGCTGCAGGGCGAGGTGCGCGCGCTGCACGAGGCGTGGCAGCACATGCAGGCGGCCGCGCTCGCCACGCGCGAACAGGTCGTATATTGGTGTACTGGGCAGGAGCTGGAGCTGCAGTCGCGCGAGGCGGCGCTGCGCGGCTGGAGCGAGCTGCAGGGCGAGGTGCGCGCGCTGCACGAGGCGTGGCAGCACATGCAGGCGGCCGCGCTCGCCACGCGCGAACAGGTCGTATATTGGTGTACTGGGCAGGAGCTGGAGCTGCAGTCGCGCGAGGCGGCGCTGCGCGGCTGGAGCGAGCTGCAGGGCGAGGTGCGCGCGCTGCACGAGGCGTGGCAGCACATGCAGGCGGCCGCGCTCGCCACGCGCGAACAGGTCGTATATTGGTGTACTGGGCAGGAGCTGGAGCTGCAGTCGCGCGAGGCGGCGCTGCGCGGCTGGAGCGAGCTGCAGGGCGAGGTGCGCGCGCTGCACGAGGCGTGGCAGCACATGCAGGCGGCCGCGCTCGCCACGCGCGAACAGGTCGTATATTGGTGTACTGGGCAGGAGCTGGAGCTGCAGTCGCGCGAGGCGGCGCTGCGCGGCTGGAGCGAGCTGCAGGGCGAGGTGCGCGCGCTGCACGAGGCGTGGCAGCACATGCAGGCGGCCGCGCTCGCCACGCGCGAACAGGTCGTATATTGGTGTACTGGGCAGGAGCTGGAGCTGCAGTCGCGCGAGGCGGCGCTGCGCGGCTGGAGCGAGCTGCAGGGCGAGGTGCGCGCGCTGCACGAGGCGTGGCAGCACATGCAGGCGGCCGCGCTCGCCACGCGCGAACAGGTCGTATATTGGTGTACTGGGCAGGAGCTGGAGCTGCAGTCGCGCGAGGCGGCGCTGCGCGGCTGGAGCGAGCTGCAGGGCGAGGTGCGCGCGCTGCACGAGGCGTGGCAGCACATGCAGGCGGCCGCGCTCGCCACGCGCGAACAGGTCGTATATTGGTGTACTGGGCAGGAGCTGGAGCTGCAGTCGCGCGAGGCGGCGCTGCGCGGCTGGAGCGAGCTGCAGGGCGAGGTGCGCGCGCTGCACGAGGCGTGGCAGCACATGCAGGCGGCCGCGCTCGCCACGCGCGAACAGGTCGTATATTGGTGTACTGGGCAGGAGCTGGAGCTGCAGTCGCGCGAGGCGGCGCTGCGCGGCTGGAGCGAGCTGCAGGGCGAGGTGCGCGCGCTGCACGAGGCGTGGCAGCACATGCAGGCGGCCGCGCTCGCCACGCGCGAACAGGTCGTATATTGGTGTACTGGGCAGGAGCTGGAGCTGCAGTCGCGCGAGGCGGCGCTGCGCGGCTGGAGCGAGCTGCAGGGCGAGGTGCGCGCGCTGCACGAGGCGTGGCAGCACATGCAGGCGGCCGCGCTCGCCACGCGCGAACAGGTCGTATATTGGTGTACTGGGCAGGAGCTGGAGCTGCAGTCGCGCGAGGCGGCGCTGCGCGGCTGGAGCGAGCTGCAGGGCGAGGTGCGCGCGCTGCACGAGGCGTGGCAGCACATGCAGGCGGCCGCGCTCGCCACGCGCGAACAGGTCGTATATTGGTGTACTGGGCAGGAGCTGGAGCTGCAGTCGCGCGAGGCGGCGCTGCGCGGCTGGAGCGAGCTGCAGGGCGAGGTGCGCGCGCTGCACGAGGCGTGGCAGCACATGCAGGCGGCCGCGCTCGCCACGCGCGAACAGGTCGTATATTGGTGTACTGGGCAGGAGCTGGAGCTGCAGTCGCGCGAGGCGGCGCTGCGCGGCTGGAGCGAGCTGCAGGGCGAGGTGCGCGCGCTGCACGAGGCGTGGCAGCACATGCAGGCGGCCGCGCTCGCCACGCGCGAACAGGTCGTATATTGGTGTACTGGGCAGGAGCTGGAGCTGCAGTCGCGCGAGGCGGCGCTGCGCGGCTGGAGCGAGCTGCAGGGCGAGGTGCGCGCGCTGCACGAGGCGTGGCAGCACATGCAGGCGGCCGCGCTCGCCACGCGCGAACAGGTCGTATATTGGTGTACTGGGCAGGAGCTGGAGCTGCAGTCGCGCGAGGCGGCGCTGCGCGGCTGGAGCGAGCTGCAGGGCGAGGTGCGCGCGCTGCACGAGGCGTGGCAGCACATGCAGGCGGCCGCGCTCGCCACGCGCGAACAGGTCGTATATTGGTGTACTGGGCAGGAGCTGGAGCTGCAGTCGCGCGAGGCGGCGCTGCGCGGCTGGAGCGAGCTGCAGGGCGAGGTGCGCGCGCTGCACGAGGCGTGGCAGCACATGCAGGCGGCCGCGCTCGCCACGCGCGAACAGGTCGTATATTGGTGTACTGGGCAGGAGCTGGAGCTGCAGTCGCGCGAGGCGGCGCTGCGCGGCTGGAGCGAGCTGCAGGGCGAGGTGCGCGCGCTGCACGAGGCGTGGCAGCACATGCAGGCGGCCGCGCTCGCCACGCGCGAACAGGTCGTATATTGGTGTACTGGGCAGGAGCTGGAGCTGCAGTCGCGCGAGGCGGCGCTGCGCGGCTGGAGCGAGCTGCAGGGCGAGGTGCGCGCGCTGCACGAGGCGTGGCAGCACATGCAGGCGGCCGCGCTCGCCACGCGCGAACAGGTCGTATATTGGTGTACTGGGCAGGAGCTGGAGCTGCAGTCGCGCGAGGCGGCGCTGCGCGGCTGGAGCGAGCTGCAGGGCGAGGTGCGCGCGCTGCACGAGGCGTGGCAGCACATGCAGGCGGCCGCGCTCGCCACGCGCGAACAGGTCGTATATTGGTGTACTGGGCAGGAGCTGGAGCTGCAGTCGCGCGAGGCGGCGCTGCGCGGCTGGAGCGAGCTGCAGGGCGAGGTGCGCGCGCTGCACGAGGCGTGGCAGCACATGCAGGCGGCCGCGCTCGCCACGCGCGAACAGGTCGTATATTGGTGTACTGGGCAGGAGCTGGAGCTGCAGTCGCGCGAGGCGGCGCTGCGCGGCTGGAGCGAGCTGCAGGGCGAGGTGCGCGCGCTGCACGAGGCGTGGCAGCACATGCAGGCGGCCGCGCTCGCCACGCGCGAACAGGTCGTATATTGGTGTACTGGGCAGGAGCTGGAGCTGCAGTCGCGCGAGGCGGCGCTGCGCGGCTGGAGCGAGCTGCAGGGCGAGGTGCGCGCGCTGCACGAGGCGTGGCAGCACATGCAGGCGGCCGCGCTCGCCACGCGCGAACAGGTCGTATATTGGTGTACTGGGCAGGAGCTGGAGCTGCAGTCGCGCGAGGCGGCGCTGCGCGGCTGGAGCGAGCTGCAGGGCGAGGTGCGCGCGCTGCACGAGGCGTGGCAGCACATGCAGGCGGCCGCGCTCGCCACGCGCGAACAGGTCGTATATTGGTGTACTGGGCAGGAGCTGGAGCTGCAGTCGCGCGAGGCGGCGCTGCGCGGCTGGAGCGAGCTGCAGGGCGAGGTGCGCGCGCTGCACGAGGCGTGGCAGCACATGCAGGCGGCCGCGCTCGCCACGCGCGAACAGGTCGTATATTGGTGTACTGGGGCAGGAGCTGGAGCTGCAGTCGCGCGAGGCGGCGCTGCGCGGCTGGAGCGAGCTGCAGGGCGAGGTGCGCGCGCTGCACGAGGCGTGGCAGCACATGCAGGCGGCCGCGCTCGCCACGCGCGAACAGGTCGTATATTGGTGTACTGGGCAGGAGCTGGAGCTGCAGTCGCGCGAGGCGGCGCTGCGCGGCTGGAGCGAGCTGCAGGGCGAGGTGCGCGCGCTGCACGAGGCGTGGCAGCACATGCAGGCGGCCGCGCTCGCCACGCGCGAACAGGTCGTATATTGGTGTACTGGGCAGGAGCTGGAGCTGCAGTCGCGCGAGGCGGCGCTGCGCGGCTGGAGCGAGCTGCAGGGCGAGGTGCGCGCGCTGCACGAGGCGTGGCAGCACATGCAGGCGGCCGCGCTCGCCACGCGCGAACAGGTCGTATATTGGTGTACTGGGCAGGAGCTGGAGCTGCAGTCGCGCGAGGCGGCGCTGCGCGGCTGGAGCGAGCTGCAGGGCGAGGTGCGCGCGCTGCACGAGGCGTGGCAGCACATGCAGGCGGCCGCGCTCGCCACGCGCGAACAGGTCGTATATTGGTGTACTGGGCAGGAGCTGGAGCTGCAGTCGCGCGAGGCGGCGCTGCGCGGCTGGAGCGAGCTGCAGGGCGAGGTGCGCGCGCTGCACGAGGCGTGGCAGCACATGCAGGCGGCCGCGCTCGCCACGCGCGAACAGGTCGTATATTGGTGTACTGGGCAGGAGCTGGAGCTGCAGTCGCGCGAGGCGGCGCTGCGCGGCTGGAGCGAGCTGCAGGGCGAGGTGCGCGCGCTGCACGAGGCGTGGCAGCACATGCAGGCGGCCGCGCTCGCCACGCGCGAACAGGTCGTATATTGGTGTACTGGGCAGGAGCTGGAGCTGCAGTCGCGCGAGGCGGCGCTGCGCGGCTGGAGCGAGCTGCAGGGCGAGGTGCGCGCGCTGCACGAGGCGTGGCAGCACATGCAGGCGGCCGCGCTCGCCACGCGCGAACAGGTCGTATATTGGTGTACTGGGCAGGAGCTGGAGCTGCAGTCGCGCGAGGCGGCGCTGCGCGGCTGGAGCGAGCTGCAGGGCGAGGTGCGCGCGCTGCACGAGGCGTGGCAGCACATGCAGGCGGCCGCGCTCGCCACGCGCGAACAGGTCGTATATTGGTGTACTGGGCAGGAGCTGGAGCTGCAGTCGCGCGAGGCGGCGCTGCGCGGCTGGAGCGAGCTGCAGGGCGAGGTGCGCGCGCTGCACGAGGCGTGGCAGCACATGCAGGCGCGAACAGGTCGCTCACAATCACCATACCAGAGCCAAGTAACCGGATAGCGTTGCTACACGACGTGTAGGAATGGAACAAGTTCAAAAAAATGTATCCGAACCAATGACGAAATATGCTACTCGACGCACAGATTATAAATAGTGGTCGCTCACGGGACCTGTGTGAGACGATGTGGCCTAGACGTTATTTTGACATAAAGTATCGCTAACCATAGACAAGTTCTTCAAATTCAAAAGTTTCTTTTTTAAATCAGTTATAGAATGAGCGATCGTCAACGTTTCTACACCGATCAACGCTAAGAGATATTTTGATGTATTTTATGCTTTTCCTTTCCTGTATAACTATGAAAGTTTCGCAGGTGGGCGCGGTCGAGGGGGGCGTGCAAGCGGCGGCGGACAACGTGCGGGCCGCGCGCACCTCGCTCGCCTCCGCCGAGAGGTAAGCATTGACAGTGACACGTGACTAGTAGTTGTATTGTGATGTTCGTATCATAGCAAAGCCACGGAATACATAATAGTACCTGACGGTACATAAGGCTCGCTCCGCAAGATGATATAAAGGAATAGCGACTCTAGTGCTGACACAAAAAGTGCAATTCAGTTCGCAATAGCGCCTGATTCTGCCCCCCGCTATGCTTCTACAGCGATAGAAAAATGTGGTCTCTTTCTATCGCGTTCGACGTACTAAGTTTGTTTCGCAATCGGGCGCACGTGTGAAATAAACCGTACATGAAGTAGCGTTAGAAAAGTAGTCGGCGCGTGGCGGCCGTCTTAAATTAGTACGTCGAGACGGCTACTTGTAGTTTCTTCGATCACGTGATAAGTGAACCTGGCCTGGCAAAGGGTACAGGATGTTGAGTAACACATCCACATGGACAGTCACTGATATGGGGCTGTCAATAGATGGCGCTGGCTGTAAATGTATGGAATCATTCGATTCGTTTGTGCGATGCAGTTAGTAAGTCGGTGTTAACCCGGTCAGGCTGCGGGCGGGCGCGTACGGCTTGTGCGGCGCGCTGGCGGGCGCGCTGCTGGGCGGGCCGGCGGGCGTGCTGCTGGGCGCCAAGGCGGGGCTGGCCGTGGGGCTGGCGGCGGGCGGCCTGGGCTACCTGGGCGGGGCGGGGCTCGCGCGCGCGCGCCGCGCCGCCGTGCCCGCGCTGCCGGCGCCCCACACCGGCGAGCGCGACAAGGACCGCTAGCGAGCGGCGCGCCGCAACCGCAGCGCTACTGCAACGTGATGCTGGTTCCTTAAACCCGGCTCCACACGCTCGCCGAGGCGAGGCGAGTGGCTGCGAGTGCGAGTGAGAGGAAGTACTAATCTCTCGCTCACACTCGCCGCTCGGCTCAACTCGGCGAGCGTGTGGAGCCGGCGTAACACGCTACGGAGTTGAATACATTTTTTTCTAAAGGCCTCTCCAGTCTCCACATTCCCGCATCGCGCGCGAAACCGCGAACTATCGCCGCGTTCTTGGCTTTTTTGCACGATTAATGGCGTAGACGGCGTCTTTAAACGATTTTTAGTAACCTGCAGTTTAATTATAAAGACTTTGCTTTCGACGTCATGTATTTTGAGTCTTTAGTCTATTTATATAGTAGTTTAGTCTATGAAAATTTTCTCAATAGAAAGTTCTCCCAAAATTAGTTGCCATTTTTCTCATTTTTATCGGAAACTACAATATTGAAATTTTGTTTCTATGTCTGTAATCAAAGATTTAAAACTTTGTCTGTAATAATAATATCCAAAAAGGCTTCGAACGGATTTTTGATAAGTGGCTTAGATTTTTAATAACTAGGTAAAACGTCATTTTTCTGTTATATTATACTTCTGCAACGCTGCATGCCGCACCCACCAACGCATTCGTACGAGTGAGAAGGACAAATAAATTCAGTGAATCCTTGACGTTTGTTATTGTTCCGCGACACACAGTTCGCGACGCGCGGGAATGTGGAGAGGCGCTCAACATTGGCTGTACAGGGTCAAAATCTTTGCATAAAAATATTATGCATCCTAGGAAATAAGTCCGAGTATCGAATTTTGGTGAGTAACTCGCAAATCTCGGACTAATTTCTTTAACTCGAAACTTTCGAGCAGAGATTTTTATATAAACACGCGAAGAAGATATTGAGATTATCGCAATTTGACTTTCGCGGGCACACCCGAGGTGTGCTTCTTGTTTGATGAAGACAATAATTAATGTGAAACTGTTCTGTAAATGTATGCAAAGAAATAAATCTCTGAAACTTTTCGAGAATTTGCGTAAAACTCGCCTATGTTTTTTTTTTAATATTAATTTTCAATAATTATAACGTTAAAACTGTACTTAGTATACAAAAATATAATTGAATAATATTAATTGTAAATAAATAGTTTTCTGTAATGTACAAAATATGTCTTATATTGTGTTTGGTCAAAGTATTGTAATTCTTTGTTTTTTATAATATTCAGTGGAAATCCTTGAATTAATCTCTATACACTAAAGCATATTATTATAATTTAACTATATGTCTGTGTTTCGGACAGCCAACGCATTCGTACGAGTGTACAAGAGTTTTTTTTTATTTCTAGTCAAGTGATACATAGGTTGTTAATTATATTAATATTGTAACAATATTATTTTATTTTCGGTTGCAAATGTACAGTACTACGTAGCGTACATATTTTGTACATAAAAGAGTTTGTAAAAAATATATTAATTATTTACAGTAAGTATAGTGCGTTTTATTTCAATAATCAAAAATGTAAGACACTTGCAGGTGGGCTCGTGCCAATGATTAAAGAGATATTAACAGACATCTAATAACGGAAAGAAAAGTCTGTGCATAAACCATGGATGTAACATAGAGCATAAAGGATGAGCCCTTAGTGACGTCACGCATATATTTTTAGACTCCGCCCTGAAACCGGATTTTTAAGTTGTCAACTCTGTAAAATGGCGCTAATGTATGCGACCAACAGCGGTATGTCCTGTCACTGGTACCGAAATGAATGACGCGCGAAAACATACATTTGGTTTCAACATACGTCACATAGTTCCCGTCCTCTTAGCGTAGCGTATTTCGTCATTGGCATAAACATAATGTTAGCAAATGTCTATGGCATGGAGACTCTCCATTCATGCCTACAAAGCCAAGCCCACTTCAATGTTACCCCACCCCATAGGCCCAGCCAGGCCAGCCTAGCCTTTTGTGACATGCGGCGCCATTATGAGCGCCAAGATGGCGCTAAAATATTTTGTTCTCAAAAGTTCATATTACCTATACCGAGTTGCTATTACTATTAGGTGAGGCCATCTTTCACCGATTAACTGATTAAAAAAAGTAGAGTCACACTAACACGGGGCTAATCCATATTGTTTCCTATCTAGGTGACAATCTTGTATTTGTGGCAAATTCAAAATTGTCTGTGGCGACACCCAAGTGATTCGTGGTCTCTAGTCTGTGGAACTAGGTTATTCATATTGTTTTGTGGTCTGAGGTAGGTATTTTTTTCCTGTGATTTTTTGATTTTTCTGTGGACCAAAAACATGGCCGATAAAGATAAACGTATGATGTAAATACAGATTTTAATAAAAATGAGATCGTTTTAATTAAATCCGCCGTGTTAAATTGATTTTGCATAGAACTTAACACGTTATCTTTTAAGTAGTCACGTGTTAATCAGTGGGTGCGCTTTGCGACACAGTGGAACAAGTGGAAGCGTGAACCGTAGAGCGTCAATAAAGTTACAAATTAATCAAAAGGTTGATGAGTTTGCTAGTATCGTTGAGTTGAACGCGAGGTGATGTCTTACCCGCCTCGTCCGCCGCTTGTGCCCTACGGGCTGGCGCCGGGAGTCGTCACCATGCCAATGGCAACTCACGTAAGTATTTACGACAACTTTTTGGTTATACAGCTTTTCACCTGTACTTAACTAAGTTCGGAGATTTTACGATTATTCATAACGGAAACCCGCCAAACTCGTTATTAGTGTGTCCGAAATCCGAATACTTTTAATATTGTTTGTGGTGTAAACTAAATTGGGATGAGTGTAAGGTTGGTTGGTGTAACCACAGGGATGAAGGATGTGATTCATCAGTAGCCTGTAACTGAGTGGTACCTCAATACAGTGCAGGCAATTCTAACATTTTGTAATTTACAAAAGTAGGTACCTGTTTTAGATTCAGGTGTTCTTTTCTTACCGACTTATAGGTAACACAGAAGTTTGAAGACATACTAGCCTAATGGAAAGCAATAATGAAGTTTCTTAGAGCATTCTTGAGCTTGTTTGAAAATGTCTATTCATATTCTTTAAAGCCCGGGTTTTCACTAGACGAGTTGACAGACAGTGTGCTCGGATGACTACTCGGATGCTACTCGTACTGTGTAAATACGTGATCAGAGTGCACTGGGACACTCAACTTCAATTGACTCGGATGGTTTTAGGAAATTAAGAAGGTCGTCATCTTTGCAAACACTAAATTATGTACTTACTACTCCTATACTAGGACGCTGAAACTCTTCATGTGAAAACCAAATTCCGAGTGTGCTCCTATACAATGCAGCTCACATGAGTGAACTCGGCTCAAAACAACTCGTATAGTGAAAACCACACTTAAAGCACTCAGATTTTATTCAGTATCTCATTGTATCTTTTGAGGTTTAACAGACATCCCTGGCTTCGCAATAAGAATATTCAGAGTTGTAAAGGATTCTTATCACTTAATAAATTCAAAGGGTTTGTCAAGCCTAAACTCATTCAAAAGGCATATTGCAGTATTAAGGATTATATTAGCGACACAAAACCCTTGGAATTGACTATAAGTGGTATATTGCTCTGTTGTTGTTGCTAGCCTATTTTTAGTATTTATACTTATTTTGTTAAATGGTGATAACATAAAAAAATACCAGGCTGAGTTTGTTGTGGGCTTCTTCTCAGCGGCAGGGCGCGTTTGGAACCCTCGTAACTTTAGTTTTAATTCGATTTGTAGTTATTACCATTCTTATGCAAGAAATGTCATACCGACGTTTGCAAGAGCCTGTATGTTAGGCCTATGTGAAATAAAGATATTTTGATTTTTGATTTGATTTGATTTGAATGAACCTGAATTTACCTGAGTTAACATGGTATACTGGTGGCGCAGGTGATGGTGGGCGCGTACGGCGCGGGCGGCGCGGTGGGCGGGCGCGCGGCGCTGCTGCCGGCGCCGCCGCACGGCAAGGGCGCTCAGAGACAGCGCGCCGCCAACGGCGCCAAGGACGCTGAGGGGCCGCCCGTCACCGTCTTCATTGGTAACAACCATATTACCAGGCCCGTGACACTCAGAACAAATAACATGACTTAACTACCTACACTACTACTAAAATGCCGGCCCTATAAGCATTCATTTCTATGTGTGAGTAAATGTCATCGCAGCCCGATAGGGCTGGCAAAACTCGACATGTACGTGGCGACGACGCGATCGATGCACAATGAAACGGTGACAACTTGCAGCCCACTGTACAACATTAGAATTTTGGTACAAATGCAATACTTTGTTCAGTTATTTCATGAAAACTAATTACTTTTCATTGTGTTTATCTAGAATTTTATTAATTTCTAAGGGTAACATTAAACCAGAAACATATATTTATTTTCATATGTACATAGCTTTTTTCCGCGGCTTCACCCACCTGAATTTTGAAGTTTCACAAATTCCGTATGGACTATGGATTTTTAGGGATAAAAAGATAGTATGAAAGTTAATCTATCTTCATTCCAATTTGCAGCCAAATCGGTACTGTACGTACCTAGTTGCGGCATGAAAGAGTTACAAACATTCAAACCCACAAGCTTTCATATAATTCATATTCATTAACCAAAAGGATATTATAATGAGATAAAAAATCACAGCAAAAATAATTAATTACAGTTCCTTGCCTTCCTTGCAAAAAATTGACATCTAAAAAGGTATGCTTTTATTTACAAACAGTAAGCCCTATGATGATAAAGTTATGAATTTGTGGCAAACCTATTGAAATAACGCACTCGCGAGACAGCGCCCACGAGTACCACCCGACGCGTCGCGCGCGGCGCTCTGGGGTAATACATTGACGGGAGGGTGTGAATGTCCCTTCTTTACGTTAGTAATATTATATATTCGTTGATATTACACAGTCGTCGTCGTCCTTTCAGACAATGGACGTCTAATACTGGACATAGGCCTCCTGAAATGACCACGATCTCGCCTGGCGCCAGTGACTCCCGCCGTCTGTGCACCTGGTGGGAAGGGTCTGCCGCCGCGCGTCAATTCATCTATCAACTAGCCTACCTGTAAACTAAGACATTGTGATTTTTTTATTTGTATGATTGACTGGTGTGTGGCGGCGCAGGCAACATCTCGTCGCGCGCGCCGGACGCCATGGTGCGCGCGCTGCTGGGCGCGTGCGGCGCGGTGCTGAGCTGGAAGCGCGTGAGCACGTTCGGCTTCTGCGAGTTCGCGGGCCCCGAGGCGGCGCTGCGCTGCGTGCGGCTGCTGCACGAGCGCGCGCTGGCCGACAAGAAGCTGCTGGCGCGCACCGACGGCAAGATGCAGGCGCTCGTCGACACCTACAAGAGTATGTCGCAGGCCTTTCTCTAAGCGTACGAGGGTTCTAGGGTACTGTTATAATTACAGCAGTTCATTCATGCGTGTGTTGTGACTGCAGCGGAGCAGCGCTCGCGCATGGCCAGCGGCGGCGAGGAGGCGCCGGGCACGGAGGGCGAGGGCTACCTGGACGCGAAGCAGCGCGCGCTGGACGAGGCGGCCGAGCGGCGCCTGCAGCAGCTGTACCGCGACTACCAGGAGGACATCAACAACTACGAGATCCTGCAGAAAGGTTGGTGCCGACACGACCGCACGACCATGGCCAGCGGCGGCGAGGAGGCGCCGGGCACGGAGGGCGAGGGCTACCTGGACGAGGCAGCCGAGCGGCGCCTGCAGCAGCTGTACCGCGACTACCAGGAGGACATCAACAACTACGAGATCCTGCAGAAAGGTTGGTGCCGACACGACCGCATGACCATGGCCAGCGGCGGCGAGGAGGCGCCGGGCACGGAGGGCGAGGGCTACCTGGACGAGGCGGCCGAGCGGCGCCTGCAGCAGCTGTACCGCGACTACCAGGAGGACATCAACAACTACGAGATCCTGCAGAAAGGTTGGTGCCGACACGACCGCACGACCATGGCCAGCGGCGGCGAGGAGGCGCCGGGCACGGAGGGCGAGGGCTACCTGGACGAGGCGGCCGAGCGGCGCCTGCAGCAGCTGTACCGCGACTACCAGGAGGACATCAACAACTACGAGATCCTGCAGAAAGGTTGGTGCCGACACGACCGCACGACCATGGCCAGCGGCGGCGAGGAGGCGCCGGGCACGGAGGGCGAGGGCTACCTGGACGAGGCGGCCGAGCGGCGCCTGCAGCAGCTGTACCGCGACTACCAGGAGGACATCAACAACTACGAGATCCTGCAGAAAGGTTGGTGCCGACACGACCGCACGACCATGGCCAGCGGCGGCGAGGAGGCGGCGGGCACAGAGGGCGAGGGCTACCTGGACGAGGCGGCCGAGCGGCGCCTGCAGCAGCTGTACCGCGACTACCAGGAGGACATCAACAACTACGAGATCCTGCAGAAAGGTCGGTACCGACACGACCGCACGACGAGTCACCTAGCTTCTAGTTCGGTGAAGTTGGTAGTGGTCCTGGAATACAATATCAGATAAAGCCTGGTTTGTGGCTTTAACATTGAGATGATTCCCGAATGAGTTGTTAAAGCTAAGTATCAAATAAAAATAATCTACATAAATAAGTTATATTTTAGCTAACTGACCCGGCAAACGTTTTGCCATTAAGGATTTAAAAAATAGGTTACGGACCAAAGGACAACAAGCCAACCTACCTGCTTTCGGACCAAACGCCAACAAGTTGTTGACGTTTGGTCCGAAAAACAAACTGGTTGTTGACGCCAGCAAACTGACTTTTGCGCCGGGTCCTGTATATATATGTCTATAATGTATGTACAGAGGAGGCGATCTCGAAGACGGCGCGTGTACTCGAAGAGGCTGACATCTCGGAGGAGAAGCGAGACGTGATCCACCGCGAGATCGGCAAGTTCCGAGAGAGCATGAAGGTATGCGCGCCCCCCCGGCCCTCTCCCTCCGCCCCCCTCCCGCGCCCCACATAACGCGCAGCGCTCCCGCCCGCCCGAGCCGACAGTCTACAAGTCGCCACTGTTAATAGTTTGTTCGCTACCGTTTACACGCGCGGTCGGTCGCGGCGTCGGTATTGCCATAGGACATCAAACGACGCCGACCGTGCGCATACGCAATTGTAACGACACTAAGCAAATAGACTATACTTCACTCTACTAGTCATTTTTCAAGTTATGACTTGGGAAACAAAATTTGGGGAATGAATGCAATAATTGTCATTTTTAGGCGATTACCGAAAAGTTACCTGCGATCTTGTGTATAAATTGATTGTGCTTCCTCAGGAATCAGTTCTGAGGCCGGCGAAACGCGGTGAGAACTTGAGAAGGCCAACTGGATGTTATTTGACTTCGCGTTGTTTCGTTTTGATTTTTTTTTGTATTGGTCGGTTTGAAAGGAAAAAACCAAATGGATATTAAATCCCAGTTTAGATGTTCATTATAGCTGAATATTAAAAGGAAATGTTGATATTAGATTTTATTTTAGTTTCTTTAGCGCGTTTAAAATAATGGTAACTGCAGTATGAAAGTAAAGTCCTATTTTTAGACGCGCTAAAGTAGAGTCTCTTAAACGGAATAAACACTATCGTGGAAGGGATAACACTATTCAGACCAGCAGCCTTAGTAATATGACTTATCTATTGGATTTCTACATTTGCTTTTAGTATAGCTTGTGGAACGAAATTTAAGTATCCTATTGAAATGACATATACGATAGCCAAATTGATCAACTGACCCTCATACATTTTTACCCTAGACGAAAAACACGGGTGTTGTAAGTGAGACGTCGATGTCTGTAATGTCTTAAACGGATGGACCGATTTCGATGCGGTGTTCTTCATTTGAAAGCCAGTTTCCTTTCGAAGGTTTCGAAGGTATGTATTGATCCAGCAGTGTCGGGGGATTTTAATTTTTTTGTCTTTTGAATTTCTTTCCATAAGCTTACCAAATGCAGTTGTATAAGTAGCGTAGATAAGTCACGTGGCTACAGCTGCTGTTGGTTTTTGTAGAGTAGTAGAATTTCGTGCAACAGACTTGTTGGCAATGTTGGGATGCGCGAAGGGTCGACAGGTAACGGTAGGGCCCTGCTACTGGCAGCAGACAGCAGGTCGCAGGGATAGGCGCAGTGGGCGGGCGGGAGTGTGCGCGCTAAGGCTCGCTTTGCGGTAGGTGCCGAGCAGCCGCCGCGCCGCGTCGCCGGGTGAGTGGTAGCGCCCCGCGCCTGCACGCGCAGCGAGTCGCGACACGAGACCGCAAACACACGCACAGTTGTATAACTGCAAACCCGGCAAACTCCGTTTCGCCACCAGATGGCTTTCCCGCTAAAAAGATTTTCCCGCTTTTCTGTTGAAATTTTTCCTGAATTTTCTTTGCTATAAACCTCACGGAGCCCGAGACCTTTCCAACGAATGCAAAACCGTGGAAATCGGTTCGCGCGTTCTGGAGTTATAGCGTCAGGAAGGAAAACCCGACTTATTTTTATATAGTAGAAATATCGGAACGAGGCAGATTCTTGAGCCGACTGTTCGTAGATGTCGAAGTCACACCTTGAGGAAAGCAGTTGTAGATTCAATGTTAAAAATAATTAGAAATATCAATGAGAGTTACACAGACACTGAGATCTCATTTGATCATAGACAACTCTTTTACTTTTTTTGTTCTTTTTGATGGCAAGGTTGAATAGGGTGAAATAACTTAACAATATACAGTTACAGTAAAATTTAATCTTTTTTTCCACATCATGCAATAACTGAGTAACAAAAAAGCTTAGAGTTGTACCTGATGGTTACGTCACACACAACTTGTGGTTACACTTAGTGGTTTTAATAATTGGTTTTAAGCATAGAAAGACTATTATGGCTTACAGTTTCTACTGGACAAAATTTTTGAAAATTTGTCATAAATTGTGTAGTGGGATGTGCTCTCGTGTCGACGACGCGTGCGCTTGTGACGACGGAGGCTGTTCACATTTTAAATTAAATTGTATGTATTTTAACGCATTTCTCGTATTTATATCTTTTTCATTTCCTACTTCTACACTTCACTTTAGGCCTCATATACTGTTTATTACTTTAACCGCTTACAAACTTAGTGTTACGAATACGTTGAAGTCTTAAATCTGACGGTTAAACATTCAGTTTTGATGACCTCCTCTACTTTTTAAAATAAAATCAATCTCTCTTCAGTATTTCAATTTTCAGTAATCGTAACACTAAGTTTGAACTAGAGCTATATCGTATAATAACATCGGGTCATGTCCTGGATTGCAATTATATAATCACACACACTCACACGCACAAACGCCAGGCATACGACACACACATATACATGATATTATGTACATTAGTATTTTATTATTTCGGCACAATATCGGTCGAGATTCATCAAGGCCTAATCAGTTTCACATTGACCGTGAATACGTACCGTTCATACCTCTTGGTTACAGTTAGTGGAAAGCCTGTAGTGAATGTTTACATGTAGGAGATAAATCTCGACCGATGCAGCCGTCGGTCGCGCGTCCATATTCGTGAGTTATGGACGAGCGACTCGCCCCCCGACCGCACTCTCCGTCGCTGAGAACCTCCGATGGTAACTCTAATAAAAGACTAGACTGTGGGGTTAGTATAGGTTTTTGTACGAATTTCCAGTCGATTTGCATCACACAAACAAATCGAATCCCTCCATACATTTACAGCCAGCGCCATCTATGGATAGTTACTGAGATACGGCTGTCAATAGATGGCGCTGGCTGTAAATATATGGAGGCATTCGATCCGTTTGTGCGATGCGAGTCGACTCGAAATTCGTACAAAAACCTATACTAACCTCTCTGGACTCATCTCAAGAGCTCGTAGCGCGGAGAGGTCGGTCGGCCGGGCTCGGGTTAACGTGACGAGTCGTGCCGTGTCGCGCCGGAGCCGCCGCGGGACGCCGCCGCCGCCGCTCGCCGCCGCCGCCGCGCCGCCGGACCGCGTAAGTGCCGCACTGTATTGGGTAGAGAGAGAGCGAGTGATGTTGGCTAGAGCGAGAGCGAGTGAGGTGCTGGAGTGTCGTTGGGTTTTTCCACAGGTCCCGACCGCGGCCGGCGCAGCGCCCCGCCCCTCGCCCCGCGCGCCGCCACTTCGCCGGGGATGAGCGCGCGCATACTCGACATCGATCGTATGATTACATTCGTTTCATTAAGGCCGTTTGTCCATCTAACTGGCAACCGATATGTCGATCTAACCGGCCACCGATATGTCGGTTAACCCAACTCGCAACCGATATGTCGGTCCATCTTACCGGCAACCGATATGTCGGTTCACCCAACCGGCAACTGATATGTCGGTCTGGTAGTCGTCATCACCGATCACCGATAATTTGGCTGTGGCAGCAGCGATCGACCAGTCGCTATAGAAAACGCGTCTCAGCCTTGAACATATTCGTATTTCGTAACTACCGGTGTTTTATTTCGCTCGCACTAAGCTTATCGTCCTATATCGGCACAGTGGACGAACTCGTGCCGTCGCTTGAACCGGTGTCTTAAATGTCGATTGTCGGTTACAGTGGACAAACGGCCTTCGCGTCCTTTGTTACGCAGCAATACTATAGGTAACGCTGAAAAAATTCCAAACTGTTGAGTTTAGTGTGTTCAAATGCTAAAATTGTAATACTTTTATTGCTTGTACCATTAATTCCAACCGGGGATGAACGCAGTGACGGTAGATCGGAAATATCTGAAAGCCAAAGCCCCAGATGCGTGAGTCTGGCGTACACTTCACGCGCGTCCTCAGAGATGTGGACTGCCCTAACGCGAATTCGCGATTGTTTTGATTCCTGGTTCCGTATGACAGCCGACACGCTCAAATTCGATGGCTTCATTTTATGATCCCACTTCTGATGTCAATTTATATACCAAACTAATGGTAGGTCTCTTCTTGCGGAAGTCGTCCGGATAGGTACCACCGCTATGTCAGTCATTGTACCGTGAAGCAGTTATGTGTTTTGGATTAAAGGGCAACATAGATAACGAGATAACAGGTCAAAAATTTAAGAACTTCTTCAAACCGCGCAGTGCAATGCCTCGTATCCTATACCTTTAAATGAGCAATTCTTGTATATATTTCTATATAATCTGAATCTCAAAAAAGGCTCGAACGATTTTCATGAAATTTAGTATACAGGAAGGATTTGGGGGTGATAAATCGATCTAGCTAGGATTTATTTTTAGAAAATGTCGAATTTACCAAAAAAAAATTACTCCTGCTGCCATCTATTGGCAAATAGAGAAAATACCGAGCGAAGCTCGGCCACCCAGATATTGATATTAGGTACAACGAAACAAATTTTGTCAATAGATATCGCTGCAACAATCCTATACGAATTCGCGTTTACTCTCTCGCTTTCGAATACGTAAAAAACTCTGAATAGGCACGCACCACGCACGTCGTGAACGTCACTTTCGTCTTATCATTCTTCTTACGTATAAAAAATTGTACAGTCTACTGGTCATATAACTTAGTATACTAGTTAGTAGATATAGTTAGGATACTAACATTCAATAAGTATCCGCGTCCAGCAAGCCGTGAGTGTGGGCGTGTCGGTATCGTGTCGGTTTCGTGTCGGTATCATGTCGGTACACTGTCGTGACGACCAGCGAGCCGTCGTGTAGATGTGTGCGCTTGTGCAGGAGGAGGCGGACGTGGTGGTGCGTCGCAAGCGGGACAAGGACGACAAACCAGAGCGCGAGCGCGAGCGAGAGCGAGACAAAGAGAGGGACAGCAACAAAGACCGAGACAAGGAGAGGGAGAGGGAGAAGGAGAGGGACAAGGAGAAGGACAAGGAGCGCGAGCGAGAGCGGGAGCGCGACCGCGACAAGGATAGGCGACGCAGGAGTCCCAGCAGGTGAGGTATACTACTGCCACTTATGAGGATTCAAATGTAACAACACTTATTGTGAGGGTTCTGTCGTCAAAAAAGCGTAACAAAACCTTACCTGCTTTAGGATTGCTATCAGTAGCTGTCAATCAGATGTGTTATGGGTTTTAATCAATGACGAAATACGCTACGCTAAGAGGACGCTAAAGATGTGATGTATATTGAAGCGAAAATTTTCTCAAATATGGCGTCGCGCGTCGTACTTTTCGGTACCGCTGACAGCACATACCGCTGTCGATCGTATACATTAGCGCCATTTTACAGTTTTGACTAATTAAAAATCCGGCTTCAGGGCGGAGCCTAAAATTGTATGTGTGACGTCAGTAAGAGCTGATCCTTTAATATGTTTAATCAATGGTTCTAAACACTAGTACTTTTTTATTTTGTTCTGAACTGAAATTAAAAGTGTACTTATTATTTCAGGGGAAAGGATCGGCGCGAGGACCGCGACAAGGATCGCGACAAGGAGCGAGACAAGGAACGCGAGCGCGAGCGAGAGGAGCGCGACCGAGACCGCGAGAGGGAGCGGGAGAGGGAGCGAGAGCGAGAGCGGGAAGCTAGGGAGCGAGAGAGGGAGAGGTAACTGACTACGCAGTACGTAATAGGGCTTTAACACCCTCTGCAACACAGGTTTTCCTTCCGCAGAGGGTAGAGCAATCATTTTTTTTTAATATGTCATAATTTTAAAGATTTATAATTGATATTTACTATTATTATTATTTATTTCTCGATTATCTCCCAGCCCCTGGTTATAGGAGGATGGGAGTTAATCGAAATATGTGTTTTTACCTTGATCGACCATGATCTAAGACACTCCTTGTTTCATTTTTTCATTGGTATTCCTGATTGCAGGGAGGTTCGCGAGCGCGAGAGAGAGCGCGAGCAGCGGGAGCGAGAGCGCGAGAGGGAGCGAGAGCGAGACCGTGAGAGGTGAGTTGCGAAGTGCTGTTAGTCTATACTCTTCACCTTTAAACGAGCAATTCTTGTATATATATATACAAGAATTGTTTATATATATATATACTGTATATATATATATTGTAAATATTGTATATATATATATATTCTTGTATATATATATATATACAAGAATTGCTCGTAAATATATATATATATTTCTATATAATATCTGGATCTCGGAAACGGCTCGAACGATGTTCATGAAATTTAGTATACAGGGGGTTTTGGGGGCGATAAATCGATAAAGCTAGGATTCATTTTTAGAAAATGTCGAATTTACCAAAAAATAATAAAAATATGACTCCTGCTGCCATCTATTGGCCAGAAGTTATGAGTAAACTACCGAGCGAAGTTCGGTTACCCAGATATTAGTTTTTGAAGTGTGTGCGTTTATCGCTTACTAAAGCCTTCGAACTTCAAACAAGTCTTCAATCTTTACTCATTTGGGAATGAGATTGTAATAAGAACGAAACTCTAACAATTTTTGTTGACAACAGCGGTAGCGTTGAAGCGGCGATGGAGATTATAAGCGCAAATAAATAAATAAATAAATAATGGTCTCTAGCATTTCGAATGTCGCATTACAGCCGGTCCGGGTGTCATGTCAATTGCTGAGTAATTTTATAGCGCCATCTCTTGTAAATCTTGAATGTTATTTTTTGTCATACAAACTTTTACTGTTACAACAAATAAACAAAAAATGGCGCTGTTATAACTGAACCGAAAAAAGTGTCGTATGCAAAGAGATTTCATGCAATATTTTGTGTTTTATTTGAAGTAGGTATAATAATACAGGTAATTTTTTTTATTGAAATGTTACAATAAAACTTATCACTAGCTTATTGTAATTAGAATACAAGTCTTGCTCGCGTGGAATGGTGTCATAAATACTGGCTGCATTTCCGAGTTGCACAGCTGGGTTGATACGTTGCGTAAAAAAATAAACAAGCCCTCCTGTCACCAGTTGAGGGTTAACCGCGGGGATAGCAAATAAACTCTCGTAAGGAATTTTTTGGCACTATGACTCCATGGCTCCATGGTGGCATGGTGTGAATTAATATCTATCGGGCTATCGGTATACCAGTAGATATTTCAATCCACGACGTTGCGCCCCACTCTGTCAAAATCGCTTTTGTTTTATTCGATTAGTATATGAAGTTTAGTTAAGAGTCTGCTGACCCGGTGTCTCCCATACAATCGTAATACCAAAATCATTTGTTATTCGTGCAAATTTCGATCATGTTGTGGTGTTATTCGGGTTCACATAGTAATTATCTATGCTTCTGGCCATATCTGGTTCTGAAATACTTTTGTTAAACGAAATTGTAAACGAATTTAGTTTTGCTTATTTTAATGTCAAAGAGGACATGTTTTCTGCTTATTTGTTTTGTAATAAAAACAACATGACTATCTCACGTCGCATTAGTTCAGGAGCACAGTTTTTATTGTCCAGCTAAAGAAAAACACCAGTTAATAAAGAAAGTTACAAGTTTTCATTCATAATTTTTGTTATTACGGAACTCGACCAAAGTTATAAAAATTTTGATCAAAATTGATTATTATTTCGTTTTAAAGAAGTATTTCCGAACCAAATATGGCCAGGAGCATAGATTATTACTATATGAATCCGAATAACACCACAACATGGTCCAAATATGCACGAATTACAAATGATTTGTTATTTTGAATGAATGGAGACATTGTAGTTCACGGGCCCCTTAAGGTGTTGCGGCCCTACCAGCCCGCGAAATTCAAATTTTATTTAGTTTTTCGCAAATATTATAGTAACTACTTACACATTGTAGATTTATGGCAATGCATTTTGCGGGCCTACTTTTTATGCATTTACATTTTTTTAATAGAAACTTTGCTCGAAAGTTCCCACTCATCTCATATTGGTTCCCGAAAGATAATTTTTTGCAGTTTCCCAGATTTCGAGCTATCGGGAACCAATATGAAGTAAATGAGTATTGTTGAGCAGAGTTTTTATTAAAAACATGTAGATGCATAAATGTTGTGCCCGCAAAACCCATTGCCATTAGCCTTCGATGTATAATTAGCCCACTATGAGCGAAAAACTAAATGAAATTTGAATTTTCGCGCCCGGATGGTACCCATCGCCCTTAACGTCGCGTGTAAGAAACAAGTGCACCCGGCGCGCGTCGATAGCGGATTATATCGGCGAGCGGTTATCGCTAGCTCGTGAAATTACCGCGATACCGGTCGACCGGCGCGCGCCTCGCGGAGTGTAGTTATTCTTCTTTCGAAAATTTAACTCAAAAACTTTCTAAGTAAAGGACAAGCGACATGTGCGCGCTGGCGGTGTTCGCGCTCCACCCCTACATACGCACGAGGCGCGAGATACGACGAGACCTGCGCAGGTGGTACGCACGTTGCATCCAGGTGTTACTGTAATGAAAAGTCTTTCCTTATCCCTTGTTTACATTATCTAAAGAACCTCTATTGGTCGCGATTTGAACAGTTGCTATGTACTAGATTTATATTGAAGCCTTTAGATACATTCGACATTCCAAATTATTTGTAATTCGTAAATATTTCGATCATGTTGTGGTGTTATTCGGGTCCATATAGTAATAATGTATGCTCTTGGCCATATTTGGTTCGAAAATACTTCTTTAAAACGAAATAATAATCAATTTTGATCAACATTTTTATACTTTGGTCGAGTTCCGTAATACCAAAAATTATGAATGAAAACTTGTAACTGTCTTTATTAACTGGTGTTTTTCTTTAGCTGGACAATAAAAACTGTGCTCCTGAACTAATGCGACGTGAGATAGTGCTGTTTTTATTACAAAACAAATAAGCAGAACACATGTCTTTTTTGACGCAAAAATAAGCAAATCGAAATTAATTTATATTTCCAAACCACCAAACCAAATATGGCCAGGAGCATAGATTATTACTATATGAACCCGAATAACACCATAACCTGATCGAAATATGCACGACAAATGATTTTGGTATTACGAATGTATGGAGAAATCGTAGGTCAGTGCATCCTTAAGTCTGGTCCTACGTCTGATCTTTCTCACGTATCTGGCTAAACCTCCTTGGAGATTGGAACTGTTCCACTGTGACTGGAATCTGTCTGAAGTATTTTTAGGACGCCACACAATTACTAGTTCTTGACGACGTAGACGTATGCGCTAATGACTTGGCGTTAAGCGTTCACGCGACCGAATGAATGCAGAATCTACTCTATGCTCTGTGTTGTTCACTGTCGGCTGTCAATTGTCACGCGAAGTACGCTAAAGGTTATCTATACAACGTCTGCGAGAATGCCAGGGAGCGTTCAAATTGTCCGCATAGTCGATTTTCGAAAACAGCGTGTTTTTCCCTATTCGGTCACGTGGTTTGTCCATACATTTTCATCTACAGTCGTGAACGCTAAACGTCTGTTACTGTGTCTAGCGCCGCACTTCAGTCGCTGTACTGGCGTTGAACTTTGACAAGAATTCCCAGCTCTAGCATTGTACAGTTCGCTTCTTTAAAGTCACTGTTGTTTGTCAGGGAGCGAGAGCGAGAGCGTGAGAGGGACCGCGACCGCGAGCGGTCTCGCGACAGAGAGCGGGACCGCGAGAGGGAGAGGGAGCGCTCGCGAGGCCGCAGCGAGGCGGACTCGCGACGAGAGAAGGAGCTGGAGGAGGAGGCGCGGGACAAGAAGCGGCTCGAGAAGAAGGCGCGCGAGAAGGAGGCCGCCTACCAGGAGAGGTGGGTTTGTGATGTATGGGCCGGGAGTGGAAATATTTTCACCCTACTGTTTTATCCACTTTCTGACCTAGGCGAGGTCAGAAAGTGGATAAAACAGTAGGGTAGGGTAGGTGTTCGATTTTAGAATTGACGCCATCTATAGTGAGACGTTATAGTTTTAAACTAATTTTCGAAGACCCATCATTTCAAATGGAGCAGGCTTCGGACGACACGTCGCCGTTTTATACTAATTATCTATTTGATTAGTGTTCTTCACACTTAGGATCTAAGTTTTATAAATTTAGATACGAATCAAAATTTCACTCGCATCGGGATTTGAATAGTCCATCATTAATACTGCAGGTTACGCAACTGGGAGAGTCGCGAGCGGCGCAAGGGCAAGGAGTACGAGCGCGAGAGGGAGAGGGAGCGATGCCGCGAAGAGGAGCGCGAGCGAGAGGCCAAGCGCCTCAAGCAGTTCCTGGAGGACTACGACGACGAGCGGGACGACCACAAGTACTACAAGTGAGTGGGCGCCGAGCGGTGCGAGCGAGAGAGGGACGGGGCGATGCCGCGAAGAGGAGCGCGAGCGAGAGGCCAAGCGCCTCAAGCAGTTCCTGGAGGACTACGACGACGAGCGGGACGACCACAAGTACTACAAGTGAGTGGGCGCCGAGCGGTGCGAGCGAGAGAGGGACGGGGCGATGCCGCGAAGAGGAGCGCGAGCGAGAGGCCAAGCGCCTCAAGCAGTTCCTGGAGGACTACGACGACGAGCGGGACGACCACAAGTACTACAAGTGAGTGGGCGCCGAGCGGTGCGAGCGAGAGAGGGACGGGGCGATGCCGCGAAGAGGAGCGCGAGCGAGAGGCCAAGCGCCTCAAGCAGTTCCTGGAGGACTACGACGACGAGCGGGACGACCACAAGTACTACAAGTGAGTGGGCGCCGAGCGGTGCGAGCGAGAGAGGGACGGGGCGATGCCGCGAAGAGGAGCGCGAGCGAGAGGCCAAGCGCCTCAAGCAGTTCCTGGAGGACTACGACGACGAGCGGGACGACCACAAGTACTACAAGTGAGTGGGCGCCGAGCAGTGCGAGCGAGAGAGGGACGGGGCGATGCCGCGAAGAGGAGCGCGAGCGAGAGGCCAAGCGCCTCAAGCAGTTCCTGGAGGACTACGACGACGAGCGGGACGACCACAAGTACTACAAGTGAGTGGGCGCCGAGCGGTGCGAGCGAGAGAGGGACGGGGCGATGCCGCGAAGAGGAGCGCGAGCGAGAGGCCAAGCGCCTCAAGCAGTTCCTGGAGGACTACGACGACGAGCGGGACGACCACAAGTACTACAAGTGAGTGGGCGCCGAGCGGTGCGAGCGAGAGAGGGGGGGGGGCGATGTCGCGAGGGGAGTGCGAGAGGGAACCCGAACGTTTAGCAATGGGGAAAGACTCTGTAGCGGTCTTCGATAGCTGACGATAGATGGCGTCACCAACGCAATAGCACACGCTGACAGAGCATTCGACAAGCGTTCTATAAATACAACTTCTAATGTCTCACGCTCGGATCACAAGCGGTCCCCAGGCACAACACCTGACTGGAGGGAACCAAAGGCCTACATTAGCTGTTAGCTATGTTCAGTTCATCCAGTGGTTGTAATCGGACCGCTGCAGCGAGCCAGAAAAAGATAGAGAGGAGATAAACTTACAAGATAAATAGACCACAGCATCCATGTTAGTAATGACGTCGGTAGAAGGCGCTGTTGCGAATTGAATTACTCTTTATCGTGCTAGCGCTAGAGTCGCTATTTGTGTACATGACGGGTTCTGCGCAGGGGCAAGGAGCTGCAGCGGCGGCTGGGGTCGCGCGTGCGCGAGGCGGAGAGCGACGCGCGCGAGCGGGCGCGCGAGCAGGACGAGCTGGAGCAGCTGCGGCGCGCCGTGTTCGGCGACCGCGCGCCCGACGACCCCGCCGCGCACGCCGAGTACGAGCGCGCGCGGCGCCAGCGCGACGAGCTGTACCGCCCGCGCCTGCTGCTGGACGTGACGCAGCCGGGCGAGCTGCAGCGCGAGCGGGAGCTGCAGCGCGCGCGGCAGCGGGAGGAGGCGCGCCGAGAGGTGTGTACCGTACGAGCTGTACCGCGCTGCGCGAGGCGGAGAGCGACGCGCGCGAGCGGGCGCGCGAGCAGGACGAGCTGGAGCAGCTGCGGCGCGCCGTGTTCGGCGACCGCGCGCCCGACGACCCCGCCGCGCACGCCGAGTACGAGCGCGCGCGGCGCCAGCGCGACGAGCTGTACCGCCCGCGCCTGCTGCTGGACGTGACGCAGCCGGGCGAGCTGCAGCGCGAGCGGGAGCTGCAGCGCGCGCGGCAGCGGGAGGAGGCGCGCCGAGAGGTGTGTACCGTACGAGCTGTACCGCGCTGCGCGAGGCGGAGAGCGACGCGCGCGAGCGGGCGCGCGAGCAGGACGAGCTGGAGCAGCTGCGGCGCGCCGTGTTCGGCGACCGCGCGCCCGACGACCCCGCCGCGCACGCCGAGTACGAGCGCGCGCGGCGCCAGCGCGACGAGCTGTACCGCCCGCGCCTGCTGCTGGACGTGACGCAGCCGGGCGAGCTGCAGCGCGAGCGGGAGCTGCAGCGCGCGCGGCAGCGGGAGGAGGCGCGCCGAGAGGTGTGTACCGTACGAGCTGTACCGCGCCGAGAGGTGTGTACCGTACGAGCTGTACCGCGCCGAGAGGTGTGTACCGTACGAGCTGTACCGCGCCGAGAGGTGTGTACCGTACGAGCTGTACCGCGCCGAGAGGTGTGTACCGTACGAGCTGTACCGCGCCTGCCGCTGGACGTGACGCGCCGAGAGGTGTGTACCGTACGAGCTGTACCGCGCCGAGAGGTGTGTACCGTACGAGCTGTACCGCGCCTGCCGCTGGACGTGACGCGCCGAGAGGTGTGTACCGTACGAGCTGTACCGCGCCGAGAGGTGTGTACCGTACGAGCTGTACCGCGCCTGCCGCTGGACGTGACGCGCCGAGAGGTGTGTACCGTACGAGCTGTACCGCGCCGAGAGGTGTGTACCGTACGAGCTGTACCGCGCCGAGAGGTGTGTACCGTACGAGCTGTACCGCGCCTGCCGCTGGACGTGACGCGCCGAGAGGTGTGTACCGTACGAGCTGTACCGCGCCTGCCGCTGGACGTGACGCGCCGAGAGGTGTGTACCGTACGAGCTGTACCGCGCCGAGAGGTGTGTACCGTACGAGCTGTACCGCGCCGAGAGGTGTGTACCGTACGAGCTGTACCGCGCCGAGAGGTGTGTACCGTACGAGCTGTACCGCGCCTGCCGCTGGACGTGACGCGCCGAGAGGTGTGTACCGTACGAGCTGTACCGCGCCTGCCGCTGGACGTGACGCGCCGAGAGGTGTGTACCGTACGAGCTGTACCGCGCCTGCCGCTGGACGTGACGCGCCGAGAGGTGTGTACCGTACGAGCTGTACCGCGCCGAGAGGTGTGTACTGTACGAGCTGTACCGCGCCTGCCGCTGGACGTGACGCGCCGAGAGGTGTGTACCGTACGAGCTGTACCGCGCCGAGAGGTGTGTACCGTACGAGCTGTACCGCGCCTGCCGCTGGACGGGACGCGCCGAGAGGTGTGTACCGTACGAGCTGTACCGCGCCTGCCGCTGGACGTGACGCGCCGAGAGGTGTGTACCGTACGAGCTGTACCGCGCCTGCCGCTGGACGTGACGCGCCGAGAGGTGTGTACCGTACGAGCTGTACCGCGCCGAGAGGTGTGTACCGTACGAGCTGTACCGCGCCTGCCGCTGGACGTGACGCGCCGAGAGGTGTGTACCGTACGAGCTGTACCGCGCCGAGAGGTGTGTACCGTACGAGCTGTACCGCGCCGAGAGGTGTGTACCGTACGAGCTGTACCGCGCCTGCCGCTGGACGTGACGCGCCGAGAGGTGTGTACCGTACGAGCTGTACCGCGCCGAGAGGTGTGTACCGTACGAGCTGTACCGCGCCGAGAGGTGTGTACCGTACGAGCTGTACCGCGCCTGCCGCTGGACGTGACGCGCCGAGAGGTGTGTACCGTACGAGCTGTACCGCGCCGAGAGGTGTGTACCGTACGAGCTGTACCGCGCCGAAAGGTGTGTACCGTACGAGCTGTACCGCGCCGAGAGGTGTGTACCGTACGAGCTGTACCGCGCCTGCCGCTGGACGTGACGCGCCGAGAGGTGTGTACCGTACGAGCTGTACCGCGCCTGCCGCTGGACGTGACGCGCCGAGAGGTGTGTACCGTACGAGCTGTACCGCGCCTGCCGCTGGACGTGACGCGCCGAGAGGTGTGTACCGTACGAGCTGTACCGCGCCGAGAGGTGTGTACCGTACGAGCTGTACCGCGCCGAGAGGTGTGTACCGTACGAGCTGTACCGCGCCTGCCGCTGGACGTGACGCGCCGAGAGGTGTGTACCGTACGAGCTGTACCGCGCCGAGAGGTGTGTACCGTACGAGCTGTACCGCGCCGAGAGGTGTGTACCGTACGAGCTGTACCGCGCCGAGAGGTGTGTACCGTACGAGCTGTACCGCGCCTGCCGCTGGACGTGACGCGCCGAGAGGTGTGTACCGTACGAGCTGTACCGCGCCTGCCGCTGGACGTGACGCGCCGAGAGGTGTGTACCGTACGAGCTGTACCGCGCTTGCTGCCGGACGTGACGTAGCGCGTCCTGTAGCGCGAGGAGTAATTGTCATCAGGTACTGATCTTTAGAAGTGATCTTTGACGACCACGATATTATGCCCAGCTACCTTCTGTAGCCACTCTTCAACTACTGAGAAGTCATATTCCACCGGCGCGCAGGGACCGCCGCTAAACAGAGTTCTTCTGTAATGATGTTACTAGTAACTTTGAGTCCCTGTAACTATAAGTTCTGAGCCTCAAATTATGTTACTTAAGTTTTATGCCGAGGCTTATTAATTTATGTGTAAAACAAGTGGAAGATTAAAAAAATTTTAAACACCCACGACTCTTATAGACTTGAAATTGAAAAAGGATTAAATAATATTTTTAAAAATCCCCGACTAAAGGAAAGTAAGAACTAAGAACCTATCAGTATAATTACAAATCCAAGAAAATCCGCCGGAGCTGCTATTTTCCGCCTGTGCCGGTGTTGATGGTGCAAGATGTTGCTGTTTACCAGTGTGTGTGTTTACTTTATTCATTTGGTAACTAATTCAATTTCTTGATACTTCTTATAATAAGCTACCGCTAAGCTTACCTATAGGTACTAACTGCATGAATTGATATTGGAAACAGAAATGTCAATGGCAGCTCCGACGGATTTTCTTGGATTTGTAATTATACTGATAGGTTCTTAGTTCTTACTTTCCTTTAGTCGGGGAGTTTTAAAAATATTATTTAATCCTTTTTCAATTTCAAGTCTATAAGAGTCGTGGGTGTTTAAAATTTTTTTAATTTTCCACTTGTTTTATACTTTTTCAATTAGTATAAGTAAGTACCTATTATATTAATACAAAATAAAAATTAATTTTTAAACTAGCCACTATCTCCTCTATGCAGCGTCGGAAGGCATCATTGACCCTCGTCATCAGATCAAATGTGTTATAATGAATAGTTAAACGAAACCTAATGGGTACCAAGCTCCAAGTGTTTTAATAGTTACGATTGTTGAGTAACACTCAATCCCAAGTTGCATCATCAGATATAATGTCCTCGTCACCAAATATAATGTGTGAGCCTCGTGAGAACATATCAAACAATCTCAAACACTAGGAGTTTACTAGAAACATTATAAGACACATTAGAAAATTTCGCTACCAAATGATAAAGAAACGTTTATTGTGGCGCCCCCTGGTGAGTGATTTCCGTAACAACTATCTATTAATGTATCCAAATCGATTCGGTCGTTTTTATTCCAAAAGCTTAAATTGGGAACATTCGTTTACATTCCGAATGTATTAATGGCGCCCCCTGGTGAGCTATGTTCGTAACTACTATCTACGAACCATCGCCAATAAGTCACTAATATTTTATTAAAAACTGTATCGAAATCAGTTTAGCCGTTTTTGAAATAAATGGGAACATTCGTTTGCACTATAAATGTTTTTTATGGCGCCCCCTGGTGATCGATGTTCGTAACAACTATCTACGAACCATCGCCAATGAATACCAAACATTATACAAAAAACTAAATTTAAATCGGTTCCACCGTTGTGGAAATAAATGGGAACATTGGATGTGCACAAACAAACAAACAAACAAACAAACAAACATTTTTTTTATTGGATATTCGTTTTCTGTGAACAATTTAACACACAAACAATCAAAAAATTTCATCAACCAACTAATGTACAAACGGTCTCTCACCCTAAACGCATATACCCGTACTCCGTTCCGTTGTGGGTAATGATTTTTTCTCGTTTCAGAGACCAGTTTATAAATTACAACAGGACTAGTCGAATCTACATTTCTTATTGACATTTGATAATATAGATATTGTTTCTCATCGTGTGTAGGCTCGCGAGCGGCTGGCGCGCGAGCGCGAGCGGTACCTGCGCGCGCAGGCCACGCGCGAGCTGCCCACCGAGGCCGAGCCCATCGACTCCGACGACAGGTGAATGGCACGCTTGAAACAAAGAGTTTACATTCAAATGTGACCTGCCGAGTCGATGTTAACGTGTGTGTGTTGTGTCAGCGGCGGCGCCGAGCCGGCCGCCCCGGAGCCGCCGGAGGGGCCGGAGCCGGAGGCGGGGTCGCCGGACGGGTCGCTGACCCCGCCCGCGCCGTCGCCGCGCCGCAAGCACCGCAAGCACCGCCACCGCGCGCCCGACACGCCGCCGCACGCGCGCCGCAGCGACGGCGCCAGCACGCCGCCGCGCGCGCCCGACCTCGCGCCGCCCGACAGCGCGGGCAGCTCGCCCATCAGCATCAGCTTCCGCGCCGCGCCGCCCGCCGAGCACCCCGCGCCGCCGCCGCGCCGCGCCGTGCACGCCGCCTTCGCGGACGACGACGACGAGCCGCACCACCACGCGCACCACCACCACCGCGGTGAGCACCACCACCCCACCACCACACCACAGCACCACCACACCACCACCACCACACCAGCACCACGCGCCGCGCCGTGCACGCCGCCTTCGCGGACGACGACGACGAGCCGCACCACCACGCGCACCACCACCACCGCGGTGAGCACCACCACACCACACCACCACCACACCAGCACCACGCGCCGCGCCGTGCACGCCGCCTTCGCGGACGACGACGACGAGCCGCACCACCACGCGCACCACCACCACCGCGGTGAGCACCACCACCCCACCACCACACCACAGCACCACCACACCACCACCACCACACCAGCACCACGCGCCGCGCCGTGCACGCCGCCTTCGCGGACGACGACGACGAGCCGCACCACCACGCGCACCACCACCACCGCGGTGAGCACCACCACCACACCACCACCACCCACACCCATCACCACCAGCACCCCGCGCCGCCGCCGCGCCGCGCCGTGCACGCCGCCTTCGCGGACGACGACGACGAGCCGCACCACCACGCGCACCACCACCACCGCGGTGAGCACCACCACACCACCACCACCACACCAGCACCACGCGCCGCGCCGTGCACGCCGCCTTCGCGGACGACGACGACGAGCCGCACCACCACGCGCACCACCACCACCGCGGTGAGCACCACCACACCACACCACCACCACACCACCACCACCAGCACCTCGCGCCGTGTACGCCGCCATCGCGGACGACGACGACGAGCCGCACCACCACGCGCACCACCACCACCGCGGTGAGCACCACCACACCACACCACCAGCACACCACCACCACACCACCACCACACCACCACCACACCACCACCACACCACCACCACCAGCACCTCGCGCCGTGCACGCCGCCATCGCGGACGACGACGACGAGCCGCACCACCACGCGCACCACCACCACCGCGGTGAGCACCACCACACCACACCACCAGCACCACCACCACCACACCACCACCACACCACCACCACACCACCACCACACCACCACCACCAGCACCCCGCGCCGTGCACGCCGCCTTCGCGGACGACGACGACGAGCCGCACCACCACGCGCACCACCACCACCGCGGTGAGCACCACCACACCACACCACCAGCACCACCACCACCACCACCACACCACCACCACACCACCACCACACCACCACCACACCACCACCACACCACCACCACCAGCACCCCGCGCCGTGCACGCCGCCTTCGCGGACGACGACGACGAGCCGCACCACCACGCGCACCACCACCACCGCGGTGAGCACCACCACACCACACCACCACACCACCACCACACCACACCACCACCACACCACCACCACACCACCACACCACCACCACACCACACCACCACCACACCACCACCACACCACCACCACACCACACCACCACCACACCACCACCACACCACCACCACACCACACCACCACCACACCACCACCACACCACCACCACCAGCACCTCGCGCCGTGCACGCCGCCATCGCGGACGACGACGACGAGCCGCACCACCACGCGCACCACCACCACCGCGGTGAGCACCACCACACCACACCACCACCACACCACCACCACACCACCACCACACCACCACCACCAGCACCTCGCGCCGTGCACGCCGCCATCGCGGACGACGACGACGAGCCGCACCACCACGCGCACCACCACCACCGCGGTGAGCACCACCACACCACACCACCACCACACCACCACACCACCACCACACCACCACCACACCACCACCACACCACACCACCACCACCACCACACCACCACCACCACCACACCACCACCACCACACCACCACCACACCACACCACCTCCACACCACCACCACACCACCACCACCACCATACCACCACCACCACACCACACCACACCACCACCACACCACCACCACACCACCACCACACCACCATCACCAGCACCCCGCGCCGTGCACGCCGCCTTCGCGGACGACGACGACGAGCCGCACCACCACGCGCACCACCACTGGCACCGCGGTGAGCACCACCACACCACCACCACACCACACCACCACCACCACCACACCACCACCACCACACCACCACCACACCACACCACCTCCACACCACCACCACACCACCACCACCACCATACCACCACCACCAGCACCAGCACCACCGAGGTGAGAACCACCAATACCAGCAGTAGCTGCCGTGGATACTCTGTACAGAATACCTGCAACACCTATTGCGGTTAACAGTCACGACCAGTTAAAGTAAATTATGTTCAACAGGTAAAGACAAAAAGGACAAGGACAAGAGTAAAAAGGCAGAGAGCAGCGAGCGCGCCGACAAGACGGAGCGCGCCGACAAGAGCGAGAAGGGAGACAAGGGGGAGAAGGGGGAGAAGGCGGAGAAGGGGGAGAAGGGCGACAAGGGCGCGGAGGAGAAGCGCAAGCACATCAAGAGCCTCATCGACAAGATCCCCACGCAGAAGGAGCAGCTGTTCCAGTACCAGCTCGACACCGACCAGGTGACAAGAATTCTACATTTTCTCTCCTTTTCTTTCTGATTTATATGAGATTGGAACAGCGCCATTCCATTGACAACAAAAGTTTCATGTCACATGATAGCCATCTTGAAAATGAAAGTGACACCCATATTTTGCTAATCTAAAATGGCGGCTTTGCTTTTTTTTTAATAAAAAAAATCTATGAAATGTGTGACGTGATTTTACGTGTTGTACAGATTGACAATGTCCTGATGGAGAAGAAGATTCGGCCGTGGATCAATAAAAAGATCATCGAGTACATCGGGGAGCCGGAGCCCACGCTGGTGGACTTCATCTGCAGCAAGGTGCTGGCCGGCTCCGCGCCGCAGGGCATCCTCGACGACGTGCAGATGGTGAGTGCCGCCCGGTGTGGTGTCGCATGTGTGTCGTGGATCCACAACAGAAGATCATCGAGTACATCGGGGAGCCGGAGCCCACGCTGGTGGACTTCATCTGCAGCAAGGTGCTGGCCGGCTCCGCGCCGCAGGGCATCCTCGACGACGTGCAGATGGTGAGTGCCGCCCGGTGTGGTGTCGTATGTGTGACGCGGATCCACAACAGAAGATCATCGAGTACATCGGGGAGCCGGAGCCCACGCTGGTGGACTTCATCTGCAGCAAGGTGCTGGCCGGCTCCGCGCCGCAGGGCATCCTCGACGACGTGCAGATGGTGAGTGCCGCCCGGTGTGGTGTCGCATGTGTGTCGTGGATCCACAACAGAAGATCATCGAGTACATCGGGGAGCCGGAGCCCACGCTGGTGGACTTCATCTGCAGCAAGGTGCTGGCCGGCTCCGCGCCGCAGGGCATCCTCGACGACGTGCAGATGGTGAGTGCCGCCCGGTGTGGTGTCGCATGTGTGTCGTGGATCCACAACAGAAGATCATCGAGTACATCGGGGAGCCGGAGCCCACGCTGGTGGACTTCATCTGCAGCAAGGTGCTGGCCGGCTCCGCGCCGCAGGGCATCCTCGACGACGTGCAGATGGTGAGTGCCGCCCGGTGTGGTGTCGCATGTGTGTCGTGGATCCACAACAGAAGATCATCGAGTACATCGGGGAGCCGGAGCCCACGCTGGTGGACTTCATCTGCAGCAAGGTGCTGGCCGGCTCCGCGCCGCAGGGCATCCTCGACGACGTGCAGATGGTGAGTGCCGCCCGGTGTGGTGTCGCATGTGTGTCGTGGATCCACAACAGAAGATCATCGAGTACATCGGGGAGCCGGAGCCCACGCTGGTGGACTTCATCTGCAGCAAGGTGCTGGCCGGCTCCGCGCCGCAGGGCATCCTCGACGACGTGCAGATGGTGAGTGCCGCCCGGTGTGGTGTCGCATGTGTGTCGTGGATCCACAACAGAAGATCATCGAGTACATCGGGGAGCCGGAGCCCACGCTGGTGGACTTCATCTGCAGCAAGGTGCTGGCCGGCTCCGCGCCGCAGGGCATCCTCGACGACGTGCAGATGGTGAGTGCCGCCCGGTGTGGTGTCGCATGTGTGTCGTGGATCCACAACAGAAGATCATCGAGTACATCGGGGAGCCGGAGCCCACGCTGGTGGACTTCATCTGCAGCAAGGTGCTGGCCGGCTCCGCGCCGCAGGGCATCCTCGACGACGTGCAGATGGTGAGTGCCACCCGGTGTGGTGTCGCATGTGTGTCGTGGATCCACAGCAGAAGATCATCGAGTACATCGGGGAGCCGGAGCCCACGCTGGTGGACTTCATCTGCAGCAAGGTGCTGGCCGGCTCCGCGCCGCAGGGCATCCTCGACGACGTGCAGATGGTGAGTGCCGCCCGGTGTGGTGTCGTATGTGTGTCGTGGATACACAACAGAAGATCATCGAGTACATCGGGGAGCCGGAGCCCACGCTGGTGGACTTCATCTGCAGCAAGGTGCTGGCCGGCTCCGCGCCGCAGGGCACGTGTCGTGGATCCGGAGTCACCGCAGCTGTTGTCTGTGTCGGCAGGTGCTGGACGAGGAGGCGGAGGTGTTCGTGGTGAAGATGTGGCGCCTGCTCATCTACGAGCTGGAGGCCAAGCGCGCCGGCCTGCACAAGTAGACGCGCGCCCGCAACCGCGCCCACAGACGACACGTGGCGATCTATATGTATATACGTAAGAGTGATGAGACGAGCAAGCACGTTTGACGACCTCCCTTTTTTTTACACTATACAAGTTAGTACTTGACTGCGATCTCACCTGATAGTAAGTGATGATGCAGTCGAAGATGTTAGCGTACTAACTTGGAAGGGGTAAGTAAAGTCACCCCAACGATTTCTACACAGCATCGTACCGGAACGCTAAATCGCTTGGCGGTACGTTTTTGCTGGTAGGTACGTTTCCCTGGCGCAGGGGGCGCGCGTTCAGGTACGAAATGAAGGTCACGGGTTCGATTCCCGCCACGGGGCCCACTTTGGAATTTTATAATGTCTAAATTGGCTCAGGTCTGGTCTGGTGGGAGCCTTCGGCCGTGGCTAGTTACCACCCTACCAGCAAACACGTACCGCCAAGCGATTTAGCGTTCCGGTGCGATGCTGTGTAGAAACCGTTGGGGGTGACTATTTACCCCTTCCAAGTTAGTACGTTAACATCTACGGCTGCATCATCACTTACCATCAGGTGAGATCGCAGTCAAACTAACCACAACCACGAAGTCGTGACACGCACTGCATCACTCGAACAGGAGTGTCACTTAAGGAGCTTGCATGCTCGCGAAATTCAATTTTTTTGTGGTTTTTCCCAATTTTTAAGCTAATAACAGATCCCAGCAAAAACATTTTCATGTAAAATGTTGCCAAGACGAGAATATGTGGCTCACACTATCAAAAAGTTATCAGATCTCATGTAGAGCAAGACTTCTAACTATACACGCCCTAACTCTATAAATCCTAACTTTATAAACTCTACACTTTAGTCAAAATATATTATGTCTTGGCTGTTTCGGTACCGTCACATGGGCGTAAAGTGAAGAATTTATTCACTGTTCAGTACTTTTCTAATAGAGTTTTGCAAGTGGCATAATGGACCATGCAAAATTCAAGAAATTTCACATTAAAATTAAATGGTATCACCATTGTTATGGGAAAAAACTTCCATTTATTAAAAAAATCCTCTAAAGCAAAGGAACACACTTTTGCAAAGTGTGATGAAGTATTTGAAACCAATGCAGTTAGTAAAACCTAAGTGCAGTTTCTGAGGAGACTCAATACCTATCTAATAAATAATCGTTACTACAGAAACTAGGTATTGTATATCAGAAAAGTACAAAGTCAGTGAATAATATTTTTACTTTACACCCATGTGACAGTAACGAAACAGCCAAGACATAATATATTTTGACTAAAGTGTAGAGTTTATAAAGTTAGGATTTATAGAGTTAGGGCGTGTATAGTTAGAAGTCTTGCTCTACATGAGATCTGATAACTTTTTGATAGTGTGAGCCACATATTCTCGTCTTGGCAACATTTTACATGAAAATGTTTTTGCTGGGATTTCACTTCTTTTTGTAAGTTGTTTACGACTATATTTTTTATTTGGTTAATTTCCTTTTCTTTGGTGTATTTCTTGAATATCATTGCAAGGTGGATATTTGTCCGAATCAAGTATCCCCCCCCCCCACCTCTATCATTTAAATGAGGGAACCCTCCTTGGTTCACCTAGTTTATTTTTTTCCTTATTTGTAGTTTATTTAAAAGAGTCCCTATATCAATTTTGAGACCTCTAGCATCAATATTTGCGGTAATTTCATACAAACTTCCATCCCCTATTTTAAGGGGTTGGGGGGTTAAATTTCCAACTTTTAGAATTTTTTTGTTGGTTGTGTGCTAATACTAGCTTATATACCAAATTTCAGAAATTAAGCTTTTATTATACCTATATACTTATGGGAAACCCCATACGAACTTCCAACCCCCTAATTTTATGGATGTGGGGTGATTAACTAAAAATCCTGAAACACGTATTTAATTGTTTATTACAAAGAGTCCCTATATCAATTTTGAGACCTCTAGCATCAATATTTGCGGTAATTTCATAGAAACTTCCATCCCCTATTTTAAGGGGTTGGGGGGTTAAATTTCCAACTTTTGGAATTTTTTTGTTGGTTGTGTGCTAATACTAGCTTATATACCTAATTTCAGAAATTAAATTTTTATTATACCTATATACTTATGGGAAACCCCATACGAACTTCCAACCCCCTAATTTTATGGATGTGGGGTGATTAACTAAAAATCCTGAAACACGTATTTAATTGTTTATTACAAAGAGTCCCTATATCAATTTTGAGACCTCTAGCATCAATATTTGCGGTAATTTCATAGAAACTTCCATCCACTATTTTAAGGGGTTGGGGGGTTAAATTTCCAACTTTTGGAATTTTTTTGTTGGTTGTGTGCTAATACTAGCTTATATACCAAATTTCAGAAATTAAGTTTTTATTATACCTATACACTTATGGGAAACCCCATACGAACTTCCAACCCCCTAATTTTATGGATGTGGGGTGATTAACTAAAAATCCTGAAACACGTATTTAATTGTTTATTACAAAGAGTCCCTATATCAATTTTGAGACCTCTAGCATCAATATTTGCGGTAATTTCATACAAACTTCCATCCCCTATTTTAAGGGGTTGGGGGGTTAAATTTCCAACTTTTGGAATTTTTTTGTTGGTTGTGTGCTAATACTAGCTCATATACCAAATTTCAGCTTTCTAGGTCTTCAGGAAGTACCTAGGAATTTTGATGATCATCAGTGAGTCAGTCAGTCAGTCAGTCAGTCAGTCAGTCAGTCAGTGACGAAATTTAGGTTTTTTAGACGTCAATAAAATCTAAAGTATAAGACCTATAAAATTGAAACTTTATAGGTTTAATAAATTCACCGGCAACATCATTTTCCGAGAATTTTGATTATCTGAAATAATTCAGGCCTAAGTTATAAGGGTTTAAAAATACGGCGAAACACTTCGAGAAAAGATAGGTAGTGCCCTCGCGCTTCGCTTGGCTCGTCTTGGCGGGGACACTACCGTGTCCCCAGATAATAGATTTATGGCAGTCAAATCGCGGGAAGTCCAGTACCGTCTTCACGTGTTTATATAAAAATTTTTGCTTGAAAGTGTCGAGTACTCCGAGATTTGCGAGTTACTCCCTTAAAACTCGAACTAATTTCCTAGGAAAGACCTTTTTATGCAAGGATTTTAATATAAACCATGTGAAGATGATACTAACATTCCCGCAAATTGACTGCCATAAGCCTATTATGTCTAATTAGCGTACAAATTGCAAAAAACCACGAAAAAAGTGAATTTCGCGGGCAGACTCGTTGATTTCACGTTAACGTCGGATATTGCTCGTTTTATCATTCTATCGTGTAACGTGTTACACTGATACAGTAAAAGTTTATAATTTGCTGTGGAATTTCTTAGGTGAAAAAAAAGTCATAATAAATCTAAAGGCAGGAACGCCGATTTTCATCAATGGGGCCGATTGTTGTAAGATTTTACACGAATTATTCTGATTTGTAAATTTTTAGTCTAAACTGCTGTAATAATTTACAATACTATACTTGTAACTATAACCTATTAGTCGCTTCTCCCGGGGCAGTAAATTAGGACAACGCCTGTTTCCAGTGCGACAGAGATCGCAATAGACAATGTGCTCCTCATTTTATTACTCTACTAGCAGCGACTGTTTAACAATATTGGTGTACAAAATACTGACATTTATGTGTTTGTACATTCATGTTCGTTCTTGTACAGTTTCAGTTGAAATTCAAATTCAAAATTCAAAATATCTTTATTTCACATAGGCCTAATATACAGGCGCTTGTAAAAGGTCCTTATGATATTTGTCACATTTGTATGGCGTTGTAATATCTTTGCGTCTTTTATACATTTTTTTGGATGTATCGCCATTTTATTACATTTATACTAAAATCTGAATAGGTATTTATGTTTACTGATATAAATGGAATATGTATTATAACCACAATTTCCCGGATACACGAAACTGATAAATGTTTTCAAACATCCTAAGTATTTGTAATGTTTATAATAAAACTCCTAGTGTAATAAGTAGACGGTATACAAATTGATTGTTATTAACAATTAGCAAATTTTACTACATCGGAAAAAAAACCAGTAACATAGGAGGCGCCCGTACAACAAATGTAATTTTTTTCCAGTACGAAACACTTGGCCAATTTTTTTATTTAGCTTTATATTATGATTTAATTGTTTACAACGACAAATGTATGTGGATATCACTGATCTCCATCTCTGGATCGCTGACTGTCAACTTAAAAATGAAGACACTTTATTTTCGCCATTTTGGCGCTGATTGTTGCGTAACCTGTCGCGAGTGTCCATGGAACTAAAATAAAATGACATTCAAAACGACGGTCCACTACCAACAAATGTCAATTTAGTACCGTGGACGTCCCCCGAACGTGGCGCTTCTAATCGGCACAAAAAAGGAACTGACAGATGTATAGAATGTTTAATCCAGAGAGAGAGAGAGAGATCAGTGTTGGATATTATGTACAGTCCGACAAGGCTCTCTTGGCACTTGAATGACGGCGCTGTTATAGAACAAAGGCATTCAGAAAATAAAAATCCTCAATTTTACTACAATTTTACTTTAAAATAGTTGATAGTAAGCAAAAACAACACAACATACAATAGCGATATACTGACAGAGCAGACTATTAAACAGTATCACAAGATAGCGGTGTTAGTGCCGATTTTGGCCACGTTCCAAGATAGCCTTGTCGCACTGTAGCATGTACTACTTTTAAAAGTGGGCTGTCAAAAGCCCTCTTTCTTTTGGACGAAGTAAACTATATGCCACAGACTCTGCAGCGCGAACAGTTTGTATATAATATGCTGTGTTTATGTGGCAAACGGGCGAATACTGAGACTTGGTAGGCGGCTAATAAGTTGAACCATACGCAGAACACATTTTCCGGTTTCAATTGAGGAGTCGTCATTTTGGGTCAACTTAATTGCCGCGTTAACGTACTAATATTTGAAATTCGATTCAAATGCCAGGCCTTAGTATTCGACTAATAATAATTTTAGTTCAACGAATGAGTGAGTGATGTTATGACGTATGAGAGATGAGAGTGAGATAGTTGAGTGTTAGAGTGAGTGAGAGAATGTGAGTGAATGGAACAAATATTGTGTATCAGTGTTATGGTACGATGTACCGACGATGTAGCAAATATCTAATAAACTATGCAAAGAAATATTCGTGTCTTTTATTTATGAACTCTCATAGATATTTTGGTGACTTAACTATAAAACAAGTTGAAAAGAGAGCTTTATACCCGGTAGTGAAAGATCGCATTTTTTTGCAATGAGAAGAAAACCGCTTACAGAGAATGTTAACATTTTTCATACAGTACAGTTGGTACCGCACCAATAACTCCTGAAGTAATAAAAATTGATTGTTTGCGAACGGCGGCCGATAAAACGCAGGCAAACGCAATATTCGCTACACTGGTTTAGGTACTAGCACGGATACGTAATAGTGCCTAACGGTACAGACGGCTCACTCCGCAAGATGATTTAAAGAAATAGCAACTTTAGCGCTGACAAAATGGTAATACACTATAACAATATTACATAGAACGCGCCTGCTGGAATTTGAAGGCTATTAAAATCGCGGGTGAAACTAGTACTCATCCTTATTAGGCGTGTTCCCGAACACTCAGAAAATATTATATTCTTGATTTAGAAAGCTAATCGGACACCAATTGAGACCGGGACGATTTTTTTACTTCTGAAGCACCTGTAAATGCGTAGCGGTCAATGGAATAATAATGTTACCTATCACGATAACCGCATTTGTTGTTTGTTTGTGTGTACTGACGCGCGCCGCGAGCACTCGTGTGGAAAAACAAACGACAAAGAGCCGCGATTACGTCACAACACAACACAACACTACAACACATCCACACAACGACACAACACAAGCGGCATCAACCCGCGATAAGCTTTCGCCACACACGATTTATAAATGTTTGAAGTGAATTCCGAATGTTGTGAAATATTACTCAAAATTATTAGCGCCCTTTTACCACGTGACTTAGGTACTATTATTTGCTCATTCCATATCTAATTAGAACCAAATACTATGATTGACGTATCCGACGATCGACGGATTGATCGCGTGAATTATCGATGACAACTGTATACGATTTTATAATAAGTTACCACATCATGCCACATCATGTATCTGAAATGTCACTTAATAAATTCAAAGGGTTTGTCAAGCCTAAACTCATTCAAAAGGCATATTACAATATTAAGGACTATATTAGCGACACAAACCCTTGGAATTGACTGATAAGTGGTAGATTGCTCTGTTGTCGTTGCTAGCCTATTTTTAGTATTTATACTTACTTATATTGTTAAATGGTGATAACATAAAAAATACCCGGCTGAATTTGTTGTGGGCTTCTTCTCAGCGGCAGGGCGCGTTTGGAACCCTCGTAAACTTAGTTTTAAGTCGACTTGTAGTTATCACCATTATTATGCAAGAAATGTCATACCGATGTTCGCAAGAGCCTGTATGTTAGGCCTATGTGAAATAAAGACATTTTGATTTGACAAATATACCTTGCCTATAGGTATCATTCGCCCATCCAGTCATGTTAGGTGTAAGGTAACAGAGGTTATTTAAATCAGCTAACCTAACTAGGTATTAATTGAAGAGTACAAAGATTATTTGAAACAGGTAGGTAGGTCAATGTAAGAAACTTCCAACATTAGTTTTTAGTTTCTAGCCAGTTCTTCTCGACGCAAACCCGTTTTCTAAATCTCGCTGGTAGATGTTTGACTGTTCATAAAAGCTTTTATATTAGGCCTAAGAAGCCTTTTAAATTAAGAGTATTATGTGAAAAATAATGATTTTCATTTTTGCATTCACTCCTAGGGTAAGGTGGCGAACCGAGCACAATAATTATTCGTCTATTGCGGAACCGACTTACAAGCCTCGAACGACTTACAACGACGAAGCCGAAACGGCTCCGCTCGTGCTCGGTTCGTGCTTGATTCGCCCAGCGTAGACCCACCTATAAGTTGCCTGTAAGCAATGTCACTAATATACGTGACAACTTTTAGGGGGCCTAACCGCCATACTAAAAAAAAAAAAATTGTCTCCATTAAGTTTTGTTCATACGAGAGAATGATAAACCAAGTGACCCCTCAAGAAGAGGGGGAGGGGGGGGCGGATCTATAGGCGTGGACAACATTGAATAACTAACTTGAATGTATGGGTAGGGTTGGTTGGGGTATTAGTGAAGACATATTGTATCGAAGGGGATGTTTTAAAACGCCGATAGCGATGTATGGCATGATTAGGATAATTTATTGTTTATCGCACACTGCCGCACCCCAGGCTTCAGTGTAGGCTTTAAGGAAATTTATTCGCCGGTTTTATTTAAGTGGAAGCTATAAAGTATTCTATACAGTAAGTATGATCTACTCGTAAGTATTGTTCTATTGACACTATACTTAAATGAGTATACTGTGTAAACCGTTATCAAAGTTTTAGTAAGGATTCCTTATGTTTTCTATCAATTGACCGTCCAATTAGAAATGGAGGACACAAGTTAGTTGTAGTGTCACACCGTTTGCGTAAGGTACAGAAGTCCTTTGTGGGGTTGAGTGTACGCTTCTACAATATGATCCCGAAGTCTGTTTTGGACTTACCTTTACACAGGTTTAAAGCCACTGTCAAGAAACATCTCATAAATCAGGGTTACTATACTATTGAAGAATTTTTTAATGACAAAGATTCTTAGAATGATAGGGATATATTTCCATCTCCTCATGAGATATCCTAAAAGCTATGTAATAACTTTTCATAATATATATAAGAATAATTGTATATCATGACATTTTTTAAAAGAGCAAGTGCCGAGTTTCTTGCCAGTTCTTCTCGGTACAAACCTGCATTCCGAACTTGGCGGTAGAGTTTTTGACATTTCATGGCCGCCTATTATTTAGGCCTATGTGAAATAAAGAATTTCAATTTCATATCAATAAATAAAGCTTATGTTTAATGTTACCTACTCAGGGTGAATGCAGCATTCTAATGGTGAAAAATTTTGAAATCGGCTCATTACACACAACCATAAATACAAATCTTTCCTCTTTATAATTTTAGTGTAGACTTTTTATTAATAATATCATTTCAAAGATTCCAAATCGAATGTTCTCACGTAGTTTCTTGTGTGGTTTTGTATAAGACGAGAATGTTCGCTAGACTCCGAGGACGCGAACGGTGATCAATATAACATTTAAGTGTTGTTAAAAAAATCTTTTATTTATTAAAACATATTTATTTTGCTTCCAAGATAACTAGGCAATCTAATATAGTCACAGGTTGTGAGTATACTCTTTGTAGCATAGATTTATTATAATAGGTCGTTGCTCGCGCTCCGACTAAGTTGATAGAGCCCTTCTAACAACGACAGCTCCGTGAGTGCGGCAAACTTTTCTTGTAGTGTGAGTGTGTCGATTTGAAATTTGTATTTGGTTTTGCCAATTTAAGCAAAGAATTTTTTTTCCGCACTTTTGAAGTCGAGGGCTCCCTCTTGGACCTCTATGCTTTGTAATTTGTTCCTCAATAGCAAAAAAAATACAAAACGAAAATACAAATAGATATGTGAGAAAACCATTTGATAAGTTGGGTATAATTGTAGATACGACTGCATTTTTAGGAATTACTTTAGATGCTTATCTGTGGACTAACAAACATAACATAGAAAATAATTCATTAATTATTACAGCATCATGTCTTATGGTATCTTGTTACGGGGTAATGTTGCTAACGTAAAGTTGTCGTCGTCTACAGGATTTGCAGTCGTTAGATGCGTATCAGCAATCTCCGATAATGCCTCAGCGATCTAGAGATAGTTGCGCAACTATCGCATTGTCTCTCGCCTGGCTCTAGCGACACCGCCTTTGTGTGCGGCCGCTCTAGCTAGACCACTCCGACTCAGAGCCTTTGTGTCAACTCGCAGGTCAAGTCTCAAGACGCTCATTGGGTAATGGACGCCCATTACAGCCGGTCTGTTGTGCACTGCATTGTATTGTTCTGATTCTACTTTTATCTTAATTATCTGATCTAAGACATCAGCGGCTATAGAGTTTAGAGACGTATAAGATAGAAAAGAATGAAAACGAAATAAAAGATAAAGAAAGAATCCACGCGGTCGGATAAATAACATGATATCGACGGAGAATAAGCTCGAATACAACTCACAGTGAGGTGGCATAGCTACCTCTCCTGCATGCTTCCTTTGCAATAATTATACACAGAAGCGCTGCGAAGCGCTCATTAGTTGCGTCACAGAGCTTCTACTAAGTACTTCGAAGCACCACAACCTCATTCATACATCATAATACAATATGGAGCATAGCTTACTTTTGAGCTACAATTCACATTTCACACCCATTTCGTAAATGGAATTGTAGGTTGACTAGAGTATAATAATATGCTAACTTTTGCCCGCGGGCCCGGCTGCGTAAAATTCAGTTTTTCAGAAATCCAGATAGCTGTATTGAATTTTTCTTTCCCGTTCCCGCTCCCTATTCCAACCTTTATACCTATCTAAGTTGGCTAATTAAATCTATAATGATCTGTAGCTGTCGCTATAGATTGCTGTGAAAAAATCGGGTTTGTAAATATACCATCGGAACTATAAATTTTTTCGTTATAAAAAGTAGCCAATGTCTTTTTATAAGCACCATTCTATCTCTGTGTAAAATTTCATCAAAATTGGTTCAGCAGTTTAGGCGTAAAAGCTTGACAAAAGAAAGCGGCTGAGCGTTATGTTAGGACTAACCATCCTTTTCCCCGTTTTATTGTTCCACGGGCAGCGACAGTGGTTAAACAACAGTATAAGCGTAGTATTTCCGTGTGTTATCACTTGTTCTCTTCCCGGTGAGTGGTCTCGCTGAGTAAACGCGGCGTGTTGTCTCTGGCGCCGGGAGCGGGCGTATTACCATTGATTACCATATTCTCGTATTACCGCTCACAGTATTACCATACCACGCAAAGCGAGTAAAATAATGTTAGCGAAAACTGCTCTATCATACTCTATGTTATCTCAAAACCTTTCATATTCCACTGCTGGGCGTGGGATCTCCTCTCAGAATGAGAGCGGTTTGGCTATATTCAAATCATTTATTTCATATAGGCCACTACTTTACTATAGCTCACCACGCTTGTCAAGTACGGGTTGGCGGGCTTTACACACCTTTGAGAATATTATGGTGGGACAGATTAATTTGTTTGTCTATAATCCGCTACTTGAAAAGATTCTGTTATGCAGGAACACTCCCCACGTGAAACACCACAAAATTTTCCAACACTTTCTTCGACGTAAGTTTCGTCCCGACACCGGGACATCCTCAGGAAATGATGACTTCTTACTGACATGGAAGAAGTAACTAAGCCTTATTGGTCACTTCACCAAAATGCTCTCGTCGCTGCTGAAACCTGTCACTCATCTAGACCGAATCTTATCTAGAAATGATAAAAATTCCAAAGTGACCTGTATCGGGATTCGAATTTCGAATCTACCTTATTCAAGTCCTTGCCTGTAACCCTCTGTTAAACTTTACCTTGCGCAGTGAACAAATGACATGGCCAGATTCTGCCCTCGAAAAAAATATCCATTGCCATTGACAAACAGTACGTCATATTAAAGCTTATTATTATGTCTTTACGATCGTTTAATTTTTATGATCAGAAAACTTGCGAGAGACATAGGTAATATCAGCATAAAAACTTGCAACAAAATGCGCCTAAATAATTTTAATAGCAATGATTTTTTTATTAAATAAATGCTGTTCAAAATGTTTACTCGCATTTTCTAAGCTTTTTAATATGAAAAAATAATGAGTTCATAACCAATAGGTACGCATCATTTTTTAATGAAAAATCATTGCTATTAAAATTATTTAGGCGCATTTTGTTGCAAGTTGTTATGCTGATATTATGTCTCTCGCATGTTTTCAGATCATAAAACTTAAACGATTGTTAAGACGTAATTATTAGCTTTAAATATGACGTTTCGGCCATGTCCTTTCATTCGGTCTCACGGACCGCGGTCGCTCGACGCAGAGGGTTCTTAGCGCTCAAGCGAGTTGTTCTAATCACCTAACCCTTCCCGCCCAGACTGACGCGCGGTCACACGCACCAGCCGTCCTAACGACCCTCGAGGCCACGACGAGTGAGCGTGAGCGAGCGACAAGAGCGACGCGGCAAGCGGTGACACCTCAAACTCTGTGTACTAGCGATCTATTACACACACAAAATGCTTTATCCGTAATAATTCTTAACTTCTCAAATCAAAGTTGCAGCTATATGATAATAACATCAAAATGAGCCCATCCGAACTTTTTACGTAAACCTTCTTCATACAAGAAAATGTAGAGCCATGTGTCGAAACTCCTGCGAAATACTGCGTAGGCTTACAGCTTACTACTGACGCCGAGGGGGGGTTTTGCTCCCATAAACTGGCGACATTTTTTCGCGCGGTCCGCCGGGTCTATAGTTATATAGGTGTCCGCCGGGTATAGGTGTCTTTGAGCCAAAGACAGCTTTAGCATTCACGAACGAAAACTTAGCTTTTCTGTGACAGAAATATACAAATTCCAAATGACAAGATAGCTACAATTGAAGGTATATCATATTATACGTATTAGGTAACCAGACGTACTTACTTAAAACCATCACAGAATTTACTCAAAAACATAGAAATAAAAATTATAGTACATTAATCTAGTCAATTTTGAGTTTTAGCTAGATTAACGTACAACTTTAGATTTCCAATAACATAGTAGTTTAGTACTAAAAATACTTGAAGTAATATGAAATAGGAGTTTGGATATCGCTCTCGCTCGACGCTCATTCAAAAGTCGTGGCCTGAGACGCCGAGTCTACTCCGCCTTTGCAATGCGTCGGAGCGTTACAAATTAAAATATTCAAATATTTAGAAGCAGTAATATAAAGTAATGTATATTCCAGAGAGCGCTCTTCGCCTTTCGTGCGCAGTGTACAGTGCACATTGCAGTGCACATTGCAGTGCAATGTGAGCACACAAACACACAAACACACGGCACTCCAGTCGCGACATTCGAGCGCGGCGCGGCGTGAGTCAAATTAAAATGTTATGAACATGAAAATATGTTATTTTATATTTCAGCTGAGAATACTAAATAATAAACATTTACATACAGGTTTCGAGTGTACGCAAACATTCCGCTTACTTATGTTCGCGGTAAGGTTTTCAAAAGAGATTCCAGTTATAAAAGTTTTTTTGGTACTTCAGCCATGTGGTGTACTAACTACTTCAGTTAAAAAATGGAAAATTCTTTTCAAAAAAACCGACTTCTAATGCCACTACAAAGAGTGAAATAATTTTTCAATGTAGGTACATCAATTCGAAGTCGGACAATTCGTACAATCATAGTCCTTCATATTAATCGCTCGACTTCGAATTGGTGTACCTACATTGAAAAATTATTTCACTCTTTGTAGTGGCATTTGAAGTCGGTTTTTTTTGAAAAGAATTTTCCATTATATTTCATACATTTTATTCTTCAATAATAATAAACACAATCAGGTATACTTTCATTGTACTGGCAATTTCGCACTTTTATTTATTTTGTTTTTTAAAACTGACCACCCTGATGGACACGCTGTCCCAGCCTACGTCCGCGCCATGCTTCATTCTTTTATTGTGCGCGGCAATGAGCACTCGACTACAAAAACACGTCTCGTTTTTGTTGATTTAGGTTCAAAGTAAAAAAAAAATTAAGTGTTCAGTGTTAAAACTTGCTTAATTTTCTATACTGATAATGCTTAGACGCTAGTAAAATTTATTATTATAACAAAAATAAAATCAAATCAAATCATATAATTGTGCATTCATCTTCGTCAGACTCCGAGGAAAGAGGGTAAGTGAAAATTAACCTTTTTTCCCAGATATCACATCAACTCAAATATCAATGCTGACGAAAGTGTGTCCAAAAATTGAAATCCTAAGGCATCTCTAAGCTAACTTGGAGGGTATCACATTGAGGTTATCACGAAAGTATAGCATGATGCGCGAAATAGTCCAGGCATCTCTAAGCTAGCTTGGAGGGTATCACGTTGAGGATACCACGAAAGCATAGCATGATGCGTCAATGCTCCTGGAGGTTGACTGCGGGTCAACACGAAGGATTTTAAAAAACCTCAAAGGACTTTGCGGATACCAACGGGGGACGATGTCGGTGTGGCGCTGTTCTCGGCTTCACTACAAGTGGCTCCGCATGACCTCCCGGACTTTGATCCCGAATTGCTATCGGCGCTCAGTCACAAGAACTATATTAATGGTTAGTCCCGACAGTTGTAAAATTCTAGCCGACCTTCATTGCAAAGAATCAAATAGTTTATTTGATATACTTGCCTGGCTTATGAATAGCCAGTTAAACGTTATAGCCTTTTATCAGTGATAACTATTTCACGACTTAAAAACTAATTCCACGAGGGTACCAACGCGTCGAACTTTTCTAACTATGTACCTACAACAATAATGTTTAGATTTTGTGGTGGAAAATAATTTTACTTACTTTCGAAAATTAATGTTCAGATTGTGTAATGGAATGATAATTTAACTATTAGCTCAAAACTCAATAAGTTAACAATATTATGTATAATGTACCATTAGTCTGAAAGTTTCATAGAAGTGAATTGTTAAATTCTTTCTGAAACTAATAAAAATCTTAAACCACAACGCGTCCTGAACTGAGAAGATGCTTAAGTATTGACAAATGACATTTTGTTTCGACAAATGACAAGTAATTAAAGTTCACGAACGGGACCAGATGTTTTTTCGGAGAAATAGTTTCGGGCATTATACTAGTTTCAATGGTTACTGATCGTCAGGTGTTGTAAATAAAGAAACCAGCAGGGCGCGGTGGGCGACTTTGCTATCGACACCCACCGCTGGGACAGCGCAATCTCGTTTCTCGAGAAACTAGCTGGCCCCCTCTCGTTACGGCTCGGCCAGCAGGGGGGCGTGACACACTTGAGTATTGGCGATCAGCCGCGAGGAAGATGCGACGTGGCAGCGAGTCTCCAGCATCAGCCACAACAAGGACCAGGTTCATCGACGACGCTAGACATTAAGGTACCTATATGCCAGTTGTCTTCAACATTTTGAAGTTTATTGGTTACATATCACTGACAAGGAATCCGTCACGATCTATAACATGATCTAGAATTTCGGGAGTTATAATAAGTGAAGACTATTTTTTGACTTTCACTAGGTGTACAAATGTACGTACATTCAATAAAATATTTTAATGAATTGAACAAATTAAGGAACTAACTCCAAAAAATTATTATTACATAATACCATTTTAAAAATCGTACACTAACACAGTGTACCGCCTTACACGTTCACAACAAAGAAAAAGCGACAAATGTCTTTGACAATCGACATTTCTTTTTTGGGTGAGATAATGTGGGAGTGAGTCAAGTATGTTCGATTATAGTTAAGATGTGTCGTACCTCAAAATCTTACGTGGTAAAAGATACATTCTAAATTTAAAGGCGTTGAATGAATTTGTAGTTCAAAATCCTTTGAAATTGATAGTTCATAGAACAGCTTACAAGCGAATACTTAAAAAGGGTTTTATGCCTATGAACTGAAGAATCTTATTTTAAAGTACCGATTCATCCTTGGTAAAATACATAAAGAAGTTGTGACTCATCTCAGATACTTACCGCGGTTTTTTCATGAAGATTTGTTAGGTGTTAGAGTGTTAAAGTTATTTACTACCCTCAAAACATGCTCAGTTTCCTGGTTTTATTTTAATTTCTGACGATATGGCAGTATCGTTACCCAACCGCAAACTATGACGTGAATTATGTAAGATTGCTATGCATATGTGGAAGGGTCCAAGCCGCTACTTTAACTGAACACAATTTTTATGTTCTGACATTTGAAATTTTACTTTAATAATTATTTATTTAAATTAACTACTAACATAGCTAAGATTTTAATAAAATACCAGCAAAAAATGCTGATATTACACGAATTCTTTTTTTTTTTTTTTCTAATAATCAATTTATTTCACAATAAAACTTTCCTGTTTTATTGTGAACGGGGAACGGGGTCGGGCGCTGATGTGGGATGCAACATGCGTTGACACATTGGCTTCGATTCATATCAGGGAGACAGAATCAAAGCCGGGAGCCGCAGCTGAGACTGCTGAATCCGGTAAGCGTCGCAAGTATGCCTCTCTTTTAGAGAGTTACATATTTGTCCCGTTTGCCGTGGAGACCCTGGGGCCATGGAGTCATAGTGCCAAAAAATTCCTTCGAGAGCTTTCCCCGCGGTTAATAGCCTCAACTGGTGACAGAAGGGCTGGCTCATTTTTTGCGCAACGTATCAGCCTAGCTGTTCAACGCGGAAATGCAGCCAGTATTCTTGGCACCATTCCACGCGGGCAAGATTTGTATAGTAATTAGAATAAGCTAATAATAAGTTTTATTGTGAAATAAATTGACTACTAACATACATTATAAGAAAACTTGTTACTAACAACTCTATAATATGGATTGAACGTCTGGAAATAAAAATCATTATTATTATACGTAACCTTTCAGATATTGATTAGGTACGTCGTACGTATTGAATTATACGTTGGCATGTTATACTTAAGACTTATCACTATCGTAGGTATCTTGTACCACCACACAGCGCTCCTTTTCCGTGACACGTCGTCTCATTACGTAAATTAGCTAATTGTAAAGTACCCCCGCAATACATTAGCGCACTGTTCTGATTTGGGACGCGATGAACTGAAAACATTTAAAATATAGATTTTTATGAAAAAAATATATAATGGCGACACCACACTTTGTTATTTATTATTCGTTATTCACCTTATTCGGCCGCATACGACCAAGTGTGGGCGGTTCATTCGTCTATATTTGCTTTATTTGTATGAATAACGCATAAGCGCGAATAGCAAATATGCGTATCCGTCCTCTTGTCGGTTTTTAGCACACTTCAAAGGACACGTATTGGCAATATTTGGCACACAGCACCAAGTGTGGATAGCATGTTTGTTGTTTGCTCACATAAACACATACTTGGACAAATACAGCGTAGCCGCATAACGAATAACAAATAACGAAGTGTGGTGTGGCCATAACAATCAAATTGGAACAGGAATTACTTTGAATATTCCATTTAATTTTATGGATATGTGAAAGTTAGTGACTTTATATTTTAGTAAATTAAGGTGTTTTGACCCGACCAGCCCGAGAAATTCAAGTTTTATTTACTTTTTCGTAAATATTAATTAGACTAAAATCTGTCAATTAGACTAACTACCAAAATGTATTTATGCATAATATACACATCTACATATTTTTAATAGAAACCTTGCTTTAAAATTCCCACTCACCTCATATTGATTCCCGAAAGATATTTTTTACAGTTTCCCAGATTTCGAGCTATCGGGACCCAGTATGAAGTACCTAAATGATTATTGATGAGCAGAGTTTTTATTAAAAATATGTAGATGCATAAATGTGCCTGAAAAACTAACCACAAGCCACAAGCCTACGATAATGAGCTCACTATTAGCGATTAAGTAAATAATATTTGAATTTTGGCGTTCGGTTGGTACCCATCCGCCTTAAAACTAGCTTTTATCCTCTTTAGCTTTTGTTGCGGCTCCGTCAGCATAATTTTCGGTTTTTCACAAATCTCAAGGCAAATGCAGATTTATTTCCTTGTAACTTAGTACAAGGCTTTGTTCTGTATCGATTTCTAAACTTTTAAATTGTGTAAGTACCTTAAATTCCATCTCCGTAAGAGGACTAGACTGGATAGCTTTTAATTTAAAAAAAACTGAACCGCTAGTTGGTTTCGTTCACAAGTGGAGTTATATCAGTAATACTTATTTCAATGAATAGTGATGTATTTCAATTTGGCTCAACAGAGTCGGCAAGGCGCTTTGATCTTAGATTCTCTTAAAATGTTATTTCACATCGGCTGAACATCGTAGTTTAGCATAGCAACATCGCAACATGTTTCGCATGGCATTGTGAAGTGTTGATAACAGAAAACAAAACCCGTCTGAGTTTGTTGTGGGCTTCTTCTCAGTGCAGGGCGCCTTGGAACCATCGTTAACTTAGCTTTAAGTCGACTTGTAGTCAAATTCAAAGTCCAAGTATCTTTATTTAACATAAACGTACAGGCTCTTATAAAACGTCAATTTAATATTTGTCGCATATGTATGGTGATAACTACAAGTCGACTTAAAGCTAAGTTTACGAGTAGTTATCAGCATATACGAGTATAAGCGAAAGATATCAAATTGACGTTTACAAGAGCATGTGCATTAGCCCTATGTGAAATAAAGATATTTAAAATAAAAATGTCATTCATAATTATAAGAATTTATTTTGAATTTTAAGTTTCAGTTTGTTTCTTTGAGAAAACGACGATGTTGCTAAAGTAGCCTGCGATGATCAACGGATGTAAATAATTTTTATTTATTACGAGAATCGCGTCGTATGTGCGCGGTAGAAATAAATCGAACATCTATTAGATCATCAATTATTCTTATACCGCATCATAGTATATTAAGGGAACTGCAGACGGTGCGGTTTGCGCTCAATAATATTCAATGCTACCTACTTGTAAACTCACGCTGTCCGTGGGGCAATAAAATGTTTTTTTTACACTACACAAGTTAGTACTTGACTGCAATTTCACCTGATGGTAAGTGATAATGCATCCGAAAATGTTAACGTACTAACTTGGAAGGGGTAAGTAAAATCACCCCAACGGTTTCTACACAGCATCGCACCGGAACGCTAAATCGCTTGGCGGCACGTCTTTGCTGGTAGGGTGGTAACTAGCCACGGCCGAAGCCTCCCACCAGACCAGACCTGAGTCAATTTAGAAATTATAAAATTCCAAAGTGGCCCGTGGCGGGAATCGAACCCGCGACCTCCCACTCGAAACCGAGCGTGCGTCGCCTGCGCCACGGAGGTCGTCAAAAATATGGTACAAACAAACCGTTTGTTTTTATCTCTGTCGTGGTTAGGGGCTTAAAGGCATACACCGTCCTTTGTTCCTATTTTATTGCCCCGCTGGCAGTAATAAAACTAATATTACAAACAATTCTGTGACAATTATATAGATGGGTTGTGTGACAGACTTAAAAGCGTTGCAGTGAGAATGATTTGTCCTAGCATAAACTTTATTTATAAACTACAAGTTAGTACTTGACTGCAATCTCACCAGTGCCCGTATTCTGTATCTCGGTGCCTATCAAAGAATGATAGCCACTGACATATGTTTGTTATCCACTGAAAGTTTGCTATGAAATAAAAATAGCATTTCCTAAGAAAAACTTCAATGGATGAAAAACATTTGCTAGTGGCTATCGTTATCTGATAGGCATCGAGTTACAGAATAGGTACGCTGATGGCAAGTGACGCTGCAGTCGAAGATGTTAACATACCAACTTGAAAGGAGTAAATAACTTATGGTTTCTACTTAGCATCGCGCCGGTCGCCTTCCACCAGACCAGGCTTTGTCTTGAAGCGTGATAGTTAGACAGTTGTTACAGACGATGTATTTCTGTTGCCGCTATAACAATAAATATTAAAAAATTAATGTGATTTTTGGCATTTTTTTGTACGCGCGAATCCGACTCGCGGTTGGCCGTTTTTAGGGTTCCATACCAAAATGGTAAAAATGGAACCCTTATAGTGAGACTTTCTCCGTCCGTCCGTCCGTCTGTCACACTCGATTACTTCAGTAACTATTCAAGCTATCGACTTGAAATTTAGAATAGTTATAGGTAATAATGACCCGACGTCATAACAATCGTAAAAATTTGAAAATTGTTTTTATTTTAATTTAAAAAGGGGGGAAAACCGGGTCGACAAAATTTCAAAATGAGATAACAATATTGAGTGGGGTATCATATGAAAGGGCGTTACTTTTGTATTCTAAAACTAATTTTTATTTATTTTTATGCCTGATAGTTTTTGATTTATCGGGCAAACTGTCGAAAAAAATACCGTTTCCCCCCCCCTCATCTCCGATGTTTACCAATCGAAAAATCTGAAATAATTATGATCAATAGGAGTTAACGTATATTTTACAGGAAAAATAAAATAAACTCGCTGACTAATATACTTTTTTTGATAATAACAATAATCCGCCAAAAACAAAGTTACGTTTGCGGTTTGCCAACAAAAGTACCTACACGTTAATTATACTCGTAAATTCATGAACAAAAGTGATTCTTTCAATGTTTTACTTCTTTTATGGTATGGAACCCTCGGTGCGCGAGTCCGACTCGCACTTGGCCGGTTTTTTTTATTTATTCAGGAAAAGTCAATGATTTCGCGAGAGCAAAGTCGCGGCAACAGCTACTAATAAATTACCAAGCGGTATGCCCGTCCGTCTGTGGTCACCCTTACAGTTGTATTGACGGAGCGCAGTTGTGATTGGCTGGACGGAAAGCGTCTTAAACTATTGACGGCAGATCCTTTTTACCTTCCTGTCTTCCACAGACAAAGACGGGGAGTGAGCACGAATCGATCTTTTAACTAACAATGACTTGAAAAACAAGATTAGAATCACTTGATTTTGTTCTATCTCTTGAAATTATTTAAAACTAGACTACACTACAGATACTTATGTAAAGAGGTATCGGTTATACTAACAGCATCGCGAGTTCAATGATTTTTTCTCATCTTAAAAATGCCCAACGGTCACGTCTAAAGAAGTTTTTCAATTTTCTTACATTAAACTAAATTATCATAATATCTTCATTATGGTATTCCAAATATTGTCTTAAAAACCTCATAGAATCTTGTGATTGCGTTGTAACTCAATATCAAAGGTAAATAAAATGTAAAGGTAAGGTAAGGTAAGATATAAAACAGTTGTTCTCAATTATCTTTGTTTCTACTGCTCCAATTCTCTAATGATGCTGAACAGGACTCATATTAAGATTGAAATATTGTTTTTGCGATACGTTTTTCTTCATCTATCTGAAAGTGTAAATAAAGACTTTATTTCTCTTTTTTTCTAAAAATGAAATAATACGAGCTTTTATGAGACTTTTGAGACAACTTTTGGAACAAAAAATGAGAGTATAATACGAAAATTCAGCGTATTTTCTTGAGGTGACTGCACTGACAGTAAAATTCGTGTTTTAGTTTGCCCTGAAAAAGAACATTTTTATATAAGCTCTTGCAGGTTTGCACCGAGAAGAACTGGCAAGAAACTCGGTACTTGCTCTTTTGCCACAATGAAGATATTATTATGATAATTTAGATTATGTAAGAAAAGTGAAGTAAAAACTTTTTTAGACGTGACCGTTGGGCATTTTTGAGATGGGAAAAACCAATGAACTCCTGTCGCTGTTACTGTAGCCAATTACACCACTGTACATAAGACTTGTCTTGACATTTCATGAGAGCTTATATCTAAGCCTATGTGAAATAAATAATTCCATTTCATTTCATTTATTTGTTTTTGTCCTTACACTAAACTTTAGGTAAAAGACCTAAAAGAGTAGAGATAAAGTTCGTATGTAGAAAATTGTGATCGGAAAATAACGTATGCAGCATGCATGCGAGGTAATACGATATGCTATTGATGGAATTTAACCTGCTCGTAGCGTCGTAGCTCGTAGCTCGCACCGCTACGGGCTACGGCGCTACGTCGTAGCACATGAGCTACGGCCCGCTACTGTTCATTATGTTCTCAAGTAAGGTGTTCATTACACACAAAATAGTAGAAGAGAGTCAGGTGGAGTAGTCGAGGAGATGCTGTCGACAAGTTATAAGCTGTTAATGAAATGAAAACAAATCGAATTAGTATTCAGTAAGATTTAAATCAACCGTATATAAATCAATCAATTAATTCATTTGAGGTTCGTTATCAAAGTACTTGTACACGAACAAAAATTATTATTTTAAAGTTTAACTTTTTTTGTAGAATGGAAGTCTGCCATCTGCCATCCGGAAATGCTAATAATGTTTTTTTTTAATGGCAGATGTGGACCTTAGTCGTAGTTTAATTTTTATTTTTATTTAATCTTTTTTTTTTTCATTTCTAGTCCCTTAAAAATGTAAATGTTTAATGCAATGCAGTGGAAACTTCACTGGCTCAAGTGGAAACTATATTTTGAACAAGTTTAATGTATAATTTTAAGCTGTTTGTTTCCCTAATAAAGAGAAAAAACAAGTTTCGGAGCGCAAGTTTTACTCGCACTTTGCTGTAGTTTTTATATGTTATTTTGGGGTTTATAGTGGTTTTCGTATTATATTTTTGAAGTGGAAACGCGTCTCATGTGTGTTGGGCATTTTTCAGATAGGTAAATAGTAAAAACCGTTGCAATCGATTTGCAACGTAACTAACACCATTGTTTATAAAGTTTTTTGCGATTGCAGCTCTGTCTTTTTAGGGTTTCTTACACAAAGGGTAAAACGGGACTATTACTCTTGAACCGTGATAGTGAGTTAGTTGAAATTTCGAAGGTGATGTGTTTCTGTTGCCGCTATAGTAGAATAAAATAAATATTGGAGGGGACATACAACAAATTTGGTTTTTTGCTCGTTTTTGGATTTAGTGGGCAGAATTGTTTTGCATGGAATTGGTGTCGAAGTAGACACGAAGCCCTCAGTGGACAAGCCCGACTCGCACTTGACTAATAATTTTTATGAAGGTGCTGGTAGATTCTGTCGGTTGTCTCTTGTACTAGTCGCTCGGGGTGAAATAAAATCTGCATCACGTATCGGCGCGTCCGGACCACGCGCACTGTGGACCTACGACAAATTTAACAATAGTTTATTATATCATCATCACTATCTCGAGATGGACCGTGACAGCGGGGGCTCAATTCCCAAGCATACAAGTATCAAACACTTACCTTTCAAGTTTCAGAAGTTGTAATTAAAACTTAAAAGCCACTTGTTTAACGGTTAAGAAAATATTGTATGGAAACGTGCATGCAAAAGAGTTCTTCATAATCTTTTCAAAGTTTCTTTTAAGTACGTGTGGGAAATTAATAACAATTTTCCAACCGCTACTAAACAGAAGCGAAGTCTACTTTTTGAGCAATGGTACTAGACATTACACTGGACGCAGCGAACCACAGAACAAAGAATATCTTTATATTGCAGCGAACGGCACGAAAATTTACGCCAGTATTAAATATGCACTGACCTACGATTTCTCCATACATTCGTAATACCAAAATCATTTGTAATTCGTGCATATTTCGATCATGTTGTGATGTTATTTGGATTAATATACTAATAATCTATGCTCCTGGCCATACTTGGTTCGGAAATACATTTCTAAAACGAAATATAAATGAATTTCGATTTGCTTATTTTTACGTCAAAAAGGACATGTTTTCTGCTTACTTGTTTTGTAATAAAAACAACACTATCTCACGTCACATTAGTTCAGGAGCACAGTTTTTAGTGTCCAGCTAGAGAAAAACACCAGTTAATAGAGAAAGTTACAAGATTTTATTCATAATTTTTGGTATTACGGAACTTAACCGAAGATATAACAAGTTTGATTAAAATTGATATATATTTGTTTTTAGAGAAGTATTTCCGAAACAAAATGTGGCCAGGAGCATAGATTATTTATATTTATTATATATATATATATATATTTATTACTATATGAACCCGAATTACACCACAACATATGCGAAATATGCACGAATTACAAATGACTTGGTATTTCGAATGTATGAAGACATAGTAGTTCACGGGACTCTTAAAGACACCATGTAGGAGCCTATTTATGACAGTTTCCAATATCCTATCCTATCCATAGTTTACCTCACTAGAGATATAAAGACACAACTTGTACGAAACTTATGTCACATTGATATCTCTAGCAGGGCAAATAGAATATTAAGAACCAGCATTAGACTATAGAATTTTGCAAGATGGCAACTGTTTGCCTCTAGCACCCGGTTTCTTCAACTGACTTTTACTGAAAATAATTAAATATGGCGGTCTGATCTTTGTCTTTCGTGATAAGGGTCAGACCACCATATTTAACTTTTACTTTTCAGTAAAAGTTAGTGAATTAAACCAGGTTTTAGTCTAGTTTAAAAACATTGTTCAGTTCACAATGTTAGCGAGCGCCGCTCGTGCACTTGCTTAGCATACACTATCGGAGGAAGAGGCCGAGATACACCCTCGGAGACGCTACGGCGTTATACGTTATACAGTGTACACGTATATTATACATGTATATTGTATAATGTATAATGTGCATTGTGTACATTGTGCAGGTATCGGCGGGAACTGAATTTACGCTCCGACAATGTCCCTTTGTGTGAAGTACCTAAAATATATTACCCCTACAACTACTGAAAAATTTATATTTTTTTAAATACTACAAGTTATATAGCATAATAGTGATGTAGTGATGATGCAGCCGAAGGTATTGCCGTACTAACTTGAAAGGGGAAAGTGGTCCTTAACGGTTGCTACACAGCATCGCACCGGAAGGCTATATCGCTTGGTGATGCATCAGTGTCGGTAAACAAATAACTTATTGCGGCCGAAACCTACTACCAGATCAGAGGAGTTAGTACAAGGTTTTGTACAAATTGGTGTCAAATCGGATCGCACAAACGAATCGAATTCCTCCATACGTTTGTCGGCTCGAATTTAGTACAAAAACTCGTACTAACCCTCAGACTGGTACCAACTTGAAAATTAGACAAAAAAATTTGGAAAATCAACTACAGTCCGACAAGGGTCTCTTGGCACTTGAAGGAGGGCGCTGTTGCAAAACAAAGGCAGCCATAAAATAAAATCTCCTCAGTTTTACTTCAATTTTAGTTTAAAATAGTTAAAAGTAAGCAAAAACAACATAACATACAATAGTGTTATACTGACAGAGCGAACTATCAAACAGTAGCACAAGATAGCGGCGTTAGTTCAGACTTTGGCCACGCGCCAAAATAGCCTTATCGCACTGTACCACGTGGTACAAACTAATAATTTGTCAGTAAACATACGTTGTATGAGCAAACAGTCATTTAACATCAGTTTCTAAACAATAATACGGAACAACAAATAATTAATAACTAATTAGTTTGTGCGATGTCGCGGCGCGGTCGGACAGACAAACATTTGTCAGGTTGTTGTAACCGTAATTTTGAACACCTTAATAAAACAAAATAGGTTTGTTTGTTGGTTTGTTCGTAATACCAAAGTCATTTGTAATTCGTGCATATTTCGATCATGTGATGTTATTCGGGTTAATATAGTAATAATCTATGCTCCTGGCCATATTTGGTTCGCAAAAACTTCTCTAAAACGAAATATAAATGCTGATTTGCTTATTTTTGTGTCAAAAAGACATGTTTTCTGCTAAATAAAAACTAAACAGTTTTTAGTGTCCAGCTAAAGAAAAACATCAGTTAATAAAGAAAGTTACAAGTATTTATTCATAATTTTTGGTATTACGGAACTCGACCGAAGCTATAACAGTTTTGATCAAAATTGATTTATATTTCGTTTTAGAGAAGTATTTCCAGGAGCATAGATTATTACTATAATATGAACCCGAATAAGACTACAACTTGATCGAAATAACCACGAATTACAAAAGATTTGGTATTTCGAATGCACAGAGACATTGTTGTTCATGGGTCTCTTAAGGACACCATGTAGTTTGTTGGTTTGTTACTTATTCTATACTACTAATATTTACTCTATAGTAAAGACATGGATTTGACGACCGAATGGCGCAGCGGTAGCAATCCTGCCGTCTGCGTCGGAGGTCGTGGATTCGATTCCTACAACTGGAAAATGTTTGTGTGTTTTTATATATGTTTCTGTGTTTATTTATCAGTTATTATATATATACAGATTGATAACACAAGTTGTCGCTCACTTTGAGGCTAATTGCGTTGTGTGTTGTATCCTGATTTTTTTAAACGCTATACAAGTTAGTACTTGACTGCGATCTCACCTGATGGTAAGTGATGATGCAGCCGAAGCTGTTAGCGTACTAACTCGGAAGGGGTAAGTTATGTCACCCCCAACGGTTTCTACACAGCATCGCACCGGAACGCTAAATCGCTTGGCGGTACGTCTTTGCAGGTAGGGTGGTAACTAGCCATGGCCAAAGCCTCCCACCAGACCAGACCTGAGCCAATTTAGAAATTATAAAATTCCAAAGTGGCCCGTGGCGGGAATCGAACCCGCGACCTCCCACTCGAATCCGAGCGCGCGTCCCCTGCGCCACGGAGGTCGTCAAAATATGATATGCTAAGGGGCTGTTTCAGAATCACCAGATAAACTTTATATTTGATGTTGTGACAATATTTGTGTTGGGAATCTGTGAAAGTATTCAGTTTATTCATTAGATAAAGTTCATCAGGCGGTTGAGAAACAAGCTCTTAGTTATTTATTTATTAATGCATATTCCGTAAATTGTAAGGGGTAAAATTCAAAAAATTCAAAATTTTTATTCTTTCACATAGGCCTAACTTACAGGCTCTTGCGAAACGTTAAGACTCTACCGCCTCGTTCGGAAAGTAGCACTACACCGAGAAGAACGGGCAAGAAACTCGGCACTTGCTTTTTTTAAAAATAATATTTTTTACAATTTTGTTTTAAACAATATACGAGTAAGTATCACATTATATGTAAGGAGCGGATAATAATATAGTTGGAGAGTAAACAGTTGAGGGGTATAAAAAGTAAAGGGTAAATCATGTTTTAAATGTCAAAATAGTGTCCCATACAAAATTTTAGGAAACCTTACAGGCTTACGAGGTACACTCAGATAGAGTAGCGGGTTAGAACTAGTATTAATTTCTGTTATTTAAATTACCAATCTATTTTACAATAAAAGATCGTGTATCAATAGCAATAGATTTCAAATTATTCCGTATTAATTTAAGTTTGGAATTACCTATTGCGTATAGTTTATATGGTTTACTGGTGACAATGACTCTATTGCAGGCGATTATGGACTCTGTTAACATTTGTAACAAGGGCGATATTTGCATGAGGTGCGTCTGTGAGGCCACAGAGTAATGAATGTTTGGGTAAGTAGGCAGTTGATGCTAAGCGTGTTATGTGTGAAGGCTCACATTAATTCGTTCATCAAACAACGTGTTTGGATATCAATTTGTTTCCTTAATTATCTTTGTCTACTTTAATTCATTTAAACTTTTAGCGATGCAGAGGGCAATAGGGAAATTTCCCTCCAGGCAGGTGTTGTGCCTGGGGACCGCTTATGATCCGTGCGTGTGACGTCAGAAGTTGTATTTATAGAACGCTGGTCGAATGCTCTGTCAGCGTGTGCTATTGCGCTGGTGACGCCATCTGTCGCTAGCCATCGAAGACCGTTACAATCTCAATTACAATGCCTCGCAATCGAACGCGAATGCGTGAAATAGATCGTAAACTAACGCGAGCAAAGAAGCCGGCGCGCGGCGACAGTCTGAAATTAATACGTCGAGACGGCTACCTGTAGTTCTTCAATCATGTAATAAGTGAACCTGGCCTGGCAATGTACAGTTGAAATCATGTATTTGTAGATGGAATTCATCGACGTGAATGAATGCGAAGTGACGCGCACCACGCGGCGAGTGATCACCGTTACGAGCGGGTTTGACAGTGACAGCTGCGTTTCTGTTACCCGCAGCCACTGCACACTGCCCGAGCGATGTATAGATTTGATTGCATGCTGTAATTTATATGTACTAGCTAATTATTTAAGGCTAAAACGGAAACTCGCGGTTCCGACCACGGCAATTTCCGTTTTTCATGAATCCTGTAAGAATCATCGATTTTTCCGAGATAATAAGTAGCCTATGTGAGAACTCAGGATCGTTTTAGTAGTTTTTGCGTGATAGACTGACAAACATACATCCGTAAAAATATTAGCATTTATAATATAACTAGCTGTCACGTGGCTCTGCTCGCGTGATTATCGGTTTTTTACTAATCGATAAAAAGTAGCCAATGTGTTTATCCGGGTTAAATGCTATCTATGTTCCAAATGTCAGCCAAATCGGTTCAGTAGTTGCGGCGAGAAATACTCCTTCACAAAGATCCATCCATCCATACTTACAAACTTTCGCGTTTATAATATTAAGTAGGGATTAAGGGAGTGAAAAAACATATACGAAAGAGTAGTATATTTTTTTAATGGACTTTACTTTTTTTTCAATTCAAAAAATAATTTTATTTTGAAAATAATTGGAAAAAGTGTTTTTATGTTTAACAAGTCCTTATATAATAATTAAATTTAAAATGTACAACTAAACTAAAAAAATAGTATGGAGTTTACTTAGAAAATTAAAAAATATTTTCTTTGGAGTACAATGAGATAATTCTTAATATAATAAAAGTACAACTAGGGTCAAAAATAGATATAGAATGTGCAAAGATCCTTTGCGTGCATATTGTATAACTTAAGAACCCTAATTTGTTAACAGTTTTTGGTACTTGCACACCGTTTTATCCTTTCACCTATCTTTGACTTTGACTTGAATTGTACGTTTGTTTCAGCAGGGGTATTGTTAGATTTTTATTCGAATCTCGATTTGTTTTCGCCATGCAATCTATATGCGAAAATGTTTAAATCTATCGAATTCTTAAGCATTATTGTATCTTGTACTAACTTGCTGGACAGGTCAGGTATGAATCTTCATAAGTGCTAACAAGTAGTGGCCTATATGAAATAAATGATTTGAATCTTTGAATCTTTGAATGGAAGAAAATATGACGCTAAAAGCGCTAAAAATTGAAATGTCCATTGTCCTTAGTCCTAGGAAAAATACTTAAAAATCCTAGATTTTTAAAACTTTGTAAAAAACTAACTTAAGTGTCGGAAAATCCTCACGTAAAGGCAGAACAGCACAGATAACAGAATATGTATGTACCAGGAGCACAGAGCTCCCGCGGCGGTGGCAGTACGACGCGAGATAAGGATGCTGCGGAGATGCGCTCTGAGACGATGTTGTCTTTATACCGCTGATGCAGTCTTTCGGGTTTAGTGCAGTAAGAACTCGGGTTCAAACGCCTGGTCACCACTATTAAGATAAACTATTATATTAAGTTGAAGATGCTGCCGTGTTAGTGGAAATAATCAAACACGGATTTCATTTATATGATAACTTTATAATATTGTAATACTAGCTGACCCAGCAAGCGTTGTTTGCCATAGGGGTAGGTATAAAAATAGCTTACGACTTACTGTCTGACCCACCGAATACACATGAGAAATTTCATAACAACCGGCCGTTTTCGAGAAGTTCGGTAACAAATACGAGACGAGATTTTTATCTGACCCAGCAAATGTTGTTTGCCATTATTATATAAAAGAATCAAAATTTCACTCGCAGCGGGATTTGAACCCCAGTCACCCAGCTTAAAAATAGCTTCATCATCTCAACCCCCTTTTTATGTCCCACTGCTGGGCACGGGTCTCCTCTAAGGTCGCTCTCGGTCTCCTCTCACGCTGGCCAAGTGCGGGTTGGCGGGCTTCACACACCTTCGAGAACATTTTTGTGAACTCTCAGGCATGCAGGTATGCTCACGATATTTTCCTTCACCGCTAAGCAAATGATATTTAGTTTTTAAAAAAACGCACATAACTTGGAAAGGTCAGAGGTGCGTGCCCAGGATTCGAACCTGCGACCTCCTTATGAGAGGCAGAGGTCAGAACCACTGAGCTATTACTGTTTCAAAAATAGCTTACGACCATAGATATATGGATATGTCGTCGCTCGCTTAGCTTCGGCTGTTGCGTTACTCTACCAGCAAAGATGCACAATTAAACGATTGAGCATTCCAGCACGATGCCGTGTAGAAACCGCTATAGGCGTTGTTATCTTAACCCTTCCAAACTTAAAACGATAATATCTTCAGCGGCATCATCACTTACCATCAGATGAAATGCAGTCCTAACTTGTAAAGTACAAAAGCAATAATGGCGCATTTATTCTCTACTACCATTGCCAAGCCGAGGCGAGTCGCTGGTATTAGCCACAATGTTTCTCCATAGCTATTCTGTTCAACAGACCCTCGCTTCGCGCGATCTCTTAATCCGAGTGAAGTGGACCCCTCACGATAAGCGCCCCTTTAGGGGTCTCTTATCTCACGCGGGAGGGACCCGAATTGCTTTTACTAACAAAAATCTTATGCTTAGTTTTACTGCGGGGCTTCAACCGACGAATTTTCTTCGAATTTGTTATATTGGTCTTTAGATGTATCATGTATCATTAGTTTATCGGTTTTTAAAGTAGTTATAGTACATTGGTTTAGACCTATCTGCTTCTCATCAGATGCCGCAGGTTCGAATCCGGGCACGTTTTCCTTTTTGGATTTAATCAAACATGACTTGCTTAGAAAGAAAAGATCATGAAAAAACCTAGAGAGGCTTACGAAAGCTCTACATGGAATTTTATATAAAGTGCAAGTGATCATGATATTTTCAGTGGGATTTTATATTTCTCAGAAGGTATTGTTGATACATCCATTACACAAAATGATGAGGATTTGTAAAATTTACCTTAAATTTCTCTAAAATTCATCTTTCAACAAAATTGAGTAGATATTCATAGACACATGAATAATCGAATGTTAGTTTGAGCTGAATATATTTGTACCCATATCATGTGTGTATAGTTAAAATTTAGGAGGTAGAGAGATAGAGACGGTTTTTAGACAGACAGTGTGTGTGGCACAGCGGAGGGTATTTACATAAAAACCCGGCACCGAGCAGAGCTCTCGGCGCACTCAGCGCCCGCCCTTTCCCTGTACCGACCCGCGTCACTGGGACGTCTTCCCAGACCACGGTTACATTGTCTTGGCACGATTCTGTTTTATTACGAGGACACACTATTGACTAAAGTCATTAATCTACAGCAGTCGTCATTGAGACTTCACTGATGACTAAGATTATTTCAAATTTTTTTTATAAATAAATAGTGGACAACATCACATACATTGCTCCGATCCCATAGTAAGTAGCTTGTGCACTTGTGTTATGGAAATCAGAAACAACGAAGGTACCACAACACCCAGACCCGAGGCAATGTAGAAAACTTGTTTTCTTGTTTTCTACATTGCCCCGACCGGGGATCGAACCCGGAACCTCAGAGATGGCGGCGCCTTGAAAACCGGCACGCTAACCACTCAACCACGGAGGTCGTCTAAAAAATTTCAACACGTACAAACGACTTATACGTTTGTACTTCACTGTGATCTCAATTGATGGTATGTGTTATGTTAATGCAGCCAAAGATGTTATCGTGCCAAATTGTAGGAGGAAAGAAACTGTTGTAACACAGCATATATCACACGCGGCATGCTTAAATTGCTTGGCGGTGCGTAGAATGGTAAACAAACAACAACAAACAACAATTAAATAACAATGGTAACAATTTAAATATTGTAAAATTTCAAATCAGCTCAAGCTGCTCATCAAATCTGAGGCTTTTCGCTCAACTCCTAGCATGGTCCTCCAATTCTAAATACTAATATTTTAGAAATTAAATAGATTAACTGCCTAATATTGTTTCGCGGTTATCGCAACCGATAATGTGTGAACGTGCTCTTTGTTTGGGTGAGTCGCGGTTTTTGGTACGGAAATATCGTATTGTAACGCATTGATTCAAATGGATTCGAAGGAGACTAATGTGGTTTGACTGTTGCAATTGTAAAAAAAAAACTTACAAGACAGCTGGAATTTCAGATTAAGAAGACTTTTTTGAATATAATGGCTTCATCTTGCTAAGTACTTTCTAACCGATAAAACGGCAACCGATAAAATGATTGTACCGGTCGGTAGATTGGACCGATATTGTTGTCGGTCCGATTAACTTACAATAGAAACCGCAGAACTGTGTGAATACCAACAGACAGTTGTCATCTTCGTTTTGTTCGAACTACACTTTTCATCCGACGTCCCTTAGCATACCAATGGAGTTTTCTATAACGTGCAGATTAATTGCCCTAATTAGCCGAAAGCCTAAAGTAGGGAAAGATGTATAGATGCATGAAAAAAATATCACAAGAAGTGTAGCTCATATCCTGAGGGAACTATAGGGAGTTCAAAAATGTATCATAAATTTTAAGTGACATCCCTAAAAACAGCTGGTTCAATATCAATGAACTAGGAATAATGAAAATGATATGAGGTTTGTCGATATCACAGTTAGGGTTGCCTAATTTTATTTTTTAAATGAAATAATATTTTTTGTATTGAAAATAAAATGAAATAATTGGGTCTTCTTATCACGTTAATGTGTTTCTGGGATCAAGTTAAAAGGTTAGCTGCGGGCAAACTATATGAATTTACCAACACTTTGTATAAATGCAACTTCTGATAATATCGTACGCTCGGATCTCAAGCGGTCCCCATGCATAAAAGAAAGAAAGAAAAATCATTTATTTCAAAATAAAAATTGGTTTTAGAATACACAAGTAACCCCCTTTCATATGATACCCCACTCAATATTTTTATCTCATTTTGAAATTTCGACGACCCGGTTTTCCCCCCTATTTAAATAAAAATAAAATAGATTTTCAATTTTTTATGATTGCAATGGCGGCGCGCCGCAATTACCTACAAATATTCCATAGTTCTGGTCGATAGCTTTAACAGTTACAGAAATAATCGAGTGTGACAGACGAACGGACGGAGAAAGTCTCACCATAAGGGTTCCATTTTGGTATGGAACCCTAAAAAATATGCCATACATAACAAGCACAAAGTACTTACGTACTAAAACGATGCCTGAAGCTTCCACCACCCATAACGACGATCTGGGCATCGCATTACACCAATTTTACTATTGCCGTTAGCACCACCAAATAGTAAAATGCCCAATTATGAGGATAATAGCTAATCAGCAGGATAGCAGTTGACCCAGCGAGAGAGGAGTCCCGAATTCTATTCTAGGTCAGATTCAGAACATAATCTTTTCTGAATTAGCTCAAAAGCTGGTTTGGCGCGTCGCCAGTCGCCCGAGCGTTTCAGAACTCTGGCGTGTTGAGAATTTTAGCTTATGAAAATGTACGAACTTTATATTATCTACTCGTAAATTATCCGCAGGGGCTAGAAGTGTTGCGGGTTCGATTCCCTGCTAGACACTTCCATTTAGATATGTGCTTTTAATACTATCGTCTAGTGACGAAACGCGATGCGAGCAACAATTAAATAAGATGCGATATTTTCAAAAATATTTCATATTGTTGTTCTTGAAATATTGTTTCGAGTGATAAAATTTTTATCCCGTTCCCTCCCAAACGTTTACCAAAAATTTTGACGACTCTCTGGCGCAGTGTACGCGCTCGGATTCGAGTGGGAGGTCGCGGGTTCGATTCCCACCACGGGGCCTACTTTGGAATTTTATAATTTCTAAATTGGCTCAGGTCTGGTCTGGTGGATGGCTTCGGCCGTGGCTAGTTACCACCCTACCAGCAAAGATGTACCGCCAAGCGATTTAGCGTCCCGGTGCGATGCTGTGTAGAAACCGTTAGGGATGAGTTTAAGTACCTCTTCCAAAGTAATACGATAACATCTTCAGCTGCATCATCACTCACCATCAGGTGAGATCGCATTCTAGTACTAACTTGTATAGTGTAAAAAAAACTGGACAATTTCTATCTCGTTAGATTCAGTACACGTCTATGTTCGTACAGGAAGTTTGAAAAACAAAAATATATCTGTTTATATTTTCATGTGTGTTTCAGTTACAGTAGTAATATTATATATTGGTTGGTTACGAGGAGCTTGACCGCTATAAACTTGGCCCTCCCGTGGTCTGAGGGACGCGGGGCGGGTGTGCGATTGGCTATACACGATACGATGTAATGACTCGCATCTTGAGAATTCGCCTATGGTATTTTCTTCAGTATGTATCATTATCCACGTCGCAAGATTAATATTATTCGTGTATAGCGTAATTCACGTCAGTCACTGACAGCTGATTAGTTGAGCGCACTGATCTCTATTCTATGGATCCACAGTGAACCTAGCCTGAATTGTATAGAATGTTTAATCCATAGAATAGAGATCAGTGGTTGAGTAGCTCCCGCCCCGCGTCCCGCAGACGATGGGAGGGGCAAGTTTATAGCGGTCTAGCTATAGCTCACGCTAATGAGTTTTGTACCAAAACTTTAAAAAATCCATTTTCTTCCATCTAGAAGATGATCTAGAAGAGATCACCTGCCCGAAACTTCGAAAAAAAAAAATTGTTTCAAAAACCTCTCGTATCAATGGCGCCAATAAGCGTGAATAAACTAAATGCGGCAATCAAGTCTTCATAAAGATAGTTGTATAGATAGAGCGGTTGTCTGTAATCCATATAACATGTACAACTGAAGGCAGGTGTAAATTACTGACCTACACTGCTTCTAGCAAGCACTAGATCGCTAGCCGATATCACCACAGATTAGTTTAAAAGTCGTGCACAGATACGACAAAATAGTTAGAGTGTGCTGAGTACTGTGGGCTTTTTTCAGTGGAATTATTCGTGAAGTAATTCGTGGTACTTACTTACGGCCCCAATGGGCTAAAAAGTCTCATGTCAATAAAACTTAATTATAATTTTGTTAAAAGGTCGCTGTTCGTGAGGCAATAAAATACGGATAGATACCTCCTGTTGCGCTGTTTGTTGCACTAACGGCCTCTATGGCCGGATTTATGGCAGGATTAGTCGCCGTCTTCTTTTCTTATTCTATTGCCCCACGAAATCAACTACTACTCTACTTTTGACTTCAACAGACATAGACTTACATACTTATTTTGGAGTGGGAGCATCTTATATTAAAAACTACTTAAATTTAAATTTATAAGTAAATTCGTACTCGGTTGTTCTATCAGGAATGAAAATCAATATAAAATTGACGATGTGCTACCCGCGAGCACGATTACGTGCCTCGGAAAGTACGTTAATGTCACGTAACTATGGAAAATCTCGGTAAAGATTTTCAGCTGCAACCGGATCGGTCTGGAGGACATTATTTATGACCTTTAAAGTAAAATAAAAAAGGCGCTATTTTTGCAGCAGCAAGGTACAAACTCAATGAGCGTGTTTTCAAGTGACGCGTCTGTGAAACAAGCACTCATCATGATCTATGTGTAAGGCCTTTGTTTCCGGCGCGCAGTAACAATCAGCACGCCATTAGGCGCCGGCCGCACTTGCCGTCCGGGCGGAATTCACTCGCACCGTCTGACGTCCGCTCCTGCCCTAATTACCCAACAGCGGTATTGCTTTGACATTGATGTACCTACTGCTGTTCACTTCTAGTCTTTACAATTTAGGGTTTAGTTCTGAAAGGTTGTAAAGGAGACCTATTAATATCGTACAGGCTTTTTTTTATACTATATAGGTTTACGCTTGACCACAATCTCACCTGATGGAAAGTGTCGATGTGGTCGAAGATGGAGCGCGCTTACCTAGAAGATGCCTATTCACTCTTTTTTTAAAAGCACCCAGGTCGTAACATGCGGGGAAAACAGATTTCGGGAGAGAATTCCAAACCTTAGCCATGCGTACTAAAAATGAAGATGCGAATCGCTTCGTGCGTACTGGTGGTATGGCGACGACATAGGGATGAAAGTTCACCCGGTGTCTTGCGGTGCGGTGGAAAAATGGTGAGGGAAGAACCAGATCAAACAGCTCCTGAGCACACTCCCCGAAATATATCCTATAAAAAACCGTCAGGCTCGCCACCTTGCGGCGATGCAGGCTCTAATGACTTGTCAATCAATACGATACATTTAGTGATAGTATACGATATGTATTTGGTGATACTAGATAGTTCTTTGGCGCCGTCTGTTTAGCTATGAAGGAAAATACCACGAGGAATCTTATTAAGTTGTTTCGGCCCTTCCAGACCGCGAAATTCAAATCTTATTTATAGTTTTTGCAAATACTCACACATTGTAGGTTTATAGCGATTAATTTTGTGGGCATAATATTTTTGCATCTACAACATGTCGATTTAAATGAAACTTTGTTAGAAAATTCCCATTCACCTCATATTATTGGTTCCCGAAAAATTATTTTTGCAGTTTCCCTGATTTCAAGCTATCGGGAACCAATCTTATGAAGTAAATGCGTATTGTTGAGCGGAGTTTTTATTAAAAACATGTAGATGCATAAACGATGTGCCCGTAAAACACATTGCCTTCGATGTATAATTAGCCCACTCTGAGCGAAAAACTAAATAAAATTTGAATTTTCCGTCCGTATGGTACCCTTCCCCCTTAATAGTGTGTGAAACCTATTGACTACATGTCAACGACGTTGGTTCTACGGTCCACCAAAGCCTAAATAACTTTGGACTTACCTTTGCATCGGTTTAAATTTAACTGTCAAAAACTATCAAATAAATCAGGGTCAATGTTATAATTGAAGCTTAATGATAGGGATATGAAATATCTCAAAACAAAAATTATATGTTACTAGCTGACCTGGCAAACGTTGTTTTGTTCTTAGGGATATAAAACAATTGAGATCTAAGTCATCCTATCTTTTAAGTTAGATCAAACTGCACACTGTGTGCAAATTTGATTAAAATCTGTTAAGTAGTTTAGGAGTGAACCGTGGACAAACAACGTGACGCGTAATTTAAATATATCAAAATATAACGAAATTTTGAGAATAGCATGTGCTGAGTTTCTTGCCAGTTCTTCTTTGCTACAATTTTGCGGTAGTTTTGACTTTTTGTAAAGGCTTTAAATTAGGCCTATGTGAGAAATAAAAATTTTAACTTTCATTTTACTTGAAGTGAAAAGGGGTGATAAACAGTGTATTTTCCTGTATGTAAATAACTCGGTATTTTGATAGGTGGAACTAATGTGTTTGTTTAGGCTCGAACAAACTCCAGTTTTGCTCGTAACGGTAGTTTAACTTTTGGGGTGTGTTTATTTAACTAGAAATAAAACTAAAGTTTAACCTTAGCCTTGTTCCGTAAAGTATCGTCATCGTAATTCACCTTTTTTAGCCCACCAAACAAAAAAAAAACCGGCCAAGTGCGAGTCGGACTCGCGCACCGAGGGTTCCATACTATAAAAGAAGTAAAACATTAAAAGAATAACTTTTGTTCATGAATTTACGAGTATAATTTACATGTAGGTACTTTTGTTGGCGAACCGCAAACGTAACTTTGTTTTTGGCGGTTTATTGTTATTATCGAAAAAAGTATTATAGTTACAGGGTTGATTTTATTTTTTCTTTAAAATATACGTTTACTTCTATTGATCATAATTACTTTAGATTTTTCGACTGGTAAACTTCGAAGATAATGGGGGGGAACTGTATTTTTTTCGACAGTTTGCCCAATAAATCAAAAACTATCAAGCATATAAATAAAAAAAAATCAGTTTTAGAATACACAAGTAACGTCCTTTCATATGATACCCCACTCAATATTTTTATTTCGTTTTGAAAATTCGAAGCCCCGGTTTTCCCCCCTTTTTAAATAAAAATAAAAACAATTTTCAAATTTTTACGATTGCTATGACGTCGCGTCACTATTATCTATAACTATTCTAAATTTCAGGTCGATAGCTTGAATAGTTACTGAAATAATCGAGTGTGACAGACGGACGGACGGACGGACGGACGGACGGACGGACGGAGAAAGTCTCACCATAAGGGTTCCATTTTTACCATTTTGGTATGGAACCCTAAAAATTGTAATTTTAATCGGTGTCTGTCTGTCTGACTAAACTCATTTTCATTATTATTTGGACATTTCCCAAAGGCTTGGGTAGTACGTTAACCCGGGTAGACCAGGTCCACTCACCACGTGATCGAGAAACTACTGTTAAAGTACGAGGCCGGGATTATTTATTATATACTTAAACTCCATTGTAAGATATTAGAGAATTATATTTTTATTATTTTAATATTTTACAAACATATTTTTTCTATTCAGACATTACGAAGGGGATTGACAAGTTTTCTTTTTCATAAGTGACAAAATAAACATTGATACAAAACGAACCTTATTTCAACAACTACAGGTAGGCGTCTCGACGTACTAATTTCAGACGGCCGCCACGCGCCGGATACTTTGCTCGAATTAGTCTATTTCTCGCGCTGCGTGCGCTCAGTGACAAGGTAGCCCTAGTACGACAAATGAGATAAAGTTAGAAAGAGACCACAACTTTGCGTTTGTTGAGTGTTCTTTCCGGAGGCATGGCCAGGCGCTATTGCGGACTGAATTACACTTTTTGTATCAGCGCTAGACTCGTTATTTTTTTTAAATCATCTTTCCGAGTGAGCCTTCTATACCATATAGGTACTATTAGGCACAGATTTTACTATTAGGTATTCTGTGACCCGGATAAACTTCAATTTATTCCAAATTCAAACCTTTCCCGTATCATATATAATTACATAGGTACATAGAAACATATAAAACTGGCTCTGTATTTATGTAATACACAAAATTGTATAGCACATACTTTTATTATGAACATACATTCAGTTCGTGGCACACCGGGTTCATTTTGGTTAGAAATTATAAGAATAAATAAAATTATACGGTAATGTTTAACATGACTATTATTAATTATACGTACGAGTATGTAGGCACAGAGCAATTTGAGTTCATTTTGGGTATAAGTTTGCTGAAAATATGGTGTTAGAAAGTTTACGCCTGCTAAGTCACGAATTCTATGAAGAATAGGATCTTTAAGTTACAGTTTTTCTAGTGATATCCTTTTCTGATTACACACATTTAACAGTTATTTTAGAAAGTGTCAATCTTTGGTGTATCTTCCGACGGTGCAGTTAGAGCTTATACTAGTCTCAATATCTTGCTGCTTGTGGTGCAATAAAATGGGCAACCGCCTGTTGCGCTCTCTGTTACACTTACGGGCTTTACGGTAGGCCTGCTGGGCCGAACACAAGGGCCTGTTTCCTCATTTTCAATTAATCATAATAAATATTTCTTTTTGCATCGCGAAAAGCGCGGTTTTGCGACTGCTATAGTTACTCGTATTTAAATGCCATGTCTTAATTATTGTTCTAACCACTGGACGCTATTTTAGGATACTAATCTAACATTGTGCCAGACTCTAAATAAAAAATAACTTCAAATTATCACAGTTACCGCTCTCCTGCTTTTTTATATTTAGCAAGAGGATTAATGGATTCATGGGTTCGTTCGAGTGAACGCCCCGGTGCGTCACGACCTTTACGATCGGACTTGCAAATGAGTGGCACAATAACGCGAAGTGGTCACCGGCTCCTGTGACGTCACGCGATACATGGCCGCCATGAATCATATACGACTCATACATTATAAGACAGATTAATTTGTTTTGCTATAATCTGCTACTCCAAAAGATTCAGTATGGTACAATATGCAGAAACCCACATAAAACACCACACACAGTTTCCCAACACTTTCTTCGACGCACGTTTCGTCCCGACACCGCGACATCCTCAGGAGATGTTGACTTCACAATGCGAAATGTATGAATCTACGTCCTATTAACTATGGCGTTCCGCACAATAACGCCTGCTTCCATTCAATATCATACATAATACTTATACATCAGATAATTACATATTATATGCATAGGATTTGACGAAGGTATTTTTATTTTCTTTATACATAGAAATGACTCCCAACCCAACGACGTCCCAAGACTGTGAGCCATCGGCCATTTTAGGCCTAGTAATCAGTCATCTCGTCGGCATACTTGCTACACAGCATCGCGCTGTATCGCTCGGTGGTGCGTCGTGGGTGGTGACTTGCCGCGGCCGAAGACTCCCACTGGACCAGAACTCAGCTGAAATGATGATAAAATTCCAAATTTCTGAGCGGAAATCGAATCCGCGACCTCGCATACAATTCCGAGCACGCGTAAACATTCCAATATCTGGGTGACCGAGCTTTACTCGGTAGTATTATAGCTACTCACCAATAGATGGCAGGAGGAGTTTACTGTAAAAGTTTTTCTTTTTGCCAATAGATGTCAGGTATAGAGTTTTTTTTAGTAAATACGATATTTTCTAAAAATAAATCCTAGCCAATCAATCAATTTATCGCCCCCAAAACCCCTTGTATACTAAATTTCATGAACATCGTTCGAGCCGTTTTCGAGAATCAGATTATATAGAAATATACATATATACTAGAATTGCTCGTTTAAAGGTATAGGATAGTCCAACGGATGTCAACTGAGAATCGAACCGAAGCCACAACGAATTTAATTCGCACTAAAAACTGCTCTCAATGTGATTTCTACGTCATTATGAATCTCATATCTGTGAACATATGACACACACACATATAAATACCCTGTATACACACACGGCACTCACACACACATATATGCGGTACTTCGCACAAACAGCATCAGGTAGAGGTCGCTACTAGACTTGAGGGACGATTCACACTCCTACGTAAGTAATCTATACTAAAAACTGCTCTCAACGAGATCTGGAATCTCATATCTGCGAACTAATATAACACACACACATATATACACCCTGAGAACACACACGTGCGGCACTCACACAAACAGACGCGATAATTCGCGCAAACAGCATCAGGTAGAGGTCGCTAGTGGACTTGAGGGACGATTCACACTCCTACGTAAGTTATCTCTATACTAAAAACTGCTCTCAACGAGATCTGGAATCTCATATCTGCGAACTAATATAACACACACACATATACACCCTGAGAACACACACGTGCGTCACTCACACACACAGACGAGGTAATTCGCGCAAACAGCATCAGGTAGAGGTCAAAACGAGAGAGACTTGAGGTACGATTCACACTCATATGTAACTTATCTCTACTTATATTATAAAGCTGAAGAGTTTGTTTGAGAGTTGCCCTTAGATTGTGTAAAAAAACGTGTTCATCGTTATCGTGATCGTTTATAAATGCTGCCCACTGATTGGTTCCCTGATTTACTTCAGCCAATCGGGGGGCAGAATTTCGAATACGATAACAATGGATACGTTTTTTTTTACGCAATCAGACCCTTCCGTAATAAAAAAATATTTTTCCGTTTGTGACACCTGGTATTGTTACCGTAACCGACACCTCACGTAACTGCTAAAGTTTTTACTTCTGACAGCACTCCCGGAGTGCCACATTATTTTAGTTAATAAAGCAACGATCGAGTGTGGTTTCTCCCACATTATCATATACTTGCATTCCATCATCGCTAATGCAAGGTGAGACTGCGATGTATGACACACATTTATATACAGGTGGGCTATTCATGTAAAGGTTTCACATTAAGTGATGTGAATTAAGAAATAAAATGAATAAAATGAAATGAAATGAAATTCTTTATTTCACATAGGCTTAGATATAAGCTCTCATGAAGAAATGTCAAGACTCTACCGCCAGGTTTGCAAAGCAGGTTTGCACCGAGAAGAACTGGCAAGGAACTCGGTACTTGCTCTTTTCAAAAAAATGTCTCAATATACAATTTTTAGTAAGTATTATAATACAATATTTTTAAGATATCTCGTGAGGAGATGGAAGCATATCATTATCGTTCCAAGAATCTTTGTTAAAAAGTTAACTGTACGTCTATTACGTATTTAAACATAGGAAATACAATCTTTCAACCTCATCGAGGAAAGTAAATTTAATTTCACGATTGTCCATATATTGCTTTTTTAAAAACACTTAACTGTGTGTATTCGTATGCCTGAAAAGGTGAAACTGTTTTGTACCTACTACTGTAACAGCTTACGAATGAAGATCTGCCCGCGAAATTCAAAATTTTCGTGGTTTTTTGCAATTTGTACGCTAATTACACATAATAGGCTTATAGCAGTCATTTTTGCGACAGTGACAGTTACTTCTTTACATGTATATATCAAAACTTTTGCATAAAAATGTCTATTCTAGGAAATTAGTCCGAGTAAAGAGTTTTAAGTGAGTAACTCGCAAATCTCGGATTAATTTCTTTAACTCGACACTTTCAAGCAGAGATTTTTATATAAATACGTGAAGATGATCTTGGGATTATCGCAATTTGACTGCCAAAAGCCTATTACGTCTTATCAGCTTAAAAATCACGAAAAACTACATAAAAAATTGAATTTCGCGGGCACACTTGTGGTGTGCTCCTAAATGCTCTATGTCAATGTGATATGTGAATGATAGCCCCCAGTACACACTGGTGCAACTCGCGCTCTGTTCGCTCGCAGACACATTGCTTTTATTTTAATGCTATTCTACTTATTCTGTAACTTAATGGGATTACAAAAACGGCTGATTCATATTATTCTAGTTCTAGGGCTAGTTAGATTAACGCTTAATCGTAAAATAGAAAAAAATACTTTATTCAAACAAAGAAAGACGTGGCACTCCGAGAGTGCTGACAGAAGTGAAAACTTAAACAGAGGTGTCGGTTAAGGTAACGGAGGTGAGTTCAATGGATTTTTCTCATCTCAAAAATTCCCGTTATGCAAAATGCTCACTCGCAAAAAGTCACCCAGTAATCAAAAATGCATAACGGTGTTTAAATATAATACTGCTTGGCTATATATCCCATTAAATCACTTGATCAAGATGGCAGTTAACTGCGGCCGAAGCCACTAAAACAGACCTGAGTCAAGTTACGAAATTATCAAATTTGGCCCTAAATAGAATTGAATCCGGGACTCACAGTAAGAAATCCAATAGGGAGCCAACCAGGGAGTAGGGAGATAATCAAATATACTGAGAATGAGTAACTAGCAGATAAAAAGACTCCATAAATCACATTTTTCTCATGACCATGACGTGAATCTTATTAATTCATGAACTAAGCTAATTATAACAAAAAAATATTCTATTAATTTTTTTATAATAATTTTATTACTACTAGAAGTTGGAAAACTACTGGAGCGATGTGAACCAGCCGTTATAGAAATACTCAAGGTTACAAACACTCATTTCAGTTTTATTTACAAATTGTGAAAACTACTGTTAAGTATTGTATTTTGTTTTGTTTTTTTTTCTCATTCGCTTGAGTGTAACTTTTATGTACCTAGATTTTAATTATAAAATGTTACAATGTTACAATAAATTGTTACTTTTAAAAAACATGTAGGTAGGTTCATATTTTAGACTTTCCTGCACAGTTGGTAGATTGGTAGGATTTGAACAGAAGGTATCGGGTTCGATTCGCGACTCGAGACATTTTGGATTTTTGTAATTTATATATTATTTACTAAGTTTACTCAGCTTTTGATCCGTTGGAGGCTTCGGCCGGGGCTGGTTACCTTTCCAATACAGACGCATCGCTCAACAACTAAGCGTTCCGATGCGATGCTGTGTAGAAACCGTTGGGGGTGAGTTTACTTACCCCTTCCAAGTTAGTACCATAATATCTTCGGCTGCATCATCACTTACCATCAGGTGAGATCGCAATCAAGTACTAACTTGTATAATGTAAGAAAAAAACCGATGCGCTTGCAAGTTGCAGACCAGTACGAACTTGTAGTTTGTATCAATAAAGGTATGACTTACATTTTAATTAAGTTGTACCCATAACAAAGTACTGTAACTCTATAACCTTGCTCCGCAAAGTCGGGACAGCGAACCTCACACGCCTCACGTCACACAAGACAAGCGGTGGAAAACGACGTGTGTAGCCGGCATTATTTACTTTACTCTTCAAACCATTTTCAGCTTTATGTTTATTAACATAAAGATCAAATTAGCATGCATACATAATCCTATAGCTCAGCATACCAGATAATATACAACCATGTAAACATCCAATATGATGCAACCGAATATTACTCTCATGTTTAACACCTTAGAGTGTAAATTAGCGTGAATAGTTCAGTATGCAAGGCTAATTGTACCTGTCAATTCTTGTCAACAAACATGACGGGATTAAAGCTCTTAATACGTGAGTAATAGACGTTAGATTGCTATGAGCTGTCGGTAGAGGCTACGTAGAGACAGTTAGTTCTTGGAGCTATGGGATATCCCGTGTCAGTTCTGATTTGACTGGCAAATGTGGCATGTTATTGTAGATATCTTGAGTGTGTTGAGAACAGTAAGAGCAATTACATCCCTTTGGCTCAGAGTTCAGACCTCAAGGGGTAGGGAGTTCCTGATTAAGTTACTTATAAGTATGCATTTACGAAAGTTAAGTCACTTGCAAAGATAAGGGAAATATCCTGAAGAAGCCAGTGTCACTGACAACTCTTCAAAATATCCTCACAGGTGTGTGTGAAGCCTACCAAATCAAACTTGACACTAAGTCTGTAGGGACACAGTTCAGTGCAACTAAACGCATACCATTTTACGAGTGTGCACTTTATGCACTTTTGCACTTTTGTATAACGCGTCAGTTCCTTGACGACCGTACACGCGTGTAGTCGCATACCTAGCCTTAAAGTAGTGACCCGAAAACTTTACGGCGGAAAAGTGAACGACTAGTACGGAAATGTGCGGTGGTCAAGAACTCACACAGTCCCGGCGCAGCCCCAGGCGGAAGCAGCTAAGGCAGCGACGGAGGCGGGACCAGCGGAGGCGCGAGCAGGTTTGGCAGTCGCAATAACAGCGTCTGGAATACCCGAGTTTGGGGGCAGATAAACCGGTCTGCGGTTCGCCCAGTTCGAAGCCACGATCTTCGGTCAGGAACTCGGGAATGCGGCTAAGCCAAATCTGGCCAAAGGAAAAATAGCTGAGGATTCGTTGCCGATGCTCTGGACCGGCCACCTACCGACGGCGGTCAGGGCGGTATTAGCAGTCACCAAGGTGGAGCTGGACGGACTTGCGGTCATCGCAGATAAAATCGTCGAGACCACGCAATCGGTGGAAGTTGCGGAGATACAACGGACGTCATCAGCGGATTTGGCAGCTCATGTGACGCTGACGCTGGAAATGCAGGAGTCGCGGCGAAGATGTGCAGAACATCGCAGCCCAGATAGGCAATAGCGACACGGGACACCACGGGCACGCTATCTGGATAGTGACTCCGGAAGTGAGAAAACGGCGATCATAACTCTTTTTGGATTATTTGAGTTTCCGCGAATGACCTTCGGTCTACGAAACGCAGCTCAGACATTCCAAAGATTTATGGACACGACTGTACTAAACGGTTTAGACTTTTTGTATAATTTTATAGATGACGTCATTATCGCGAGTACGGATATCGAACAGCATAAAACGCATCTGAAAACAGTTTTCTCAAGACTCAATGAATATGGAATTACTATTAATATGTCTAAGTGTAAGTTTGGTTCAGATAATTTAGAATTTTTAGCATATTAGCGGTAAAGATAATGTTGTAGCGGATGCATTGTCTCGAGTTTCAACCATCGCGAGTCCAACACCAATAGATTACTCAAAATTGGCCGCACAGCAAGAACTTACACTTACCTACAGCAAACAGTGCAAAACGCATACAATAGTAAATTGCAATTTAAGCAAATGCACTTACCATTGTGTAAAAACATGTCTATTGCGAAACTTATGAAAAATAATGTAATTAGCTAGATATACTTACGAGTTATGTGTAAAATGATACTCGGACTATCGAGGTTTGTAAATCGCTTGCGTAGCGAATAGTTGCGCTGTGCATGAAACTACTGCAGACTCCAGTCTACGCTTGTCAATGTTCAATATTTTTTTTAAAAGGAAAATTTTATTTAGAAAAAAATTTTTTTTTAAGCGGCGGAGTACTGTAGGGACACAGTTCAGTGCAACTAAACGCATACCATTTTACGAGTGTGCACTTTATGCACTTTTGCACTTTTGTATAACGCGTCAGTTCCCTGACGACCGTACCCGCGTTCAGTTGTATGTCTAGCCGTAGACTCGAACACGAATCTCTAAGTTGTAAATTAACTAGGTATTTGGGACATTAAATAATTGTGTACTTTTACGTCTACATTTTTACTCATCACACCCCAGACCCCCTAAAAGTCTATCCCTCTCGGTCACTCGGCCCGCTAAACCAAAGTAAGGCGAACTCAACAGGTCTGCCCGCGAAATTCAAAATTTTCGTGGTTTTTTGCAATTTGTACGCTAATTACACATAATAGGCTTATGGCAGTCATTTTGCGAGAATGGCAGTTACTTCTTTACATGTTTATATCAAATTTTTTGCATAAAAATGTCTATCCTAGGAAATTAGTCCGAGTAAAGTGTTTTAAGTGAGTAACTCGCAAATCTCGAACTAATTTCTTTAACTCGACACTTTCGAACAGAGATTTTTATATAAACACGTGAAGATGATATTGGGATTATCGCAATTTGACTGTCATAAGCCTATTATGTCTTATCAGGTAAAAAATCGCGAAAAACCACAAAAAAATGAATTTCGCGAGCACACCCGTGGTGTGCTCCTTAAGTTGACATCTCCGAAACTGAGGGGAGAGGATATGTCGAAATGACGATCTGATTGGTTACTCAAACACAGCTCCGCTTTGGTGGAAACCGGGCCTTACACCTGTGATACCTAATCTATGAGTGTTTGTTGATGCTATATGCAGCGACGTCGGAGGAAGCTTCTTTACATATACATAATTACTATTCAATGTTAAAGTGAGTTTTTCTGCTTGTTTGTGTTTGTCTTTCCAATCAAGCTGAAAGAAAACAACGTATCAATTCACAACTTTTTATCCAGGGAAAATTAATACATATCTCAGAGAATTTGTAAACAAACTGAAATGTACGCGGTTGGAGCTATGGGCAACAACTAATAACAATTAAATATCTGGGTGACCGAGCTTTGCTCGGTAGTATATCTACCCAGCAATAGATGGCAGTAGGGGTCATATTTTTTTTTGGTAAATTTGTCATTTTCTAAAAATGAATCCTAGCTAGATCGCTTTATCGCCCCCAAAACCCCCTGTATACTAAATTTGATGAAAATCGTTCGAGCAGTTTCCGAGATACGGATTATATAGAAATATATACATAACTATATATATATATATACACAAGAATTGCTCATTTAAAGGTATAGGATATACGTGTTCAGAAACCCTAATTAGTGTGCAAAATGTTGTCGCCCATGACTAGCGTGCTTTGTTTACGGTTGCGCAGATTGCAACATTGGGCCGGAAGCGCCACTTACGCGCGCGGCGGCGCCACTTACGCGCTCGGTGCCGCCACTGTCGCGCGCAGAGGCGCCACTTCCGTTTATTTGCTTGTACAAAGGATAGTACGAATGTATAAAAAGGGCGAAACGGGGAGAACCGAGTAGTCTTGATCGAGTCTTGTTTTAGTCTTGATTGAGTCTTGTTTTAGTTATGGCAGTCTCGTTTCAGTAATGGAGTCTTATTTTAGTAACGCAAGCAGTAGCAGTTAATTGATAATGCAAATTGAAGGAGTCAACGTAGTATCTCGTAATAAAAAATACTAAAACATTTCACTAAGCAGCAATAAACGCTTATTAGCAACGAGAGACTGCAATAATGCTGCGGATTAGCACAATCGACTACAATAAAGCGATGCACCAGTTATTTGAGCTCATCTGCATTTTTAACTATTCCATTTAACTCGCACCCCCTCCAACCCCTTCCACCCCCTTCACCCCCTCACACTCAACTGATGAGGGGGTTCTTTTAACAAGATATTGTAATTTCGCGACTTAGCCTCAACGAATACTCTTAACTCTTTCCATTTAAAACATGACCATGTAGACTTAAGACTTGAAAGTTCACTTACTATTTTAAATTTCTTGAGTTATTACTTGATTTTATACGTTCTTGTATTATTATACTGTTATTATAAAGTTGAAGGTTTATTTATGTTTTGTTTTCTTGCAGTTTAGATATCCTGGATTAATATGAAGTTACTTTTTATCCCGTAAATGTTCGTAGTTGAATGAAAAACTAAATTGCACCACGAACCGCAGGAAAAAGTTAATATTGTTAGTATTTAAATAAACTTTGAATAAACATGATATTATTTAATAGAAACCATGAGGTTATATACTTACCCACACATATAGGTACCTATACGAAATTATGTAATTTTCAAAAATAGGTACTACTGTCTGTTAGTAGTGGGGCTAGTTATTAGTACAAGTTTTTTGATAAATTGCGATTCGAAACCCAATTCGGTTTCGCCATACAATCTATAGACCATGCGGGGAGTAACCGAAAACGTATAACTCTATCGAATTATCTTGTACTAGCCCTGACGAATTGCCTCCTTCTGAAGAAATCCGTAGACTCCTCCCAAGTTCTAAAGCCCTGGTACAAGAACTCATCAAGTAAAAAGGATACGGGGCCTGCAAAGTCCCAATAGTTTACTTGTGTTGTTTGAGATGTTGTGCGTAGTTGTTTGTTGTTCTGAGGTTGGACGTGGAGCGAATTCAGAGTCGAGTAATTTCCCGCTCCGTTACCTCCGAAAGCCTACCGACTATCGACTACCGACTCGACTACGCCGCGCGAATGTTAAGCACCGTACAAACAAACAAATTAACTTTTACTCGCGTTTACGTGGAGGGTGACTATCCAAAAACCTGTGAATCGAGAAATCGGATTCGTTTGGAGATAGTGTTTCCAGGTCGCCAAACCAGTTTGGTCGGACATTTGGGTAAAAAGGCCGGACAGGGACACCCTAAAATATTGAGGATTTTGTGTCAGTATCAATATACGAGTAGCCTGTACGATACAAAATTGTATGTTTAATCAAGCCTTTTTATTATTCATCATAAATCTTGTTAATTCTAATGAATATAATTAAAATCAAATACCAAATCAGTCTAAGGTTTACGGGTATGGAACTGCAAAATAGCAACTCGATGCATTGGACACATTTGATCGCCGCGCATGCAAAATCACTAACGCGGGCAAAATTGCTTAAAGTTTAGACTTCAGAACATTGACGCAAGGTTGGGTGTTTAGCGGTTTTTCACAGAGTTTACTTTGACAGTGTAGGTACTCAAGAACTCCACAATGTAGTACCTCCTTCACCTTTTTACCACATAACCGCAAGACGCCGAGAGAAGTGGCATACTTATGTCATAATATGTTGTTGATGTCCAGCGAACTCGAACGAAACGTTTTCCTTCCACGTTTCTGATAAGTACCGCTAAGGTGTGGAACACCCTTCCAGCTTCTGTGTTCCCAGCCAAGTACAACCTGGGTGCCTTGAAGAGAAGAGTGAATAGGCATTTTCTATGCAAGCGCGCTCCATTCTATACTTCACCATTTCTGTTCATCAGACAATATGATTGTAGTTAAGGCAAGCCTATCTATTCTATTGTAACAAATAAACCTAAAATTCTTTTGTCACACCTAAAGATCGAATGTACTTTAACCACTGAACCATTACGGAACTTGTTTACGATACTCGTATTTCGGCTCCCAGTAACTCCAGTAGTTGTACACAAGTGAGGAATAACAAGCGTATCGAAGCTCCTGCTTGTGATGCGCTCCGCGTACCCAATAAGCCACTCACGCGCGCCGGCCGCAAAGCCGCAAGCAAGGCCGAGGGCCGCAGGGACGCAGGGCCGTGGATAACAGGAAACAAACAAATCTCCATGTTATCCGATAATGAGGGCTTTTCCCTAAAGGAGCTTTTTTTTCCCAATAAAGATTACAAAATGTTAATACGGATAATAGAGATAGACTACTGCAGCTGGAGCTAGTATTGAAATAATCCTATACCTTTAAACGAGAAATTCTTGTAAATATATTTATATTTCTATATAATCTGAATCTCGAAAAACGGCTCGAACGATTTTCATGAAATGCAGGGGGATTTAGGAGCGATAAATCTCTATCTAGCTGGGATTCATTTTTAGAAAATATCGAATTTACAAAAAAAAACATAACTCCTACTGCCATCTATTGCCAAATAGAGAAAATACCGAGCAATGCTCGGTCACCCAGATATTTATTATGTAATTGCGATACAAGAAATAGGGAAATTAAACGAATTTCAAAAAAAAATAATGAACTGACGTGAATAATTTTCATACATTTTTTGAATTTCCGCCCCATCGTAATATTACGTCTGCTGTCTTAAAACTTTTTAGACCCACCAAAGCGGAGTGGAGCGGAGCTGTGTTTGAGTAACCAATCAGATTCCGTCATTTCGACATCTTTTCTCCCCTCAGTTTCGGAGATATTTCAAAATGGCGAAATCTGATTGGTTACTCAAACACAGCTCCGCTCCGCACGGTCTATAACAACTGGTTACGAGACTCGTGTCAAAATAAGTCTAGCGACACACCTCCGGAACTTCCGTTCAATACGCTTGCAATGTTTTTTAAGTTATCTATGACAATAGACATTCTTCTTTCTTTCTTTCTTTCCTGGGACTTTTCCGCGATTGGCCGAAATCCCTTCGTCCGTTGCGCGTGCAGTCGCCGATGTGGGTCCTCGCCGGATCACTCCAGCCAGCCGAGCTCACTCCAGAATCCGAAGAGGCCTCCCAGGTCGCGCAGGATTTCTTGGAGTGTTGCTGAGGAGCCCAAGTAGGTCTCGCGTTGATCCGACACTTCAGTGCACCGTAGTAGTAGACAATAGACATGTACCAAGGACAGGGCGGACGGCGCGGAAAATGTCGCAATTTTATCGGTGCTAAATATGCATGTTTTATTTGTAAGGCCACGCTTTAGTTCGCACAGCAGAGACCTGTAAAATTTTTACAGTTGGCGCTACTGAATGCTTTTATGAAAAAGGTTTTGAGGTGTTTAATCGATCAAAATTAAATACACGCGTGACGTCACTTAGCGCTGATGCTCTCCTGTGCACTCAGTTTCCCATAGCTTATCACGCAGCGTTGTCGGTCTCTCGCTTGTAAGTACTAGGGTTGTAGAGAGTGTCGGCGGTGCGGCGCGCGTAGTCCGCCATGGCCTTCTTGAGGAGCTGGTAGAACAGGCGGATGCGCGGATGGACCGCTACCTTGAAGGTCTTCAGACGGCTCAGGACTTCTTGCACCTGGAGATAAAAAAGACGTGGCAATCCAGGAATGCCGATAGAAGAAAAACTCAAACAGAGGTGTCGGTTACGGTAACATTGTCGCGAGTTCAATGGTTTTTCGCCATTACAAACAGAGGTGTCGGTTACGGTAACATTGTCGCGAGTTTAATGATTTTTTTCATCTCAAACAGAGGTAACGGTTACGGTAACATTGTCGTGAGTTTAATGATTTTTTCCCATCTCAAACAGAGGTGTCGGTTAGGGTAACATTGTCGCGAGTTTAATGATTTTTTTCATCTCAAACAGAGGTGTCGGTTACGGTAACATTGTCGCGAGTTCAATGGTTTTTCGCCATTACAAACAGAGGTGTCGGTTACGGTAACATTGTCGCGAGTTTAATGATTTTTTCCCATCTCAAACAGAGGTGTCGGTTAGGGTAACATTGTCGCGAGTTTAATGATTTTTCCCCATCTCAAACAGAGGTGTCGGTTAGGGTAACATTGTCGCGAGTTTAATGATTTTTTCCCATCTCAAACAGAGGTGTCGGTTAGGGTAACATTGTCGCGAGTTTAATGATTTTTTTCATCTCAAACAGAGGTGTCGGTTACGGTAACATTGTCGCGAGTTCAATGGTTTTTCGCCATTACAAACAGAGGTGTCGGTTACGGTAACATTGTCGCGAGTTTAATGATTTTTTCCCATCTCAAACAGAGGTGTCGGTTAGGGTAACATTGTCGCGAGTTTAATGATTTTTTTCATCTCAAACAGAGGTGTCGGTTAGGGTAACATTGTCGCGAGTTTAATGATTTTTTTCATCTCAAACAGAGGTGTCGGTTAGGGTAACATTGTCGCGAGTTTAATGATTTTTTTCATCTCAAACAGAGGTGACGGTTACGGTAACATTGTCGCGAGTTCAATGGTTTGCGAAACCTTACGTGCGTCGTGAGTTCTTTATCTGCCGCCAGCTTGCTGAAATCCCTCTCCAAAGTGAAAATGTGAGTGCACTCCTGGAATATAATAAACTCTGAATGAACGCGGGAAAGTCTAGATATAGATCTAGTTTATAAATCAACTAGTAGGGCGCGTGGTGGCGCGGGCCACATATGGCCCACGTGCTGTCCTCCCGCCTAGAAGTCCCCATACATTTTCTACCTAGCATTTACCCGCGGCTTCGCACGCGTCAATTAAATAAATATATTGAAAAATTAAACTGCGCTGGATTAAAAGTGATAGACATTAGAATTGTATTCGCTGCTGGTTATTTGTAACAATATGGCAAGCAAACTAAGCGAGATTTTTAAGGGGTAGTATTTTACACAATTCTTGCTGTTTTTACTAAGCTCCTGTAAGTACTGAGTATCGCATCTCTCTCATCTCAACCCCTTTTTATGTCCCATTGCTGGACACGGGTCTCCTCTCAAACTGAGAGGGGTTTGGCCATAGCCCACCACGCTGGCCAAGTGCGGGTTGGCGGGCTTCACACACCATCGAGAACATTTTTGTGAATTCTCAGGCATGCAGGTTTCCTCATGATGTTTTCCTTCACCGTTAAGCCAGTGATATTTTGTTTCCTAAAACGCACATAACTCGGAAAAGTCAGAGGTGCGTGCCCAGGATTCGAACCCGCGACCTCCTTATGAGAGGCAGAGGTCAGAACCACTGAGCTATCACTCAGTACTGAGTATAATCTGTCCAAATGGTCCAAAAACATTCAATGAGGTGAAAACAGGCTGAGTATTGGGACTTATTTTTATACCTATTCATAATTCACCTACATCGCTTATTATTATTATGGTACCACCTAACCGAGCAACGTAAGCGGCGACCATGCGACATTTTTCAAATAACAAACTTATTTTTAACAATAAGCTGCATAACTTACAACACACGCAAACAAAGCCGTGAGCGTTGCTAGTATAGCTAACATTGCCATCTGTACAAGAGTACACTGTACAGAGTAGCGTCTGATAAAGTCATGCATTTCTTTGTTATAGCTACAGGGTGGATGTTTTACGTCAGATCTACACGCTTGGGGTTAAAGCGATATTCAATATCATTCCTCATTTAAAAATTTATCAACTTCCCTGGCGCAATGGTGCGCGCTCGGATTCGAGTGGCAGGTCGCGGGTTCGATTCCCGCCCGTCATTTTGGAGTTTTATAATTTCTGATGGTCTGTTCTGTGGGCTGATTCTGTATCGTTCAGTTAGTTAGTAACCCTAACTGGGTTATTAACTAAGAAAACGAAGACAAAAATCCTATTTTTGCACAAATTACCTACCTATGGCGGTATGGTATCATGTCAATATATACCATGCTAGTTGCTATCTTGTACAAAAAGAATACAAAAATAGGATTTTTGCCTCCGTTTTCTTAGTTAATAACCCAGTGCGGGTTACTAACTAACTAACTGAACGATACAGAATCAGCACACTGGGAGGCTTTGGCCGTGGCTAGTTACTACCCTAGCAGCAAAGACGCACCGCCAAGCGATTTAGCGTTCCGGTGCGATGCTGTGAAGGAACCGTTGGAGTGAGTTTACTTACCCTTTCCAAGTTAGTATACGATAACATCTTCGGCTGCATCATCACTTACCATCAGGTGAGATCGCAGTCAAGTACTAACTAGTATAGTGTAAAAAAACATTTTTTTTTATTTTAGCAGCGGATTATTCTCGCAAATGAAATTGCACATTTATTTTATCGCTGATAACCATAGCAACGCAACAATCAACAGCCAATCAGTGCCCAAAAAAACTTCGTTGAAGCTACAGATTACATACAGATTTTGAAATTAATTTTTTATGCTAATTGATCGTCTTTCTTAAAAGGATCGAAAGGTTATTTCCTCGTAGATAAGAAAAGTACTAAAACAAATTTTAGAATATAAAAATGCTATCTTGTAAACAAACGCTTAAATTTAAAAAAAAAAACAGTGATAGCATTAGTTGAATCCTCTGGTGAGTTTAAATGCCATCCTCTGACTATTCTTGAGTTATTTGGTTATTTAAAAATTAGTTGACTGTCTGAGAGTTCGCGATAATATTCTTAAAGGTGTGTGCAGCTTGCCAACCCGCATTTGGCTAGTATGGTGGGCTATGGGCAAACCTTTCTTTGAAGAAATCCATGCCCAGCTGTGGGACCTACAAAGGGGTTAAAAAATAGGAAATTCAAGTCACTTTTAAAGTAACGACCCTGTATGTTATACATATTGTGTTTTAGCTATAAATATAGGTATTCTATACAACAACAAGGAGAAGTTAATTACACGCTTGATAAACTCCCATAATTACTCTCTGACAGAACTCGCCTATGCCGATATAATTAAACGATTTCATAATCTTTACGAATTCAGAAAACGCTTGTCCGTGATTATGATTTAAAAATATCAAATAAAAATACGAAAAACGTCAAATAAAATAGGAGAAAGGCCAAAAGGCCAAAAGTGGTATCAAAGATTTCCTACGTTTCAAAACCAAAATATTCTAGGAAAAAATTTTTTTAGGAGCCATTGACTCAGTGGAATTTGATTTTCGAATCCGGAATGGAATTTTAAGTACAAAGAACTTGTTTATTTGCCGATTAAGTTACTTATTTACTTAACATTTTTTATTGTTAATTACTTTGTTATTTTTTAAATTTTACTTGATTGTTTAATTAACGTATGTTATCTAATATGCATCTCTCGGTGCGCGATTCTGACTCGCACTTTATTCGGGCGAAGTCGCAAGTTCATCGCGCCGCACAACAGATGGCGCTCTACCTCGCTACCTCGCGGTAACAGTTTGGTCCACGGAAGCTTATAATACGGTGGACGTTTATTGTTACATACTAAGTTGGTGTAGTAATGTCACTTCTGAATAAAATTAAATTTTTGAAAGGCGTACATTTTTTGTGCGTTCAATATATTATTATATTATTATTATTATTATTATTATTATCATATTAATTCATATTTTCTACATTTTTAAATATTTCATTACAAAACTTAAAAAAAAAAACATTTAAAAATATAAAAAATAGCGGTCCACCGGCTTCGGGAACAGGGTCCAAGCAACCGGCGGTCAGGGCCCCAGAGAGAGGAACCTCCTGACGATGCAAGCCGTGTCTAGGAGTACAGCCTTCTGGATCTGGCCCTTGACCCAGCTACCCAACGAGAGCCTCGAAAGATGTTGGTCGAGGCTCTTGGCTATAAGACCATTAGCAGTAATGACTATCGGTACAATGATTGCTGAGTCTACATTCCACATAGCGACAACCTCGTGCGCCAAGTCGAGATACTTGGTGAGTTTCTCTTTCTCAGCTTTCACGAGGTTCTCGTCATGCGAAACAGCAACATCAACAATCATTGCACGGCGCTCTGATCGATCTATCACCACTATGTCAGGCTTATTGGCTACAATAGTCCTGTCTGTAATGATAGACCGATCCCAGTATAGTGTGATATGACCATTTTCAAGAACTGGGTCGGGCACATACTTATAGTACGGTACCTCCGATTCCACAAGATTGTATTTCAAGGCAAGTTGCTGGTGGATAATCCTGGCCACTTGGTTATGTCTGTGTAAGTATTCGCCGTTAGCTAGATGAGAACAACCAGAAACAATGTGACGGATAGTTTCTCCAGGACGGCGACATGCCCGACATATGTCTACCGTTCCATCCTTCACAATGTATTTTCTGTAATTGTTCGTCATCATGACCTCGTCCATAATTGCACAAACAAACCCTTCGGTTTCCCCAAAGAGGTCACCAAAGCGCAGCCAGGCCACGGACGCTTCAAAGTCAACATCAGGCCCGTGGAGGGCCCGATAAAAGCGTCCGTGAAGCTCCTTACCTTGCCATACAACCCTGCGGTCATTGGTACTGAGCACCACAGGTATGCGCCAGTTCTCGTTATTATTATTATTATAAATTAATAGTAGTTTATGAAACGGATGCTTGGGGGGTATTAAAACATGAGTGTGAGTTTAAAAAACGAGCCGCAGGCGAGTTTTTTAATAGTATCACACGAGTGTTTTAATACCTAATTATGTAGAGTTTCATACACTACTTTTTTTTTTTTTTACACACTACAAGTTAGTACTTGACTGCGATCTCACCTGATGGTAAGTGATGATGCAGCCGAAGATGTTAGCGTACTAACTTGGAAGGGGTAAGTATAACTCACCCCCAACGGTTTCTACACAGCATCGCACCGGAACGCTAAATCGATTGGCGGCGCGTCTTTGCTGGTAGGGTGGTAACTAGCCACGGCCGAAGCCTCCCACCAGTCCAGTCCTAAGCCAAATTAGAAATTATAAAGTTCCAAAGTGGCCCGTGGCGGGAATTGAACCCGCGACCTCCCACTCGAAACCGAGCGCGCGCTCCACTGCGCCAGGGAGGTCGACAAACTAAAACTTTATCTACGCTCATATTATCATAAATCCAAACCATAAAATCTTGCTATAACGTTTGTCGTAAATCCTTCACTTTGTTGGTAAAAGATTGTGGGTCATTTTTGTTGCAATTACTAAAATGTCAGGTGGAGTTAAACTTTCTTTAGTACGTTTCACTGCTAGACATTTTTCCGTGCTAAGTTTTGACTAAGTAACAAAAATAAGACATTGAAATGTTAAAAGTTAGGTACGGCGCCAAAATTCAGTTGCAAACTGCGTATAGTCTGTTAAAAAAGTCATGAAACAAAAAAGAGTAGAAAAATATTTATACAAGTCAGATAAACTATATTTTTAGTGGATAATTAAATAATCAAAAATTATACATAATTCTTTTCAATATTCTGTATGAACACACTTTTTAATCAGTCATATAAGGCAGGGAAAATTTATTGTTTCCGTGAATTAATTGTTGTCTATGGTCGATCATGACTACCAACTAAATGTTGTCTGTGGACTCCTTATATAAAAAAAAAACAAAATTGAGGATTGGCTCTACACTCTCTTTTGGCTATGACGACCACAGAGAAAAGAAAGTTATTCCCTGGTCTGTGATGACGACACACAAAAATACAGGAACCCAGAGCCGCGTATCGTAATGGAAATTATTCAACAATCTAGAGATATTTCCATAGTACAGCTATGTTATAATGAATAACTTTTTAATAATTATAGAAGTCTGTGAATAAAGTAGGTCAATATGTGACACATTTTGATTTCATAATTCGAACTTTAAGCAATGAGCGTAGATAAATAAAATTATAAAATGTCTGTGGTCGTCATAGCCAAAAGAGAGTGTAGAGCCAATCCTCAATTTTGTTTTTAACCGAATTCAAAAAAAGGAGGAGGTTCTCAATTCGTCGGAATCTTTTTTTTTTTTTTTATTTTTTTTTTTTTATCTATGTATGTTCACCGATTACTCGAAGACGCGTAGACCGATTTGAAAAATTCTTTTTTTGTTTAAGAGGGTTTTGTTTCCAGATGGTCCCATTTTAATCAGGTCAGGATCTGATGATGGGATCCTGGAGAAATCGAGGGAACTCTTCAAATTTTATATGGACACATGAAACTATTTCAGTATTATTAGAAAGAGTAATATTTTCCATATTGTCCTATGGTCATCAGGTCAGGATCTGATCATGGGATGTTGGTGAAATCGAGGGAACTCTTCAAATTTTGCTAGTATACTTAAAGCGAGTTGGGTATTTTTTATAGTTACTGGTGCATAAGCTAGTAGATACTGATTAGATGACTAAAGTCATCAAGTCAGGGTCTGATGATGGGCTCTTGGTGAAATCGAGGGAACTCTTCAAATTTTGCTAGTATACTTGAAGCGAGTTGGGTATTTTTTATAGTTACTGGTGCATTTGCTAGCAGATACTGATTTGATGACTAATTTGGGTATTTTTACAACGTCTTGTGCATTTTATTGTTTTCCACTAAAAAGTATAAAATAAAAATGGGAAATGCTTTCCAAAAAACCAACTTCAAATGCCACTACAAAGAGTGAAATAATTTTTATTTAAATTTTAGGTACCTACACCAATTCGAAGTCGGGCGATTGTCTATGACTTCGTCATTTCTTCGCACATCAAGTAAGTAAGAAGGACTACTTATTAGGGATTGTATGAAACATCGCCCGACTTCGAATTGGTGTAGGTACCTAAAATTTAAATAAAAATTATTTCACTCTTTGTAGTGGCATTTGAAGTTGGTTTTTTGGAAAGCATTTCCCATTTTTTTTATATATGGAGTCCACAGACAACATTTAGTTGGTAGTCATGGGATGGGCCATGATCGACCATAGATAACAATTAATTCACGGAAACAATAATTTTTCCCTGCCTTATATGACTGATTAAAAAGTGTGTTCATACAGAATATTGAAAAGAATTATGTATAATTTTTGATTATTTAATTATCCACTAAAAATATACTTTATCTGACTTGTATATAGTACATTGTAATACAAGGGTGGAAAGTAGGTTTTTGCAAACGAGCTGTCATTAACAAGCCCGAGCCGAAGGTGAGGGTTTTTAATGTCACGAGTTTGCAATAACCTACACACCCGTGTATCACACGACGTTTTTCAATAAAGTTTTGAGAATAAGTAAAAAAACAAATCAAAGAATAATATGCTTTCTCATGATTTTGGGGGCCATATTCTATCTTGTGCTTCCGCTTACCTTACATATCAATATCACTGTCGCTATCAAAGTCGAAGTCGAAATCGAAGTTGAAGTCGAAATCGAAAAAGATAAAAAAGACATAAAAGATAAAATAAAAAGATAAAACAAAAAGATAAAAGAAAACGTAAACTGAAAACTCCTTGTTATCAAACTTTTTATATAGTATACATATAAAATAATGATCGAGCTTGGAAAAGTAAGTAACGACCACGAAAAAGAAAGATGCCTGTGCTTAAGATTTAACTTTCGAATACTAATGACAGCCTCTGAAAGTGCGCCATACCATACAACTGTATTGAAAAATATTTTTCTACTCTTTTTTGTTTCATGACTTTTTTAACAGACTATACGCAGTTTACAACTGAATTTTGGCGCCATACCTAACTTTTAACATTTTAATGTGTTATTTTTGTTACTTATTACAAAACTTTGCGCGGAAAAATGTCTAGCAGTGAAACCTACTAAAGAAAATTTAACTCGACCTGACATTTTAGTAATTGCAACAAAAATGACCCACAATCTTTTACCAACAAAGTGAAGGATTTACGACAAACGTTAGCAAGATTTTATGGTTTGGATTTATGATAATATGAGCGTAGATAAAGTAGTGTATGAAACTCATTATTAGGTATTAAAACACTCGTGTGAATGTGATGCTATTAAATAAAAATGGACAATGCTTTCTAAAAAACCAACTTCAAATGCCACTACAAAGAGTGAAATAATTTTTTATGTAGGTACCTACCTACACCAATTCGAAGTCGGGCAATGTTTCATACAATCCCTAATAGTCCTTCTTACTTATTTGATGTGCGAAGAAATGACGAAGTCATAGACAATCGCGGACTTCGAATTGGTGTAGGTACCTACATTAACTAACTGAGAGCATTGGTCTAAAATCATTGCAGAAAACATTCCAATAAATTAAAATTTTAAGGGCAATGGGTAACATCCGGGCGCGAAGATTCAAATTTTATTTAGTTTTTTGCTCATAGTGGGCTAATTATACATCGAAGGTTAGTGGCAATGTGTTTTGCGGGCACAGAATTTATGCATCTACATGTTTTTAATAAAAACTCTGCTCAACAATACTCATTTACTTCATATTGGTTCCCGATAGCTCGAAATCTGGGAAAGTGCAAAAAATTTTCTTTCGGGAACCAATATGAGATGAGTGGGAACTTTCGAGCAAAGTTTCTATTAAAAACATGTAGATGCATAAAAAGTAGGCCCGCAAAATGCATTGCCATAAATCTAAAATGTTTAGTTAGTCTAATATTTGCGAAAAACTAAATAAAATTTGAATTTCGCGGGCTGGTAGGGCCGCAACACCTTAAACAAAATGTCTTTTTCTTTGAAATGAAAGATAGAGAATAATAAAACAGAATCATTAGGAATTTAATTCCGTTGCTAATTTAGGAAGTTTTCGTTAAAGACTGTTATAGTATAGATGCGAACAAAAAATATAATACCTCATTATATTTTGAGGAAACAAGAGCCTTTGTAACTCTTTGTTGGGAATATTCTTGATAATAATTGGAGACAGACATAATAATCGTTAAGTTTTTGGTATGGAATAATAAAATTGTTTATCGTAAGTATTTCGCTTAAATCTGGTTTAAACAAGGAAACCATTAATTAAAGAACTAACATTGTGTTGAATTCTGACCAATGATTAGTAAAGTCAAATGTAAAATGAGTTATTTTAGGAAAATGAATTTTAGTTAATTTTGTCACGGTATAATTAATTTCTAACACAAATTTCGTACTTTTTAAATGTTTTTAATCATAATTAAAAAATAAAAAAAACACATTTTTTAGAATTGATTATCTGTAAGATTTAAGTAATTCATGTGTGAATTTTAAAAAGTACCTAAATATAAACAAAATTATATAAAAACAAGCTTTTATACATTTTATACGTAATCTTCTCAGCACCAGACCTACCATCTAGCACCAAAGTACTCTTCAAGACGGATCCGAAGAGTCCAAACTCGTTCGGGCTGTTCCTATGGCTACCTTCTAGTTCCATCATCAGATCCATGACATGAAAATTTTACATTGTAATCAGTAACCGGAAAGTGGGTCAAAACTTGCAAGAATTGATTCATCTCAACCCCTTTTTACGTCCCACTGCTGGGCACGGGTCTCCTCTCAGACTGAGAGGGGTTTGGCCATAGCCCACCACGTTGGCCAAGTGCGGGTTGGCGGGCTTCACACACTATCGAGAACATTTTTGTGAACTCTCAGGCATGCAGGTTTCCTCACGATGTTTTCCTTCACCGCTAAGCAAGTGATATTTAGTTTCCTAAACCGTACATAACTCGGAAAAGTCAGAGGTGTGTGCCCAGGATTCGAACCCGCGACCTCCTTATGAGAGGCAGAGGTCAGAACCACTGAGCTATCACTGCTTAATTAGAATTGATTACTGACAAACAAATAACTGGACAGGTGTAACTAAATAAACCTTGTAGCAAAAGAGACTTAGATCACTTAGATCGTCTCAAACCCTTTTTTAGGGTTCCGCATAATCTGAGTAAAACGGGACCCTATTACTAAGACTCTGCTGTCCGTCTACCATCAGGCTATATCTCATGAACCGTGATAGTTAGAGATTTGAATTTTCACAGATTATTTATTAATATCTGGTTGACCGAGCTTCGCTCGGTAGTTTAACTACTGGATAATAGATGGCAGCAGAAATGCTTCGCTCGGTAGTTTAACTACTGGCTAATAGATGGCAGCAGAAGTCATATTTTTTTGGTAAATTCGACATTTTCTAAAAATGAATCCTAGCTAGATCGATTTATCGCCCCCAAAACCCCCTGTATACTAAATTTCATGAAAATCGTTGAAGCCGTTGCCGAGATCCAGATTATATAGAAATATATTTATATACAAGAATTGCTCGTTTAAAGGTATAGGATTTCTGTTGCCGCTATAACAAAAAATACTAAAAAAAAACAATAAAATTAATATTTAAGAGAGTTCCTATAGAACAAACGTGAGCTGAGTTTCTCATTTTCAAGTAGAAACAATTAGATGGTAACTACGATGGTTGAAAATTGGTTTTGCTATACAAATAAAATTTACAGTAACATTGAAAGTGGAATTAATATAAGCCTTTGACTGAAGAAAAATATACCTATAAATCGCTTCGGGTCCAATTCCGAGGAAACCTTTTTACAAGGAGCCAATTCAAAACCTCCAATAACCCAACAATATGACAAATGTAAAGTGGTCTCAGAGTGCCGCGATGTTTTACAATACAAACTACAAACATACTGCGAGGGGCCAGGGCTGTCACGCACGAGGTTTGGGAGATGGTTTTGTTGGCAGTGTTCAGTCAGTCCATCTAATGCTACAGGGTCATATAAAAAAATACCAAATCGCTCTCGGGCTGTAGTTGTTTACATTAAAAGTAACAACTTCATTCTACGTCTTTTTTTTGTCGATGTTTTAAGAAATATCAATTATTCAATATTTTACAGAGATACTCTACTTGTTCTTACTCTGTAATGTAACATCGCGGCGTAGCAACGCGGCCCGAAACCGCAACAGTGTAATGTCACTTTCCAGAAATGACATTTTTTTTTATTAAATAAATTAATACTAAATTTTGAAAAGTCATAGAATAAACGTTGGTGTGACGTAAACAACTACAGGCAAAGAGCGATTTGGGATTTTGTATATCAGAGATATTCAGGGATTTTATCGGTGTAACACAGAACACAGTGCACAGATACGCCAGAAAAAATTTGTTCATCAATTTTTTAAACAATTTCCATAGACACTTTGGCCTTGATTGCCCACACTTAAATCTGTGTTAATGCAGTTTGAACACGGAATTGGTTAAAAAAAGTAAACTATATAAAGCCAGTGTCTTTGAAGTTAGCAGATACCTTACCAAAGTTCGCGCTGGTGTCATCGTGAGAAGCGAGTGTGAGATCCATATTCAAGCTGTAGTTGGTAAAGTTAAAAGAGTAGTTCGAGTTTTCGTAAATGTTGATTAATTAACAAATATGGGAATTAACTTAACGAATGACAGATACAAACATATGCATTGTTGATTTGTTTTGAATGAAAGTTGGCGTTATTTTCCGAAAATCCATAATTAGCAGGACAGATTAAATTTTCTATAATCCGCCACTTCAAATATGCAGGAACACCACCCACATTTTTGTTGCTCCAACACTTTCTTCGACGCCTGTTTCGTCCTGACACCGGGAGACCTCCTCAGGAGATGTTGACACAGTGCGAAATCGTAGAGAATCTCTTACGATAAACATTGTGAAGTCCTACTGTTGATTTGTGATGTGATAACTATTAATGTTGATATTTGATTATTTATTCGATTAGCGTTACAGCTTGGCGCAACCATGTCTGGGTGGCACGGCGGAGGGCGGAGGGACATAACTATTATTTACCAAGACAGTTGTATCGGTCATCGGATCAGATATTTATTGCTGCGTTTAAACGGTTTCGTATTGGGGATTCTAAACTGGTGGGCGATTCACTTCACTTCATTCGTAAAGTGAAATGTTTAAAAAGTTCATAGCATTCAAGTATGTAAGCAGACGAGATATTGAAACCAAAATATTTTTTGCGAACACCGAAAAATTTATTTTACCACTGTAGACATAGAGCGTAAAATTGAATGTCGTTCAAAATGCAACGTGGTCGAGAATCGAGAAATTAATTTTACTTTGAGCGTTAAGAATGAAGGTAGGTATGTTATTCCTTTGTTGAAATATATTCAATTTTAAACTCTAAACAAAGAAGGATAAAGTTAATTTTTCAGTGCTTTTAATTTTTTATTTAATTTCATGATTCACATCACTTATTGTGTGAAAACTTTACGTGAATGCCCCTTTTGAAAATAAAGAAAAACGTGCTTTCTAAGCTATGCTATCTATGACCACTAAAGACTTATCCCCTCCCTCCTTGTGCGATACTGTGTAGCAACCGTTAACGGCGTAGACGACGACGGCGGTGTAAGCGATTTTAAGTGCAGTTTAAAAACTATAAAGATATTAAATACTTTCAAAGGAGAATGCCGATTCTTGTATGAAAATTGAGCTATACTTTGCGTCTTAACCAAATTATCGGTAAAACATTAGAAATATTCTCAATATTATGTAAAAAAAAAAGATTAGTAATATATTAACAGGGAAATTGTATGAATCTGATTTTCTGGTTCTGATTTCTGGTGGTTAATTTTCTGAGTTTTATAAGTGGCATGGCGGTTCCACGTGTTTCGAAACGTTTAATTACTTTTTTTAATAATACTTTTGAACCCCTTTTCACATTTCACTAACATAAATATATGCAATATTAAAATTTGAAAGAAGATTCTTCATGCATACGTCGTGCTTGAGACGCAGAATGACGCAAATCTAGCCCATTTTCAGGCATTCTCCTTTAAACGCCATGTTTTTGGGTCTTGGATAAAATCGCGATGGTTATTCACTTCAGAAGTTCAGGTACAACACCCTCTTTTTCACAATATCGGTTGTGAAAAAAGCAAACGTAACTCGTTTGAAAATAATTTTTCTCGCGGCTCTCCATTAGGGGCTGAGATAACAAAAATCGTCATTACTTTCTTTTGAAAGGCGTCGCCTCTCGCTCTCTCTCGCGCTAATTGCCACGGGAGGGAGAGGGAGCGCCGTGGTAAGCTGTCCTATTTTATATAATGAGCGGAGTTTATCAGAATGAATGGAGCAGAAGAAATGGGTCAGCGGCGAATGGAGGCGCTCACAAAGTGGAGGAAAGTGCGTTACCGAATATTAGCTTTAGCTATTTATTCTCTTTTAAATAGTTGATGCAATACCTCGCTGCACGCGGTGCAATAAAATGAGTGAACGCTTGCAGTCCCGATTTAAATGGAGTTCGTACTTCGTAAGTTTGACAGAAATAACAACTAAACTGGTTCTCTTTTCCAGTTTATCGCCCTGCGGCATTTGTAATAATAAAATTAGTTCTTGACTGAATAATTTAACCAGCAGGGCGATCGGCTAAAAATGTATCAATCATTAAAGAACAGTATCAATGTCAAAACGTGATATTCAAGCGTTGTGATTGGTCAATACCTGTGTTTTGACATTGATACAGTTATTTAATGATTGATACATTTGTAGCCGATCGCCCTGCAGGTGTAACTTATGATGCAGCTTTACAATAACTTCAATTGCAGTTTCTGATAAAAAAAATCGAAAAATGGAGATTTTGGAGCAACTTTTGGGAGAATTTTCTAGTGAATGTTGGAAATAGATATCATAATACCTATAGATTGCAAATGCAATTACATTGCAGGATTTCAATACATCACAAGCATTCCCAAAGGGAATATTTGTGCAAGACATTTCAAGTTATCTTTGCGCTTGGTGCTACGTGTGCATAAGTGTACGATTACATAACATACACACTTATGTTTCTGTGACAGCCAACTTTCGACTGGGAACACGGAGGCTTTAGTGTGTTCCACACCTTAGCGGTTCGTATCAGAAACGTGGAAGAAAAACGTGGAAATTAATATTGATTTCGATACTTGAGGTTCTAATACAATTTGTTGACTCTCAACTATTCCAGTGTCAGAGCGAAACGCAAAGAAAAAGTACGTATTTGGAAAATTCGTGAGGTTGAGAATTGCTCACGAAGTTTTCCTTCACTTTTTATTGAATAACAATTAGTATCTGCAATCACACCTCATGGTAGGTGTGTGATGACTGATGATGCTACAGAAATTGTTATTGTACTTACTTGGAAGGGGTAAGAACCCCCTAATGGTTGCTACACAGCATTGCAACGGAACGCTCAACGCTTAGCGATGCGCATAGCTTTGCCATAGGTTGGTAACTGGCCGCGACCGAAGTCTCCTGCCAAAACAGACCTGAGAGTGACAAACTACCTGACCCGGCTAATGTCGTTTTGGCATATAATTATTCATCACTAAGGGGTATGATAAAATCAAGCTGGGCCGTGCAGAGCATCGAATCCAGGACCTCCCGTTCAAAGCCTAGCATGCTACGTCATTAATAAGGAACCTGAGGATATGGCCATCAGAATGTTTTACGCAAACTTTCTTCATACAGGAAAATAGTAGAGCCGTCTGTTATTTCCATAGATAACTCAAACACAGGTTTTTTCTTTCTCTAACACGCCACAACATAACGGAAACCGTCTCCATGGAAACGTGCGTAAGGTACCAACTATTGACAACTGACAAGGTAGTGATCTGTGTCGGGGAACGCGATCCATAGACAATACTGCTGTCGGCTTACCACTGACGCTGTCGGTGTCAAAACAAACATTTTTGGCACCGGTGAACTGGCTACACTTTTCCTCACGGTCCACCGCGTCCAAGGATAGATCTATTATTTACGCGCAAACATAATTGGAACTTAGCGTATGCTTGGTAATTAATAATTAGGCGTATCACGGCAGATAGCGCGAGGCTTATCAGATGATGTCATAGACAACGTACAATATAATTAGGTATACGGCATAGACTAGTCACAGCCCTACAATATATTATAGAGTCACAGGATAGGCGAGGAGACCACGGTTTTAGTGGACTTGGTGTCTGCAATGCATACTGTTTCAAGTATCCAAAAAGTTTTATAAGAGTAACTTCTTCACGTAGGTATACGTAAAGAACTGAATATCTGAAAACGAAAGAAATTTTTCATGAGAATAATATAAAGGCTCTTATAAAGAGTCAAATGTCACCAAGTTCGGAAAACAAGTTTGCACCGAGAACTAGCAGAAAAGTCGGCACTTGCTATTTTCAAAAATGTCATTCTTTGGAACTCTTAAGTCCTAACCATTCAGCAATATACATTTGCAGTACTTATCGTTTTTCGTGGGCTCTTCTTAAGATCCCTTGATTAAAAAAAATTATCACAAGCTCCGCATTGCCAAGAATCATAATCATCATCATCAACGGCGCTACAGCCCTTTGTGGGCCCGGGCCTGCTCCAAAAGATTCCTCCATCGGTCTCTGTCCATTGCTTTCGCTTCCCAATTTTTAATTCCAATCACTTTTGCATCCTGCTTCACTCCATCCAGCTAACGGAGCTTTGGCCGACCAACATTTCTACGGCCATCTGGGTGTGAGGTCAATAGTTTTTTTGGTGCCAAGAATACTGGCTGCATTACCGCTGAACAGCCAGGCTGATTCGTTACGCAAAAATTACTACCTTAACAAATAAAAACATCTATTCGAAAATGATAAAAAATTGCTTAGTACGATTATCCATAAAAGAGTTCTAACATAATCGGATAAAACAAGTCTGTATTATAGCTGACGCAGCGCTTTCCGCCAATCGTCCCAGAGACAATAAAAGAATTACCAAAAATGGATAGTCGCTGCCTCGGATGGGGTATCTCTTATCGAGAGCCTGGGGCGCCGCCCGCCCTACCGCCCCGCGCCGCTATCAAACGCTCGTACAACGGCGCATTTACATAACGACGGACGAACAAATACTTTATTATACATAATAACACTAAATTCTTATCAGAAAACCTAAACACACGACCTCTGCTATTTTCTTACTGAGACCGTCGGTTTTGATACAAAGTAATTTCAACTTTATTTTAAGAGACATAGAGTTGATTTTAGTGTGGAATTGGAACTGTAACAATATTTGGGAAGAGACTATGAGAGAACGGGAAATTCGGTCTTTGCTGAGACACGTTATAAAATAACTTATTATTGATGATTAAACGAACTTACCTGTAAGTGAAGTTCTATCACAATTATGTGAATACATTTTATTCGAATATAATAAACACAATTAGGTATACTTTCATTTTACTGGCAATTTCGCACTTTTATTTATTTTGTTTTTTAAAACTGACCACCCTGATGGACACGCGGTCCCCAGCCTACCTCCGCGTCAAGCTTCATTCTTTAGAGAATATTTAACAAAATTTTCGTATTATACTCATGGGTTTTGGGTATGGGCGGGACCTTATATTATTATATTCGAATAAAATGTATTCACATAATTGTGATAGAACTTCACTTACAGGTAAGTTCGTTTAATCATCAATTATATTTCATACATTTTATTCTTCATATAATAAACACAATTAGGTAGATGTTTAGAGATGAAAATTTTTGTTAAATTATGGACATTAACAGATAGTAAATTGTTTCCTATTATAATAGGAAATAGGTCCTCTTTATACCACAGAAGTATTTAATTAACACAATCTTTTCGTTCAATTCCTGGATCAATAACCCAGTCACATTATAAATAGGTTTAATTTATATTTAGATAGATTATAATGATTAATGATTAGAGAGCAAAAGAGCTATTGCGACAGAAGCATCATCGCTCAATAAGAGGTTATAAAACTTAGGTAACGTCCGTAATGGTTGTTACCAGCAGACTGCTTTTCTGATGAGGTCAAGCAACAAACTACGTGCTCGCCGAGGAAGTGTTGCTGAGTGCACTGAAACGCAGACCTCTCTCGTGAGAGATTATATTCCTCGGCAGACACGTTCTCACGGTGGTCTGCCTGCAGGCGACCTTATGAGGTCGCTTCAACATTATCAGGAGGTTGTCTATTATATATCTTGGTCTTAGATTTTGTAAACGACATATCGATTTGTTTTTCAACGCTGTGGCAAATTTTTTATACTTTCTCTTCAGTTTTAATTATGGTATAATTAAAACTGGTTCGCCCTGAGTAGTAGCTGGCGTTGTATAAACTCAATAATTCCCTTGAATTATATAAAAACAATAATACTAACTTTAACTAATGCTAATGTTCTCATTCTGTGCTGTGTCTACTGCCTAGAGCTAAAAAAGTTACAAGATCAGCAAAGCAAAGTTACGGAATGAATAAACTCTTATTAAGGCCCATTGAGCAATGTGTTAGCATACTATATTGTGTGCTACTATGTGGTGTTTGATGTTAATTTATCTATTCATTTTCGCAATATAATATATATATATATATATATTTTTTTTTATTTGACCCAAAATCATCAGCAGAAATTAAACTCAATGCCGAATGATAACAAGTAATCGTACCATATGCTACGTCGTTAACAAGTTGTTCTGTTGGAAATTACGAGGTTGACTTATAATGTAGGTACGGATTGTACGGATCTCAGTCGTTATTAAAGCAGTATTGCCACAAAACTTTGTAAATAACACAAAATTTTTGAAACATATAAATTATTAAAAATTCCAACAAAATGTCCTTTTTTTTTTTTTTTTTATATATATATATATATATATATATTTTTTTTTTTTTTTTTTTTAATGCCTTCAGAGAACTTCCTCCAGTAATTCCTATGGATTGTGGTTCTCTAGGGAAAGACCATATTTATTTATTTATCATCAATAAATGTACTATAAGAAGTAAGTCTTTTGACACCTTATGTAAAAGAAGAAAATCCAAAGTTGTAAAGGTCCTTAGACGATGTATGTCTAAAGCATTGTCTATAATAGTATTTTTAAGCATTCTTCCTCTAGAAGAATGTATAGAAGAGCAAAGGTAAACTTGGTGTTCCAAAATGTTCAGAATGCGTCTGTTTCTAAGACGTCTGGGTTCGTATTGATTACATTTCGCATTATTGCGAGAAGCGATAAATTCAATAACTGGATTGAACTCTTTGAATAACTTTGAAGTATATAATTTTACCGCGATAGCTTAATCCCATTAACTGGATGTAACTCTTGGTCAGCTTTTGATTATCTTTAATTTCCATATAAGAAACAATTAACCCAATCGTTTAAATGAGGATATTTGATATCCTCTATGCAACTGATGTAAATCATGTGTATCAAAATAGATGTATCGAAAAATATGGCCATCAACTCTGTAAAGAGGTATTTCGATTCATCTTGACGTTAATTATTACAAAAACAAAAATCCCTCTAATGAAAAGAATTAGTCTTCATCTAGACCGGGAAATCGTGTGAATCACTAGTTCAACCTTTTAGGTTTAAGGGAGTTAGATGACTTAAAAAATGTTTTGTAACCACTGGCCATCTGATAGGATAACCGATGATGGACGAACAGCTGCGTCTAAAGTCTAATTTTTCTTACGGACTACATTTTTTGTTTCTACAGACGTTCTGTGTAACCCCATCCATACCTAATAGCTGGAGAAGTGGACTTTAGGACTTTTAATCGGAATTAAGCTTAACTCTTAGATGATACAACGATTTAAGCGTATAAAATTCTTTACAGAATTTGAATTGTTACATAATTCACGTCATAGTTTGCGGTTGGGTAACGATACTGCCATATCGTCAGAAATTAAAATAAAACCAGGAAACTGAGCATGTTTTGAGGGTAGTAAATAACTTTAACACTCTAACACCTAACAAATCTTCATGAAAAAACCGCGGTAAGTATCTGAGATGAGTCACAACTTCTTTATGTATTTTACCAAGGATGAATCGGTACTTTAAAATAAGATTCTTCAGTTCATAGGCATAAAACCCTTTTTAGGTATTCGCTTGTAAGCTGTTCTATGAACTATCAATTTCAAAAGATTTTGAACTACAAATTCATTCAACGCCTTTAAATTTAGAATGTATCTTTTACCACGTAAGATTTTGAGGTTAGACACATCTTAACTATAATCGAACATTCAGTGACTCACTCCCACATTATCTCACCCAAAAAAGAAATGTCGATTGTCAAAGACATTTGTCGCTTTTTCTTTGTTGTGAACGTGTAAGGCGGTACACTGTGTTAGTGCACGATTTTAAAAATGGTATTATGTAATAATAATTTTTTGGAGCTAGTTCCTTAATTTGTTCAATTCATTAAAATATTTTATTGAATGTACGTACATTTGTACACCTAGTGAAAGTCAAAAAATAGTCTTCACTTATTATAACTCCCGAAATTCTAGATCATGTTATAGATCGTGACGGATTCCTTGTCAGTGATATGTAACCAATAAACTTCAAAATGTTGAAGACAACTGGCATATAGGTACCTTAATGTCTAGCGTCGTCGATGAACCTGGTCCTTGTTGTGGCTGATGCTGGAAACTTGCTGTCACGTCGCATCTTCCTCGCGGCTGATCGCCAATACTCAAGTGTGTCACGCCCCCCCCTGCTGGCCGAGCCGTAACGAGAGGGGGCCAGCTAGTTTCTCGAGAAACGAGATTGCGCTGTCCCAGCGGTGGGTGTCGATAGCAAAGTCGCCCGCCGCGCCCTGCTGGTTTCTTTATTTACAACACCTGACGATCAGTAACCATTGAAACTAGTATAATGCCCGAAACTATTTCTCCGAAAAAACATCTGGTCCCGTTCGTGAACTTTAATTACTTGTCATTTGTCGAAACAAAATGTCATTTGTCAATACTTAAGCTTCTTCTCAGTTCAGGACGCGTTGTGGTTTAAGATTTTTATTAGTTTCAGAAAGAATTTAACAATTCACTTCAATGAAACTTTCAGACTAATGGTACATTATACATAATATTGTTGAGCTAACAGTTAAATTATCATCCCATTACACAATCTGAACATTAATTTTCGAAAGTAAGTAAAATTATTTTCCACCACAAAATCTAAACATTATTGTTGTAGGTACATAGTTAGAAAAGTTCGACGCGTTGGTACCCTCGTGGGATTAGTTTTTAAGTCGTGAAATAGTTATCACTGATAAAAGGCTATAACATTTAACTGGCTATTCATAAGCCAGGCAAGTATATCAAATAAACTATTTGATTCTTTGCAATGAAGGTCGGCTAGAATTTTATAACTGTCGGGACTAACCATTAATATAGTTCTTGTGACTGAGCGCCGATAGCAATTCGGGATCAAAGTCCGGGAGGTCATGCGGAGCCACTTGTAGTGAAGCCGAGAACAGCGCCACACCGACATCGTCCCCCGTTGGTATCCGCAAAGTCCTTTGAGGTTTTTTTAAAATCCTTCGTGTTGACCCGCAGTCAACCTCCAGGAGCATTGACGCATCATGCTATGCTTTCGTGGTATCCTCAACGTGATACCCTCCAAGCTAGCTTAGAGATGCCTGGACTATTTCGCGCATCATGCTATACTTTCGTGATAACCTCAATGTGATACCCTCCAAGTTAGCTTAGAGATGCCTTAGGATTTCAATTTTTGGACACACTTTCGTCAGCATTGATATTTGAGTTGATGTGATATCTGGGAAAAAAGGTTAATTTTCACTTACCCTCTTTCCTCGGAGTCTGACGAAGATGAATGCACAATTATATGATTTGATTTGATTTTATTTTTGTTATAATAATAAATTTTACTAGCGTCTAAGCATTATCAGTATAGAAAATTAAGCAAGTTTTAACACTGAACACTTAATTTTTTTTTTTACTTTGAACTTAAATTAACAAAAACGAGACGTGTTTTTGTAGTCGAGTGCTCATTGCCGCGCACAATAAAAGAATGAAGCTTGACGCGGAGGTAGGCTAGTGGGGACCGCGTGTCCATCAGGGTGGTCAGTTTTAAAAAACAAAATAAATAAAAGTGCGAAATTGCCAGTAAAATGAAAGTATACCTAATTGTGTTTATTATATGAAGAATAAAATGTATGAAATATAATAATACATTATGACGATCAAAGGGTTGAAAAACTGACTATCTATAGTAATATTATGAAGCTGAAGTTTGTTTGATTAAACGCGTTAATGTCAAGAACTCCTGGTTAGAATTGAAATATATTATACGTTAAATAATAATTAACCAAAAAACGACTTCAACTCTCATCAAACTAATATTGAATACATTCCTTCCAATTAAAAATTTAAGACTTATATTGTTTTTCATTTTTTTTATTTATTTCCACAAGATGCACGGATATATCATTATCAGAACTGGACTAAATTGAAAAGGTATCAACATGGGAAGCTTCATTTCTAATGAAAAAAGAATCATCAAAATCGACTCACCCAGTCAAAAGCTATGAGGTTACAAACATAAAAAATACAGTCGAATTGAGAACCTCCCCATTTTTTGAAGTCGGTTGAAAATGACTATCTGGCCTGAAAAACGTTGTTTTAGCTAGGCGTACTAATTCATAAAACACTAGTATGAAGAGTCTGTTTTCAAACGTTTCATCACTGAACCCTAGAAATCTACAACAATAATCCAAGAATAGTAAAGAAGTGTTTCTTGACATTGACAAGTAGCCCAGAGCTATTGTCACTTGACTGTGAAACGCGCCTTCCATTCACTACAATACTATTCTATACTAGACTACTATTCCTACAACACAATACAACATTGTACTACAATAGAAATACTTGAGAATTAATTCCGCTGAGCTATAGACGTGACCCGCTCTATTCCACGTGACAGAACCACCATACCAATAGAAAACCAACTCTAAAGTATTCACAATAAAGTTGAAAATTCAATGTGCTGGAATTCATTTTAATAAAAACTTTGTTAATCAAAAATCAATCCTAATTGACATTCAATGTAAGGCTTAAAATCAAATGTGACAGTTAAAAATTCAATGTGTTCCAATGACATGAATTAAAAATGTTGCTATACAACATTCAACTCTAATAAAACAGTTTAGAGTTTAATATCAAATGGGTTTATATTTCGCGGAGAAGCCTTCATGTTATAGCAAAAGACGACTTTAAGACAAGATGCATAAGGTTTATAATTGGTTTTGTTTTGAGGTCTTGTGAATAAATTGAATGCATTAGCGGTGACGTGGGATAAGGATTTTCATTAATAATGTGCTATCCTGCATCACGACTGATGCACACTTATAATAATGGTGCGTTTCCACCTAAGCTAGGCGTTGTCACTCTACTGCAAGTGTAACTGAGGTAAAAAGTAGCTTAAGTAAGTATTCTACTGCTATTTGTGAACTTTTCAATCTAGATTGACTCAGGTAGCAAGTTTGTATGCAATAAAGTTAGAAGAACAAAACTGATATATAAGTAGGTCAGGGTTAGGTACATAGTACGGTGCATAGTATGGTGTGTAGCCTACCTCGTGTGGACATCGACAGCACAGCCGCTAGACGCGCAAGACTAAGACGGTCTACTCACGTCCCTAAAATCAGAGTGGAAAGTGCCCTAGATCGCTCCCAAAATCACCTCGTATGTAAAGAAATCGTAATCAGATTTAATATTATTAATTAACTCAAAAATCAGTTCGGACGAGCTCAAGATTTCGAGCAGATTTTCTTCTAGGGACGATTAGTAGCAAGTGCCCAAGCGATGCCAATTTTTTGCTATTTTTAGAGCACTTTCAGAGTGTTGGCGGCATTTTGAATCGATGAATGCTTTGTTGCACGGTGGGTTACAAGCTAACTGGTTAGGACGTGTGTAGAGACTAGAGAAGTAGCCGATTTCATCCCCACCAACACACTTCCGATATGACGTCTGATTTTAGGGACGTGTTTAGGCCCTCTAAGTCATCGTTAAAAAAATAAAGTGTCATGGTCCATGGTATACTCGGTTGAAACGATAGTTTACCCACCGCTCGATAGATGGCGTTAGCTCACTTTAAAGAGTTTCAAGTACCAAATCATATTATTACAGCTGACGGCACGCTTGTATCGGTGGAGACCATTTGTTCGTGGATACAATAAACGATTTACAAGAATTACTTGACTGACTATTGGATTTTCGCGGATTTTTTACGTATCGGGATTTGCGTGATGGAAAAAAAAACATTTTCTTTCGCCCAGTCTCTTGCGCTGTACCGTCCAAATACTTTGGAACAAAGTCAAGTATTCAGTTATTTTTTTAAGCTGTACAAGTTAGTACTTGACTGCGATCTCACCTGATGGTAAGTGATGATGCAGTCGAAGATGTTAGCGTACTAACTTGGAAGGCGTAAGTTAAGTCACCCCAACGGTTTCTACACAGCATCGTAACGCTAAATCGCTTGGCGGTACGTCTTTGCTGGTAGGGTGGTAACTAGCCACGGCCAAAGCCTCCCACCAGACCAGACCTGAGCCAATTTAGAAATTATAAAATTCCAAAGTGGCCCGTGGCGGGAATCGAACCCGCGACCTCCCACTCGAATCCGAGAGTGCGTCCCCTGCGCCACTAAGGTCGTCAAAAGCGTTAGTAGTTAGTACAAGTTGCCATTGGTTAGAAGTCTAGATGGTATCTAGTCACCGCTCTCGGATGCTGCGATATACAGCGTGCTCCAGTTTCATTGAAAACTAAACAGAAGCATCGAAATTCCTTTAGAACGATCATGAATACATTTGTGTGAGCGCATCGTATTTGCTGTACGTATTTTGATGATGTTTTCACTATTCATTAAAATCAACAATGTTTTGAGCTCGATCCGAAGAATACAGCTATTGTTTAAAAAAACTACATGCGAGATTCGTATTTATACATGAAGGTTTGATGTTAAATTAGAGTATTCGTGAAAACAGAATTCATGAAACACGCGGTTGAAACGAATGTTCATCCATCGCTCGATAGATGGTGATGTATCGAGTTAGCATGCTATTATAGCTATGAATATGAGTTTATAGCAGACTCTATTTCCCATTGCCAAAAAAAAGGTTGCCTGGCAGAGATCGCATGCAGCGATAAGGCCGCCTTTGCATACCACCACTATTATCTTTTTTCTTTGTTCTGTGTATCTTTTTCTGTCTAATTGTGTTCGGATGCAATAAAGTGTTTCTTCTTCTTCTTACTCTACAATAGGGTTAGTACAGGTTTTTGTATCGACTCGACTCGCTTCGAATGAACGGAACGGATTTCTCGATATATCTCGAGGCAGCGTTCCAAGCGGAAACATTGAGAACTAAGCTTTCGGCGGTCGTCCGTTTGTGGCGCGAGTCGACTCGAAAATTGTACAAAAATCTGTATTAAACCTATGTATGTAGTGTTGTGAATCTTTCATTAATAGTTAATTTAGCATATGGGATTTATGTAAAGGAAAAAAACAATAAGTTTTCGCCCCTGAAAGAATATGGTTTTTTACGATGTACGGTTTTAAAAGAAACTTTATTTTAATAAATGTCACAGCAATTTCCATTCTCTTCCCAATCAAAGAGAAGGACAAATTGGTTTCGTGTTCTCCCGATTCCCCCAATTTCCCCCAATCCCCCCAATTGTATCACAAATCACACAATAACAAACACAAAGGGAAATCGCAGCCTTTCTCCGGTGCTTGCTCTCAAATTAAAAATAAAGCCATTTGAATCAATTGATTTGTCACTCACAGACGTTCAAACCGCGAAACGAAGGTCAATTCGCGTAAACTTATCACTCACTAAGTGAAGTGTATCAAGAAATAAAACAAAAAATTATCACTGAAACATTAACTTTGTAACGGTTGGCAACCCTGACTAACCATAAACTATGTTAAAAAAAATCAAATAAACTTAAATTTAATCAAAAACTAATAAAAAATAATCGTTATTATTAAATCTACTTATAAACAAAATAATAATTAATAAATTTTACATAACCTAATAAACTTCATACTAAAAACTCAAATCGTGAAACGGAACAAAATTCTACACGGCCGCGATTGGCGGACGGGCGAAGAGCCGAGTCATTCTCGCAGCGACGACACTCGACGAAATTGAAAAATGAACGGGTGCGATTTCGTATAAAACTGATCTGAAGTTTACGTTAAACTACAAAACGTGTTAAATTAACTAACTGTTGTGCTGCAAATTAAACAATTAGTGAAAATCCCCGATATTGGGTGAGTGTTGAAAATTATCTAACAATATAAGGTATAGGTACCTAGTTTTAAGATTGCGTCATCTTCATTTTACCATTTAACTCGCTAATCCATTGTTATTTCAGTTTATCACTAATATATTAACTTCATAATTGATATAACTGTGATTTTTGATCGTTGTTGTAATGAAATACTATAATAAACCGATATTGAATTACGAAAGGTCAAAGTCCATTACTGTAAATTTTAATGACGCGTACCTATTTAACTCAGTTTCTTTATAACTACAACTTATTTAAACATTACTGGTGAACCTATTTCATGCTAACTATTATTTTCAAAACAATATAAATCTAATCTTGACTTCTTTTGTTAAAAATATTACGCTGTTCTAAAACGTAATTCTGCCATTTTGTTATGTAATAAATTCAATAGTTAAGACTGCCTCATCATCATTGATCGCTATTTAATACTTTAGTATTGCCTCTGCACTCTTATCACACCGTGCACTCTTCAAAATTCGGAAGCCGTCGATCGATGAAATGTTGCAGTCAAACTATGAATTCGGACATCTCTTCTAAGGCCCGTTTTCGGTCAACATTCCAGGGTATCTACGGGAGGCTATGATCAACCTAACTATTGCGGGTTCACCTGGCCGTGAAACTACCACTGTACCTACCTGCTAATCCTGCTGGCCTGTACCTGCCTACCTACCTGCTGATATTGAGGCCGGCACTACTTATGAATACCATCTGCGGTCGAGCTCCGGCGACGCCCCGAGGATCAACGACGATCAGGGCAGTGGCAATCTATTTGAATTAACTCGGGACTCATCCAACTACGTAGTGCATAAACCCACGACCCTCCTCGCGATTCTGTCCTTCTCTTTAAAAATAGATTCAGTTCCCTTAATTTTAATTTAGTTAAAAATATATGTACTTAGTTATTTTGGTCCATTAAATTGTTGTTTTTAAATTACCACCGTATTTTATTTCTCCCTGTTCGCACAATAAAACGCGACAATGGCGCCCACTTCTATATGCACTATGTAGTTCTGGTGAGCTCTGGATAGATTCTAGGTATTTTGTAGTTATCACTGGTGATGGTGGCATTTAAATTAAGTTAGCTTAAGTTAATAATTACTGTAACTACTGTAATTTGCAACACTCTCCCAACTATCTAATTTTATTTTTAATGTTTTACTTTTTCAATTTAAAAATGTCGTACAATATTAAATTTCTGTCGCTACAAAAAGCTGAACTAGAGTATGAGGTGGCTGTTCGCGGAAGTTCGCCAGCGGATTCTGTAGCTGAACTACGGAAACAAATTGTTAAATTAACCCCTAATATTACCCGCCGAGGATATACTTGAGTCACATTTAGACGCGAATATTGATTTGAAGGCAGTTAAGGAGACGCTAATTAAAACGCAAAACAACATTTTAACTTTAAAAAATAAATTTGACAAAAATTTGTTTACTCGGACAGAAACTATGATCCACCACATTTATCATCGGCTGAACCGAATCACGCCGACCGCTGACTGTAACGATATATATAAGATTTGCCGTTCCAATTTTAAATCACAACATAACGATATACTTTCGCTTAAGCCTCAACCTAGCGAACAAGCTTCTGGTGAAACTACAGACACTGCTACAACTTTAACTAATACGAACGAATTGGAACGAATCGTTACCTGCGATCGCAATTTAATTGCAGAACTCAGTAAAATAAAATACTCCGGGAAAACTTGTGTCAGAGCTTTTATACAAAGAGTAGAAGAATTCATGCACTCTAGAAACATTTCACCAAATTAAATAATGTCCTTCGCGTACGAAATTTTCACCGACGACGCCCTGCATTGGTTTCGTTTTACTAAAAACAAGGCTAATACATGGAAGGAACTAGTAGAATCACTTAAACGAGATTTTAGTGAAAGTGACTACGACTATAGGCTCTTGTCAGAAATACGTAGCCGCACACAGGGCGAGCGAGAAAATATTACAATTTATTTATCCATTATGAATGGCATGTTCTCTCGTCTAAATAAACCCTTACAGGAAAGTGAACAACTAGAAATAATACTGCACAACATCAGACCATGCTACGCAAGCACCTTAGCTGCATCCCCTGAACTAAATAACTTAGATACATTAAAGGAGGTTTGTCGTAATTATGAGATAATACAATCACGTCTGAAACAATTTCGAGAACCCCCAAAAGCAAATTCAGAAACATTAGCACCGGAATTTGCTTATAGTAAACAACCCATACCTAGTTGCAGTTTTTCCAATACTCATAACAATAAAAAATACAATTACTATCATAGTTCACATTCTAATACCTATTATAAAGACAAATACACTAAACCTAATTATTCTAACTTCTCAAATAAAAATAATACTACTACCAATACTGACTTAAACAAAAATAATCAGAATAGAACACTACCTGTTGCAGCAGTCTCTTCGGAAAATACAAAAAGTTATTGCCCAAGATGCATGAATAACTCCCACTCATTACATCAATGTAAACTACCCCATTTTCCCATCTGTTTCAAATGTGGGAAGAAAGGAGTGCGGTATCCAGAATGTACTAATTGTCAACCACAAAAACCTAGCTCAAAAAACTAGAGAATAAGGATTGGAGAGACAGTATAGAATGGAAGGAATGGCTAAATACTATTACAAAATATTTTTCTTGCTATTCAATCTCTTCAATCCATAATGTCAATAACAACTCTCGTCCATACGCACTAATTAACATAAACAACTTACAATTGTCAGGTCTTCTCGATTCCGGAACTTCTGCGGCGATTTTAGGAAATAATTTCTACAAAACTTTAATTAATTCTGGATATAAACTACACAACCTCGAAAATCGAAACTTCATGGTGGCTAATGGGCAAACACTAAAATCAATTGGTATCATGCATATACCCATATCATTCGCTCAACAATTACATATAATCAAAGCTCATGTGGTTCCTGAAATCCAGCATGACCTAATTTTGGGTATGGATTTCTGGAATACTTTTGGCCTATTTCCTAAACACATTAATAACATCGTGTTTAATTTCCTAAACACATTAATAACATCGTGTTTAAACAGCATGAGGATACACTAACTGAATTGTCTACTAGTCAATCAGAACACATTCACTCGTATGATCATTTAACACCAGCTCAAAAGGTAACCGCAGATCATATAATATCTCGATTCCGTGAAAACTCATACGAAGAACGTGGTTTAGGTCGTACGAAGTTAATTACGCACAGTATTGACACTGGAGATGTTGCCCCCATAAGACAAAGATACTATAGGATGTCTCCAGAAAAACAAAGGATCCTTATCGAACAACTTGATGAAATGGTGAAGGAAGACGTCGTAGAACCTTGTGACAGTCCATGGTCGTCACCTGTTTTATTAACTCCAAAAAAGAACGGTGAGCTAAGATTCTGTCTCGACAGTCGCAAGCTAAACTCAGTGACTAAAAAAGATGCTTACAGTCTACCTTATATCTCCGAAATTCTAGACAACCTTCGAGACGCTAAATATCTAACTAGTATCGATTTATCTAAGAGTTTCTGGCAAATTCCAATTAAAGAGCAGGATAGATGTAAAACTAGTTTCTACATACCATCTCGAGGAACATATCAATTCAAATGTATGCCTTTCGGACTTACCAATGCACCCGCTACTCAACAGAGACTGATCGATAGCCTTTTCTATGGGCCGGAATTTGAGCACATGGTTTTTGCTTACGTCGATGACATTATAATTGTATCCCCTACCTTTGATAAACACATAGCATTACTTCTACGCGTTCTAGAGAAACTACAATCTGCGAACCTAACTATCAATTTTACAAAAAGTCAATTTTTTAGACAACAACTGAAATATCTCGGCTATATAGTTAACTCAAATGGTCTACAGCCTGATCCAGAAAAAGTACAAGCTATAGTTGATTATCCTACCCCAACTAATAGGAAGGAACTTAGACGTTTCTTGGGTACAGCTTCGTGGTACCGCAGATTCATCGCTAATTTCAGTACTTTAGCTGCTCCTTTAAATAAACTGACTGCTCAAGGCAAAAATGCACCTAAATTTTCTTGGACTTCCAAAGCTGATGAAGCTTTCAAAAAACTTAAAGATTGTCTCATCTCGGCTCCAGTCTTATCTTGCCCAATCTATTCTGAACCTTTCCAGATCCATTCGGATGCCAGTGATTTCGGAATTGGCTCGGTTTTAACTCAAATACAGAATGGAGAGGAGAAAGTTATAGCCTACATGAGCAAGTCATTATCCCAAAATGAGCGAAAATTCAGTGCTACTGAGCGAGAGGCGCTGTCGGTTCTCACTGCCATAGAACATTGGCGATGTTATCTCGATAACGGAAAAAAATTTACAGTGTACACAGATCACGCTGCCCTAAAGTGGTTTTTAAACTTAAATAATCCTACCGGTCGATTAGCTCGCTGGGGTGTCCGTTTATCTGCTTTTAACTTCGAGATAAAACACCGTAAAAGAGCAGAAAATATAGTACCTGATAGTCTTTCTAGATCTGTCCCTATAGCGGCTATTGTGGACCTTCCTAATAGCGACTCTCTTCCTAATACCTCCGACCCTTGGTACCTGAATATATATAATGGCTGTCAACAAACTCCAAATTCTTTTCTAAATTATCGCGTAACTAACAATAAATTATATCGTTTCGTAAAAAGCCTAAATCCTTTAACACGAGAGTTTGAGTGGAAAGAAGTTATACCAGCTGAACTAAGAACTGACATTATTTCAAAAAAACATTCTGAACCAACTTCTGGCCACCTTGGCGTCTTTAAAACATTTAAATCTCTATGCTTAAATTACTTTTGGCCTAATATGCATCGTGACGTTACTAAATTTGTGCTAAACTGCGACATCTGTAATTCTCATAAACACCCAAACCACACAACGCTTGGATTCATGGGCAGACCTAAAGATTGCTCGAGACCTTTTCAATTAATCAGTCTGGACCTGGTCGGGTCATTACCTCCTTCGAGAAATCAGAACACATTTTTACTCGTTGTCGTCTGCTGTTTTACTAAATACTGCCTACTGTTTCCAATACGACGTGCTACCTCTACTATAATTGCTCGTATTCTAGAAGAGCGCGTTTTCCTAGTACACGGAATTCCTAGTGCAATTTTGATGGACAACGGACCACAGCTGACCAGCAATATCCTACGCAACCTATTTGAAACTTATAAAATACCTAAAGTTCTATACACGCCCAAATACACTCCACAAGTTAACTCAGTTGAGCGCTACAACAAGACTATTATGACTGCAATTTCTACTTTCATTGACAATGACCACAGATCATGGGATGCGAATGTAGCTAAAATTCAATTTGCACTCAACAGCACTGTTAACGTTGTCACTGGTTATACGCCTTCATTTTTAGTATTTGGACGAGAGCTGGTTAGTTGTGGCTCTCACTACGTCGATACTGACACTACACCCAATGATGATATAGTTTTTGCACCTCGTGACGAGTACGCTGAAAATTTAGGGAATCTTCGTAAATTCTTTGATAAAGTACAGTTATCCATACTAAAAGCACACTCCAGAAATTGTACTAACTACAATTTACGCCGCAAGCATGCTGAAATGAACGTAGGTGATATAGTCTGGAAACGTACTTATTACCTTAGTGACAAAGATAAAAAATTTGCAAAAAAACTAGCACCTAAATACATAAAATGTCGCGTAAAAAATAAGAAATCACCCTTAGTTTATGATTTGGAAGATCTACAAGGAAACAATTTAGGAACTTGGCATATAAAGGATCTCAAATTAGTAAACTATCGCCTATGATTAAAAAATTAACCTACAGACAAATCTAATACCTAAACCTAAAATCCCATACTTCATCTTAACAGCTTCACACTTGTCTGTAATTGTGTTGAAAATGATGACGTTATTCTCTAAACTAATTTTAATGTCTTAATGACCTAAAAGTTAAGACGTAACAATATAGCCATACATATTGCTACAGACCTAAAATGTGGTAAATATTTATCTAAATGTCTTGACGACCTAAAAGTCAGGATATTATATATTATCTACGTATAATTACTGCAGAACTAAAATGAAGTAATTTCAAAAGTCCTGTTAAATATTACAAGTGCATCATTTTAAAAGACAAGACATTACCCTTAACAACTACTAATTATTATGTGTGAGTAATTGCTGTTAATAGCACAATTATTCTGTACGCTAGAAAGCAGCTACCCTTTGAAATATAGGACGCTGAAAAATCATGTAAGATGATGAACGAAAGAGAGGGGAATGAATGAGCGTAAGAGATGTATGAACGTAGTAGCACATAATGTTAGTGATAGCTAGAAGTACGGATTTTACTCAGGAAAAATCCTAACCTAAAAAAGGGGGTATGTAACGGTTGGCAACCCTGACTAACCATAAACTATGTTAAAAAAAATCAAATAAACTTAAATTTAATCAAAAACTAATAAAAAATAATCGTTATTATTAAATCTACTTATAAACAAAATAATAATTAATAAATTTTACATAACCTAATAAACTTCATACTAAAATCTCAAATCGTGAAACGGAACAAAATTCTACACGGCCGCGATTGGCGGACGGGCGAAGAGCCGAGTCATTCTCGCAGCGACGACACTCGACGAAATTGAAAAATGAACGGGTGTGATTTCGTATAAAACTGATCTGAAGTTTACGTTAAACTACAAAACGTGTTAAATTAACTAACTGTTGTGCTGCAAATTAAACAATTAGTGAAAATCCCCGATATTGGGTGAGTGTTGAAAATTATCTAACAATATAAGGTATAGGTACCTAGTTTTAAGATTGCGTCATCTTCATTTTACCATTTAACTCGCTAATCCATTGTTATTTCAGTTTATCACTAATATATTAACTTCATAATTGATATAACTGTGATTTTTGATCGTTGTTGTAATGAAATACTATAATAAACCGATATTGAATTACGAAAGGTCAAAGTCCATTACTGTAAATTTTAATGACGCGTACCTATTTAACTCAGTTTCTTTATAACTACAACTTATTTAAACATTACTGGTGAACCTATTTCATGCTAACTATTATTTTCAAAACAATATAAATCTAATCTTGACTTCTTTTGTTAAAAATATTACGCTGTTCTAAAACGTAATTCTGCCATTTTGTTATGTAATAAATTCAATAGTTAAGACTGCCTCATCATCATTGATCGCTATTTAATACTTTAGTATTGCCTCTGCACTCTTATCACACCGTGCACTCTTCAAAATTCGGAAGCCGTCGATCGATGAAATGTTGCAGTCAAACTATGAATTCGGACATCTCTTCTAAGGCCCGTTTTCGGTCAACATTCCAGGGTATCTACGGGAGGCTATGATCAACCTAACTATTGCGGGTTCACCTGGCCGTGAAACTACCACTGTACCTACCTGCTAATCCTGCTGGCCTGTACCTGCCTACCTACCTGCTGATATTGAGGCCGGCACTACTTATGAATACCATCTGCGGTCGAGCTCCGGCGACGCCCCGAGGATCAACGACGATCAGGGCAGTGGCAATCTATTTGAATTAACTCGGGACTCATCCAACTACGTAGTGCATAAACCCACGACCCTCCTCGCGATTCTGTCCTTCTCTTTAAAAATAGATTCAGTTCCCTTAATTTTAATTTAGTTAAAAATATATGTACTTAGTTATTTTGGTCCATTAAATTGTTGTTTTTAAATTACCACCGTATTTTATTTCTCCCTGTTCGCACAATAAAACGCGACAACTTTACGTCTATTGGTTTAGAGAGTAAAATTGAATGTATTATGTTCAATCGCGGAAAAAAAAGGCTCGTAAATCAAATAAATTCGTCGATTGCTTTGGTAGGTTGAAATAATGGACTCTTGTAGAACTAGTGCAAGCGAAAATCGACACTAAGGTGACAAATATTTTCACTATGCGACTAAACTTCAACATAGGGAATAATACACTGCTTCGTTATCGCGCAAAGTAAATGACATGGCCGGATTCTGCCCTCGAAAAAAAATATTCATGGCCATTGACAAACAGTACGTCATATTAAAGCTTATCATTATGTCTTTACAATCGTTTAGTTTTTATGATCAGAAAACTTGCGAGAGACATAATATCAGCATAACAACTTGCAACAAAATGCGCCTAAATAATTTTAATAGCAATGATTTTTTACGAAATAAATGCTGTTTTAAATGTTTACTCGCATTTTCTAAGCTTTTTAATATGAAAAAATAATGAGTTCATAACCAATACGCATCATTTTATTTCATAGATAGTTTTAATTTTTGATTTAAGTTATAGTAGTAGAATTAATTTTTCGGTGTTCGCAAAAATATTTTTGTTTTAATATCGTCTATTTATACATATACCAGTGATAGCAGTGATAGCACAGCGGTTCTGACCTGTGCCTCTCATAAGGAGGTCGCGGGTTCGAATCCTGGGAAACTAAATATCACTTGTGGGAAAAACATCGTGAGGAAACCTGCATACCTAAGAGTTCACAAACCGCCACTTTGCCAGCATGGTGGGCTATGGCAAAACCCCTCTCAGTCTGAGAGGAGACCCGTGCCCAGCAGTGGGACATAAAAAGGGGTTGAGATTATTTATATGTATATCAAAATGTTTGACGACCTCCCTGGCGCATGGGACGCGCGCTCGGATTCCGCCACGGACCATTTTGGAATTTTATAATTTCTAAATTGGCTCAGGTCTGATCTGATGTTAGGCTTCGGCCGTGACTAGTTAGGTACCACCCTACCAGCAAAGACGTGCCGCAAAGCGATTTAGCGTTCCGGTGCGATGCTGTGTAGAAACCGTTGGGGTGACTTTACTTACCCCTTCCAAGTTACTACGTTAACATCTTCGGCTGCATCATCACTTACCATCAGGTGAGATCGCAGTTAAGTACTAACTTTAATAGTGTAAATAAAAATGTCATGACGTTTTGAAACAATTCACATCACGAAATGTGCTGACGCATTGCGCGAATCGCCTAGCAAAAGAGCTACTTACGAGTACAACGAACAGTATTTTATTTGAAGGGCCATTCAAGTAGGGAAATACAAAAAGATAAAACATAATGGAAAATGAAAATATTTGCATCTACTTGTAACTATAAAAATAACAAGAACATACGTAAATAAATATTTATCAGTAAGTAATTTATTAAAAGTAGCTTTTTGTATTTATTTATTCTGATACCACCAACCGCGTACCCAGTTTTAAATATTCCTTCATGTTATTGGTTGCCTGGCAGAAATCGTAAAGTCAAATTGTACTCCTTGTAAGTTTGTTTTGTGTTGTTTATTTCTTTTTTTTTAATATATATATAGCTACTCGTGCTGATTGGCCACTGACTCACTGACTGATTGATCACCTCTCCTGAACAATTTTGTATGAAAAATTTTTTTTTCATGGACGGGGTCGTATAGAGGGGAAAAATTCATAAGGAGGAAAAATACGGAGAGAGCTGATGATTCAGGATTTCGCAGACTGATGAAGAGCACGGGGAGGGTATTAAAGATAGGTAGGGGGTGCTCGACCAAATGTAATTCGAAACGTCATGCAATTGGCAGTTAGTTGAAAAAAATTTCAAAATGGCGGATTCAAGATGGCCGCCATACAAACTTCATCGGTGTCTAACTCGGAAAGTATAAAAGATGGAGAGCCCTTGACAAGAACTGATCAGGACAAAAAGGTCTTTTGAATGGTTACAAAAAAAATTCAATATGGCGTAAAAAAAAATTCCATAGAAAAGAGTATGGGGAATTTTGAAGGGATTTTTTATGGGCGGGAAGAGAGTACGCGGGCCACATGTGGCCCGCGCCCCAACGCGCCCTACTAGTTATATATAATTTTATTCTGTGGTGTCCAACAAATAGTTAAATCTATCTATTTATCAGTACATTACGCACATCGTCATCTTGCCTTAATGTTTAAAGTAAGCGATAGCTTGTGTTATGGATACTAGAGAAGCGATAAAGAAACACGATCGGAAAAAAAAATCTCGATAGTCCCAAAAGTTGTTTCAAAATCTCAATTTATTTAAATTTTATCAGTCATGAGATCCATAAACTGTTATTGGAGAATATGCAACGTATTCTCCAATTTCGTTCATCCTGCTTCAGCGAATAAGTGCGTTATTGGAAGTTGGAACCAATCACGCAAACAATTGAATTCAACGCCATTGTATCCGCTGCGACCACGAATTTGTGTACTGGGATACTAGTACGAGATACAATCATGCTCACAACTCGATAGAGCGTTTTCTCACCATACGAAAGTTTTTATGTGTGTTTGCCGATTGTGCGGCAATAGGGAAATTTCCCTCCAGTCAGGTGTTATGCCTGGACACCGCTTGTAATCCTTGCGTATGACGTCAGAAGTTGTATTTATAGAACGCTCGTCGAAAGCTCTGTCAGCGTGTGCTATTGCGCCGGTTACGCCATCTATCGTCAGCTATCGAAGACCACTATATGTGTAAGCGTGGAGTTTGTTATTCCTTCACACCCAACAGCTACTGAACCGATTTAGCTGTAATTTGGAATGGAGATAGTTTATACCCTGTATTGATACAGAAGCTGCTTTTTATGTCCGTATGTTTTTTGTAAATCCATGGTTCTTGTGGGATTTGTAAAAAAATGATTTTCACAGAGGCGGAGTCGCGCACAACAGCTACCTTGTATCATATTATATTATGTAATAGAAATAATTTAAATAAAGAGTAAGAAAGTCTTGTCTAAGAAGCACAGACAAGACGTCCGACGCTGTCTTGTCTATGGAAAAAGACAAGATTCCATATCTCCAGATCCAGTCTTGTTTCATAGACAAAGAATCGACACAGGTACTAAACTCTAGATTGGCATAAAGGTAGGCTCTCATTCCATTCGACTCCATATAAATCGAACTCAATGTTCGAATCGTAATTTATATAAGAACTCTTACTAACGCCATTGTGCACAGATACATTGATATAGAACCCGCCGAAGATTCGAAATTCACATAGGGTATACAGATTATGTCGTTTTTGTTTTCATAAAAAACGGTGGTATATAAATATGGAGTTGCATAATATCATAGTTGCAATCTAATAATAATAATTTAATCTATATGATTGTTAATTTAATTACCAATTATGGTTGGCAAAGAGTTTATTTTTTACGCAAGAAAGTTGAGACGCCTGATATGTTCACCTGATGTTAAGTGATAACTGATATGCCGGCCCGTGCCAGTTGCAATGCGTCCCATGACTTTCCGTTGCAATGACATATTACGCACTGCACTCTAAATCCTGAAACATCAGCAAACGTATTCTGTAACTTGATGCCTAATGCCTGACAAAAAAATATAGCCACTTTTATATTATTAGAAACCGAACCACACCGGGCATCCGTAAAATTTACTTAAGGAGCACACCACGGGTGTGCCCGCGAAATTCAAATTTTTTGTGGTTTTTCGCGATTTTTTAGTTAATAAGACATTATGGCACTCAAATTGCGGGAATCCCAATATCATCTTCACGTGTTTGTATAAAAATCTCTGCTTGAAAGTGTCGAGTTAAAGAAATTAGTTCGAGATTTGCGAGTTACTCACATAAAACTCGATACTCGGAATAATTTCCTAGGATAGACATTTTTATGCAAAGATTTTGCCAGTTATTGATGCTCGGGCTATATATATGTGTTGTAATAAATCAATTTATCTTGTTATGTTGTAATGCTCAAGTGTTGTTGGCGGAACCAATAAAATAAAATAAAAATAAAAAAATAAAATAAAGATTTTGATATAATCATGTAAAGATGATACTGCCATTCCCGCACATTGACTGTCATAAACGTCTGATGAGTAATTAGCGAACAAATTGCAAAAAACCATGAAAATTTTGAATTTCACGGGCAGAGTCGTTGATTTCGCCTTAAACGTTTTTCATACAAGCAAAAAATACCACCATCGTCAAAATTCCATGAGTGGCTGCCGAACAAACTACATCGTGGTGACAAAAGGTATATGTCTATTTCCAGCAGTAATTATAATTTTAATAATAATTATAAATGGCATCATTTTATATCTTGAGGTTTCCACATCAGTGATAAACAAGAAACAATTATATTATTGTTCCTAACAACATCGTCCCTCGCTTATTTCTTCTCCCGACTTTCTCTATCCTTTTCTAGCATGCAGTAAATCCCGCTGGTGCGAGAGAGAGCGCATAACAAACATGCAGACCGCAATGAATTGTTTGATTTCCGTCGAGGTGTGAAGGTACCCACCTGGTTAAATTTGTTAACGTAAAGGTTGGGGATGAGTCGATAATCGTAATTATTAATATACAACTTAAACTCACAGATTACTGCTTATACTATACTTTTTTACTATACATACCAATAGGTAATTTAATTTAACATGTCCGCTCCGCAAATTAGATTTTTTTCGCAATTGTAAGCTAATATAATAAGACGAGGTAGGATTATGGCACTTAAAAATTTCCTCCGTAAATTAAATTGTTGCCACATTTATATTAATAATATATTTGAAATGAGATGAGAAGAAACGAAAATGAAATAAAATGTAATGAAATGGAAATGTATTATTTTAGTCACGCCTAACTTACAGACACTGATGTGACAATAGTCATGAAACAATTTCTTGACTGGTCATACCTAAGTGCATTAGGTACTAGCGTTGTCTTAAGCAAATTACATTTATTGCTGTGACATAAATTGTAATAATTATTCTCAGATCTATTGAAAGTAGAAAAAACATATTTTCAGGAGTATCAGTCAAGCTGTTTCGGAGGTGATTTTTGGTTACAAACGCTGTGATACGAGAATGAATTTTGTATAATTATTAGAAGATTAATTCTCGCTATTTCGGCGCCGTCAACTCCTCTTTAGTGACGTATTGGTGACTTGAATAAATAACTGATTGTTTTGGTTTGCATTTCTGACTTTCCTCGTCATAAAACTATCGACAAAGCCCCACCCTTCGCGTCGCTTTGTTCGCATTTCCGCGGCCGCGGCGCGCGATTTGTATTCCAATTTTCGACACATCGCGTCGCTCCGTCGGGCGATAATAATATAATGACGTCAGATGTCACCGCTTTTCTATACGTTATACATTCACGAGGATTTCCTTTGTTCCATCTTTAGATTCCATCTTTAGATTGCTAAAGCCTCCAGATTTATTTTAATGGTTTAAATATACAAGGCGTCAAAAGCAATGCCACAATATGGAAGTGAAGATAGGTAACCTTAAATATTGTAGATATAGCATTTCACTGAAAGTGACAGACGGACGGACGGAGAAACGGACGGTTCTGCCTAAGAACGAAAAACAATATGCATCCGAATTTCGTCGTGGTGAGACAGTCTCGCGTAGCTCAGTGGAAGAGCTCCTAGCCGCGATAGCTGGGGGACGTGGGTTCGAGTCCCACCGCGAGTGAAATTTTGATGCATATTTAAATTTATAGGACGGAGAAAGTCTCACCATAAGGGTTCCATTTTAACCATTTTGGTATGAAACCCTAAAACCTGAGTCTTAAATAAAGCTTTATCAATCAAATTTAAATAATAAAAAGGTCCATAAAATGTTTGAATTAGAATGAATAAATGAAATGATTTTTTGGTAAGCTCTCTCTGAGAGGACTCTAGGATACTTATTAGTTAATTTGGTGTTCTCCAAGAGCGGAATTAATTTGAGTGGTACTTTGTAATCGGCTCAAGACGCGTCCTGGGGCGCCGCAGCCTCCGAGACCTCACTTGCGGTTGCCATGACGACGGAAAATTACAATTTTACATGCAATTATAATCTCTCATTTATTTTTAATATAATTTTATGATATGCCAAACTGTAGAGAGCTTTATTCCTGGATTCCAACTGGGTATGACGCTAAGCAATATTTAGAGATTTAGATTAGCAATACAACTTGCATAGATAAACACATTAATTTTAGATTTTATGCGGATTATAGTAAAACCATAATGCGCTACTTGAAAAGATTCTGTATGGTACAATATGCAGAAAAACTGCCCACATGAAACACCACACACACTTTTCCAACACTTTTTCGACGCACGTATCGTCCCGACACCGGGACATCCTCAGGAGATGTTGACTTAACATTGCGAAATCATAGAGTCAACTTGCAGAAGTTGACTACTGAAAGCTATGTAAACAGTCAAGCAAGCTAAGCCCACCAACGCAAGAGCGTTTCATCTCATCTTAAACTGTATCATCACTTTCCATCAGGTGTGTGTTTCCATCACAGTCAAGCGCTAAACATAATTATATAGTTTAAACTAACCAGTAGAATAAAATTCACAAGTTTAATTAATAACTTAATCGGATCTCGTCATTGTAAATTTTGATAATAATGCCCACGTTAACCGGAATTTGGTCAGAGATAGGAAGTACGTTCGATTGTGTTACGGGCAAACTGCAGGTAATCTTAGCAAATGCCACAGCGTACAGTAACGCACTGTTGGAATGCAATTAGACCGGCAACGGGGACGAGCAATGGTCGCAGATAGTTGCTACACTGTGTATGAACAATTCAAACAACTCTACAATATCGAATTGTACAACATTCTGGTATCAACGAAAATCCTGGTTATAGCTTCCTGATAAGGTCCAGCTAGGTAAAACCAATTTTGAGAAAGAACTGCTCTATTTAGCTCGGTTGGGCAGCGTTCGGGAAGCTTCGTGATGTCTTCTCGTCCAATATTTCTCAGTGCCTGAGGACTAAGGTTTTCGAACAGTGCGTGTTGCCAGTGATGACATACGGATCCGAGACATGGTCGTTTACTATGGGCCTCATAAGAAGGCCCAGAGTCACTCAGCTGGCGATGTAGAGAGTATACTCTATGCTCGGAGTGTCTCTACGTGATCAAATCAGAAATGAGGAGATCCGTAGACGAACCAGAGTCACCGACAGAGCTCAACATATCGGTAAGCTGAAATGGCAAGAAAAAAAACATCAAAAACTTGTTACTAATAAAATCAAAATGGTGCCTGTATTTTATCCCTATCAACAGAAAAATTAGAACCATCTGATTCATGAGCGGAGAGGTATGGACTCACATTCTCCACTCCTGTCGACTAACTACTCAATGTACTCCACAAATTATTCTTGTCTATATTAGGAGCATTTCTCAGAGCAGAGCTAGTGCTGTGCCGGCGCTAATTTGACAAACTGCCGTTCGCGTCGGCCGTCGGGCTTCGTTCGACAAGATGTCGATATCGACGCTCTATTATCGATAATTTTGTCGACAATTGACGTAATCGAGTCTGATTGTTGCTCCGAGGAACAGTTTGTGGCCATGAAACGCATGTTAACCGACTTCTTAAAAAGGTAGGTAATTAATGCGATACATAGGTATGTACATAGTTGCAACATTTCCAACTACCTATTTACTTTTACATTTAATCTGTAAAGGGCATCCAAACAAATGTACAAAAAGTAATAAATGTACTTAGGGATATAATATTTTATTTTTATGACTGTTTGTCCACGCATTTCTCTAAAACAATTATATGTATTGCGATCATTCTTTTATTGTTGCCTTAGGCAGCCGGTACACAGTCAATCTAGATCACGATCAAGTAGCTCTGATCGCGATCACAGATTGATGGATCGCGCTACAACATTACATGTTCAATCTTGATTTCGTCAGTCCGTGTTATCCTGTCGCCGTGTGAACACGTGATAGCATGGATTTACATAAGGTTAACGCTGTAATATCTCTTGTCTTAGCCCTAACTTTGAAGAAGAGGATTCGTACAAGGCGCTGGTTAATCCAATCCTAAATATTTCAAAAATTTAAAATAAAATATTTCATACAACTAACTGCTGAAGATGATGATTACAAAAGCTACTTTAGAATGGATGAAAAATCTTTTAACGAGTTACTACACATGATAACTCCATAACTCAATATACAGTAAAACAGGAAACATGTATGTATTTTAGACTGACGAGTGACGCGATCCTGCGTTACACATTCAATCTTGATCACGATCAGTGGATCGCGATCTTGATTTCAAAATGTCTAGATATTTTGTGATCAGATGCATCAATCCGTCAATCTACTTCGTACATTATCAATCTGGACCGCGATCATTGATTTTGATCGCGGATCGTGATCTAAATTGACTGTGTAAAGGCTGCCTTACATTAACTAAAACGAAACATAGAAAACACAAGAAATTTCAATAAAATCTTTTAAGTTGGATTTTTGATATGGAATTTTTTTAATTAAAATTTCTTGCGTTCCGTGCTCAAACTTAAAAATGCAGCCAATCAGAGAGCTGGATTTAGCAATTTAATACCGTTTCTTACAAAACAATATTTTCATGGAACCAATAAAGTTCCCGTAGGAATAATGAAAACCTATAGATTAATAAACGTGTTCGCTGGCGCTCAGTATTACGATCAATGATAAGCAGATTATTATTATTTTATATCCAGAAAGGTATGTTTATTTCCGAGAAAAGGTGATATAATAACTTCGGTTTCGTGGCCATACACGAGTCATTTAAATTCCTTAAGATTTGCGAGCGAGTAGAATTTTAAAAATATTCTAACAAAGAACTGCATTAGAGCGACAGTCTGTATTTTTGAATAAAGAATATAAAATTTTTAGAGATCCGTATCTGAAAAGAAAAAACGGAGTCCAGAAAGTGCGCGATCGATAGTTTTAATAATCTCCAAAGTTATTAAAAAGGAGGGATTAAGGAAGCTTAAGCAAAAAGGGAATTAAGTAATTAAGCGATTCTGCGCTTCCTTAATTGGCCGTAATGGAAATAATTTGAGTTCCGTCTCATCCCTAGCTTGATGGAATTCCAAAATTACAATTATTGGTTCATAATAAACTCTCAAAAAAATCACCAAAAGTTCGATCGATAAGTGCCAAAAAGAGATTTGAAGTCCTTACATTAGCCCAAGTTCAAGCTATCTACGTTCCAAATTTCACCCAAATCAGTTCAGTACCTATTTGCGGCTTGATTAAGTAACAATCATACAAATTCACAAACTTTAATAGCATAAAATAGGATTTGCATAGCTTCAATAAACTCTTACTTTTATGACTCGAGAAAGATTTGCACCATAAAATATTTATGTACTGCTTTATGACTTCAAACATATCGATAAACTTATTTATATTTTATACGTTTTTGCACCTGCGTTTAATATTTCAGATCGTGTGATAAAACTTCAGAGGATGTTTGCAAGAACGTCAGTATTTTTACTATGTATTAATTGCGTAGCAAGAGGAGAGAAGGAAGAAACAAAAATAAGAAAAATCGAAGAGTTAGAAAAAGAGAAAAGTGATTTATTCAAACAAATCAATACAGCAATAGACGATAGCGTCATATCTCTATTGAAAGCAAATGACACGGAAGCTAATCTAGGTCTCCAATATATGAGAGACCTTAAAGAACACATCAAAGAGTTAAACGGAACAGACGTACAGACAAACGGAGGAATAAACGTAGATTCTAAATCAGATTTGGAGAATAGAAGACATTTGAATGATCATTACAAAAAGTTTGGATCGGACGATCCGTTCGATTTTGAAAAGGTTTTGAAACCAAAGACAATTTCAGCCAAAGAGTGGCAAGAGATGGTAACTAACAGGCAGAGTATGAAACAGAAGCTAGACGTCTGGATATCAGAACGGCAAAAGGTAAATCTTGTCTAATCTCATGCGTAGATTGCTGGAATTCATTGAAAAATATGAGAGTTTGTCTAAGTTAAAATGATGCGCTCCACTACTTAATTAGTTGATTTAGATGTGTAAGTACAAATATTAATAACGATAATTCATCTGCGTGGGAGCGTCGTCTGTTCCTCGGATTAGGATTTGTAAGCTTGATGAATATGACAATGGTCGATGTATGGAGCAACACTAAGCCTTGTTTAAAACAATACGTCCGCTCTCTCGCGCGTTCAGATCACAAGTGACTAGTTGGACAACAAAGCAAGTACTGACTGAATGACCAATTACATTGGCTTCTGTGTATATGGGTATTCATTATTCTGAGGTTGAAGAGTATTTTCATTTTGTGCGTTTATGAGGTAGTGGAGTGCGTCATTTCAGCGTAGACAAGCTCTACCGTTATATTGGTCTCTGAGACATTTGGTAATTATATTATATCTAAAGTCTCCGGTACGTATAAAATCCGACGAAGTAGGCATAAGGAATGTCCTCCAGAACGACGCAAACACAGATGCACTCTGTATTCCCTTCTCTCTCGATACGACGTACGATAGCTCCAACACGACTGGTTTTCGAGACAGTTCACTCGTTGCGTGCTCTCCGAGGCACGATGGTAAAAAAATCCTAACAGAAAAACGAACACTATATTTTATTGGCCTGACTCGATGATCGAACCTAGGACCTCGTGATTTGTAGTCAAGCATGCTCACCACTACACCAACGAGACTATAGTAACTACCTCTTAGCTGATGATGGTACTGTCGAAGCCTAGCACCAGGCCAGACTTGAGACTTTAACATATTAAATACCAAATTGGCCCTTATCGGAAATCAAACCCATGACCTACCGAATAAGTACCACATGCTCAATGACACTGATCTCTATACTATGGATCGCTGACTGTCAACGTAATAATAATAATAATAATTCAATTCCAATTCCAATCCCAATTCCAATCATCTCTAGAGTCAGAGTCGCTACCCCAGTTTCTGACAACAGGTATTACCCTCCTGCTCCATAAGTCAGGTAGTACCACGGAGCCCAAAAATTATAGGCCTATTACGTGTCTGCCAACATTGTGTAAACTTCTTACACCCATTCTGAGAACAAAAATTAACGATCATATCAATAGAAAATCCATCATGTCTATTTCTCAGAATGGATGTAGGAATGGCTCCCGTGGTACTAAGGAGCTTCTCCTCATTGATATGGCCATTCGGTCAGCAGGTTCGGCGCTCCCGAAGGGATCTGTCGACATGTTGGATAGACTATAAGAAGGCCTACGACTCTGTGCTCCATACATGGCTCATGAAGGTGCTGGAACTGTACAAAATAAACACAGTTCTACGCGCCTTCCTACAGACGTGTATGGGACAGTGGAGGACGGTCCTTCACTATCCAGGATGTCGCCGGAACCTGGGGAGCTCGGAGCCTATAAGGATTGAGCGAGGCATATTCCAGAGCGATAGTCTGAGTCCTTTGTGGTTTTGCCTGGCCCTGAATCCTCTGAGTACTCTCTTGGAGAATTCAGGGCTAGGTTACCGGTTGAGGAGAGGTGGTCAGATTATATCACACCTCCTTTACATGGATGACCTAAAACTCATTGCCCCCAACAAATCACATCTACTAGAGTTACTAAAGGTAACTAAAGCCTTTAGTGATTCCATTAGGATGGAATTTGGTGTGGACAAATGTGCGGTCATGCATGTAAAGCGAGGGAGGATTGTGGAATCTGAGGGGGTTGAGCTCTCGGATTCCATATACCTCAGATCGCTCTCCTCAACTGAAACCTACAAATACCTGGGCATGGCGGAGGCGTTAGGTATCAGAGAGGCCGACATGAGGCAGTCGGTGAGGGAGCGTTTCCTTGGCCGTCTGAGGAAAGTACTGAAAAGCCTTTTGTCGGGCGGCAATAAGGTTCAACGGTTGGGTCATGCCGGTCTTAATGTATTCCTTCGGCATAATCAGGTGGACTCAGACTGAGCTTGACGCCCTGGACAGACAAGTTCGTGCGCTGCTGACCGCATATCGGATGCATCACCCACGCTCCTCGGTGATGAGACTGTACATTCCGCGGAAGTGTGGGGGAAGAGGCCTTTTGAATGCCAAAACCCTCCACAACCGCGAGGTGTGCAGTCTCAGGGAGTACTTTCTCCACGCCGAGACGGAGATGCACCGCGATGTGGTCGCAGTGGACAGGGGTCTGACGCCACTCTCCTTGGCTAACGAGAACTGGCGCATACCTGTGGTGCTCAGTACCAATGACCGCAGGGTTGTATGGCAAGGTAAGGAGCTTCACGGACGCTTTTATCGGGCCCTCCACGGGCCTGATGTTGACTTTGAAGCGTCCGTGGCCTGGCTGCGCTTTGGTGACCTCTTTGGGGAAACCGAAGGGTTTGTTTGTGCAATTATGGACGAGGTCATGATGACGAACAATTACAGAAAATACATTGTGAAGGATGGAACGGTAGACATATGTCGGGCATGTCGCCGTCCTGGAGAAACTATCCGTCACATTGTTTCTGGTTGTTCTCATCTAGCTAACGGCGAATACTTACACAGACATAACCAAGTGGCCAGGATTATCCACCAGCAACTTGCCTTGAAATACAATCTTGTGGAATCGGAGGTACCGTACTACAAGTATGTGCCCGACCCAGTTCTTGAAAATGGTCATATCACACTATACTGGGATCGGTCTATCATTACAGACAGGACTATTGTAGCCAATAAGCCTGACATAGTGGTGATAGATCGATCAGAGCGCCGTGCAATGATTGTTGATGTTGCTGTTCCGCATGACGAGAACCTCGTGAAAGCTGAGAAAGAGAAACTCACCAAGTATCTCGACTTGGCGCACGAGGTTGTCGCTATGTGGAATGTAGACTCAGCAATCATTGTACCGATAGTTATTACTGCTAATGGTCTTATAGCCAAGAGCCTCGACCAACATCTTTCGAGGCTCTCGTTGGGTAGCTGGGTCAAGGGCCAGATCCAGAAGGCTGTACTCCTAGACACGGCTCGCATCGTCAGGAGGTTCCTCTCTCTGGGGCCCTGACCGCCGGTTGCTTGGACCCTGTTCCCGAAGCCGGTGGACCGCTATTTTTTATATTTTTAAATGTTTTTTTTTTTAAGTTTTGTAATGAAATATTTAAAAATGTAGAAAATATGAATTAATATGAATATAAAGAATAATAATAATAATAATAATCAATTTTATTCACAAGCAACATAGGCTCACATTATTGTTAGTAATTACATTTAAAACTTAATTCTATGTTTGTAAAACTAAAATTAGGAATGAAATAAAATTATAATAATATTAGATAGATATGCGAATCACCGCTGCACCAACCCATGTGAAATGGTGCAACAGTGACTCACATATCTGCAATCTAACCTATTGGCTATCATGTTCAGGATGCTGTTGGAACTGCCGCGCAACCTCTGCACCAGGGAGCCACATCTTTTTCTCATGGTGGCATAAAAGCAGTCGACTCGCGCATCCGCGAACATCCCTGATGCACTACAAAAACGCGGCAGCCCCATCAACACCCTGAAGGCATTATTATATTGCACCCGGAGAGCGTTGTAAGCTTTTTGAGTGTACTTGGCCCACAGGCTGCACGTATAAAAACTGGTGCAGTATGCTCTAAACAGAGTGATCTTAACTGCATCAGAACACCGCGCAAACCTGCGAGCCAGCATGTTTGCTCTCACTGACAACGCTCTCCGTTCTCTTTCAATGTCAGTGTCATCTTTGAGGTCGGGGGTCAGCATATGCCCTAGATATCTAAATTCATTTACCCTCTGTAATGTCACTTCGTTGAGGGTGACAGATGGCACAACACTCGGTATCCTGCCCTCGGCCTCAAAAACCATCAACACGCTCTTTTTCGCGTAATAATGAAGACACTTGATTTTCGCCATTTTGTCGTTGGTTGTTGCGTAACCTGGCGTGAGCGTCCATGGAACTAAAATAAAATGACATTCAAAACGACGGTCACTAGCAACAAATGTCAATTTAGTACCGTGAACGTTCAAAAAAGGGAACTGTCAGATGTATAGAATGATTTATCCATAAAATAGAGATCAGGGCTCAATGATAAGTACCACCATTTAGGTTTTAGAAGTTGTTACTTTTTCTCTTCCACAATTGTTAGTAACCATATATTTTTATTTTTGTTAATATAAAAGGAGAAGGAGCGCATAAAAAAGTTGAGATTGGATCGAGAGCAGATGAAGTTATCGGGAAAATATGAGATCTGCCCTCGGTTTGGGTACCGCGGTAGAAAGAGGAAAGAAAGCGGTAGGGGGAGAGTTAGGGTGCGAATTTGTCCTAAAGGAGTGACAGGTATGAAGTTATTTTATTAAGTTGTGTCTTACCGACATATCGGATATCGGTTTATGCATCAAAAATAAAATCGTCAGTCCACATGATATTAAGACAACCGACAGAATAGTTGTGCTGTCGACTCTGTTACAAAAAATTTTTACTTATAAGCTATAGCTATCAAAACTTTTGTATGGAAGTGTTCCGTATTCTTGTCAGCAAAACTTTTCATTTGATATCCATATTGCAGGAGTGCATTCAAGATAACTAGTCCACCATCCTCATATTCCGCCATGTTGAATTTAGACTTCCAAACGCGTATACAAAATTTCAACTAAATCGTTTGAAAATATCTGCATCAAAATGAAGTTGCAATATTCACCTGAATAAAGATACATTATTTATGTAATGTAAAAGCTCGTAAATAGCGTCGAAGGGTCATTGTGGGCGAAAGATGTCTTCATTTCCCTCTTAAAACTCTGTAAACTGAGTGTCATAAGTATATCGGTACAGTGGGAAAACTCGTACCGACATCGCTTACCTACAACCAACTACCAAACAATCAGTTGACAGTATCAATGGTGGACAAACAGCCTTATAATCTAGTGACTGACATGCTCAGAAAATAGTTTCCAACTAAATACTCTGTAAACTAAAACGATATCTCAAGCATCGCACAAATCTTCCTAAAACCTTCTTCTCAGTAAATGGTAACAGTAGTTTACCTGATAAAGTTATATTTGTAAAGACCATATGACGTGTTAAATGCAGGTCTTTTACCACATGTGTTAATACCTTTAAAAATTCCACTTTGTGTTTTATTTATTTATTTATTTATTAGGTTTACTACAGTTATTACACTTATACATATTACATTATAATAACGAACACATCTAGATTAGTGTAGTAACTAATTAAAGTAAACACAGCATGCTATTTAAGTACAAGTAATGAGAACCTTAAGAAAGAAACAATCTACGAATAGGCACTTAATTATGATTACAAAGTGACAATATCTCTTTACATTACATTTTGTATATTAAAGAAACTAGAGTTTGAATAAATACCTACCTACTGTCTTTTTTATGATATTAATTTTTAATATGAGCCTCAGAGTTTCCAGGATACTAATAATTTTTTCCGAAACTTATAAAAGGAATCTGCATAAATGTCTACAGTAGTGCTGTTGAGGTTAAGGGTTTTACATAATCTTGGAACAGGTGAATTGGCACCAAGGACTGTTCTTCTCAGCGGTGGACAGAGTGGGGTTATAGGTTTGCGGGGTAATTTGAATGGAACTCTAATTCTAAAGTTATTTAACAATTGAGGGCAGTCGATTTTACCATTAATAATCTTAAAGATAAACTGGAGATCTAGTAACTCATTATCAGAATTAGCAAAACTAAAATCAACCGGGAATTTTTGAAGATATTGCGTAATTTCCCAATTTCTATTGCGATTGGTTATCCTGTTCCGTAGGTAAAAAATGCATGGAAGAGGCGTCGGAAAGCGAGGAGAGAAGGAGAAGAACAGAGTTTCACGAGAAGAACAAGTATCCCTGTTGCAGGAAGTGCTGTAAGAAGTCTTATATGGGCTGTCTGTGATGACAATATAAATATTACAGGAGCTAATATTGGATTTTTTTTATATAACCATACAGAGCTAAGTAAAAACGCCAAATATCTCAGGCTTTTTTTACACTACACAAGTTAGTACTTGACTGCGATCTCACCTGATGGTAAGTGATGATGCAGCCGAAGATGTTAACGTACTAACTTAGAAGGGGTAAGTTAAGTCAACCCAACGGTTTCTACACAGCATCGCGGCGGAACGCTAAATCGCTTGGCGGTACGTCATTGCTGGTAGGGTGGTAACTAGCTACGGCCGAAGCATCCTACCAGATCAAACCTGAGCCAATTTAGAAACTATAAAATTGCACAGTGGCCCCGTGGCGGGAATCGAACCAGCGACCTCACACTCGAATCCGAGCGCGCGTCCCCTGCGCCAGGGAGGTATTTTTGTGAAAACTAACTTTTAGAAAGTAGACTTCCGTACTTAGAACTAGTACTGGACCGTAAGTAGAACGGGACGTACTTAGAATTTATTGAACTAACCGAACCCAGAACTTACCAGTCTATTTGTAGTCACCACTACACCAACAAGGTTACTCCAGCTATAATAATAATTCATGTTTGGTCCCAGTATTTACGTTGCTAAGTAACACACATCAAGGAAAGACCGAAACATTAGTATTCCTAAGCAGAGACATCTTTGAACACTGCTCGCTAAACAGCAAATACTCCTTACCCCTTACCTCTTTACTTACCCCTTTTGCTTACCCCTGGGTAGAGTAAGATATTTCTCAAGTGCATGTAGGTAAATATTCCTAGTCCTTGCTTACCTTTGAATGCTATTTAACTATTCTATGACAGAATTAGTCAAGCTTGTTTGATTTATCTAGATTCTAGATTACAGTATGTAATTACCTATACTGATGCCTAAAGTTTGAGTTAAGAAGGAGTGCAGAAAGCTAAAGTTGTAAATCTACGGTCTTACACATAATATTACATTGTAGGGCTGTTCGACCACTTGAGATGATAACACAAAGCTTGGTATCAAATGTGCCAATGAAAATGCTTGATTTTCTTAAGATATAAGTAAAATCAAATTTAAATCAAGCGATTTTTGGTGCCTCAAAATTTAGTAAAGCCATTTTTTTACACAACAAGAATTTTTTATTACTGATCTAATAAAAAATTCTTGTTCTTGCCGTTGGTGTCAAAATAAACTTTTTTGACACCAGTACACTGGCGACATTTATTCGCGCGGTCTATGAGGTCCTAAGTATATTATAATAAATATAAATTCATCTATTGTCTGTTCATTTTGACGACCTCCATGGCGCAGGGGACGCACTCGGATTCGAGTGGGAGGTCGCGGATTCGATTCCTGCCACGGGCCACTTTGGAATTTTATTATTTCTAAATTGGCTCAGGTCTGGTCTGGTGGGAGGCTTTTGCCGTGGCTAGTTACCACCCTACCAGCAAAGACGTACCGCCAAGCGATTTAGCGTTCCGGTACGACGCTGTGTAGAAACCGTTGGGGTGATATAACTTACCCCTTCCAAGTTAGTACGCTAACATCTTCGGCTGCATCATCACTTACCATCAGGTGAGATCGCAGTCAAGTACTAACTTGTAAAGCGTATAAAAAAAAATCATCTTCCGGACTAACTAAGAAGGGGTAAGTATAATAACTGGCATGGGAATCCAACCCGCGACCTCCCATTCATATCCAAACCTGCAGGGTAGTCATCAAACTCGGTCGATTGTCGATTTAACTCAGAACATCTCTAGTGAACACACACCCTAACAGTCAATCAATCAATCAATCAATCAATAAATCAAGTTTATTTGCTAAAAACATATCAAATACAGATGTTATTACAATAATATAAGCGTTTCAATGTTTCTACCATTTTAAGGCATGCAAAAGTTACAATTGAGTAGGAAGTGATCTATACAAATATAAACATAATTAATAAAAAAAGCCTTTTAATCTCGTACCTTCTTAATGAGCTAATTACATAGTATTTGGTTCGGTTAGTAACAATTTTTCTTAGACAGCTATGTTAGTTATTTTGTGATTAGTTTTATTAGTAACAATGGTTTCTTATATGGCAGTTTATTAGTAAGCGTGTGTGTGTGTGTATTTGTTCATGTGTGTGTGTGTGTATGTTTTTTTTTCCTTAAACCAAGATAATACAATATGTTGTTTTGTGTTCTTGTTATTTTTAAGTTCAACTTCCGTTACGAAATATGAGCACCCTCTAGGGTAAAGGCAAAACATAATTAATTTACCGATAATAAATTAACAACAAATTGAATTTTAGTCCTAATAAACAATAATGGATGAATTATTAAAAGTTCCACTGAATTCTGTCGTAGCAGTCATGTAAAACATGGAAACATAATTATAAATACTGCTTAGTAATAAACCATTACAGACGAATACCGACGTTAAAAGCAGCTTACGGTAACTCGACTCCTCACTGCAGCCTCACAAGTGTACAAGTGACCCACTGCCAGGATAATGACGTCATATAAATACCCTATCGTCATCGTTGTAACATATTATAAACAACTGCTGTGCTATTCTACAAAATGAAATAGCTGCCAGACAGCTGCCAACCCGAATATGGCATGCAAAATTGTACTCTATTACAACTGACAAATTCATAGATGCATAGATGTAAGCTCGTCGCTGTTTTGCAGAATAGCACGGATGTAATAATATCGTTTCAACCAACTTCAGAAGTTCAGCGTCTAAAAGAAGAATTACCAAAGGTTTTGTTTACACTATACAAGTTAATACTTGACTGCGATCTCACCTGATGGTTAGTATATGCAGCCGAAGATGTTAACGTACTAACTTCGAAGGGGTAATTAAACTCACACCAACGGTTTCTACACAGCATCGCAGCGGAACGCTAAATCGCTTGGCGGTGCGTCTTTGTTGAAAGGGTGAACCATGGCCGAAGCCTCCCACCAGACAAATTCAAAAAGTGGTATGAATTTTTCTCATGAACCAAAACCAAAATATTCCAGCAAAATAATATAGAGTTTTTTAAGAACCATTGGCACTAAGAATTAGTTTTTCATATCCGGAATTTAATTTTGCATAAAAAAAGTTACCATCATTTCGATGCGGATTTTGTATCATACTGATTTTACTAAGAAGTACAACTTTACAATCCGGATAAAAAATAAAAAAAGTAATAATTGTAGGAGTTAATGTAGAGACCGTAGTCAATAAAAAATAAAGTTTGGGTTTGATTCAGCTTGATACGGGAATCCATACATCCATGGTCATTGATTGTCCTTTCAGTGAAACTCGTATAAATACGCAGTAATGTATAGGCACAGGGTATTGGCTATAGTGACGCAGTAATGTATAGACACATGGGATGCTCTATCGCCAGTATGAGTGCTCGCTGGGCGCTGCTCGGGCACTTCATTAGGCCCAAATTAATCTGAGTAATGTCTCTCCAGACACGCCGCTCCGTGGGGTTCGTCTGATAAGGGACCTCTACCATCGGTTCTCGCTTCTCTTCCTAAACTCGCAAGCCAACTCGAACTCAAGTCAGCCTCTAGATTGCTTAAGTTTTCATCGTAATCGGAAATAAATTTTTCACGCTGATTGGTCCGCCAATTTATGAGCCCAGTAATTTGTTTTGCTATAATCCGTTAATCTAAAAGAATCTGTATGGTCCAACATGCTAAAACACCGCTCACATTTCTTCCAACAATACGCACGTTTCGTCCCGAAACCAGGTCATCATCAGGAGACGTTGACTTCACAATGCGAAATCATAGATAAATGATTTTCGTAGATGCGAAAACGTAAGTAGCGGATTATAGCAAAACAAATTACCTAATCTGTCTTGATAATTATGGATTTCAGTAAAATAATAGGTATGTGCTTCCATTCAAAATTAATCATGTCAAGATGCCCATGTAAATTAAACTTCGTGTGAATGTTTTATTTAACCTGTATTGTAATGGTTTTAATAAATAAACAACAATAATTAAATAAGAATAAACAAGGCACCCGGCGCCGGCGATATGCAATTGTTCAGTAGTGCTATTCTACAAAATGTCCATCTCTAAAACAGCTGTCAGACAGCAAGATGGCATGCAAAATTGTACTCTATTACAACTGACAAATTCATAGATGTAGAGATGCACGCTAGTCGCTGTTTTGCAGAATAGCATGGCTGGAAGAGAATCCCTCGGTTTGCAATTTTAACTGGCGCACGATTCGCGTTGAAAAAGCCAGTTTATATTATTTGAAGTCAGCGTCAAACACGTGAGATTTCTTTGTAGAGATGCCACACAAGTACGATAATATCTTCACTTGCATTGACATTTTATTTACCGTCAGGTGAGACTGAGATCGCAGTCAAGTGCTAACTCGTGTTTATAAAAGGCAGGAACGTTTTTAAAGCGAGAATTCCGTGAGTTCCCTTAGTACTCCCACATCTGCCAATAATACAAATGGGTTAGGAATAACGCGCTATCTTATCTCTGCTCTGCGAGGAGCGGAGAGCGGGCGAGGGGGGAGGGGAGGGGAGGGGAAGGTCTCTCGGAGGGATTTTTTATTGTTCTGCCTCCGAATGGACGCGCTTTGTCTTGAGGGTCGGATTGGGAACAATGCCCTATTTTGTTGCAGCCAGTACTTCAGTATGGGATTTAGGTATTAATTAGTTGGTGAATCCGAGAGAAGTTGTGACGGCCTTGTGGTTAAGAATTTGTTATCTAGATCAGAATGGTTGGGGTTCGGGAATAAAAGATAGGTAAAAGCTGACATTTAAAAAAAATTAACATGAGATTAAGGATCCAATTTCTTTAGGTACTTATTACGAATTTCAATCCAACTCCAAGCTTAATTGATGATGTTGAATACTATCGATGATGATGATGATGATGATGATGACAAGAATTCATTTATTTTCACTTGATAGGAAGTGAACATCAAGCCGAAAATGTTATACAATTTTTTTAACTCTACAAGTTAGTGCTTAGCTGCGATCTGACATGGACCCTTATTCTGTATCTCAGAACAATGAACAACAGACAGAAGGGCTGGCTAATGTTTTGCGCAACGAGTCAGCCTAGCTGTTCAACGCAGAAATGCAGCCAGTATTCTTGGCATATACCACGAGGGCAAGATTTGTATAGTAATTAAAATAAGTTAATTATAAGTTTTAACGTAACATTTTAATAATGATCAACAAGCTCATCTGACATAATATAATTTTTATTCATTGAAGGTCGCCACTAAATATTAAGCTCGTTTCACTTTATAAAGCAGCATTGTACAACGAAGAGTGATTATCACTGTAAGTGACAATTTTACAGAATAGGGGTTCCAATAGTAAGTGATGACGAAGCCTGGAGATGTTGTCGTACTTTAAGTAAACTCACACCTAACGGTTTCTACACAGTATCGCTCCGGTACGCTGAATCGTTTAGCATTGCTTCTTTTCTGGTAGGGTAGTAACTAGCAACGACCAAAGCCTCCCGCCAGACCAGACCTGAGCCAATTTAGAAATTATAAAATTCCAAAGTGGCCCGGAAATCGAACCCGCGACCTCCCACTCGAATCCGAGCATGCGCTACTGCGCCAGGGAGGTCGTCAAAAGCATGCAGTATGTAGTGGTAAGCAGCGGCTATAGCCTTCCACTAGTTCAAACCTAAGCCAATTTAGAAATTAATATAGAATTCTAAAGTAGCATATGCCGGGACTCGAACCTGTTATACTCCGAGAGCGTTACTAACTGCGTTAGAGAGGTCTTCGGTTAGTCAGTTTTTACGTGAAAATGAAAAAGCATCATCCATTTTTAAGAATTTTCAAAAAAGTGCAAAAACAAAAAGTGTCGCTCATTTTTCGTCATCGGGGTCAAGGGAGCGCTCTCAGAGCCGCCGTCTTACACCGGAGGCTCGAATCCACTGCAAGATTAAGCTAAGCTAAGCTAAAGATTAGGATGCTTGGCTGTTGGCTTGGCACGCACTTAGATTCGACTGGACAGTCGCGGGTTCGATTTGTGCCATGGGCCTTATTTTAATTTTTAGGATTAATAAATTATATCCTCATTTATGATCTGGTTGGAAAATTCGGGTGCGACTAGTACCTGAGGGGTTATCACAGGTTTTTGAACGAATTTCAAATCGACTCGCATCGCACAAACGAATCGAATGCCTTCATACATTTACAGGCAACGCCATCTTTTGACAGCCGCATGTCAGTGACTGTTCGCACACGACTCGCATTAATGTAAGCATAGTGTCGTCCGCGCGTTCGTATGCACGAACATTTCCAAACATGTCCGCAGGCGAAGTGATGTTGCAGCGAATTTTCAAAACTCAAAATATCTTTATTTCACATAGGCCTAACATACAGGCTCCTGTAAAACCTCATTATGATATATTTTTTTTTTTTTTTTAATTTATATTTGTCACATATGCATAGCGATAACTTTATACATGCATAGCGTCGTGTGCGAAGGGGGTTACGTTGGACAGCGTAGGTACCTACTTATACGAGCGGCGGCATCGTTTGACATCAAAGGCGACCCAAATTTGACGGACAGAATCTTTTTAATCTGTGACTATAAAAAATATCGGCTAGCGAGATATAGCGTCGACTATAGTCCACAGTTACTAGCAAATAACTTGGCAAGATTCGTTAGATACGTAAAAGACGCTCTCTCTCTCTCTATAGACAGGATCCAAGCGCTCTATTGGTCGGTCGTTGACTGTTGTTTCTCTCTCACTAGCTGCACGAAGAGCACTTTTCCCCCACCACGCTAATAACTTTACCACTATCGCATCGCTTCGCTACGTCGCTGGAAAGCAGGCTAGCCCTCGTCGCTCACGAGAGGGCGTGAGGATGTAATTTGGGCGCTCACCGTCACCGCTTTCGCCCACTTCTCTGTTAAACGGCCACTGAGATTCGTGTCAACATGAAAATTAACTGCTACGTAATGTTCACGTTAGTCACCTGCAGCCTTAGCCATGTAGCTTTTCTACAATAGCTATAGAAACTTGGCTACCGCTCATTCCATAACTGTACGAACGAAATCCAAAATAATCTGATTTGGGGATATTTGTGATGTCTCGTGGCGAACCACTAGTCTATTATATCTGAGCTGAGTTGTTAATGCAAGTTTCTGTACCTACTATAGAGTCGACATGCTTCGAATAAACGAAACGGATTTCGTCAAAACGGAGAAATCCGTTCCGTTTATTTGAAGCGAGTCGGCTAGAAAGTTGGTCAAAAACCTGTACTAACCCACGTATAATATAATCTTAGTAATTTATTGGTATAAATTTAAATATGAATCAAAATTTCACTCGCGGCGGGTCTCGAACCCACGTCTCCCAGCTATCGCGTCTGGGTGCTCAACCAACTGAGCTACGCAAGTACTGTCACACTACGACGAAATTTGGATGCATATTGTTTTTCGTTGTTAGGCGTTCTTAGTTTGAATTTATAGGAATACCTTTAAACGAGCAATTCTTGTATATGTATATATATATATATATTTCTATATAATCCGAATCTCGGAAAGGGCTCGAACGATTTTCATGAAATTCAGTATACAAGGGGTTTCGGGGGCGATAAATCGATTTAGCTAGGATACATTTTTAGAAAATGTCGAATTTGCCAAAAAAAAAAAAGGCTTCCACTGCCATCTATTGGCCAATAGTTAAACTACCGAGCGAAGCTCGTTCACCTAGATATTAGGTATAAACTGAGCAATTTACGAGTATTCTTATAAATTAAAATATGCATCAAAATTACACTCGCGGTGGGACTCGAACCCACGTCTCCCAGCTATCGCGTCTGGGTGCTCTCATACGAACTGAGCTACGCAAGTACTGTCCTATCACGACGAAATTCGGATGCATATTGTTTTTTAGGCGTTCTTAGTTTTTTATTTATAGGAATAAATTCCTAAGTGTTAATAAATCTGAGCAGTTATAAAAATTGCACCATCATGTACCGCAGACGCAGAGTCCCAGATTAAGTTCCGGTGAAGGCAATTCGTATTCACGCCGCGTCGCGCGCGACGGGACGGGTGGTAGGTCACAGGTCAGATAATACGCTGTTATTTTACTAACTCCCGCAGAATTACGAGCGACGGCTGAAAAATTACCGCGCTAGCGAAAATTACATGGAACAGTTTGCCTAATATTGAATTCATGAAAATTATATTTGTGTCATGATTTAATTTTAATCTGTGTACTGCTACAAGTTTATTTCTTTATACTCTGTAGTAATATTGACTTCCATTTTGAGACCACAGAATACTGGCCAATCATAACGTTTCCCGCTAAAACGAATTAAAAAAAAATAAAGCGGTCGAAAAAACGATAATGTATTGGGAGATGCTTGAGTGGAGCGAATTATGTAAAGACTAGTATTTACCCGCGGCTTCGCCCGCGCCATTTAAGAACAAAGTTAAATATTCAAGAATTAAACTACTCTGCTAAGTATACTTTATATTATAGTGTTTTTACACACTTAGGAAATTATTCCTATAAATTTAAATATATATATAGAATTGATGAGAACTTATTTTTATGACCTATTTACAGTTTTCAGTGTGGATTACAGTTTTCAGTGTCGATACGGAGTCTAGAGTATTTATGACCTACTATTACGGGTTCCAGTGGTATGTATTCACTATTGAGTCAAAGTATTTATGACCTATTGACGGTTTCGAGTGTATGGAGTCTAGGGTTCAACATATTATATTGTGAGTAAAGTTACGTATACGTATGTTGTGAAACAGTGAGAATTTACACTTTTAATGCAATCCCACAGGAATAGGTTTATTTTTCCGGGATAAAAGGTAGCCTATGTCACTCTCTGAGTCTTGAACTATATCTGTGCAAAAAATCAGGTCGATCCATTGCGTGGCTGCGGCGTGATTGACGGACAAACAAACCAACAAACTCACTTTCACATTTATATATTAGTAGGGATAGGGATAGGGATATACGCCATTGCATTGTAATACTAGAAATTAACAAATAAATGACAAAGTTATGTTATACTTAAAGAATTAAGCTGTTATTTGTAATACGAGATATCGACATATGAAATAAAGTGTATGACGTGTACGTTGGGATTTAATTTATTATAATTGTGTACCTTTTTCAACGAACAAATAAAAAATCACAAGTAAAAAATCCAATCTAATCTTTCTAATATACAATTCTCTTTTCTAACCAAAGTCCTCTAAAACTTCTTGAACTTTATGAAATTTTTTGTCTTCGTTCGATAGGTCTGAGAATAATTGGTCGTAAGCTATTTTTATACCCGTAAATGGCAAAACAACGTTAGCCCGGTCAGCCAGTAAAACTTAAGGATTTCGCATTCAGTGGGATTTGAACCCGGGTCAATTTATAATTATATCAATTGACCACGAGTACTCACTGCCCAGTGACGAAATTGATAATGATTTTTTTAAACTGAATTCCATAAAATTAATATAGCATTAGAAAAGTAGTTATATGCACAAAAAAGCCGCTACAACTCTAAGTGTAGGTATACTAACATATTTTTTTATTTTTTTTGTACGTAAGTACGAGTATGTTGTGACTATGACAGAAAAAACAACAAAACTATTGTTATAACACAGGTATCGAAATTTGAACGTAACTAACTAATTTCAGCTATCTGCACATCTTCGCACTATAACTTAAGCTCTAATATTTTGAGCTTATTAAAAAGTACAAAATCCTTAAAAACGGATCATTGTTCAAGTATTTACAAAGCCCAGTTCTGAGGGCATAAATATTCAAAATTAAACCCGGGAATGCTTGTAGTGTTTTCATAGGGGTGGGTCTTTCAGACCCTATAAGGTAAGCGGAGGGTTAACAAGCTTATAATATTTCTTTTTCTCCGGAGACGATTAGTAGAATAAAGTCGTTAAATTCGAATCAAACGCCAGCACGTGACGAAGTACAATGGAAGTCGAGAGAAAAGAAAATGGATAAATTGAGAAAAAAGTGGGAAAAAATTGGGAAAATATAATTTCCTTATTGAGTGAGTTCCCGAGTGGGGAAATATTTGATTGCACTCGTTTTATTGTCGTGTAGTGGCAATCGGCGCGGAAAATCGGGAATTGAATAATGGGTGTACTGTTTCCCCTCCCGCCCTCTGTACTCAATCTCCTGCGTCTATACTTACATTTAATTGTCTCAACTTCCTTTAGTATCATACAATTGGGCATAGACAGCTAAGTAGTCAAGTGTGGGTTGGTAGGCTTCTCATACTTTTGAGAATTTGTAAGGAATTCACCATGCAAGTTTCCTAACGCCGTCTTTCTTCATTGTTACACATTTACATTTAGTTTCCTAAAACGTATTTAGCTTCGAAAAATCAGAGGTGCTCGGGAATCGAACCTCCGATCTTATGAGAGGAAGAGGTCTACCACGGTTACCACTACTATTTCACAGCTATTTGACATAACAAAATCAAAATATTTATTCTTTCACGTAGGCCTAAACTGCAGGCTCTTATGAATGTCAAAACTCTATCGCCACGTTCGGAAAGCAGTGTTGCACCGAGAAGAAGGGGCACCAAACTCGGCAGTTGCTCTAAAAAAAATTATAACTGTGTTTTCAATATTATTTTGAACAATATAGATTTTATAACAGCATATCGTTAAGTAGACGAAATTTTTGTCTATTACATTAGCTTATGTCAAATCAGTGCCAGATTTACAGAAGTGACAGAGAAGAAATAACATGTTTTCCGCACTTGAATCAAAATGTACTATTTTATGAGCTTACCTAAACATTTTTTGTTCTAATTAAGATTCAAGTAGCAAGCACAATAGTAAATTTGAACGGGGGCCCGACTTCCGCCGCAAATACAGTACGACAAGGCTATCTTAGCGCGTGGCCAAAATTAGAACTAACGCCTCTATCTTGTGATGCTGTTTGATAGTTCGCTCAGTTGGTAAATCGCTATTGTATGTTGTGTTATTGTTGCTTCATTTTTACTAAAATAAAACTAAAATTGAGGTAAAATTGAGGAGATTTTATTTTCTGACTGCCTTTGTTATATAACAACGCCCTCCTTTCAATGTCATTCAAGTGCCAAGAGAGCCTTGTCGGACTGTACCCGTGCTCTCCAACTCGAAACAAAAGTCAATTCTCCCTAAGTAATTGACATGTCGGTTACAACATCTTCCTTCCCTTACACACTTAAGAAAACAGAAAGAGATAGGTATATTTTACTCGTACATGCAAAAAAGAACTCTGTCGTCCGGGTTTTCAAAGATCAAAATCGAATGCATAGAGTTCATTTTTCAGGTATCGCGAAATGCAATTCCTATGTTGGGAAAATCGAGGAAATTAAAATAAAAAAGCACGCACGTTCGTTGAGGCTTGCGTCTGAAATATTTTCAAGTGTACGATTGTTTTGAAAACGATGATATTCGCAGTACTTAATAATTGTATATGTAGTTGCACTAATATTGTTTGGGAAAGAGTTGTGGCCATGTTTTTTTGGGTGAATCTACTTTCGGTAAAATTATTAAGGATTGCCTGAAGGATGAAAAAGGATGTGTATAACAATTTTCGACATTTTGCGATGAGGTGCCCGTTGTACAATTGGTAGATGCCCCAGCCGCGATAGCTGAAGGTAGGGGGTTCAAATCCCATTCGCCTAGAAGGTAATATAGAGTAAAGGGCACAAATATTCTACATTAAATTTCCAGTCTAAAAAACATATTTAGAAAGATATAAATTAATACTCTATGGGCTAAATAAGCTTCACAAAAAATATTTATTTTTAAACCACAATTTTAACAATAAAAGCAGTTATAATGGGTTACCCGTAGAAGATAGGTATATGCTATCGCGACTTTTTTTTACAGAATTTGATACGTTCTTTAATATTGTAAAATATTGTTTTATAGTCAATTCGCTTAGAATTTGCCGTTACAAGTATGTACATGCGCACGATCGGCGTCGTTTGATGTCGTCGGTGTTCTCAAAGGATATCATAACTCCCTAAAAAAGAAAATATAAAGAAAAAAAATAATAGTTTTTAGAATTCTTTATACATTCAATCGAGACTCGGGGGATAAAGCTAGTTGCAATACAAAACATGAAGTACCCACCAGGGAATATTTTTTAGTTTTGGTTTGAAAAGGCAACTTTAGTTTGAAAAGGCAGCCCTCCGCTGCAGTCGATAAAATGTACAAAACGCTTGCAGCCACTAATTAACGTATCTGGAGTGTTGTACCGTTTGTTAGTTCGTGTATTGATTTACTGAGCCCTTAATAGCTTGTAATGCTCGCCGATCCAATGGGTATGTAGTAACAATATCAAGAAGCCATTGCGAGCGTTCGCTAGAACCACTCAATGATAAAATAGAATTAATAGAACGGCTTTTCAGATCATTTGTTTAAGTTTTTAATTGTGAACAATATTATTATGAATGTAATTACTTTTTAGACACGTTCCTTTTCGGACGGTAACCCGTAGTAGACTAGCCGAAATAAAATGTTTTTTTTTTTTGGAAACGTTGCAGTTTTAATCAAAATTTCGAAATCATTTCAAATAAAGTTGGCTTCGAACGAGAAGAACTGTTCAATCTAATTTTAAAACAGATGGCGCCACAGTTTTGCCTGAGAACTGAACGAATTTTCATCAGAGCGAGACAAAGCTCACGTATTTCAATGGCAAGAGTACCCAGGCGCAACAGTAGGGGGGGACGCGGGTTCAAATCGCAGGCCCGTATTCTGTATCTCGGTGCCTATCACAGAATGATAGCCACTGGCATATGTTTTTTGTCCATTGAACGTTTGCTATGAAATAAAAAAAAATTTTTCCGTAGCAAAACTTCAATGGATGAAAAACATTTGCCAGTGGCTGCCATTGTTTGATAGGCACCGAGTTACAGAATAGGTACGCAGCGAAAATCTTTGATATCTATAAATATTTAAATTTTAATTAAGTTTTTTTCTAAATAAAAGAATTATACATGTTTATTTGCGATTATGAGTGGATATTACCTACTGTCCGTTCTAGAACAATGTGTGATATATAATTTTTTTGAGTTGAGGCTAAAAGTTTTGTCCGCTCTGTGTCGCGCAGTGTCCTCGAGGCACTAGACACGGCACTGTATAATTGGACGCCCTCTGTCGGTCGCTGTCGGGAACTAATTGATTTCGTTACGATTGACGGTTGACATAGTTGACGTAGTTTAAGCTCAGGTTCTTGAAAAAGACGGTTGCTGTTAAAATCTCTCTAGTTTCAACGCCTTATGGACACGGGTCTGCAGAATGAAAAGTGGTATATATAGTAGACGCTATTGAATGGAAGCAGGCGTTATTTTGCGGAAATCCATAATTAGCAGGACTGATTAATTTGTTTTGCTATTATCCGCTACTTGAAAAGATTCTGTATGGTGCAATATGCAGGAATACCTTCCACATGAAACACCACACACAATTTTCTATCACTTTCTTCGACGCACGCTTCGTCCCGAAATCGTAGAGATCTACGATTTCGCATTGTGAAGTTAACATCTCCTGAGGATGTCCCGGTGTCGGGACGAAACGTGCGTCGAAGAAAGTGATAGAAAATTGTGTGTGGTGTTTCATGTGGATGGTGTTCCTGCATATTGCACCATACAGAATCCTTTCAAGAAGCGGATAATAGCAAAACAAATTAATCAGTCCTGCTAATAGTAGACGCTGTCTGAGGGGGTTGGTTGGTTATATACATACACGCCCCTTTAAGAACATTATGGTTAAACTCTTCAGGTAAAGGTTTTATGAAAATTCATATCTGTCGTGGTCAAATTAATAATATACTAATTTTTTTTACAGTTGATTAATTGTCCGATGGGCAGAAATGATAAGGTCTAAAATAGAGCGCGCTTGCCTAGAAAATGCCTCTTTACTCTTCTCTTGAAGGCACCCAGATTGTACTTGGCTGGGAACACGGAAGCTGGAAATGCATTCCACACCTTAGCGGTTCGTATGAGAAACGTGGAAGAAAAACGTTTCGTTCTAGTATGCTGGACATAGATTTATAAAAGGTCGTCGCTCGCGCTCCGACTAGATAGAGCCCTACCTAACAACGACAGCTCCGTGAGTGCGGCAACTTTTTTTGTAGTGTAAGTAGGTCTATTTGGTATGGTGCGCGTATGTTAGAGTGCGTGTAGCGACGGCTCGGGTCTGTCAATTTTGGCAGAGTATTTTATATGCAGCACTTTTGAAGTCAAGGGCGACCTCTTGGACCTCTATGTTTAACGCCTTATGGACACGGGTCTCTAGAATGAAAAGTGGTCTATAGTACACCACGCTATCTGAGTGGGTTGATGGCCGGTTCCCAATTTTCTATTTATCTTCCATTTGCCCTACTATATATAAGTTATGACAAGTTTCTATCTCTAGTACGGCAAACCATGGATAGATTAAATATGGGAAATCACCATAAGAACATTATGGTTAACTATTCAGGTAAAAGTTGTATGAAAATCCATATATCTGTCGTGGTTTAACGGTCAAATAAAATCCATACTAAACTCATATTTTGTTGTGTGGATCTACATTAATTAAATTCTAATATTTACAATATTAATATTTAAAATATTAGAATTTAAATGTAGATCCTGCATCAAATCAAATCCTTGGGAATGAATGAACTGCTGTAATTATAATAGTTCAATTAGTTTCATGAAGTGGTGATAACAGAAAATAAAACCCGGCCGAGTTTGTTGTGGGCTTCTTCTCAGTGCAGGGCGCGTTGGAACCCTCGTAAACTTAGCTTTAAGTCGACTTGTCGTTATCACCATACGCGAAAAATATCATGATGACGTTTTACAAGCGCCTGTACGTTAGGCCTATGTGAAATAACGGAATTTTGAATTTTTTTTTTACTCGCTTACTTTTACACGTTCGTGCGTCAATGCGTCTCTTGCAGGCCGTAAAATTATAGTACTATTACTGATTCACAAGAGCCTGCAATGTTAGGCCTATACGAAATAAATGATTTGATTGTACAGGGTGATACACTATACAGCGTGCGCTGTTCCGTGCGGCGCTGTAAATAAATGCGGCGATATATCTCGCGCTATATAAATGCCCACATTCAATCAGTGGCCAGTACTGCGCTATAGAACCGAAGAATATAGTAAAAAGTGACGACTGACCACTCAAAAATAGCTATCAGGAAAAACTTACTAACTGACTGGTCTTTTAACGTGGTTCTGCCAAACTAGCCCGTGTAATTTACATTTGGTTACATCATTATCATAAGCCAACTTCCTGAAATTGAATTTTAGCGATCCACAATCGAAAAGCTTTCGTATTAAGTGCTGATTTCTTTAAATCTGGTCTAAGTCCAGTCCATCCCTTTATATCGTCCAACTATTTGTGTCTCTGACAACCTGGGAGAAAATCTATATGCCTATATGTAGTTCTATGGTTCAAATGTAAAGCTTTCTTATCAGGGCACCAAAATTATGAAAATCTACTATCCCTTTTAAATTAATACTAGTCTTCACAAAAAGTGCTATATTTTTTTAACCTTAACATTGTAAAAGCAATAGCAAACAGTTTAAATACACTTAATTTAGAAATTTTGAATCAGATTTGGTACCATTTAAAAAGGGAATGTCACTAAAATCTAAACATATTGATTCCGGCTTCATATAAACTGCACACAATCCTTCTATCAATTTCCTATAGTCTGTGCAAATAATGTAAATAATTCTAAATTCGTCGATCGCAAACAGCGGCGGGTAATTTAGTTGACACAATTATCGCGAGCCGCTCCTGAATTCGCCATGACTCTACACGCGAGCACCATCGAAATGTGCGCAGCATTAATTATTGATGCGAGCTCAGAGACCGCAGGACGTAGGGTAAACGCGCCAAAAAGACATGTACAATTTTTAAATATAACGGCATAAAAGACTTTAAGCAATTTTTGGTGACAGGTTGAAAACTATAAAGACAATTACTTACTTTACAACTTAAAGGTCAGGTATTTTACGTCTTTAATATACATTTACTCTGAAACACGATTGGATAAAATTTTCTCTATAGAATCTTCTCGCAAAAGTTGCTCCAAAATCTCAACTCTCTCATTTTTATCGCACATTTTATTGAATTGAATTAAAATGTAGAAACAGTAATGTGTCGGTAATAGTAATATCCAATTAATTAATTAGAAAAACCGACTTCAACTGTCATCAAACTGCTGTTGAATACACTCTTTCCAATTAAAAATTTAAGACTTATATGATTTTCTAATGGATATTCACCAGAACTTGACTCAATTGAAATGGGACCACACGGGAAGCGTCAGCTTTCTAATAAAAAAAAGAATCATCTAAATTCCCCCAGTCAAAAGTTATGAGATAACAAGCATAAAAGAAACATATAGTCGAATTGAGAATCTCCTCCTTTTTTGAAGCCAGTTGAAAAGACCAAGTGCCGAGTTCCAAGCCCGATCTTCTCAGTTCAAATACTGCTTTCCTAACATGGCGGTAGAGTTTTGATATTTCATAAGTGCCCGTATTTTGAGCCTATGTGAAAATAAAGATTTTGATTTCTATTTATCGTGTAAAACTGTATAGGTGGTCGGCGATAGTGCATTCACCCTATAATAAATACAAATTGGTTAGCATTTGATGATCGAACTTGGATAGGTATTTACTGTGTACACACACACACGATGCGTAAACACATTACGCATCGTGTGTGTGTGTGTGTGTGTGTGTGTGTGTTTTGTCGCGACTGTTGTTTTAGCTGTGAATTAATTTAGCTACTAATTACTATTATTAGTAGTCCGTACAATCGTGTAATTCACCTTGCAAATTATCTAGACATTTTAATACGCTAAAAAATTAAATCAAAATGTTTATTCGTTCACATAGGCTTGCATAGACCGAATGGCGTAGCGGTAGCGATCCTGCCGTCTGCGTCGGAGGTCGTGTGTTCGATTCCCACTACTGGTCAAAATGTTTCTGTAATGAACATGAATGTTTTCCAGTGTCTAGGTAGTTTTATATAATATTGTCTTTATGTACGAGTATACTAAAAACGTATTATGTCGCTTATTTAGTGCCCATAACATAAGCTATCACTTACTTTTGTCTAGATTGCGATGTTTGTAATATCCTTATATATTTGTTTATTTATTTTAAGTGTTTATTTATTTTTTATAACTGCCTCGTAATAGTATGAGCATATTCGCGGGTTTAATCCCCAGGTGCGGGTTGTACAAATAAATAGTTATTACTAGCCTGGAATTTGGAAATTGGTTGTTTCTCGCCATGCCTCGGAAAGTACGTTAAACCGGCCATCTTGCACCTGATATCACTCGGATTATGGGAGAGTGGGAATAGAGAGTGCATCGCTGTTTGTACAAACATTTGTGATGGAAAACTTGTACAGAGATTTTTCCATAGCTGGATGGTAGTTGTAGTTTCTTGTGAATATATTATAATGTTCCAAGAAGTAAGTTAAGTACCCGGATATTGAACCCCCGACATTCTGTTGTGGACGTTTCAACCAATGGGCCATAAGTGCTTTTTTAAGTTTAGCATAATTTTATAGCGTTTCCATGCATCGGGGCATATTGCATTTTCGCAAGCCTTCACTTCGCAAGAATCTTAGCTGGAGTCGACGGTTTTGCAATTTAAATAAGTGTACCTAAGCACAGGCCCTTAACTTAGCTCTGAGACTCACTGCATAATAGTTTACCATTTTTACCGATAGTAAAGGCTAACAAAACTTACCTTTGCCCAGCAGTGCTATTCTACAAAATTTCCATCTCTGAAACAGCTGCCAAGCCGAAGATGGCAAGCAAAATTGTATTCTGCAAATAATTTCAGTTCGCTCGACAACCATGCGACACTAGCGCTGCATTGGTGGTAACGGGAGATGTAGAAAACTTCAACTTGTCTTATTTGTATGAAAAATGGTACTTATTATGAAATTCTAATGTCCCAGGGTAAAAGTAACTGCCAAAAAATGGGAAATGCTTTCCAAAAAACCAACTTCAAATGCCACTACAAAGAGTGAAATAATTTTTATTTAAATTTTAGGTACCTACACCAATTCGAAGTCGGGCAATGTTTCATACAATCCCTAACTTACTTGATGTGCGAAGAAATGACGAAGTCATAGACAATCGCCCGACTTCGAATTGGTGTAGGTACCTAAAATTTAAATAAAAATTATTTCACTCTTTGTAGTGGCATTTGAAGTTGGTTTTTTGGAAAGCATTTCCCATTTTTATTTTATACTTTTTAGTGGAAAACTATAAAATGCACAAGGCGTTGTAAAATACCCAAATCGCTTGAGGTGTGTTCATAAAATCTGAAGAGATACCTCAAATTCACCAAGATCCCATCATCAGACCCTGACTTGATGACTTTAGTCATCAAATCAGTATCTGGTAGCATATGCACCAGTAACTATAAAAAATACCCAACTCGCTTTAAGTATACTAGCAAAATTTGAAGAGTTCCCTCGATTTCACCAAGATCCCATGATCAGATCCTGACCTGATGACCATAGGACAACTTGGAAAATATTACTCTTTCTAATAATACTCAAATAGTTTCATGTGTCCATACAAAATTTGAAGAGTTCCCTCGATTTCTCCAGGATACCATCATCAGATCCTGACCTGATTAAAATGGGACCATCTGGAAACAAAACCCTCTTAAACAAAAAAAGAATTTTTCAAATCGGTCCACGCGTCTTCGAGTAATCGGTGAACATACATAGATAAAAAAAAAAAAAAAAAAAAGATTCCGACGAATTGAGAACCTCCTCCTTTTTTTGAAGTCGGTTAAAAAATATGACTTTTATAAAAATCGATGCAGTAAAATGACGTTTCGTTTTTACTAAAATCCATTAATTCTCCTATATTATGTCACAAAAATAACTTACAATATTATAAATGACGACCTGGGAGGTCGCGGGTTTGATTCCCGCCGCAGGCCACTTTGGAATTTTATAATTTCTAAATTGGCTCAGGTCTGGTCTGGTGGGAGGCTTCGGCCGTGGCTAGTTACCACCTTATCAGCAAAGACGTACCGCCAAGCGATTAAGCGTTCCGGTGCGATGCTGTGTAGACACCGTTGAGGTGACTGGGGTAGTCACAGTTCCAAGTAACTATACGTTAACATCTTTGGCTGCATCATTTACCAACTTTACCAGCAAAGACGTACCGCCAAGCGATTAAGCGTTCCGGTGCGATGCTGTGTAGACACCGTTGAGGTGACTGGGGTAGTCACAGTTGCAAGTAACTATACGTTAACATCTTTGGCTGCATCATTTACCAACTTTACCAGCAAAGACGTACCGCCAAGCGATTAAGCGTTCCGGTGCGATGCTGTGTAGACACCGTTGGGTTGACTAGGGTAGTCACAGTTCCAAGTAGGTACGTTAACATCTTTGGCTGCATCATCACTTACTATCAGGTGAAATGGCAGTCATGTACTAATTTGTATAGAGCAAAAAAAATTAAGAAATGTGCCCACCATTCGGTTGTCAAGTGAAATATTTATCATTATTGAGAAATGCACGTTTTCCTCGGAATTTACTGTAAAACGAAATTGATGAGAGCAAAACCCAGCTGTTAATAATAGTTAAATTAACTTGCTCTTTAGGAACGGCTTTTAAACACTGAACTTCCAAAGTACTCTAGTACGGGTTCTGAAAATTTCTCAAAAAACGACACACTCACGAAAACGAAAATCGAATTTGGAACCTAGTGAAAATGTTAATGCTTACCACTAAAACCATCAAAGCTATTCTGATATCCATGTAATGTCAACACAGAACATCGTCAAAACAGTCTTTGCTTTGTGTAACTTAGGGCGCTAGAAAGGAGCTTTGTTCAGGCGTCAGAGTTCGCTCACAAGCAAGCTGAGCAAGCTGAGCAAGTCTGCAATAGGTATAGATCAGCCGCAAATTCCTGCAAGCGTCTCGGGATCAATTAAGGAGCTCCAAAGTCTGTCTATGCTCTATACAGCTATTACAGAAGGTGTTATAAAAGAGTTTCACACTGGATACTTTTTACGGTAACGGGTACATGACACGAAGAAATCTTTAGGGATAATATTTCAACCCAATAGCGAAGGCATAGCTATATAACAAGAGAAAAAGCATAGGTCGTGGCACTTAATATCAACTTTATAATTTTTTCGTAGTATTTCCGGAGCTCTGAAAATTTACTAAGGGCTGATTTTCCAATCACCAGATAAACTATCTGAGCAATATATTTGAAAAATATATGCCATATAAAAGATGTCAAAACGTCATATTTATTCCTTAGGGCTAATTTTTCAGTCGCCAGCTAAACGTTAACTAAAGAATAAATATGAAGTTTTGACAGATTTTGTATGGCATATGTTTCAAATTTATTCCTCAGATAGTCTATCTGGCGATTGAAAAATCGGCCCATAGAAGAAAGACTGCTGCTTATTAACCTGAATCCTGTTCAGTTAAAATTAGCATCTTTTGTGACTTCTTATTGGCATAAGATTCTGTGAATCAATGTCGCCATCAAAGAACACTCGGTATTTTTTTGTTTTCAATGTGTATTTGGTACTTACTGAGGAAAGAGTTTGACGTGAAAGCTCCATCAGGTACTTTTCTGCGGCAGCGTCAGCCGTTGTCAGTGTGAGGCTGCCTTTAGCGGTGGCGGTGCTAATGTTGTGTAGCAGCACACGTCGATAAATCGTTGTAGTTTGAAGCGTTACAGGCATTTAGTGACTTATGATGTGGCTTCAGATTAACAGAATAGCCATATCTAAGAAAAATATACCCACTTATTAAACAGTAACATACATTCTCATATTCGTGTAAAGTCGGCAAAATATCTCGCTGCCCTTGGTACAATAAAACGTGTAAACACGCTGCCTGTTACTCTCTTTGTCGCACTTACGGCCTTTACATATCCTTTATGGTAAAACAATTTTTGCCAGGTCAGCTAATTCTATTATAGGTACATATTATCTACTATGATATTGTGTATAGGGTTTAATTTTGCATACTTATCTTCTTTCTTTCTCACTCCGGTAACTGGTTTCCTTCACCGCTAAGTTTAACAAACGCATATACTCATAATTCCGAAATTCAGATTTGTATCATATTGTAAGTTGTAATATACAGTTACTGATGTACCAAGTAGTAAGTAAAATCCAAATAATAATGGCTGCAACACAAGAACGTCCGCCCAATAAAAGCATAGCCGCTTGTGGATAGTTAAGGAGTTATGGAGTATGAAATCGCTCCGAAGCAATCTTACAACTTCGACCATTAGGACGGCTCGCAACTTGTGATAATATTTTAGTTGTACCGAATTGACCCGGGGCGAATCTAACTATCAGTGTTCTGAGGGATTAGTATCGGTTTTTGTACAAAGAACATGGGCAGAAATGTACACCAATAAAGTTTAGCGTCTAGATGTAATATTTATTACAAGACGATTCTAATAAATAACAGAATTTTTTCAAGGTATCACCGGTTATTGTAAAGGACGGGTCAAAAAATAAAATATTTAAAGAAATTCAATTGATACTGATAGGTTCCGTTTCCACATTCCTGACTGCTAGTGTTGCCGGATGCCAAACTTTTCCACTTTTATGCTCCATCTTTTTGACGATCGGTCCACTTTTATACGAGAACAACATGTAACAGACTATAATTAAGAAAAACCTATTTTCAAGTAGGTACTACGTAAATTCTTAGATCAGACTGTAGAATACAAGACAATAATAACTGTGTCAAAATTCAAATTCAAAATTCAAAAATTGTATTCTTTCACAAAGGCTAACTTACAGGCTCTTGCGAAACGTTAAGACTCTACCGCCTCGTTCGGAAAGTAGCACTGCACCGAGAAGAACGGGCCAGAAACTCGGCACTTGCTTTTTTTTAAAAAATAAATATAAATGTCGATTTCTATCGTTCTTTTTTGCATTTTATTTTATTCGAATATATTTACATAAAAAGATTAAATTAGTTTAGGGGTTTCCATTGCGTTGGAGTAAAACTGAATATTATTTTTCCGTGTGAGCCAGTCTCACTTAAATAAACTGTTTGAATATTTGTGATTTTGTAATTCAATATTAATTTATTAACTCAATTAGATTTTTCTTTCAGTTAATTGGAGTTTTTTAATTCCGGCATCTCGCAACATTGTCCGACAGCTACATGATGGCTACATGGTCTCAACTGTCGACATTGACAAATTCTGGGACAAGTGACAAGTATTTATCAAAGAGTATATAGTGTATTGTCTATGCTCTCAGATGCTTCATGGCGGAGGTCGCAGTTGTTATAATACTCAGATACAATATTTTGAAAATAAATATTAATTTTTCTCCACTTTTTTGTAGGAAAAATCTTTTAGCATTGAGTTCAGGCTTGCAGGTCCAACCAAAAAAATATTTTTTCATTTATAGTTGCAATAGCGTAACGTGACCGAAAGCGATGTATGGGCCCGCACCATTGTTCTTTAGAATCGACTCGCATCGCAATATCGAATCGAATACCTCCAGCCAGACAGCGCCATCTATTGTCAGCCACATGTCAATGATTGTCCATAGATGGCGTTGTCTGTAAATGTATGGAAGGATTCGATTCGATTGTGCGATGCGAGTCGACTCGAAATTCGTGAAAAAAACTGTACTAACACCACGGCATTGGAGATGTTGGCTTTTGAACATTTAAGGTTTCTTGCAACAGGTGTAGTTGTTAAATTGATTTTAGATATTATTAAAATAATAATAGCTTTTCAAAGAGAATACTGATTGCGTCAGTGTTTTGGACATTATGCGAATATCAATAAATATATTATAAATAAATAAATATATATATCTAGTAATCTGGCCCCGAAGTAAGGGACAGGTTCTGTTATTATTTCCTACTAGATTTTCCCGCAGCTCCACCCGCGTAAAATTTTCCGCAGAAATCGTACATGAATAATAATAGTAGTCATGAGTTTACACAAGGCAGGTATAACCTAATCTATTACGAATTTCAGCAAAATTAATTAAGCGCGAAAGAGACTATACACCATACACTCCGAAAAATTTCACCCTTTTGAATATTAGATACTAAAATTAGAAAGTCAAACTAACAGATTATTGTATTTGATCACAAACTTCATAAGAACAACAGGCAAGAGCCTAGCAATCAAAATATACAGATTTCGGTGCTCTGTTGATATTATTGTCAGAGGTCGATTCTATTATTCTTCGGAAGTTCACGACTTCGAGCACTTTATCTCGGAATAATGCGTTGTTGGTAATTTACGAAATTAGAATTCGCGGAGCCGGCGCGGGCGGGCGGCGCGGGCGGGCGGGCGGCGGCGCGGACAAAGCCGGCGTCTTATCAAATGCAAATATTGGGCGGACGAGGGCCTTCGACTCAAAGGGAGCACAACTTTGTTTGTGTTTCTATTGTGTTGTGATTATTGACGACCTAAAGGTACTTGTAGTACCTTTAGATTTGATGCCGTCCTATCGAATTCGACCTCCCTGGCGCAGTGCGCGCTCGAATCATGGAGATCGTGGGTTCGATTATCGTGAAGTACTTCTATAAAATGTACGATTCAATCTAAATTAGATCAGGGGAGGCGCTGGCGCTTCTTATTTTAGCGGTGCAGAGGGCAATTGGGAAATTTCCCTCCAGGCAGGTGTTGTGCCTGGGGACCGCTTGTGATCCGAGCGTGTGACGTCAGAAGTTGTATTTATAGAACGCTCGTCGAATGCTCTGTCAGCGTGTGCTATTGCGCTGGTGACGCCATCTATCGTCAGCTATCGAAGACCGCTACAGTATTAAAACATATACTAACCCCTCTTGTCTGGTGGGAGGCTTCGGCCGTGGCTACAGATAAATTGTGAAGCGATTTCGCGTTCCGACGCGATGTCGCATAAAAACCGTTAGGAGTTGCTTAGTTCTTACTCCTTCCAAGTTAGTAGTAATATCTCGATTACACTTATCATCAGGTAGACCTATCACTTACAATCCCCACGCTGTTGGTCCGACTTTAACAATTGCGGTTTCTTATGAATACGAGGTTTTAAATCAGGGGTGTCAAACTGAATTTCTTAAGGGGCCATCTTAAAGATTTAGACCGTGTTAGCGGGCCAGAGACCAGTCTTTTTAACCGACTTCTAAAAAGGAGGAGGTTCTCAATTCGTCGGAATATTTTTTTTTATGTATGTTCACCGATTACACGAAGACGCGTAAACCGATTTGGTCCCATTGTCATCAGGTCAAGATCTGATGATGGGATCCTGGAGAAATCGAGGGAACTCTTTAAATTTTGCTAGTAAACATGAAGCGATTTGGGTATTTTTTATACTTACTAGTGCATTTGCTTGCAGATGCTGACTTAATGACTAAAGTCATCAAGTCTGGTTCTGGTGATAGGATCTCGGAAAACTGTGGGAACTCTACAAATTTTATAAGCACACTTCAAGCGATTTGGGCATGTTTTACAATGCCCTGTGCATTTGTTGTTTTCCACTAAAAAGTAAAAAATTAAATAGAAAATTCTTTTCTAAAAAACCGACTTCAAATGCCTCTACAAAGAGTGTAATAAATTTTAATGTAGGTACACCGATTCGAAGTCGGACAATTCGTAAAATCACAGACCTTTGTATTAATCGCATTATAGTGGCATTTGAAGTTGGTTTTTTTGAAAGAATTTTCTATTTTATTATTACAAGCTTTCGTTAAGTTACGCCTGTCCCGATGTTTACAATATTCCAAATTTTGATTAATTTCTCGGTACGCTCGGTACGTAAAAATCGTTGAATTCAGGGATTTCCCCATACATAAGAATGTGGTCAAAATAAAAAAACTGCCTCCATTTTTAAATTATTTGTTGTTGTTACCGGGCCAATTTTTTCAAAATCGATATCCAACCATTTCAGCAATCAAGGAAAAATAAAATTAACATAAAAAACCGGCCAAGTGCGAGTCGGACTCGCGCACCGAGGGTTCCATACCATAAAAGAAGTAAAACATTGAAAGAATCACTTTTGTTCATGAATTTACGAGTATAATTTACATATCGGCACTTTTGTTGGCGAACCGCAAACGTAACTTTGTTTTTGGCGAATTATTGTTATTATCAAAAAAAGTTTATAAGTTAGCGAGTTGATTTTATTTTTCCTGTAAAATATACGTTAACTTCTATTGATCATAATTATTTCAGATTTTTCGATTGGTAAACTTCGGAGATAAGGGGATTTTTTCGACAGTTTGCCCAATAAATCAAAAAATATCAGGCATAAAAATAAATAAAAATTAGTTTTAGTATACACAAGTCACGCCCTTTCATATGATACCCCACTCAATATTGTTATCTCATTTTGAAATTTCAACAACCCGGTTTACCCTTTTAAATAAAAATAAAACTGATTTTCAAAATTTTATGATTGCAATGACGTTGGGTCACTATTACCTAAAACTATTTCAAATTTCAAGTCGATAGCTTGAATAGTTACTGAAATAATCGAGTGTGACAGACGGACGGACGGACGGACGGTCACCATAAGGGTTCCATTTTTACCAAATTGGTATGGAACCCTAAAAAAAAACTGCCTCCATTTTGAACTTATTTGTTGTTGTTACTGGGCCAATTTTTTTCAAAATCGATATCGCGGTTGGATATTTCAGCAATCAGGGAAAAATAAAAATCTATAGACAACATTAAAAAAATGGCCTTTAGACAAGAATTTTGAAAATCACTCTGCGCATTACTTGGTACGAAATATACATACACATTTCGCCTCTCGTCACGTTCGAGTATATTTAAACCGTCTGTACAACTCTTACACCCTATTTGTGGAATACACAACGTTCGAGTCGTTATAAAAGAAAAATAGACCGTGAAAATAACGACCCTGTTGCGAAATTAAACTGAAACTATAAATACACTGCCGAATTACACGTATACTGCGGGGCTAGTACGAGATAAATGGTAAGAATTCGATATCGTTAGTCGTTTTCGTAAGCTACGGCCAAAGGTCAGGAGTTCAAATCCCGGGCACCTGTGACTTTCTGGACTTATGCGTACTTATTTGTAATAACTGAATAGGTATGACACATTTTGATGAAACCTGCAAGCGTCAGAATTCTCAAAATTTTCTTAAACGTGTGTAAAGCCTGCCATACTTTGCAAGCGTGATGGACCATATAATAGGTAAGTACATAATACATATTACTGATAAGTGTTATATTCGCCTGCATTCTCATTTAACATCAGATGAGAATGCAGTCGAGTACAGAGTGATGCAGTATCTCGCTGCCCGCGGGACAATAAAACGGGAAAACGTAAAGCCCATAAATGCGACAGAGAGCGACAGGCCACTTGTTTCCTCATCTTATTGCCTCGCGGGTAGCGAGATATTACGCCGAAGTAGTGTATAAAAAAGTTAACTAAATATTTAGCAAGCTTACGTTGTATCTTGCGCGCGCGCAGGAGACACGCCCACTCCGCTAGCGCGCCAATCACGAGCGAGATGCAAGGAGGCTGCATGCAGTGACGTCGCCAGAGGTCGGCCGTCTAATGAACAGCTTACATTTTTTTAACTCAATTGATGGATCATTGAAGTACGTGCAAAAAGTATTCCATTTCTTCACAAGTCCCGTTTTGATGTTAAGGTGTTTTGGTCCTAATACTCAACCTACGAAATTCAAATTTTATTTAGTTTTTCGAAAACATTGTAGGTTTATGGCAATGAGTTTTGCGAGCATAATAAGTATTCATGCATCTACATGTTTGTAATAAAAACTTTGCTGGGATATTCCCATTCACCTCATTTTGGTTCCCGAAATATTAATTTTTGCAGTTTCCCCGGTTTCGAGCTGTCGGGAACCAATATGAAGTAAGTAAATGAATATTGTAGAGCAGAGTTTAAAAACATGTAGATATGTACTTACATAAATTTTGTGCCATCAAAACTCATTGCCATGCCTGTATAGGTAATTAGCCCACTATTAGCGAAAAACTAAATGAAATTTGAATTTTTGCGCTCGGATGATACCCGTCCCCCTTAACCATAAAGTGTTAAGCGACCCTGTAATAAATAGTTTCGCTTTTTATGTCCGAAGTCCAATTAAAATTATATCTCGGTACATAATAAATCAAGAAAAAAGTAGGAGACCAGTTTTAGAAGTTAGTTATAAAAGGTACCTATCTAAGTATACAGGTTTTAACATAAACATAATGTTATCAAGTAAGTAGGTAGGTAAGTAAGTATAAGGAAATTGTAATAAAAACAAAGATCAAAAATGTCGCTCAACAAAAGTGTACCTACCAATATTTTATTATTTCCTGTTGCGGGGACATTTCAAGGACTCTCCCCCCACCCCGCTCCATGAAAATAACTATCATCCCTTCTTCCGAAGTAATGTCACGAACTTAACAACAAGGAAATACCTAATATTAATATTGTGCTAAAAGGGTTAAAAAAATTTAAGACCATGCACAGACGTATTTTCAACCCTTTTTTTAAACCTGCTTTTTAACCCCTCATGCAAAAAGAGGGGTGTTGTAAGTTAGTCGTCGTTGTATGTCTGTCTGTGGCATCGTAGCTCTCAAACGTATAGACCAATTTCGATGCGGTTTTCTTCATTTGAAAGTCAGTTTCCTTGCGTTGGTTCTTAGCTATGTTTGTAATGTAAAAGTATCAGCTTTTTTCCTAAATGTTGTAAGTAAGGCCTTTTTTTTCCAACTTACTTAATATGGGTATTAAATGAAAGGGCTTGACTGAAATGAAATGAAATGAAATTCTTTATTTCACATAGGCTTAGATATAAGCTCTCATGAAATGTCGGGACTCTACCGCCAGGTTCGGAAAGCAGGTTTGCACCGAGAAGAACTGGCAAGAAACTCGGTACTTGCTCTTTTCAAAAAAATGTCTCAATATACAATTTTTAGTACTTAGTATGAAACAATACTAGTACTAAAAATTGGACTAGTAAAATACTCCTTATATTATGAAAATTTTCAAATCCAAGATGGATGTCACCACAAAATTGCAAATTGTAGTGAGGGATTTTTCAAGTTTTTGAAGTATAAATTCAAAAACTTGAAAAATCCCTTGAAACTAAATTGGTAATTTATTATTTTAAGCGCATAAAATGCTAATGCTCATTTACGTAGTTATATCGACGAAGGATAGTTTATAAAATACCGACAGGCTTTTAGGATTAAGTTTGATGATAAACATGATGATTGAATAAAAAAAAACGTTAAGTACTCCCGCTGTCACCGTCTAATGACGTCACTCGTCATGATGACATGACCTGCCCGTATATGGCGTCAAGCTTGCAACCTTATTTAGGAATTGGTTATTTTACTGCCCGTCTCCCCGTCTGTCACGACTATTTATCTCGAGGACACCAGATACATTCACTGGGCTAAATAAAACTGCACTTTTGTGAGAATTGGGCCAAAAATATCGGTCGGATAATGCAAATATTGTATAGTGATTAGAACGTTTCACACTGCATAGAGATTCGTACGCCTCGCTGACGTATGATTAGCGATCCCGAAGCCCTTTGTGACAGCGCGACCGACGCTTTTGTGACGCCACCGCGAAATTGTCGGAGGCGTCACTTTGATAAACTACTGTCACTACTGTGATGACTCCGCCAACCATATTTGCATAGACATTGTTATGTTTCTGATGATGCTTCAGTGTTCGAGCGAAACGTGCGTAGAGTTATATGGTCACTTATTTACCGATCAAGATGTCGATTGCTGAGTTACTTGCCCGTTCTTCTCAGTGTAAAACAAGTTTCCATTAACGCACACAATTCCGTAAAGTCAAAGCGATCACCGGGATTTAAGCCCCCGACCCCCTGATGACAGATAGAGGTCTTAACCATTGAGCTATCACAACGCGTACTATGCGTGCCAAATGAGAATAGGACTGTCAAGACGCCATTTTGTTCAGAAATACGCGCAAACTTCATTACTAAAGTGTATGGTGTGCAAAAAAATCAGTAAACAAATTATATTCCGTTTAAATGTTTAATATACGCTTTTTTGGTATTTTTAATACATTTCACGCCAAATTAATTATAAATGAGTAGGAAATGAAATATACATAATATATTATTTCAGTTTTTATTAATCGGATATTTCCACTACACCACTTAACACAGCGTCATCGTCGTCGTAGTCTGAATCTTCATTGTCACTGTCGCTGTCACTGCTATCTCTGTAGCTTCCATGTAGCTTCTCAGTAGCGTCACAAAATGGCGACATATTAGGGTGACCACTGACATTAATTATGTATTTGTTCATTTTTTAAAGTGTTTCATACCTGTAGAATTAATTTGTCCAAAATTATCCATTAATAAAATTCAAGAATAGTATTTTTAAATGAATGTAATGATTATACAATAATTAAATCTATACTATAATATGAACAATAAAAAATAATATATGAAATTTCTGTTTTGCACTTTTTTTGCTGGCAGTACTATTTTGACAGTTATCGTGTGAAGTTGGCAGCAAGCGCGGTCCTATTCTTAGTTGGCACGCATAGTACAAATATTTTGGACTCACCTTTGTACTCACTTTCAAAAAACATCTGATTTATTAGTATTTATTAGTATTTTACCATTGAAAATTATAGGGATATGCTTCCATCTCCTCACGAGATAACTTATAATTATGTATTTTTCAAATTTGTGTATAAAACCTAATTGAAAATGCAATTGCCGAGTTTCCTGCCAGTTCTTCTCGGTGCAAACCTGCTATCCAAACCTGGCGGTAGAGTTTTGACTTTTCACAAGAGCCTATTGAAACCTATGTGAAATTTAATTGGCACCTATGTGAAAAGAGATATTTTCCTTGCCATTGAGCTATAATTGTGAAGAGGTCTTTATAGCTACCACCGCCCAAGTTGTGATCGGAAGATAATTAGGAATGCAGGTAAGTGTGACTTCAGAACTGTTAGTTCTCAAGCCGAAGGTGGGTTAGAACTAACTTTATGAATTCGATAGCTTTCATCGCAGTAACTGGTTTACTATCAATATAGGTATAGATATTTCAATCCACAAAAACGCTTGTTTCATTCGATTCGTATAGAGTTTGACAGAGTGGGTTGAAATATCTATAAATCAAGAGATGAAACAGATATCCGGTAACTATCCGGTATCCGGCCTATCCGGTGGCCTTAGTACGTACTATCCGGCCGATTACCGGATAACTAGTTAATATTCGGCCGGATAGGCAGCCCTCCGAATTAAAAAATCTGGATACTAAAATATATTTTTTTGAGCCGAATATCCGTTATCCGGTATCCGGCCAAACTGCTATCCGTTTCATCTCTAAATTAATCTAGCTTTTGGCTGTGGCTCCGCTCGCGTAAACAGTTCTATGGCACACTTTGGGACCTTTATTTTGTAATTCAGTGATCTTCAAGGAGTTGATTTGACCTAAATTTTTTATTCATTTATGGTTGACTACGAAATGTTATTTTGTTTTATTTAACAAAGCATCAATGTATAACGAACCACGGACAACAGTGACTATTAAGTATCACTGCAAGTGTCCATTTTACAGACTATTATGGGCAGGCCATGTTCGCTTGTCACATGATCAAGAGCACTACAAGTAGCCGTTTAGACGGACCTATTTCAATATAAATTTAAATATGCATCAAAATTTCACTCGCGGTGGGACTCGAACCCACGTCCCCTAGCTATCGCGGCTAGGAGCTCTTCCTCTGAGCTACGCGAGACTGTCTCACCACGACGAAATTCGGATGCATATTGTTTTTCGTTCTTAAGCAGAACTACCACTACTACTTAGGACCTATTTCAGACGGCTACCGCGCTTGTACCCATATAGACTGTACCTCGGTACAATCGACGGTACCCGGTACAGTACGGTACCCGTAAAGGTACTTCAGATTGAACTGATTGCTTCGTTGCAACATCGTGCGGTCACTTGAGTGGCAGAACACTTTACGCTTGCGGTGACTTTCAATTTACTGTGCACACGGGGCTTGTGGCAGAGTGATTGTTGTGGCGTCTTCTCAGTACGCTACACAGCATCGCACAGCTTTACTGGGCACGTGTCGGATACACGTGTTTGGCTTTTTTCTACTTTATACTTAGGACAGTTAAATGTATACGGCCAAAGACACCTATAACATAGACCCGGCGGACCGCGCGAAAAAATGTCGCCAGTTTATGGGAGCAAGAATGACTATATTAACCACCCCTGGCGTCAGTAGTAAGCTGTAAGCCTACGCAGTATTTCGCAGGAGTTTCAAAAATGGCTCTACATTTTCTTGTATGAATAAGGTTTACGTAAAATGTTTGGATGGGCTCATCTTGATGTTATTATCATAGAATAAGGCATATTATGTTAAGTGAACAAAGTTATTTTATAAGGGGTTTAGTTATTTTCTATAAACCCGAATAACACCACAACATGATCGAAATTTGCACGAATTACGAATGATTTTGGTATTACGAATGATTATTGATGTATGGGAGACATCGTAGTTCACAGGACTCTTAAAATTCGCAGTGTGTCTGACTTACCAATATAAAAGACAGCTGTGGGAGTGAAAGAGATAGTAAACAGCTCTCCCTCACCGCACCTGACGCGTGACGTCACGACAGGTGCTAGAGGTCGTTAGGTCCTCGCCACAGAGTAAACACGTCCATACTCCCACTGTTGGTATACTGCATAAATTATACCTTCGTTGTATAGAAATATTTTATCGTATGTCTTAAGGCAGATGGTTGTCGCGTGCGCTCATGTGTAAAGTTATAAAAAACTTCACCTATGTTTTTTGCATACAAAATGATAACAAACAAAAACTTTATTCGGTTTTTTGAGGGTTAGGTATCGAATTTCCTTGTTCATAGATCTTCTCATGTTATACTTTAGCAATATATCGCTGTCCGCACTGCAATAAAATAGTGAAATAGCCTGTCTTTCCTTTCTGTTAACCTTACTGACTTACAAGTTGGTACCAGGCTTTAATCTCACGTGATGACAAGTGACGATGCAGCGGAAGATGTTATCGGACTAACTTGTAAGGAGTAAGCAACCTTTAACGGTTTCTTAACCCCCAGAAAAACTCGCGTTTTATATTATTTATGTAAATAATAATGAGCTTACTGAGAGAAAGTTTTTAGCTATATAATAATATGTAATTCGAAATCACAGAAAGATTTACTTCGGTATAGTATTTATTTGTATGTGTAAATATATAATGTACCTATAACAAAAGATCCATTGTCCTAACTTTATTTAATTTAATTACTATATCTATAAAATCATAACTCGTGAACGCCAGACCTACTATATTATGACCTAAAGGTATTGTGAAACACTTTTACTACCTAAAAACTTCTGACATCTTATTTTACTTACTTAGTCTTCGTTAACTTTAAAAAGCTTATTATTCAGTTAAGTCAGTGTATTTTCCGATTGCGCATAAGATGCTAACTTAAATATATTATTTAAAACAAAACACGTAGTTTATTAACAACAACGATTATTATTTTTAAAAAAGAGCAAGTACCGAGTTTCTTATCAGTTCTTTTCGGTGTTAAACTGCTTTCGAGTCGTGGCGGTAAGGTTTCATACGAGCCTGTAAGCTAGGCCTATGTGAAAGACCAAACATTTTGATTATGACTAATTTAAATAAATGTTTCACACAATCAAATAAATCAAGTTAAACATTTTAGAATGAAGGTAAAAATTATATAATTACATTCATTTACTGTTAAGCAGAAATATTTAACGTATTCCTGCATGTTGTAACTTTGGTTCTGTTTGATGTAATATAATAACGAAAGTCTGGCACTCACCGGCGCTTGCTTCGTCAATTTATATTATTTTATCTACGCTCATTGCTTAAAGTTCGAATTATGAAATCAAAATGTGTCACATATTGACCTACTTTATTCACAGACTTCTATAATTATTAAAAAGTTATTCATTATAACATAGCTGTACTATGGAAATATCTCTAGATTGTTGAATAATTTCTATTACGATACGCGGCTCTGGGTTCCTGTATTTTTGTGTGTCGTGATCACAGACCAGGGAATAACTTTCTTTTCTCTGTGGTCGTCATAGCCAAAAGAGAGTGTAGAGCCAATCCTCAATTTTGTTTTTTTTTTAAGTATATAAGGAGTCCACAGACAACATTTAGTTGGTAGTCATGATCGACCATAGACAACAATTAATTCACGGAAACAATAATTTTTCCCTGCCTTATATGACTGATTAAAAAGTGTGTTCATACAGAATATTGAAAAGAATTATGTATAATTTTTGATTATTTAATTATCCACTAAAAATATAGTTTATCTGACTTGTATAAATATTTTTCTACTCTTTTTTGTTTCATGACTTTTTTAACAGACTATACGCAGTTTGCAACTGAATTTTGGCGCCATACCTAACTTTTAACATTACTTAGTCAAAACTTAGCGCGGAAAAATGTCTAGCAGTGAAACGTACTAAAGAAAATTTAACTCCACCTGACATTTTAGTAATTGCAACAAAAATGACCCACAATCTTTTACCAACAAAGTGAAGGATTTACGACAAACTTTAGCAAGATTTTATGGTTTGGATTTATGATAATTTGAGCGTAGATAAAGTAGTGTATGAAACTCTACATAATTACTCTGACTCGTGTGATACTATTCGTGTGAACTCGTGTGATACTATTAAAAAACTCGCCTGCGGCTCGTTTTTTAAACTCACACTCATGTTTTAATACCCCCCATTATGCATCCGTTTCGTTACTTTTCGCTACATTTCGTTACTTTTCGCCTCGCCCAAAGAAACCTCAGCTAATTTGAAAATAATAAAACCTTTTAACCCGTGTACTGAACATAATGCTGCACGAACAATACGCGATACAACAATGGGGAAATGATAATAAAATGGTTTTCTTTAAACTGAAAATTTGGTGGAGGAACACCGTGGTTGACTTTTGTAGGTTCTGTATTTTCCTAATAGCACAACCACTTTTCTTACTTAAATTATATATTTAAAAATTTCGAATTACCTTATATTATCCCAGTAGATCATTTTCTGCAATTTTCTGCAGTTTTCCTAGTTTAAGAGCTGTAATGTATAAATACGAATTTAAAGTATTGATGAGCAAGTTTTCTTTAAAAAATATAGATAGGTAAATAAATGTTATATTATGCATAGAACTTATAGCCATAAGCTTACGATGTAGACTAAGTCATAATTGCGAAAAGATGAATAAAATTTTAATATTGAGAACGGGTTTTACCTATCAATCTTCAATTGCGTTACTCATGTAACAAACAAATGAGAACAGAAACAAATCCTTAACTTTAAAGGAAAAATTAGTTATACATCTGTCAGTCTGGCAGTCTTTCCTCCACTTGCCTTTTTCCTTAGATAGAGGCATAATGTTGGAATTAATATCATAAGTCTATGTTCCGCTAGAGACAACGAGAAACACTACTATTTTTTTAATACATACAAATTGTCGTATTTGGCGGGATTTGAACCTGTGCCTCTTAGCTATCACGGCTGGGTATCATAGTACTTATCCACATAGAAGATAAGTTTTGTATGTATTTAAGAAAATATATACAAATAACATCCTAAGTGTGTGACGCACTATAATAAATTCTCTTCATAAGAACACTATCTGTAACAAGGAATGAATTTAATACACAAGAATCGTGTGACGGTGCGACCATTAAAAACAGTATCAGAAGTGGGATAAATTCACCGGAAAAAGCTGCCTCTACGCTGTAACGTCTACGTCCATAACCTTTTTCACACATAAAAGCATAACAAACTTAAAAAAAAACTGGAGAACTTTCAAAAAAGGAACTCGAATGTAGGGCAGCTTGCTTGCCTGTCTTTACCGAATTCTGTTGACCTAAAGAGCACACACACAGGCGCAGAACTACCCCCGTACACGCACACACCCACACACTCACTACCCCGGCGAGCTTTGAGCTTTCAGTGTCGGTACAACCGTCCTACCGAATGGACGTGCTGTCGTTCGCGCGAAACGAACATTACGATTTCAAATTTCGAAATAAATAACCAATAACTACTAAAAAAAATATACTTAGTGTATGTGTGTGTGACAGTGTAAAGATTTAGTGTTGGTGACATGTGTAGTAGTGTGTGTGTGTCGGACCACATTTTCGCAAGTAAGACTATTTTTATATCGTTACATATCACGAATTTTCTCTCACGATTACGAATAGATACAATGTTTGAGTCATATTTTCGGTACGTTATTTCTGACTAGAGTCATCGCCCTATAATGCTGCTCTGATTTCATTTACTAGGACGTTTTGATCTTATGATTTTGACAGCTAAGACACTGATATCTGACCTCCAAAATCGGTGAAAGGGTTAAACTTCGAAGCTAAGGAAAATCGTAATTTTCTTTGGTCACTATTAAAATTAATTATTGTTACTTACCTACTTAGAAATTTCTATGTATACTCGTAACAAATCCATCCAGTTTCTTGCCAGTTCTTCTCGGTGCAAACCTGCTTTCCGAACCTGGCGGTAGAGTCTCGACATTTCAATAGAGCTTATATCTAAGCCTATGTGAAATAAATAATTTAATTTCATTTCATTTCAATTTCATTTCATTTTCCTTTTTATGTAGAGAATAGAGTCGATACATATTTTGAAATAATCTTTTGACTATTTGTTATATGTCTACAATAACTAAACTATTGTAATTATAGGGGTAAAGTATAGGAAAATTACGTTTATGTGCGAGAAAATACTTACTACTCTTTATCATTAAAATTTCCATCAATTGGGCGGAAATTACTTCTTTTTCATATAATTTTCCACTGTAAAAAAAGCTATCTATAGAGCTATCTTTCAAAGTAGAGTTCGGTGCTCTAGTCTAAATCATCACCAGCTTTATCGAAAATATTTTATGAATTTTTCCGAGCAATAACAATTATATGTTTAGCAATTATTTGGAATTCTCTCTTAATTTCAATTATAAGATTTTTACCAACATTGCTTTTTCAATACAATTCGGAGCGCCCCTCCTGACTGCCATATGAATTTATCTGTTTAGGGGATTTTTCAATCGCCACTTAAACTATCTGAGGAATACATTTGAAACTTACAGATTTTGTATGGCATACATCTGTGGGCATACCATACAAAATCTGTCAAAACGTCATATTTATTCCTTAGCTAACGATAATCTGGTGATTGTAAAATCAAACCTTAATCAATAAATAATTTGATCATTTTACACTTTGTCAACATACAGATCAACTTAAATAACTTGTTTTTAGGGTTCCATACCAATTTGGTAAAAATGGAACCCTTATGGTGAGACTTTCTCCGTCCGTCCGTCCGTCCGTCCGTCTGTCTGTCACACTCGATTATTTCAGTAACTATTCAAGCTATCGACCTGAAATTTAGAATAGTTATAGATAATAGTGACGCAACGTCATAGCAATCGTAAAAATTTGAAAATTGTTTTTATTTTTATTTAAAAAGGGGGGACAACCGGGTCGCCGAAATTTTAAAATGAGATAACAATATCGAGTGGGGTACCATATGAAAGGGCGTTACTTGTATATTCTAAAACCAATTTTTATTTATTTTTATGCCTGATAGTTTTTGATTTATTGGGCAAACTGTCGAAAAAAATACCGTTCCCCCCCCCTTATCTCCGAAGTTTACCATTCGAAAAATCTGAAATAAATATGATCAATAGAAGTTAACGTATATTTTACAGGAAAAATAAAATCAACTCGCTGACTAATATACTTTTTTTGATAATAACAATAATCCGCCAAAAACAAAGTTACGTTTGCGGTTTGCCAACAAAAGTACCTACATGTAAATTACACTCGTAAATTCATGAACAAAGGTGATTCTTTCAATGTTTTACTTCTTTTATGGTATGGAACCCTCGGTGCGCGAGTCCGACTCGCACTTGGCCGGTTTTTACTTTTTAGTTCGTTTTATGGCAGCATTTTTTAAATTATTTATTTTCATTCATAACCCTAATGGACAGGGCAAAACAGCGTTTGACGGGTCAGCTAGTAGGACTATAATATTATAGTTCCAATGGATGTTGAAAGGCGTTTTAATTGATCGTAAAGAGCTGTCATGACATTTAATTAGAAAGCTTTCGCAGGCCGTTGCGAAGCGTAGAGAGAAATTTATTTTCATAAAATACAGTTAGGGGTTAAATTTTCTCGTTTATTTTAGCACTCCTCAAAGAATAAAGAAATAGAATATTATAAAAAATGTTTATTCAGTGTTTTTTTGGCAAAATTGATTTTAGTATCTAATTAAGTGAGCCTTGAGAATTTACAGAAAGTTTGAGATACGCAAAGGCCTTGAGTTCCGGATATCGACGACTTGAAAAATATTGCAATCTTAAAGTAAATATTATTACAAATAGTTCTAGCCAATTTTATTGCTTATAGCTAAAATACATAAATCATGAATTTTGTAAAATGGGAGTTGGCATGCTTCACCATCCCTTTTGAACTTACCTTAGTAAAACAGGGTTACTATACAATTGGATTCATGAATGTATCTTAGTATTTGGAATTATATATATAGGGATTCCGTCTGCTCATGACATATCATAAAATCATAATCCAGAGAAAATATAATATGACATGACATTCTGGCCAGTTGTTACACTTTTGACTCTAGCTAGTTGATGGTATAATTGATAAAAATAGTAAGTAATAATTTGTAATTCGTGAATATTTCGATCATGTTAAGGTGTTATTCGGATGCATATAGTAATAATCTATGTTCCTGGCTATATTTGGTTCGAAAATATTTCTTTAAAATAAAATAATAATCAATTTTGATCAAAATTTTTATAACTTTGGTCGAGTTCCGTAATACCAAAAATTATGAATGAAAACTTGTAACTTTCTTTATTAACTGGTGTTTTTCTTTAGCTGGACAATAAAAACTGTGCTCCTGAACTAATGCGACGTGAGATAGTGTTGTTTTTATTACAAAACAAATAAGCAGAAAACATGTCCTCTTTGACATAAAAATAAGCAAAACTAAATTCGTTTACAATTTCGTTTAACAACAGTATTTCGGAACCAGATATGGCCAGGAGCATAGATTATTACTATACGAACCCGAATAACACCACAACATGATCGAAATATACACGAATTACAAATGATTTTGGTATTACGTTTGTATGGGAGACATAGTTCACAGGACTCTTAAGAATTTAGATAAAATCTTATGAGTTAGACCTAGATGTGAAAAATAAAGGACCAAAAATAGTAAAATACATAACTACGAAGAAGTTAAATAAAAGCTAGTAGGTATAACCAAATTTTCCATTTCAGATCTCATTTCGCGTATATGAGTTATGAGATGCGCGCATCTCTCCACTGACGTCATTACCCACTATACATGGCGTCACTATACATTCGAATGTATTCCGGACCTCACTCGTCATTATAATATTTTCATTTAAATTTCTTATAAGCGTTGCGCTGTCTAGACAACTAATGTTTCGTAATGTTAGATGTTGTGGATTTGTTTTAGTTGTTAGATGTTTTGGTACTTTATCACTTTTGAATCTTTATAACTTCTGAATGAAGAACTGAATTACTTGAAACTCAACAATAATATATTATGTAAACTGATGGCTTAATACTGAAAAATTATATATAGAATTATATTTAGGCCAATTATTCGATGAAGGTGGCCATAAAAGCTTTGGGAGGAAAATATATTTATAAAGCACTTTTAAGCACTATGTGCAAGAATATTTTTTCTATAATTTTAACTCATAAATTAACAATATGGCGGGCTTTTAAAGTCACTGATCTTAACACAAACAACAAGCCTAAAACAAACTCATCATGTTTGTTGTGGACTGTGATTGTTTTAAACAAAGTGGATCCATATTTCTTACATTCACGGGTACATATTATATAAACAAACCCTGTGGATTAACATATAATTTTTGTTTTCACAGTATAATATTTATAACCGTATGCCTTCTGTCAGTTACAATGGATTTGCGCGTAAATATTTATATTATGTATACGTATATGTTAAAACGCGGTAATTCTGTTATGACAGCTATGTTACACGCTTCTCCCGTGATATTAGGGTTCCCTATCGAGAAAGTAATTATTAATGGAGGCTTCGCTGTCAGTAGGCCAATGTTATGATCAGTTTTTGATTTAATACAACTGTTTTATATTACGTTTTTTCCCTAACCTACAGAAGATTGTTTACTTCACTCTAACTACTATAAATAAATGATAATTAACGTATTTACTTGGAGGATGATTTATTAAGCATGCGATTAAACCACAATCAATATTACTGTACCATTTACGAGAATATATTGATTTTAAATGACAAGTAGGTATTCTTGGTACGATAAGCTTCTTTCTCTTTACGAGATGTCGTATAATTTTTCAATATCTGGGTGACCGAGTTTCACTCGGTGGCCAATAGATGGCAGCAGTAGTCATATTTTTATTTTTTTGGTAAATTCGACATTTTATAAAAATGAATCCTAGCTAGATCGATTTATCGCCCCCAAAACCCCCTGTATGCTAAATTTCATGAAAATCGTTAAAGCCGTTCCCGAGATCCAGATTATATAGAAATATATATACAAGAATTGCTCGTTTAAAGGTATATAATAATATACAATGTAAAAATAGTAGTATATTATAAGACAATATTGAAAAGAGCAAGTGCCGAGTTTCTTGCCAGTTCTTCTTGGTGCACCTGCTTCCAAAACTTGGTAGCATATATGTTTGGTATGCTTTATGGTATGGTTTATCTTTTTGCAGATTGATTACGATCAGAAATTAATAAATCCCAAAAATAGACATTGCCGGGAATTGAACCCTTGACCCCTCAATACAGGAGTGCGCCAACTACGCAAGGGAGTTTCTCAGAGACTCCTTCTGATTGGATCTGTGCTAACCAATACCCGGACGTGGATTAATGGCGTCGATACGTCATAATGAGCCAGACAAATGGCTCCGTGTAATAGATTCAGCTCTAGCCAGAACACGGGCTAGGCACTGTCTGGACCTGAGCTAAAATATATTGAATATTATAATATAACAGCTCACCCAGCAAACGTTGCTTTGCCTTATAGTGTAATACCGGCTTTGCCCGCATGAACTTCGGTTTCTAAATAAATATCCCTTTAAAGTCAACCTTAAAAGATTTTTATCGAGAACAATTCCGTCGTAGCGTACAAACAAAATAAAAAATTGGTTATTTTTCCTGTTTTTTCCAACATTTTCCATCGATGCTCCGCTCCTTTTGGTCATAGCCTAAAATTTATAACCTATAGCCTCTCTTAGTCCAACATAAAAAGTCTCTTGATAGATGGACTATCCAACACAAAAATATTGTTTCAATTCAGACCAGTTTTTCCTGAGATTAGTGCGTTCAAACAAAGAAACAAATTCTTCGGCTTTATAATTTTCTTAATATTAATAAAATTCTTGTGTCACAGAGTTTGTAACCAAACTCTTTCGAAACGGCCCGACGGTTTTTATGAAATTTTTCGTTGACGTTTGTTAGGTCTGAGAATTGGTCATAGGCTATTGTTCATATCCCTAAATGGTATAATAAATAAATAGTATAATAAATAATACAACGTTTGCTAGGTCGTTTAGTATCAGTATAGATATCTTATTCTCAGAGTTACCGAGAGCGATATACAATGTGTAAAGGAAAATTGAAAAAAAATCAAGGGTACATAAGTACACTAGATAAGGAATCAACTTGTAAAATATTAAATAGAAATATGCACATTTATTTACCCATACTAACTAATTCAAAAGTTTCTAAGTGTTAACTTATGACAACCCTATTATTGAAGTTGAATGACCGAGACGCGCGAACTTACCTACGACAGCCGCGCCGCGCGCGCCTCCAGTGGCCGAGTGGTGGCGTGGCGGAATCGGCCTTGTTCTATCTTAGGTTCGGTGAGACTACTCACTACTTGTAGTTATTATTTTATCAAGTACTTACTACTTACCAATAGCAGGCACGCCGACAGTATCAGCTGATTTGTGATGATGATGACATTAAATGACGTTCTTGTACTACATAGGTGATACGCACATACACACAATAACTCACAATAATTTATGTAGGTACTACACCTTAAACAGACTTCATTAGGTTTTCATTCCTACACTATCACGATAATATTATACAGTTCCATTGACACATTGTTGGTTTTAATGCACTTTAAAACGAATCCGAACGTTTTCGTCTGGTGAGTGGTGACTTAAGTCTTCTTTTGATGTAGGTTAAAATGTAATCACAAAGCAGACCCGAAGCTAGTCAGTGTTGGGTTATTATTATTTAAAAGGTTCAAAATGACGACCTTCTTTGCTTCGCTGATATTTCCGTCAGCAGCCCCAACGTACAATATCATTTCATAATAATCACTCATCAGTCAGCACTATTTGAGTACGAATTACTTCTACGAGACATAATACTTTTACAAATAACAATGTTTATGCGTAGACGAATAGCACCCAACTGACGAAAATTGGCTAAATTCAAATAAAAATTGAAACAATTTTTTAGGGTCCAATTAAATCATAATGCAAAAACCCTGGAAATTAAAAACTTAATTGTTTATTTTTTTATTAATAGATTTTAATTACGTACACAACAACTTATTTTATTTAAATTTTAAGACAAAACAAGTGAATTAATTAATAAGTTCGATCATTACATTATTATTCATTTTAATTTAAAAAATAAAAATTACGGAACCAATATTAAAAAAAAATACAAACTTTAAAAGTAGCCGCAAAGCCTTTGTAGATATGGCGGCGTCGTATGTCGGCATGGCGGCATCCTTTGTCGGCAAAGCAGACGGTATTTTCAAAATAGACCTTTTCTTAAGCCTCTTCACACTCGCATTCGGATTCGCAAACGGATCGGGGGTTCGAATCCCGCATTCCGGCCACCTATGACGTTTCACTGATGGTTATGTTCGTTCAAAGTGAACTTCGCTGAACTCTTAGGCATACAAAGTTCTCACCAGACATGTTTTCCTTTGCCGCTATGCAACTCCTAATTAGTCTCTCAAAACGCAGATTACTGTGCTGATAGGTCAGGAGGTGCGTGATCGCAATTCAAACCTGCGACGTACGTCGCAGGTTTGAATTGAGGTAAGAGGCAGAGGTGTCAACGACTGGGCTATCACTACTTTATTGTTGTGTTGTACGAGTAACTCGCGCAAGTCTGGAGAGGGCTTAAGTCTTTTGAAATGTGCCGCTATACGGGCAAATTCATAGATTAAGTAAGTGAAAGAAGTCACTAATGTGTGAAATAATAGTGACCTCTTAGAGTGTGTCCTCCCAGAGGAAAACGCCTGATTTTTGTTTTCAATATTTTTTTTGTAATCACAGAATTAATCATTGTACATTATCTTCAAAATCAATTGTTATTGAAGGCGACAAATTAATTTTGTAACTAACTAAATTGATTATTTTGACAAAAATTTTAATACAATTCTATGGCCCTTTTGATTTTATTAAAATAACAGGCTTATTATGACTCCGCTATTAGTCAAACAATATGTATCATTAGGCAACATTTAGTTTCAACTTGCTACTTAATAGGTAAAAATGAAATGTAGTATCTGTGCTGTATTTAATCTGCACTAGGAAATACGTTGTTTTGTGGTTGTAGTACGATGACCTTATTAAACATATGATTTTAGGGCTGCACCTGATTTATTTCAGAAAAAACTATGGCAATGGTTTATTCAAAAACTATTATGGCTTCCGTTTCAAATATAGGTCTTAGGGATTCCGTTTAGGATACACTTACGTACCCTTGATTTTTTTTTCCATTTTCCTTTACACGTTGTATAATAAAAACTACCACTACCGAATAGAGGAAAAATACATAAAAAATTGTAAAAGCATACGTACAAACGGTCACACAAATTTCGTATTACCACGGCAAATGTATCGCGAAAAAAATGGGAAATGCTTTCCAAAAAACCAACTTCAAATGCCACTACAAAGAGTGAAATAATTTTTATTTAAATTTTAGGTACCTACACCAATTCGAAGTCGGGCAATGTTTCATACAATCCCATTGATATTATATCGATGTACAATCCCTAATAGTCCTTCTTACTTACTTGATGTGCGAAGAAATGACGAAGTCATAGACAATCGCCCGACTTCGAATTGGTGTAGGTACCTAAAATTTAAATAAAAATTATTTCACTCTTTGTAGTGGCATTTGAAGTTGGTTTTTTGGAAAGCATTTCCCATTTTTATTTTATACTTTTTAGTGGAAAACAATAAAATGTACAAGGCGTTGTAAAAATACCCAAATCGCTTGAGGTGTGTTCATAAAATCTGAAGAGATACCTCAAATTCACCAAGATCCCATCATCAGGCCCTGACTTGATGACTTTAGTCATCAAATCAGTATCTCCTAGCAAATGCACTAGTAACTATAAAAAATACCCAACTCGCTTCAAGTATACTAGCAAAATTTGAAGAGTTCCCTCGATTTCACCAAGATCCCATCATCAGAAGTCATCAAATCAGTATCTGCTAGCATATGCACCAGTAACTATAAAAAATACGCGACTCGCTTTAAGTATACTAGCAAAATTTTAAGAGTTCCCTCGATTTCACCAAGATCCCATGATCAGATCCTGACCTGATGACCATAGGACAACTTGGAAAATATTACTCTTTCTAATAATACCCAAATAGTTTCATGTGTCCATATAAAATTTGAAGAGTTCCCTCGATTTCTCCAGGATCCCATCATCAGATCCTGACCTGATTAAAATGGGACCATCTGGAAACAAAACCCTCTTAAACAAAAAAATAATTTTTCAAATCGGTCCACGCGTCTTCGAGTAATCGGGGAACATACATAGAAAAAAAAAAAAAAAAAGATTCCGATGAATTGAGAACCTCCTCCTTTTTTTGAAGTCGGTTAAAAACGGCAAAACTTATTGGCATGAAATACGGCGCATCGGTAACTCGGTTGTACCTACGTGTGACGTCACATGTTGGAATTGGTCCGCGCTGCAATTTCCTAAAGTGCCGAGTATTCTGCGTTCAAATCATGCCATAAAAGCCGTCTCTGGGTTCTACATCTGCCGTTATATAGAATGGATGAATATTTATTACTAGCAAACGTCCGCGTCTTTCCTCACGTGACTCTCTACCACCCCCCCCCCCCCTCTGTTTTGGTCCTTTGGGGGGAGAATTTACAAAATTTGGTATCATACCCATAGTAGATCTGTATGCCAAAATAATAGTACGACCCGATGAGTATTCTAGCTTTAATTTTATTATTACTGAAATAATCGATTGTGGGCATAGAGATGGACGAAGTTGCACCACAGTTCACAAGAGAGTTTCATCATTTTGTTACGGAACCCTAAAAAGTGACCATTAATAAGAAAAAGAAAAATCCTGACATTGATTCACCTTCAAAACTTAGAAAACTGAAACACAGATGATCCCTCCTCGATGTAGATAAGAGATCAGGAATTATTTGAACATATTAAGTAACGAATAACTCTACACAACTCATAGCATAATGATTTTTTTGTATCTGTACTTATTTGTTTTGTAATCTATTATTTCTGTTGTCAAAAAATCAAAATGATTTATTTCATATAGACTTAACTGAGACAGTTTTGAACTAAGCATATCGCGGCTTGAAACTAAGCTTGTAACGAACTGAGAAGAACCCCAAAAAACTTGAGAAGAAGTATCAAATATATCAGTAGTGTGTGGCTATTGCTGTAACGGAATTATAGATTTTTTAATTTAGATCTGTTGATTTGGGTCAACGATCATACAACGCGCGGATAGCTGGATCGCGGTTAAAATAAAACCCACGCTGGACCATTGCGCTCTATTTCGGGATCATCCCATTATCATCATGAATGTGAATGTTTTTATGTTTGTTACTTCTTTGAAGCACAACTGCTCATATTTTACTGATTTGCAATTTGTAAATTATTATTCGTTCCATATTCGTTCCATAAGATGTCTAGAAAGGATTTTTTATTAAGTACTCTACCCCTAAGCGGGTGAAAAGGGGGTCCAAAGTTTGTATGGCTTAATACTCTTTCGCTGCAACTACTGAACCGATTTGGATGTTTGTAATGGAGATAGATTATATATCCTGGATCAACACATAGGCTTCTTTTCATGCGGAAAAAATCCATGGTTCCCGCGGGATTTGTAAAATACCTTCGCAGCCATAAAAATAGTTCCTATAAGAGTGAGAAGAGAGAAAGCAATTTGACGGCTAAGTGTACATTTAAGTCAAAAGTCAAAATATCTTTATTTCACACAGGCCTGACGTACAGGCTCTTGTAAAACGTCAATAAGATATTTGTCGCATATGTATGGTGATAAATACAAGTCGACTTTAAGCTAAGTTTAGGAGGGTTCAAACGCGACCTGCACTGAGAAGGAGCCCACAACAAAGTCAGCCGGGTTTGGTATTCTGTTATCACCACTTCACAAAGGCTCTTAAATACTCATTGAGCTAGTATAAATTCAGCAGTTAATTCACGGATTTGATTCATGTAAATAATCCTAAATACTATAGTAAGTTTTATTAATGAGCTTGTGTATCACAGCCACTTTGAACTTATTGAGGGATAAGTTTCATATTTCATTAGGGAGTTGTTGTAAAAGCGTATCCCATTGCCCTTTGTGAATTATTTTATTATTGTGAGTGAGTTATTTATTTGCCAAAAGCAAAATACTCTTACAATAACATTAACTGCAGGTAAACATGAGGTCCGAGTGGTGAACCCCACCCGAGCACAGACCGCAGAACCGAAGTAGGTATTTAATCAAAAATAAGTAATTTAATCGGTCGGGCGGTTGAATTTGCGGCGGAATAGTATTAAATCAGTTGGAACCGACTTTTAAAAGTTCGTATTACAGCACGGAGTGGGAAGTTTTCGAATAGTTCGCCATGCAAGTTGCGTTGTAAACTTTATGTTCTTAGATGGAGTGAACGAAAAAATTGGCACCGATTTCGTAGTTATATATCGGTTTAATAGTTGCAGGTAACTTTTGTTAGTTACTAGCTGATGCAGCAAAAGTTGTTTTGCCTATTAGGTGTATTGTATGAAAAATAGATTACGACCTATAGCTAAACGTTATCGGGCCAGATGGGAAATTTTTTTCAGAAAAGATTCCCATCCTGCCCGGCAAACGATTACACGGTGCGCAACGGGCAGGATGGGAATTTATTGTGCCATCCTGCCCGGTACCGGGCAGACGCACCGGGCGAAATGGGAGCAACCCCTATTCTCTGGCCTAAGACTTACGTTTGCACAGGGTTAAAGTCACAGTTAAAAAAACATTATTAGATATGATATCAGGGTTACTACTTACTAATCCTACCATTAAGGGATTTTCTAAATGACAAGGATTCTTAGAATAATAGGGATATGCTTCAATCTCCTCACGAGATATCTTAAACATATATATTTGATTTAATTTGGGTTTGTGTCGCTAATATAGTTTGACTATATTAGCGACACAAACCCTTGGAATTGATAAGTGGTAGATTGCTCTGTTGTCGTTGCTAGCCTATACTTATTTTGTTAAATGGTGATAACATAAAAAAATACCCGGCTGAGTTTGTTGTGGGCTTCTTCTCAGCGGCAGGGCGCGTTTGGAACCCTCGTAAACTTAGTTTTAAGGCGACTTGTAGTTATCACCATTCTTATGCAAGAAATGACATACCGACGTTCGCAAGAACCTGTATGTTAGGCCTATGTGAAATAAAGATATTTTTGACTTTGATTTTTTGACTTTGACATACGTTATAATTTTTCATACCTACTAGGTATGTACAAGCGCCGAGTTTCTTGCCAGTTCTTCTCGGTGCACACCTGCCTCCTGAACCTGGCGGTAGAGTTTTGACTTGTCATGAGAGCCTAGGTTTGTGAAAAATAAAGATTTTCATTTTACTTTTTATTGTATTGTATCTGTATATTATAACTTATAATAGAGGCCAACATAAGTTCTTCAACTGCTGTACTCAAAAGTGCATAACTGCAAGCAAAGCTTTAACATATTATACTGGCACTTCTAACCTTTATAGCCACGTTCATGCAATTATACACTCTAATCTTTAGCCCATAAGGGCCATAATTGCTAGAGAGACAACGTGTGGCCCCAGTGTTAGCGATATAGGTCAAGATCTGTTATCCGTTAGTACTTAATGTGTATTACCTGACCATTTTAAAATGATATAACATTTAGTACTATTGCTTTGTAGATAGAGGCTTTTAAAACTGGTTGCTCTTATTGCATGTGCTCGAGTATAATATGGGAATATTATACTCGAGCACATGGAATATAATATAATACGGGAAGCGTAAAAGTTTAAATGTTAATTGAAATTGCTTTTTAAACTTCACAAATTCGTACAATATTGAGAAGATTTTCACTTGACTTCAAAAAATGGTTACAACTCCCGCATAAAGTAGCTAATACTTTTGTATTATATTTAACCCAAATTTTCTAATAACTAATTGGTCAGGCGTGAGTCGGGCTCGCGCACTGAGGCTTCCGTGCTAGTATAGAAAAAGTAAAACCATAAAAACCTTTTTTTACCGAATCGCAAACTTAACTTTGGTTTTTGAGGTAAATTGTTAATACCAAAAAAGTATACAGATACAAAAGTTGATTTTATTTTTCCGTAAAATATACATTAATCCCTATTAATCATAATTATTTCAGAATGTTTGATTGGTAAACTTCGGAGATAAGGGAGGGGAAACGGAATTGTTTTCGACAGTTTGCTCAATAAATCAAAAACTTAAATAAAACAATACATAACTTTTTTTTGTCATAATAACTATGTGTGAAGTATGGAGAGTTAATAGTTTTAGCAGCGTAAGTAAGCGTGAAGAAGTTAGCTATCTCGGAATCAAATTGAAATAATAAAAGAATCCGAACTGAAGCGTTCGCATTAAAAAGTTTTATTAAACCTTCGCGATTCTCGCACGGTTTTCTATTAAGATAAAACTTGAGATGGATTATTATCTTATCTTTAAATACTACTCTTTGAAACATCTTAACATTCTTTACCGTAAAGTTATGTTCGTGATTGTGTTAGGCGTGTTATTAAATGAGAATATTAAAATTTAAATTAGATTTATGATATTCGCCTGTACTCGAATGTGAAATGAATAATATTTTCTGAAAAGAGGATAAGCATATCCTTTTAAAATACTCAATTCACTGAAGAGTAAATAACTATTAATATTTATGAACATGACTACTTGAACCTTATATATTCACGACTGATTTTAATTACTAGTTGAGATAGGAATATGGCATAGATTTAAATATAGGTTGTTCGCGCTCCGACTAGATAGAGCCCTTTCTAACAACGACAGCTCCGTGAGTGCGGCTCATTTTTCTTGTAATTTGAGTGTGTCAATCTGAAATTTGTATGGTGATGCTAGTGTACGTAAAAAGTTGTGTAGCGTCGGCTCTGATTTATACTGAAAATATCTGGGTGACCGAGCTTGGCTCGGTAGTATTACCACTGGCCAATAAGATGGCAGCAGGAGTCTTATTTTTATTTTTTTGGGTAAATTCGACATTTTCTTAATATGAATCCTAGCTAGATCGATTTATCGCCCCCAAAACCCTATTGAAATGAAATGAAACAAAATGAAACATCATCAAGCTGCATCATCACTTACCATAAGGTGAGATCACAGTCAAATACTAACTTGTATACCTAGTATAAATAGTCTAAAACCCTCGTAAACTTAGTTTTTAAGTCGTTAAATAGTTAATTAGTGCTAACAAGTAATGGCCTATATGAAATAAATGATTTGATTGATTATTTGATTAAAAAAAGTCATTGCAGGAGGCCATTACCTAACTATGGACGTCTGTTGGCTGTATCGTATATATTTATTATCTACGTCCAAAATTTATTGGGTTTAACTTCAGGGATGAACATTATTGTGGCATTGTTATCGCTGTCAGTGTGGCCACGCCCTGACCGCTTGTTACCGATTGTAAACTTGTAACGAGAGCTCTTGGTCTTGGTGCGCTCTTCATGACGGAGAGCGGGTGTATAGTTGTAGCTATGAGTATAGCAAGCTAAGCCTGTAATGCCTGCAAGACACCGGGTGGGCTTTCATCCCTATGTCGTCGATATACCACCAGTGGCCAGTGCGTACAAAGCGGTTTGCTTCGTCCTTTCTCTTACGCATGGCGAGGGTTTGGAATGGTCTCCCGAAATCTGTGTTTCCGGTATCTTACAACCCGGGTACCTTTAAGAAAAGAGTGAATAGGCATCTTCTAGGTAAACGCGCTCCATCTTCGACCACATCGTCACTTTCCATCAGGTGAGATTGTGGTCAAGCGTAAGCCTATATTGAATAAAAAAAAAAGTAATGAGCTGAATTCTGTAGTATAGGTACGTGAAGAGTTTGTAACTATTTTAAGCTTACGTTTTTAAACTATATTTTGTGATCTGCAGCTTTAAAACTAAAAAAAAAATCTAGAAAATTTTTAAAGAAATGTATTTTGGGTTTTCAATCTAAAATTGCTATGAAGTAGAAACACGATTGGATAAAATTTTTTCGATAGTAAGTTCTCCCAAAAGTTGTTCCAATCTCTCCATTTTTCTAACTTTTATAGGAAAGTACCATGGACGTAATTATAATTTTTGTTTTAATATGTCAGTATAATAATATCAAAAAACGCTCAGAAACAGATTTTTCATAACTGGCTTAGGTTTTCAGTAATTAGGTTAAACGTCGTTTTCCTGTAATATTCTTCCGCGACATTGCATGTCGCACACAATTATTATTCATGAAAGTGACAAAGACAAAAATAAATTAACCGTTTAAGGGGATTTATTGAATTTATTTTTGTCTTTGTCACTCTCACGGATACGTCGATGGGTGCGACATGCAGCGTCGCGCAAGAATATAACTGAAAAACGACCTTTTACCTAATTACTCAAAAACTAAGCCAGTTATCAAAAATCTGTTTCTAAACGTTTTTAGATATTATTATTGCCGACACATTAAAACAAAAATTACAATTACCCGATAAAAATGAGAAAAACTGAGATTTTGGAGCAACTTTTGGGCGAACTTTCTATCGAGAATTTTTTTTCCAATCGTGTTTCTGCTTCTCAACGATTTTAGATTAAAGACCTAAAATACATGACGTTTAACTTTAAAAGTAATGGTCTTTATAGTTTTCAAACTAAACTTCACTAAAGATCGCTTAAATACGGCTTCTACGCCGTTAATTACTGGCATCGGCTCCTAGACTACAAAGCTCTGCGTGAGCATCACACCGCGGTATTTATACGTTTGACCCCGATACCGCGCGTTTGTATTTACCAGCTTCCTAACAATGCGTTACATACGGCGCGATGGTTCAGTGGTTAGAGGCATTAACCAAGGTCATGGGTTCTTATAAGATATTCAGTGTTTTTATATGTAGAACTAGCAGTGCCCGCGGACTCCGTTCCGCGTTAGAAATATTTTTGTCCCGGCCCGTTTGTCCCGTGTTACCCCCAGTCCCTCCCCCCACAGCGCCTGAACGCGACGCAATTAAAATATTGGTTTGTAGTACATGCTTTGTATCAGAGATGGCGCTGTATGTGAAAAAAGATTTTCTCGCTTTTCTGTTGAAATTTTTCCTGAATATTCTTTGCTATAAACCTCACGGAGCCCGAGACCTTTCCAACGAATGCAAAACCGTGGAAATCGGTTCGTGCGTTCTGGAGTTATAGCGTCAGGAAGGAAAACCCGACTTATTTTTATATAGTAGAGAAGATGTAAGGAGACAAACAAGATGTTCATGTAATAAAAAGTGATACCCATGTCCAAATGAGGTGTAGTGCGTCTTATGAATATGCATTGCAATATAATGCGATACATTGCACTGCTCTTATCACTCTGAGAAAGAGTTACTAGAGTTACAGCTACACAGCATCGCATTAAAAACACTAAATCGTTTGGCGGGTGCGTCTTGCCGGAAAATATCAGAACAGGGTAGAAATCACACTAATATTACAAAGTGCATTAAGATTGTATGTGCGTAAGTGTGTACTGTATATGTTTGTTGCTCCTTTCGCAACTACTGAACTGATTTGACTGAACGTTGGAATGGAGTATTATTATCCATGGTTTCCGTCTGAATTAGTGAAAACCTAAATACATCTTTTTAAATTCAACAAACTTTTTTTTATTATTATTATTGACTAGCAGTACCCGCGGACTCCGTTCCGCATTAGAAATATTTTTGTCCCGGCCCGTTTGTCCCGCGTAATACCCACAGCCCACAGCGCTAGACAGGCATTCGGGTAGGTACTGCTTAAACTTACCTATCGCCACGCAACGGCCGGGGCGGCGCGCAACCGCAGCGCACGTTTTAATTTTGCTAATATCTTTGAAGATATTTGTTTAAACTGTATGGAGTGAAGGGTACAAATATTTTACATTAAATTTCCATTCTAAAAAACATGTTTATAAAGATATAAATTAATACCATATGGGCTTTAATAAGTTTCACAAAAATTAATTATTTTTAATGCACAATTTTAACATAAAAGCAGTAATTGTGAATTATCCGTAGGAGATAAGCGTGGATTTTTTTATAGATTTTGATACGTCCTTTAATATTGTAGAAAATTGCAGTAGTTTCCGCTGCGCACGCGATGAAAGAATTTTTTTTTACAATTAGGATTTCATTATTCAAGTTATAAGTAAAGACACGTTATTAAATTTAGAAAATATTATAGCCTATGACACTCCACAATAACGTAGCTTTCTATTGGTGAAAGAATTTTGAAAATCGGTTTAGTAGATCCAGAGATTACCTACCCCTTACAAAGTCACAATAGTAGTTTATGAAACGGATGCATTATTATTAGTATTCTAAACTCGTGTGATACTATTAAAAAAAAACCGGCCAAGTGCGAGTCGGACTCGCGCACCGAGGGTTCCATACCATAAAAGAAGTAAAACATTCTTTCAAATCACTTTTTTTCATGAATTTACGAGTATATTTTGCATGTAGGTACTTTTTTTTGGCAAACCGCAAACGTAACTTTGTTTTTGGCGGGTTATTGTTATTATCAAAAAAAGTATAGTAGTCAGCGAGTTAATTTGTAAAATATACGTTAACTTCTATCGATCATAATTATTTCAGATTTTTCGATTGGTAAACTTCGGAGATAAGGGGGGGGGGGGGGCGGGGAACGGTATTTTTTTCGACAGTTTGCCCAATAAATCAAAAACTATCAGGCATAAAAATAAATAAAAATCGGTTTTAGAATACACAAGTAACGCCCTTTTATATGATACCCCACTCAATATTATTATCTCATTTTGAAAATTTGTCGACCTGGTTTTCCCCCCTTTATAAAATTAAAAACAATTTTCAAATTTTTACGATTGTTATGACGTCGGGTCACTATTACCCATAACTTTTCTAAATTTCAAGTCGATAGCTTGAATAGTTACTGAAATAATCGAGTGTGACAGACGAACGGACGGACGGACGGACGGAGAAAGTCTCACCATAAGGGTTCCATTTTTACCATTTTGGTATGAAACCCTAACTAGCCTGCGGCTCATAAACTCACACTCGTGTTTTAATACCTAATACACTACTTTATGTACGCTCATATATCATTAATCTAAATTATAAAATCTTACTAACGTTTGTCGTAAATCCTTCACTTTGTTGGTAAAATATTGTGGTTGCAATTACTAAAATGTCATGTGGAGTAAATTTTTCTTTAGTAGGTTTCTCTGCTAGACATTTTTCCGCACAAAGTTTTGACTAAATAACAAAAATAACACATAAAAATGTTAAAAGTTAGTAGGTATGGGCTATGGCGCCAAAATTCATCTGTAAACTGTATGTGCGCACAGAACCATAGACAATAGACATTGTTGTTGTTGTATAATATGGTCAATCATGGCCCATCCATACTCTCGGTAATGACTACCAACTATATGTTGTCTGTGGACTCCATAAATAAAAAGACAAAATTAAGGAGGCTCTACACTCTCTTTCGGCTATGACAACACATAAGAATACAGGAACCCAGAGTCCAGTATCGTAATGAAAATTATGCTTGAGTATCTTGAATTATTTCCATAGTACATCGATGTTATAATGAATAACTTTTTAATAATTATAGAAGTCTGTGAATAGAGTAGGTCAATATGTGACACATTTTGATTCCATAATTCGAATTTTAGATAAACATCGTTACGCTACACCTTTATAAACATCGTTACGCTTTATAATTATAATTATAATATTTTATAATTTTATATTTATTTTTATAACTTATAATTTTTTTATATATATTTTTTATAATCTTAATATATATAAATCTCGTGTCACAATGTTTGTCCTCAATGGACTCCTAAACCACTTAACCGATTTTAATAAAATTCGCACACAGGGTGCAGTTTGCTCTAACTTAAAAGATAGGATAGCTTAAATCTCAATTTATCTATTTTTTTATATCCTTAAGGGCAAAACAACGTTTGCCAGGTCAGCTAGTTATAATATATATTTGTCACAGCCAAAGCGATTAATCCGGATATTATACATATCATCTGGCCATTATTAATAATGTCAACTCAATTTGGATAAAGTGATAATTGACATAGAATTAATCACATTAACCAGATATTTTTTATACCATCTTCGAAGACTTGGATAATGTAATAAAACAAGTATGGATAAAGATTATTTACCTGTTTACTAACTTATTTATGAATGTTTTTATGTAATTCCCTTCACAATGTCACTAGCTTTCGTAAATAACTCAAATTAACGAGAAGTAATAAGAAAAAATATTATTAAAAATCATAATTTGTTAGGTTATTTCAGACGACATTTAACGTATTTCTTTGCCAGTTTGCTAATATTTTAATGAAATAATAGTATTAATACAGGGTCTAGGAGCGAGCGAAGCGAGCTCGGGACTTGAGGGCACCCCGACTCGGTTGGGTTAGGTGACGAAGAGGATTCAAGAATCAACGTAACAACAATTTAGTTAGCCACGGATCACGCCACGCGGCAGCGGGATGAAGAACGGGAGGGGTTTTACAAGCCAAATAGACCGTATTATCACTTTCGCCAACTGTGACCAGCGCCTATGAATAATATCCAGATAAAGTGATTAATTTATCAAATTGTCTAGTCAATTTGGCTATTATCCATAGTAACCAGTCATAAATTATAATAGTAGATTGTTACACAAGGGACGTAAGTAAGCTATTACAGAACAAGATCCAATTTGGCGCCAGTGCGAGCGCAGCTCGCATAGGGCGCTAATGGATCGCGTGCACCCGAGATATTTAGTCACACGAGCGAGCGCAGCGAGCGAGGGTGAATATAGTTCGAGGGTGTAATAGCTACTTGCAACCGAGGTAAGCATTCTACTTTATATCATTCTTGCGAGGTAAATAAAACATTGGTAATGCAAAATGAAATTTTAATTAGAATAATTAGCAAATTAAGAGAAAAAAAAATAAAAAATAAAAAAAAAATAATAAAAAAATAGTAAATAAAAAAAAATAAAATAATAAAAATTATAATAAAAAAATAATAAAAAAATAAAAAAATAATAAATCCAAAAAAATTAAAATTAAAAAAAAAAAAAAAAAAAAACTAAAAAAAAATAATAAGAAAATAATAAAAATAATAAATTAAAAAAAAAATAAAAAAAAATTACAAAAAAAAATTAAGAGAAAAAAAATTTGAAACAAAATAATAAAATAAAAAAAATAATATTAAAAAATAATAAAAAATAATAATAAAAAAATAATAATAAATAATAATAAAAAATAATAAAAAAATAATAAAAATAAATAAAGAGAAAATAAAAAAAAATAAAAAATAAAAAAATCAAGCATAGTGCGACCTAATGTTGCCCTTGAACTGTAATGTGAACATTACAATTCAAGCATAGTGCGATGTAATGTTGCCTTGAATTGCAAACACCAACTTACAAGGAGACTTTCCACCATAGTAATCCATACTTACTGAGCAAGTATGATATAATAGCTGTTTAATCACTATGTAGTATGACTGTAACATATTAAACGCACATAACATGTACGCCTTTCAAAAATTTCATTTTACATCGGAAGTGGCATGAGACCACGTGTATGTAAGCACCACGTCCACCGTATTATAAGCTTCTGTGGAACAAAACAGTTACCGCGAGGTAGCGAGGTAGAGCGCCATCTGTTGTGCGGCGCGATGAACTTGCGACTTCGCCCGAATAAAGTGCGAGTCAGAATCGCGCACCGAGAGATGCATATTAGATATTAATTAACAAACAAGTAAATAATTTAAAAATTACAAAACACGACCGCCCTGTGGTAAAACGGCTTCTTCCAAAAAAAAACCGGCCAAGTGCGAGTCGGACTCGCGCACCGAGGGTTCCATACCATAAAAGAAGTAAAACATTGAAAGAATCACTTTTGTTCATGAATTTACGAGTATAATTTACATGTACGTAGGTACTTTTGTTGGCGAACCACAAACGTAACTTTGTTTTTGGTGGTTTATTGGTATTATCAAAAAAAGTATAATAGTTAAGGAGTTCATTTTATTTTTCCTATAAATATACATTAACGTCTAGTAATCATAATTATTTCAGATTTTTCGATTGATAAACTTCGGAGATAAGGGGGGGGGGGGAACGGTATTTTTTTCGACAGTTTGCTCAATAAATCCAAAACTATCAGGCATAAAAATAAATAAAAATCGGTTTTAGAATACACAAGTAACGCCCTTTCATATGATACCCCACTCAATATTGTTATCTCATTTTGAAAATTCGAAGTCCCGGTTTTCCCCCCTTTTTAAATATAAATAAAAACAATTTTCAATATTTTATGAGTGCAATGGCGTTGGGTCAGTATTACCTAAAACTATTCTAAATTTCAAGTCGATAACTTTGATAGTTACTGAAATAATCGAGTGTGACAGACGGACGGACGGACGGACGGACGGACGGACAGACGGACGGACGGACGGAGAAAGTCTCACCATAAGGGTTCCATTTTTACCAAATTGGTATGGAACCCTAAAAATAGATATGCCTATGTTACAAACTCACAAACATCGTTACGTTACCTCTTTATAATTTTAGTATAGGGTATAGATACGAGTAGGCTTGCGCTTGACATATCATGTCTGATGAACAGGAATAATTATGAGGTCTAGGATGGAGCGCGCTTGCCTAGAAAATGCCTATTCACACTTCTCTTGGAAGCACCCAGGTTGTACTTGGTTGGGAACACGAAAGCTAGAAAGGTTCCACACCTTAGCGGTTCATATCAGAAACGTGGAAGAAAAACACTGTGCTGCTGTTGCTGCTGCTGTCGCTCGCACGCGCAGTACGCTAAAGTTATCTACAGTCGACAATCGAGTACGACTGTTAGCCGTCCTCGCAGACCACTCGCAGAACAGCGCTACGCGTAGAGTAGGTACATTCTGCTTTCATATGTTGTTTACTGGTGGTCACGTGGTTTTTCTACAAGCGTCAACGCTTAACGCTTAGGTTAAATTGTCTAGCCCTGAAGAACTCAGAAACAAGCGAACATACAGTGGGGCTATCAATAGATGGCGCTGGCTGTATATGTATGGAGGCATTCGATTCGTTTGTGCGATGCGAGTCGATTCGATATTCGTACAGAAACCGGTACTAACCCCTCAGTAATTTCATTATAGCATACATCCGCGAGTTTCCCTTTATAACTCACCAGCAGTGCCCGCGGACTCCGTTCCGCGTTAAAAATATTTTTGTCCCGGTCCGTTTTTCCCGCATAAGGCCCGTTTTCCACCAAAGCGAAGCGGTGCGGAGCTCAGTATTTGAATAACCAACCAGATTTCATCATTTCGACATCTCTCCCCTCAGTTTCGGAGATGTCAAAATGACGAAATCTGATTGGTTACTCAAATACTGAGCTCCGCACCGCTTCGCTTTGGTGGAAACCGGGCCTTATACGTGCTTATAACCACAATCATGGAACACCTAATAGTATGCCACAGCTCACAGCGCTGGACGCGTTTCCCTTTATAACTCATTCGCTCAATGGTCGTGACGTCACAGTCCGCGTCTCCTTGAGATTTGAATACGACTAGATTTATTTCGGCTCAGTGATGTCATCCAGATTATACGATATCGCTAATTCCGTGCTTACTAGTAACACGCTGGGCTGCTTGGTGCATCCGTGCCTCGAAGAGTGCGTCAGACCGTCGTTTTGGATATTAATTGCTATTGCTAGCTAACTCGCCAGTGACTCTCGCTCGGTAAATCAGACTCTACTAAACTTCTTCCTTTCTTGTCCCTTGTTACATCACCAACAGAGCTTAAGATTAATTGTTATGAGAACCACAAAATGTATACATCTTAAATTGCTATGGTTAAAATCGTAACTTAAATTAATTTAAATAATTTAAATTTACTTAAACATAATTATATTTCTTTCTACATACCGGTATTTCGCTTAAACTCCTGGAATAGTAAATAGACAAAAAAATTGTAGGTACTCGTACATATGAAGTAACTTGATAATATCAAGGATCAAAAAAAATTTTTTTTTTTTGAATGCTTCATATTTATGATACACGGATATTATGATATCATATTTTTGGACATTATAGATATTTAATATACCTAATTCAAGGAAGGCAAACTGCACTTATAAAGCTGGCCACCTCCTTTTAGGTTTTTTACCACTACGAGTAAGTAACTTAGTAACAGGCTAAAAGTGCAAAAAGCTTACATTATCTCTGGACTTTGATGCAAAGTAACGATACAGTAATGAAAATCTGCAGTAACTAAGCTGTAAGTAAGTAATAAAGACAGAGTTAAGCTGAGGCTACTTGGTTTAACAGCCACTTTGCTTAGATACTTAGCGCTTAGGTGTTAAGTGATTCTTAACTTAACTTTATAACTCCCGTGTTAAGCATAGGTATTGTACTTAATATAGCTATAGCCTCGTAGCATAAGCGTTGTCTATGGTTTAAGATTTTTTCAGAAAATTCGATAAGTTAATGATAACTGATAGTGGGACTGGTGGCCTAACATGCTAGGGGTACGAAGACAGATCAACTTTTTTTATCTACTATCTAAAAGTTAGTACTTGCCTGCGATTTCACCTGATGGTAAGTAATCCATCCCTAACGAGTAAGGTCATCCCATATACTTTCTACGCAGCATCGCGCCTGAATGCTGAATCACTTGGCGGTGCGTCTTTGCTAGTGTGTTAATAAGCCACGGCCGAAGCCTCCCACAAGACCAGATTTGAGCCAAATTAGAGATTATAAAATTGAAAAGTGGCGTAGCGGGAATCGAACCCGCGACCTCCCACTGGAATTCGAGCGCGCTATTGCGTCAGGGAGGACGTTATTCTAAGGTTTTTAACTAGATTTTGGTTCAAATTTTTTCATGTCAGCATTCTGAAAATAAACGTTACGTCTCATAGGTCACAAAGCGTGCGATAATACTCCGTTTTCGACCTTGTGTTTATGAGCTAATAAACCTGGTTTTGTCTAAAAACTAGACTACATAACTTTGCGATTACTTAGCCGAATATTATAACATTATTTAAAGAAAGCTACTATTAAGGCTAAATCAAGGGTTCTGCTCGCGAAATTTATTATTTTTTGTAGTTTTTATAGGCTACGGCATAATAAGCTAATGGAAGTCAAATTGCGGAAAAAGCAATATCATCTTTACATGTTAAAATCAAAATCATTGCTTTCTGTTCACTGTAAGAAATTCCTCCGAGTTTCGAATTTGAAGTGAATAACTCACAAATCCGATAACTCACAAATCTCGAACTAATTTCTTTGACTAGACAATTTTAAGATGTTCATCTGATCATACCTCCGTGGTTGAGTGGTTAGCGTGCCGGTTTTCAAGGCGCCGCCATTTCTGAGGTGCCGGGTTCGATCCCCGGTCGGGGCAATGTAGAAAAATGAGTTTTCTACATTGTCTCGGGTCTAGGTGGTGTGGAACCTTCGTTGTTTCTGATTTCCTTAACACAAGTGCATAAGCTACTTACTAAGGGATTGGAGCAATGTATGTGATGTTGTCCACTATTAATTTATTTGTTTGCAATAAATAAATTAATAGGTAACTAAGTTACTGCTGAAGTTGCATAGACGCGTCGTGTCCCATAAAGCATTGCAATATCAATGAGCACAGTGCGTCCTTGTTGTTGAGATATCTTTTGGTGTAAGAAACGTTACGTGTTTTTTACGCTATACAAGTTAGTACTTGACTGCGATCTCACCTGATGGTAAGTGATGATGCAGCCGAAGATCTTAGCGTACTAACTTGGAAGGGGTAAGTTATGTCACACCAACGGTTTCTACACTGCATCGTACCAGAACGTTAAATCGCTTGGCGGTACGTCTTTGCTGGTAGGGTGGTAACTAGCCACGGCCAAAGCCTCCCACCAGACCAGACCTGAGCCAATTTAGAAATTATAAAATTCCAAAGTGGCCCGTGGCGGGAATCTAACCCGCGACCTACCACTCGAATCCGAGCGTGCGTCCCCTGCGCCACGGAGGTCGTCAACGAGTGTGATGGTATTCTTCCCCGCCTCCTCCCATGTCTTCCACCATGGCCCTGAGGTCGCCCTGGCAGGCCGCCAGCCCCGACTGCCGGTCGCAGCGGCCGCGGTTGTTATTTCCACCGGGCTCGCTTCGCTCGTTACTCATCACTATTTGCGGCGCCATCAAATATCCCCGTACTAACGGATTTATCAATGATTTCCTCTTCAAATAATTATATTCGGTGGGTATGATGGCTGATGATGGCATAATTTGGGTGATTTGTTGGAATTCTCGAAGGATTATTATTATTATTGAAGAAATAAATAAAAACCGGCCAAGTGCGAGTCGGACTCGCGCACCGAGGGTTCCAAACTATAAAATAAGTAAATCATTAAAAGAATCACTTTTGTTCATGAATTTACAAGTATAATTTACATAACTTAACCTAACTTAACCTAACTTTGTTTTTGGTGGTTTAGTGTTATTATCAAAAAAGTGTAAAAGTTAGGGAGTTGATTTTATTTTTCCTGTAAAATATACATTAATGTCTATTGATTATAATTATTTCAGATTTTTCGATCGATAAACTTCGGAGATAAGGGGGGCGAACGGTATTTTTTTGACATTTTGCTCAATAAATCAAAAACTATCAGGCATAAAAATAAATAAAAATGAGTTTTAGAATATACAAGTAACGCCCTTTCATACGATACCCCACTCAATATTTTATCTCATTTTGAAAATTCGAAGTCCCTGTTTTGCCCCCTTTTTAAATAAAAATAAAAACAATTTTCAATATTTTATGAGTGCAATGGCGTTGGGTCACTATTACCTAAAGCTATTCCAAATTTCAAGTCGATGGCTTTGATAGTTACTGAAATAATCGAGTGTGACAGACGGACGGACGGACGGACGGACGGACGGAGAAAGTCTCACCATAAGGGTTCCATTTTGACCATTTTGGTATGGAACCCTAAAAACGGGGCAAGTCCGTGCCGTTATAAAACCACAAAACATTATTTTTTTTCTATTGAAGTAAAAACTTCTGTAGCGCGTTTTTGAGATGGGAAAACACATTGAACTCGCGGCATTGTTACCGTAACCGACACCTCTATCTGAGTTTTCATTTTCCAAGTGAATTTATCACTAATTGGATTTTTAAGCAATAAAATGACCTACAGCTAAGTAAGCCTAGGTTTCGTAAGGTCCTATAGGTTCGTTTCAAAGCAAGCTATTAATTTTTGAGGCGCCAATCTCCGGAGATAACCATTTCGAAGCAGCTTCTATATAACTGCATCGTTATGAGAAGCGAATCAGAAAGAGAATTCGTAACGATTCAACTGTCAAATCTGAAATTAGAACTTTTCGATGCTGGAGTAGATGAATGTGATATCTATTTAAATGGCAAATTAAAAACCTAAAGCCGTAAACAGGGAGTCTATTAGACGTAACAAAAAGTGCAAAAAGCAAAACGGCTGGTCTATTTAAAGTAGATCGGAAGAGCTCTGAAGTGAGTCCTACTAATGAGGGCAATTAGTATAACGATGTAGTTTTAACTGCGGCTTACGGTTAATATTCTTGAATGTACTTCCTTAGTTTTTCTCATGGGGAAAAAAATTTGCCTGAAAAAAAAACTTTCTGAAAAACTTTGTCATCGGAAGTAAAAATGCATTGATTAGCTAAGCTAAAACGCCTAAGCCGATAGGTGACAGTTTCCACTTACAACAACTGTCACCTAAGGACTTAGGTGTCTCTTAAAATGTTGGTGAAAACGAGCATAAGTTCATACTTTAACCTCTCAAAAGGGGAGAGTGGGTTCGAATGAATTGAAATGTCACTAGTGCATTACTGAGGTCAGTTGAGGTGAAAGAAACGTTGATAGGCGTGAACATGTAAAATATGTCGGTCGAGGCACACATATTTACGTGAGTCCATCAATGCCTAGTTGTAGCCAAGGCTTGTATGGGATTTTTTTCGAATAATGCGCGGAAATTTAAAATAAGTTGTAGGTACCTAGGCAGACATCACGAACAACTTACAACAACATTTTTGAGTTGGTTTTAGTTTTTTTTTTCTATTTGCAAGCCAGTTCGAAATTCAAATAAAACCTTGACAAGGCTGGTTGGAACCTCCTTGGTTGCCATATTGTGTCAGATTGAAAGAACGTCACATGTTTAAATAACACGACAGATATGAGTTTAGTATGTAATTTAATTGACCGCTATACCAAGACAGATATGGATTTTGATGCTTGGCCAGTACAGCAATTCTCCTTTTATCACGAAGAAAGTTGCCTAAAATATAATGCTTAAATTTAAAACCATGTTTGAGGAAATATCTTAACTCATCGTTAACGGCGCTAAGTTTTTACTTAATTTACTTTGCGTTAATTAATCCTTTGACTCGGCCCAATCCGGTTAATTATAATTAGTAAATTCGACTTCAGGTCGCTTTGAGGTCGAATCGAAATTAAACAAATACGTAGGTATGTACTGAACGTAATTAAATGGAATGGGCATTATCTGTGGGGTAGCAACCGCAGGTTTATACACTAGCTTTCCCGGCAGACATTGTACTTAGATGGTTTATTAATTATTAACCTAATTGTTGATATATATAAAATTGTCTCTTATCCCTTGCTTACATTACGTTAAATGTACAGAGCAGAATAATCAAAATTTTGGCTTTCTATTAAGAATGTCTTAAGCTGAAAAATTCACGTTCCCGATTTTTCCCGATTTCAGAAAAACTATTATTTGCATTAAATTTGGTTCCCTTGTCCATCTTCTTACCACAGAAATGAAAAGTATCGTAAAGGCTTACACACTAAAAATATCTGGGTGACCAAGCTTCGCTCGGTAGTATAACTACTGGCTAATAGATGGCAGCAGGAGTCATATTTTTATTTTTTTTGGTGAATTCACATTTTCTAAAAATGAATCCTAGCTAAATATTTATTGCCCCCAAAATCCTCCTTATACTAAATTTCATGAAAATCGTTCGAGCCGTTTCCGAGATCCAGATTATATAAGGTATAGGATAAAGTCGACATATACCAAAGACATATACGAAGCCATTTGATCCCTTGTTCCTGATACGCACTGCAAAGGTCTGGAATACCCTCCCAGGCACTGTCTTTCCCACCACTTACAACCTGTGCGCTTTCAAATCAAGAGTGAATAGGCATCTCCTAGGCAAGCGCGTTCCTCCTTAGACTGTATCATCACTTCCCATCAGGTGTGATACGAGCAAACCCAAGTATTAATCTTAATAATGTATTTAGTCAGTATGTTTGCAGTTTAGGAGCCGTGATAGTAGATAAATATTTGTGTTGAGAGTTGCGAAATTTCATCGAAGTCGATCCGAAGTTTGTCAAAACGGGCTCGCTTTGCAGAAGGTTGCGGTGCGACTGACAGCGATTTGTATAATTTATAGCGGCACGGCACCTTTTATTGCTCTCTTTCATGCTACTCTTGGTTCGCTCTTCGCCTGTACAGTTCGTCCTTAACTCTTTTTCTCATAATTATCCGCAGCATGTTTGCCCTCTTGTTCCAGCCCTTTTTGCTGCTGAGCATTAGCACCAAGTTTTCTCTCGTAATAGGTTCTCCACTCTCTTTAGCCTTTTTCCGCGTGTTTTTGAACTCCTTGCATTCGAAAATAGCATGGTTCGGAGTATCTTTTTCACCACAGTATCTAAGTTGAGCCAAAATTGCGGCATGAGAAGGTCTCCTTTCGCAGCGCCATCATACCGCACCATAAATGATACCCCAAAAATCTTATAGTGTTTTCCTAAGGGTTCAGCTTATACGCCGTTTACTGTACGTATATTATGTTTAGTAGAAATTGAGCCGTTTTGATTGTGAACTTCTCGCTTATTTTTCTTTTCTTGATTCATAAACAATGAAAAAACCGATAATAAAGTTGAAGCATTTCAGTATTGCTAAAAAATACTATCATTTGCGTTAAAAAATTAATTACATTACCCTAATCAATTGCTAAAGGATAAAATATGAACTATAACAGGATACCATCTTACTTAAACATGTTTTTTACTTTAAGTTTTTCACAGTTCCTCTAAGATACGCTTGCACTACCACCGCACCCTTACCATAAGTAAACGTCAAGAGCAAGTAATGCGAATCGAAAATTGAAAATTATATACACTTTACACTTATTATAACTACTGTTTGTGCAATAAATTCTAAATTGAAAACAGTGATCGAAAAATGCATAGAAGTTTGTTTTCCACCAAAACGTGGCGCAGCGGAAAACAATTCCAATACCATGAGCAATTCTAAGTAAACAGAATTTTCGTCACGAATCACAAAACAGGTGTAGTTACCACCCTGCCAGCAAAGACGTTAGAAAATGTCGAATTTACCAAAAGAAAAAGACTCCTGCTGCCATCTATTGACCAGTAGTTACTACCGAGCGAAATGACTCCTGCTGCCATCTATTGACCAGTAGTTACTACCGAGCGAAATGACTCCTGCTGCCATCTATTGGCCGGTAGTTATAATACTACCGAGCTAAGCTCGGTCACCCAGATATTTATGTCTATTCGTGTAGGCTTAATGCTCTTACTATTAAATTACCATGCTTGATAATTCACTCGATATAGGTTTAATATTTATTATCTTAGCGCAAAATGAAACGCAGTGAGCCGCGAGCAAACAGCGAACATATTGACACTGGCCGCGTGTTGGCAGAACGCACACACTGATTATAATATTATTATTATTATAAGCGATATTTTGATAATAATACCGTGATGCGATTTCAGAATAACATATTATACTTGTGATAACAGCTATATAGCGCGCTGTGATGTGAAACGGGAAAATTTGAAAGGTTTTTTTTCAATTAGGTACATGTTACTACTTTACATTATAGCTATGAGTATCTCACCCAATGATAAGTGACTACATATGCAACCAAAGATATTGTTGTCTTGGAAGGGGAAAAACCCTAAAAAAACTGAACTGCAGCGGAATTCTAAATCGTTTGGAATAGGGTATTTGACTCCAATTTTTTTATTACTTTATTATAAAGTAGAATTAAAATAATGACGTGCACTGAAAGAACTAATTAAATCGATCAAATAACAAAAAAGTTATAAGCATTTAAAGATTTGTGATTAGACAGAGATAGCAACATGAAATTGTGACGTCACACCTTACCAATGCCATAGTAGCTTCGTGCGGCTTCATACAAATTTTCGTTTTGCGAGAAAGGGATAGAAGATCCCCCCACTCCAAGTTTAAACGCCTGTAACTTTGTAAATCTTCGTTGGATTTTAATATTTCTTTCACTGCACGTTATTATTTTTATCCTAGTTTATAATAAAGTAATATTTTTTATCAAATTCAAAAGTAGTGTAAGACCCCATTAGCTCTTTGCGGATGAGGTGTTGTGGTAAAAATATGTACCAAAATTACACGAACTTATACCGCAAAAATCTGTGTATCATGTCAGGCAATTGACTTATACTATAGACGGGGCGGATCGCGCGAAAAAATGTCGCCAGTTTATGGGAGCAAAACCCCCTTCAGCGTCAATAGTAAGCTGTAAGCCTACGCAGTATTTCGCAGGAGTTTCGACAGATGGCTCTACATTTTCTTGTATGAAGAAGGTTTACGTAAAATGTTCGGATGGGCCTATCTTGACTATTATTATCAATGTGTCAGGCGTAATTAACTGACTCACGCATTGTGTCATTTGCGAGGACATCTAACCAGTCACAAAATTAAAATTTTGGAAATTAAAATGAAAATTGGTTGAAGAATTACATAATTACGTTATTTTCGTTAAGTGGTCGCGGGCACTATATAGCTTGGCAACTTCGTGCGGAACCCTCCTGCGGGGTGGCAGACGGCCGGGGGATGCGGTAACGCAAACATGCAGAGAAGTGTCCCCATCCCCGCTACACCGCCCCTAACAGTTGACATCTATACCTCCTCTATCTATATATCCTTGCCTCCCCCACCGCCTGTCACCCCGCAGGAGGGACCCGCACGAAGTTGCCAATCTATAAGCACTTTTATGACATTACCTCACAGCCTGTAAACCTCTCATTTCCCGTCATTACAAATACCTTCTCCCGTTTAAACCCACCTTAAAGTTTTAACCTAAATAAGGTCTAAACAATTGGCTTAAAATTGACTTTATGGCTAAGATTATAAGGGTCATATTTATAATAGTAACAATATACATCTAACAACAAATTAAATTACTGTTATCTATTATAGCTCTTGTAATTATAGCAATAAAGGTCATACTTGTATTTAAGTGAGGTAAGCGCGGTGTATAGTGGATGGGATACCGCGTAATTGTTTGGAGGATTATAAATAAGACGGACGTTTTAATTATACAGAGCCTTCTGTGTAGAGAGAACACCATGCGTTCGAGAAATAATTACGGACATTTTTCAGGATTTTTCAAAATTATGAAGACACTAGCTTTTGCCCGCGGCTTCGCCCGCGTGAATTTCGAGATTTTTAAAAATCCTTTTTAGTGGATGTTATGTCATCAGAGTTATCTATCTATCTTTAGGCTATATTGCCGCGCCGCGGTTTCAAAAAATGATGATGGTGATGGAAAATTGTAATAATGATGGTAGTAAGTATTTTTTTTTCGCGCACTCATAAATGCCGCTTCCCCGTCCCGCCCGCAGTCGCCCGGCCGCGCCGGAACGCCTAGTATCGGGCACTCGGGGTTCACTATTTTGGCGATAATGGCTTACACATAAGAGTTGGATATATGCTATCGCGGGCTTTTTTGTAGAACTATTTAAGATAAACATTTCCATCATACATTATATACGTGTAACTCCAACGGTTTTCGCGGCGTACGTCAGTAAAGGTCGCAGATTGCAATTTTTTCCTATTTACGTGACACTTATCGTTATACATTTTGGATAATTCACACTATATCTTTATAAATAATAGCCTATGTGTTATTCTGATGTGTAAGCTATATTGTTGTACAGTTTCATCAAAATCCATTCAGTAGTTTTTTCGTGAAAGAGTAACAAACATACATCCACACATTATTACAAACTTTCGCGTTTATAATATTAGTAGGAGTAGGATAGTAGGATTCGGAAACCCCTGTTTGTCCCTATTTGGAGACAAATGTCAAATAGGTCAGAAAAGAAACCCTGTTTCAAAATATCATGTTATTAGGGTTCTTTCTTATTTTTATTTAAAAAGGGGGGAAAACCGGGTCGTCAAAATTTCAAAATGAGATAGCAATATTGGAGTAGGATATCATAATATGAAAGGGCGTTACTTGTGTATTCTAAAACCAATTTTTATTTATTTTTATGCCTAATAGTTTTCGATTTATTGGGCAAACTGTCGAAAAAAAATACCGTCCCCCTTCCCCCTTATCTCCGAAGTTTACCAATCGAAAAATCTGAAATAATATACCTGTAAATTCATGAGCCAAAGTGATTATTTTAATGTTTAACTTCTTTTACGGTATGGAACCCTCGGTGCGTGAGTCCGACTCGCACTTGGCCGGTTTTTTTATAGTAGTTGTAGTTATACAACCGTTAGAACACACATTGAGAACTAAAGTCGTCTAGGGTGTTTCTTAATCATGGCCACCTTAGTGAACTTAATATAAGTCACCTCACCTGGTTTTCTTCGTTTGATATAATCCTTTAGCGGGAGAAGTTAAGTGGCATTGTCGCAAATTGAGAAGCGCCATTCTACTGATTATACAATAAACAGATGCCTGAGCGCTGCTGGTATTTCTCCACACAATTTATATGGGTATTTGGACATTATGCTATTAGAATGGTTTTGTTCTGCTGAGTAGTTTACCGACATGACGGAAAATTAGCAATTTTTTTCTATAAAAAATGAAAATTAAAATCTTTGACACGGACAAACGGCTGCCATATAAGCTCAATTAGGCAGGCTTGTGAGACTTTTATAATTACAATTAATTAATTAATGAATTAAATTTAGACCTAAAAGAACAATATTTTAGTGACCTGCAGGTTCAAAACTATATAGGAGATTACTTTCAAATTTAAATATCATGTAATTACTCTTATTTTGGGTCTTTAATCTAAATTCATTGGATAAATTTTCTCGATAAAAATTTCTCCTAAAAGTTGCTCAAAAATTTCCATTTTTAATCTAATTTTTATGGGAAACTACAATGGATGTACAGAATTGTAATTTTTGTTTAAACGGATTTTGATAACTGGCTAAGTTTTTTTAGTGATTAGGTAAATTAACGTCGTTTTTAGGGTTCCGTAGCCAAATGGCAGAAAACGGAACCCTTATAAATGTCTGTCTGTCTGTCTGTCCGTCCGTATGTCACAGACATTTTTTCTGTTATATTATTCCGTAACGCTGCATGTCGCAACCACCAACATACAATTCTTAAGAGTGAGTTGGACAAAAATAAAATGAATCTTAATGTGAGTGTTATTCATTTTGGCAGACAATTTCCACTCCCATCGGCTGAGTACTAAACGTATGGAAATAGGTTGTTTCTAACTTGTAATGTTGCGAAATGAAAATGTACTGTTTTGTTTTGTTCACCAAACTGTGGAACATTCTCCGTTTATATAACACAGACTCAAACTGAAAGTCATCTGTAGTCCAGTGGTTAGCAATCCACCGATCAATAAGATCATGGGTTCGATTCCAGACTGGACATAAATTTTTAGATTTTTTATCCTCTACACTTAATTAACTGGGATCTCACCTGATGGTAAGTGATGATGCAGCCGAAGATATGACCGTACTAACTTAGAAGTGGTAAGTAATTCACCCCTAATGGTTGCTACACAGAATTGCGCCGGAACGCTAAGTTACTTGAGGATGCATCATTTCTGGTAGGGCGGTAAGCCTCTCACCAGATCAGACCAGAACTAATCTAGAAATTAAAATTAAAATTCTAAAGTAGCCCGTTTCGGAAATCGAGCCCACGACCTCCCAGTCGATTTCGAGCGCGCCCCGCTGTGCCAGAGAGGTCTCATTGACTTTTAAAAGCATTCAAACTTTTAATAATTATTTACATAATTTATAATAACTGCACACTATAAGTCCTTTATCATTTAAATAATCTTTTAACATACTTGTGGAGTTGGAGAGTATATCACTGATAGTTCACAGAGTTTATTTGATATAATAATATATTCTTCATCCATCGAAGGTTTATCACAAATTCTTAATTACGTTTTACTTATTAAAGAAGCAATGTATCGCTACAATCCTAACTAGAAATGTCAATTTCACAGAAGATAATACCAAAAAATGTGTATGGCTGAGATTCGAATACGTGACCTCCTCGATTAAGGGTCATAAGTCCGAACCACAGAACGATCACTACTTATAAAAATGTGTGGTTTACACCTAAAAATACATATTTTTTTGAAAATTTCTCTCGCAAACCACTGACCCGATTCTGGATTACACAACATCCGTTTCCATGTTTTTTTTTGTTTGTACGAAAACATAAAAAGTTTACTCTGGCGGCTCCTGGGCTATCATTTTTGGCGCTCGTTCAACGTTTATAACTCGGCTATTTTGAATCTCGCTTCGTTTATGTAGATTTACCTCACACTGGGGACTTTTTGTTTTTGGCGACTTTTTGTCCTGTCGCTTTTATGTATCGGTAGTAGTCACTGATATACAACGTGTTGGTTACTTGCCCTAACTAGCCTTAATCCTTAAATAGGGGACGATGTATAAATGCTTGAAAAAATATCACTAGAAGTCTTACTCATATCCTGAAAGCACTAAGTATAGGGAATTCAAAATAGTACCATAAATTTTAAGTGACATCCCTAAAAACGGCTCATTCAATATGAATTTCACAGTTAGGGTTGCTAAAAACAATTTTTCTAAATTAATTAATAAGTTTTGTATTGAAAATAAAACAAAATATTTGTTGCGGGCAGTAAATCCTGGCGGTTTAAAACAATCCATAGAGACGTGTGAAAAAATGTCAATTCCGAACGTGCATTGAACGAAGTTTTTTAACGGCGTAGAAGCCGTATTTACGCGATCTTTAGTGAAGTTTTGTATAAAAACTATAAAGACAATGACTTTTAAATTTACACGTCATGTATTTTGGGTCTTTAATCTAAAATCGTTGAGAAGCAGAAACACGATTGGATAAAATTTCCTCGATAGAAAGTTCTCCCAAAAGTTGCTCGACAATCTCAGTTTTTCTCGTTTTTATCGGAAACTGAAATGGATGTTGTTTGCGCTTTACGCTAGCACTCTCCGGTTTATGCTAGACCGTATCGCGTCGATCGGCTATCACTGCACGCCCCTCTCCCGCGAGCGGTTTGCGTCCAGCGCCCGCGCGCGCCCCGGCGGCGTTCGCTCGCGCAGTCCGGTGCAAAATCCCGACGGAGTCGATTGACTGTGCGTGCCGCGTTCGCCCGCGTGAAGTCGCCCGCCACGCCGCATCTCGCCTTCTTACGAGCCCGATTTCTTGTGCTACTTCGTTTGCTGTGTTGTCCGCCGCGTCATTCTAACGCCGCGGGCCCCTTTGGCTATCCGGAATACTGTTTTTTGTGCTCCCGCGCCACCTGGAAATCACGCCGCCGCGGAGCCGCTTCGCTACCCGCGAATTCGTACCGCCGCCGCGAAAGATCCCTCAAGGAGGGCGAGTGTGTTCCTATTTGCATTTAACACAGCAGGCACCACACACCACATTTCATCCTACACGAACACACTCCCCGGATTCCACGTGCTGGCTGTCTCCATGCGCCGGTAAGTACCTAGTAGTAAGTCACTCTGTGCCGCGGGATTAAACCCAGTGCAAAACGCCTAATAAAATTTTTTGGCGGGCCTTTTTCGACCCGCCACCGCCGCTGCCTGTGAGAATCCGCTGGACTGCTCTGATGGGCCCGGCAGTTGCCCGCTGATTCATCGTGCACAGGCGCGGTGCGTAATCATTTTTGGTAGCAACGAGCGCGGTTTGTCTACACCTCGCTTTGCGTTTTGCGCTGGTTTTGCCCGCCGCGCCGTTCATTTTCTGCGCCGCTGGCATAAATCCCGCTTTCCGCCACGCGCCGCGTCGTTCGCCGCGCTGTTAGCGGAAATTCCGCAATCGCCGTAATTTAACACGCGTATCTACTACGGTCGCGCCGCTTTGTTCATTGCGACTACGGTACGACCGCGATACGACTTGTTTACTATTACTTTAATTTTATTAGTGCTTGCACTCGCGCCGCCCGCCGACTTGCCGGCCGCCTTTTCAATTTATTATTGTTGCTTTATTTTTACATTTTGTTTACATTTAATTTGTTAGAATGTCCGCGAACATAAAAAAGCTAGCTGTACAGATACAGTCTGAGCTTCGCTGGGCGACGTCCGCCGCGGGTTTGATAGGCCGCGAAGATAGATCCGCCGCCCTATTACACCGAGCGGACCAGGTGCGGACTCGGCAGGCCTCTGTGGAGCAGGCCTTCCAAGACCTGCTCACCCTCGGTCCCGAACAGGAGGTACTGAGGACGGCTCAGGCCGATTACGACCAGTTCTTCGAACTGTTGGACTCGGTGGTGGAGGCCGCCCATGGGATCCGGACCGCCGCTGATGAAAGGCGTCGAAGTGGCGCTTTTAGGGACTCCCCCAGCCGACCGCCCACACAGCCGGCATTACTCGGGAAACTGCCCACGATCGAGCTGCCCAAATTCGGTGGGCAGCTTCAAGAGTGGATGGGCTTCCTGGCGTTATTCGACAGTCTGGTCCACGCCAGGAAGGACCTGTCCCCCACCCAGAAGCTGACATACTTACTGTCCTCGCTACAGGGCGAGGCCCTGGACGTGGTGCGGCACCTCGACCTCTCGGAGGAGAGCTACCACACGGCCCGGGAATTGCTGGCCAGGCGCTATGAAAATGTGCGCCGGTTGGCCGACGCACATGTAGCCCAGCTACTCGCCTTGCCCGCCGTCACCGGGGTGGCCGGCCTCAGAGAGGCCTTGCTAAACCCTTGCATTGTGGCCACCAATGCTCTCCGTCGATTGGATCTCCCCGTCGACCAGTGGTCCTTCTTGTTGTTGCACATAGTGCTCTCCCGCCTGCCGTCGGAGCTTAAGCTCCGCTTCGAGCAGCGCTTCGGAGGGGACGGTGCAACCTACCTGCCCCCTTTCTCCGACCTCCTGAAGTTTTTGGAGCAGGAGTGCCTCCAGGCCGATAACTCTGGAGTTACCGGCCCTCGAGTGGCCCCTGGGAGGTCCGAGCATGTCCGAGGGGGTGGGGCAAGGACTGGCCCTTCGGCGGGGACCGGCCCCAACCGGCGAGGCCGTGGAGCCGACGCCAGAGAAGGTCGCCGGGTGTCACAGTACAGCGGGGCCGTGGCAACGAAGCTCCCCCCTGTGCCTATTGTCGGCACCCCGGCCACCAGGTCTCCTCGTGTCCGCACTTCCTGGCCAAACCGGTTGCGGCCCGGAGAGAATACGTGTCGACACGCCAGTGGTGCTTCTCGTGCCTGGGCCAGCATCTCGTAAGAGACTGCCCGCGCCAGCGGCCCTGCCCACATTGCGGCGGTGCCCATTCGGCCCTCTTGTGCGCTAACCGGAGTGGTTCCGGTCGCCGGGACGTTGGGTCTCGCACCCCCCCATGGGCGGGGGCGCTCGATCGCGCACCCCCCCATGGGCGGGGGCGCTAGTCCTGGCCACCCGGCCAGTCCCGTTAGGCGTTCTCCGGTGGACCACCAACCTCCTAGTGGAGGTAGGGGTTCCGCCCCCCGGAGGAGGGCTTCACCACCCCGCGTCACGGTCACATCCCCCTCGCGTCATTACGACGGGGATATCGCGGCTGCCCCATTGAGCGTCGTCCCGCGTCGGTTTTCGCCGCCACTACACGAGTGGCCGCGACTGGAGCGCCATCCACCCACCATAGGTCGAGGCAATCCCTACCGGGTGCCGGACGCTAGCCGCATGGTGCGGCCCCGGATGGGGGCATGGTCTCCGTACGGCATGTTCGTCACCTCTCCGTACGGAATGCCCTCCACCTCTCTAGCGCCGCCCCAGCCGGAGCACCCCCGTCAGTGGGATCCCACTGGTGAACCCTCGCCGCGCTAGGTATACGCCACCCTAGCTCCCACCGTGGCCACCTCCCCTGAGACTCTGAACCTACAGCAGACAGTATGTCAGACCATACTTTTGCCGACGGCCTCAGTGAAGGTGTATAACCCTAATGGTGAATCTATGACCGTTCGTTGCCTTTTGGACCTGGGTAGCCAACGCTCCATAGCTTCGTCTTACTTGGTGGGAAGGCTAGGGCTCCCTTGGAGACCGCGCGAGTGTCGTGTCATCGGTGTCGGTGGCGCCACGCCCGCATCGCACAAGGGAGAGGCTGAGTTAATGTTTAGTCCTACTCGTGGAAACCTGCGGGTTTTGATTATGGTGACCGTCATGGATAACATTTTAGGTCCCCTTCCGCAAGTTCGGGTAACCGACGCCGCAGTGCGCTGTACGTCAGGTTTAGCCCCTGCTGACCCCCACTGGTCCGAACCCGGTCCTATGGACCTTCTTTTGGGTTCCGACGTGCTGGGTCTTATCATAACTGGGGGAGCTAGGGCCCTGCAGACCAATGGCCTTTGCGCTTTGCCCACTATTTTTGGCAATAGCTTCTTCGGTCCGGTTTTATGGTCTAGCCCCTCCCCGGAGCCTGACCCCATCCAGGTTGCAGGCTTGTCGCTGACCGATGTTGTCCAGCGATTTTGGGAGGTTGAAGAGCCGCCTCAGGCCGCTCGGGTTAGCCCCCTTGAACAGGAGTGTGAGTCCTTTTATAGGAATAACACGGGGCGCCGTACGGACGGACGCTTTGTAACCCGTTTGCCACTCCTGGCGGCACGACCCCACCTAGGTCAATCGCGGGCCCTCGCTGAGAAGAGGCTCCTATCAATGGAACGGCGCATGAAACGGGACCCGGTCTTCCGTAGCAAGTATGTGGCCTTCATGCGGGAATATGAAGACCTTGGTCACATGTCGCCGTCCAACTTTGATTGGCGTTCGAACGAGCATTACTTCCTTTGCCACCACGCCATTTTGAAAAACCCGAATGGGAAAATCCGTGTGGTTTTTGATGGCTCTGTTCCAACGTCCAACGGAGTGTCTCTCAACCAGTGTCTACACTCCGGTCCCAAGTTGATCAAGGATATCTCCGACATCCTCACGACGTTTCGGCAGCACCAGGTGGTCTTTGTGGCCGACATCCGCATGATGTTCCGCCAAACCGTGGTGCATCGTGATGATCGGAGGTACCAGCTGATATTATGGCGCGAGAGTCCGAGTGACCCCATACGAGTGTTCGAGCTGAATACGACCACCTATGGCCTTCGGTCCAGCCCCTACATTGCCATCCGGTCATTGCTGGAGTTGGCCGACCGGGAACGGCTGAAGTATCCTCGCGCCTCAGCCATTTTGGAGTCGTCAGTCTACATGGACGACATTTGTACTGGAGCTTCCAGTGTTGAGGAAGCCTTGATTTTGCGGGATGAGTTGATTGCCATCCTGAAGTCGGGTGGATACGAGCTGAGTAAATGGCTCTCGAGCTCCCCGCTTGTCTTAAGGGACTTGCCGGGAGAAGATCAGCAGGATCCACACATTTTCGAAAATCCCGAAAATCCTAATTTGCTGACAGTATTGGGTATACAATACCAGCCCGTGCAGGACATTTTTACTTACCGGGTCAAACTGGATCCCCCCCTAAGACTTGGACCAAACGTACGGTCTTGTCCACGGTGGCACGTACCTTTGATCCAAATGGGTGGATCACCCCGTAATATTTTTGGCCAAATGCTTCCTGCAGAAGCTCTGGTTGGCTGAAGTCAGCTGGGACGAGCCCCTTCAAGGGAGGTTATTACAGGAGTGGCTCTCCCTTGTGGCCTCACTTCCGAATGTTAATCGGATTTCGATGCCTCGTTGCTTCCTACCGCCCGGAAGGTGCCACGCCAGTCTCCACGGCTTTTGTGATGCGTCCGAAAAAGGGTACGCAGCCGTGGTCTATTTGCGGACTGTCAGTGACACCGGCGAGGTCGCAACCCACCTTGTCTTGGCGAAAAGTAAAGTGGCCCCAATTCGGTCACGCTTGACGATACCCAAATTGGAGTTGTCTGGAGCCGCTCTTTTGGTGCGCCTTCTCAACCATGTGCGTACGTCCCTCCTATCGATCGTTGACCTGACGGACGTGTCCGCCTGGTCGGACAGCGAAATTGTCCTTTGTTGGTTGCGAGCCGCTCCCCACAACTTGGAGGTCTTTGTTGCCAACCGGGTTTCCCAAATCCAGAATTCGGAAACCCCGTTGACCTGGAGACATGTGCCAGGGGACCTGAACCCTGCAGATTGTGCTTCCCGCGGATGTGAAGCTTCCGACCTTGTCAACCACTCTCTTTGGTGGGGCCCTGACTGGCTGACTCGGAATGAGTCCGCCTGGCCTCAGAGTAGGTTCTCCGAGCCCGATGTGTTACCTGGCTTGCGAGTCGGAGTTGTCGAAGATAAGCCAGCCAATTCGCTGAGCTATCTTCAGGAACGCTACAGTTCCCTTGATAAATTGATTGGGGTGACGGCTTGGATTCAGCGCTTCACCCACAACGCTCGGAACCCACGCGACAAAATGTCGAACCCGGTCTTGTCGCCCCTGGAGAGACAGGAGGCCCGGACCTTTTGGATACGTTTGGTTCAACTGGAGCATTTTGAGTCCGCTATTGAGACACTGAAGCGAGGTTTACCTTTGAAGGGCTCGCTAGCCCGCTTAAACCTCTTCCTGGATGACACCGGATTGATACGCGTTGGTGGACGCCTCCGGAATTCTGACTTACCCTATGGGGCACGTCATCCCTTATTGCTTCCGAACAATAGCGCTTTTGTAAAATTGTTGGTGACGCATTACCACGTCAAAAATGCCCACGCTGGCTGCAACGCCCTTTCGGCCATATTGCAGCGCGAATTTTGGATTTTATCGGGACGACGCTCCATCCGAAGCGTCATTTTTAAGTGCATTCCGTGCTACCGCCTGAAGGCCAGCACCATGCAGCCCATTATGGGGGACCTCCCCACCGACCGTGTCGTGGCCTCGCGCCCTTTTTCGGCGGTCGGGACGGATTTTGCGGGGCCGTTCTTCGTCAAGAGCTCCAGCCTCCGCAATGCTCGTTCCCTCAAGGCCTACCTTTGCGTTTTTGTTTGCCTGGCTACCAAGGCCGTACACTTAGAACTGGTGAGTGCCCTCAGCACCGAAGCCTTTGTAGCCACGCTAGGCCGCTTCGTTTCACGCCGAGGTTATCCGCACCTGATCCGATCGGATTGTGGGACCAACTATAAGGGTGCCGATAGATATTTGAAGGAAGTCGTCCAATTTTTGAATGAAAATAAGATAGGCCTCGGCACGGCAATGTCCAAGATGGGGATAACTTGGACCTTTGACCCGCCAGCTTGTCCCCACTGGGGCGGGATCTTTGAAGCCGTCGTCAAGGTCTCAAAGACGCATCTCCGACGCGTGATAGGTGAAACCATTTTGACTTTTGAAGAGCTCGCTACCGTTTTTTGTAAGATTGAGGCTGTCCTCAATTCTCGGCCACTCTGCCCCTTATCGTCCGATCCCAATGACCTGGAAGTTTTAACCCCCGGTCATTTCCTAATTGGTGAACCCCTTAACGCCCTGCCCGAGTACCCCTTCAGGGACGTGAAGGTCTCACGGTTGTCTCGTTTCGAATTGCTACAGCAGATGACCCAAAATTTCTGGCATCGTTGGTATTTAGAATATTTGCATCTCTTGCAGCAGCGCGTTAAGTGGTCCGACAGGACCGACCCACCTAAGGTTGGTGATCTTGTCCTAGTTAAGGAGTCTAATTTGTTGCCTTTGTGCTGGCGTCGTGGACGCATTCTTAAATTGATATATGGATCCGATGGGGTTCCCAGAGTTGCCGAGGTAATGGTCGGAGATTCGGTTTTGCAGCGAGCCGTCTCTTCCTTATCCCGCTTGCCCATTGGTTAGTGGACCCCAAATCCTTGGGTCCACTGGCGGGGGTGTTTGCGCTTTACGCTAGCACTCTCCGGTTTATGCTAGACCGTATCGCGTCGATCGGCTATCACTGCACGCCCCTCTCCCGCGAGCGGTTTGCGTCCAGCGCCCGCGCGCGCCCCGGCGGCGTTCGCTCGCGCAGTCCGGTGCAAAATCCCGACGGAGTCGATTGACTGTGCGTGCCGCGTTCGCCCGCGTGAAGTCGCCCGCCACGCCGCATCTCGCCTTCTTACGAGCCCGATTTCTTGTGCTACTTCGTTTGCTGTGTTGTCCGCCGCGTCATTCTAACGCCGCGGGCCCCTTTGGCTATCCGGAATACTGTTTTTTGTGCTCCCGCGCCACCTGGAAATCACGCCGCCGCGGAGCCGCTTCGCTACCCGCGAATTCGTACCGCCGCCGCGAAAGATCCCTCAAGGAGGGCGAGTGTGTTCCTATTTGCATTTAACACAGCAGGCACCACACACCACATTTCATCCTACACGAACACACTCCCCGGATTCCACGTGCTGGCTGTCTCCATGCGCCGGTAAGTACCTAGTAGTAAGTCACTCTGTGCCGCGGGATTAAACCCAGTGCAAAACGCCTAATAAAATTTTTTGGCGGGCCTTTTTCGACCCGCCACCGCCGCTGCCTGTGAGAATCCGCTGGACTGCTCTGATGGGCCCGGCAGTTGCCCGCTGATTCATCGTGCACAGGCGCGGTGCGTAATCAGATGTAATTGTAATTTTTGTTTTAATGTATCGGTAATAATTATATCTAAAAACGTTGAGAAACAGATTTTTGATAACTGGCTTAGTTTTTGAGTAATTAGGTAAAAAGTCGTATTTCTTACATATTCCTCCGCGACGCTGCATGTCGCACCCATCAACGTATCCGTGAGAGTGACAAAGACAAAAATAAATTCAATAAATCACCTTAATGCATTAGCGAAAAAATAAAACAAGAGACGAAAATCTTAAAAAATTGATTTAAATCAGCTATTTCAATATAATAACATCCCGAAATTATGTCACCTGCGTATAGCAAACAATATTCATTCGTCGCATCGACGAAGTAGTCGCGAGTATGTAAGGTTATTTAACTCGCGTAAATATAAACATTCGACGGGTTAGCGCGCGTTTTAACTGCGCGGTTTAGCATATATCAAATTCCGTGTCGACCCCAATGCCGGCACTTTTGAAAGGAACGATTAGAATTTTTTGTTACGACTTTTTAGCCCTTGTGGGGAAAAGAGTTGTTTTTTATTCGCTATACGATAATACTAGATGTTATCATACTAGGATCGTAATAAAAGAGATTTTAATACACATTACACACACAAACACACTAATATTATAAGGCGAAAGCTTGTGTGTATCTTTGTTACTCCGCAACTACTGAACAGATTAACATGGAAAAACATAGGTCTATATTTCTTTATTTACAGAATATTTAGTTATATATTTTTACTTCAAAAGTTTTTTTTTTAAACATAGGTTGCTTTTTATCCAGAAAAGTCCATAGTTCCCGTTATTTAAAAAACTCAATTTTTTTTTACAACTATAGATAGATTTCTGAAGCAAACATCCTTAGAAATAAGGAGCAGGAAAGGAAAATTCAAACCTTCATCGACATTTGTCAAAAGCTAGTAATAAAAACCATATCACAATTAGTTTAAGTGTTCAGAAGTTATATTACGATTAAATAAATTTATGTATACTTAGGTATATTTTTTTTTGAAATTTGTGTAATAAATATTTAATGTCCTTGAAAAATCAATCCCCAATCTGTGACATATTTTAATGTATTGTACAAAAATTCGTGAAAAGCTAAACATACGTCGTTTGGAATACCGAACACAAAACCTTTGAGCGCATCTCCTTTATGTAAAAAAGCCTTTCATATTTAAAAACAAGAGTTTCGCAACAAACAAAATAAGTCATAACAATGTTATTCGTATGACCTGCTTTATTGCTGAAATCATTTTTATTAAAGCCTGTTTTTATATCTTTAACTGACTTTTAAATAAAGTGGAAAATCGTATAACCGGACTAATTTAGTTAAGTTAGGCATTTGGATAATTATCGAAAATCCGAATAGTAATAGAAAGTACCTATGCATAAATGCAGTTTTTGCATGTTTTTTTTTATTACTTAAAATAAATGGTACATTTTTGAACTCCCCATAGTTCCCTCAGGATATGAGCTACATTTCTTGTGATATTTTTCATGCATCTATCGTTGTTTATTGTTACAAATAATGAAAAACCAAATAATTTGCCGGGCATACCTATAAATCTTTGGGGCATACCCTTAATTGTAAACATTTAAGAGTCTTCATCGTTCAGGGAAACTCGTAACATAGCCCTTCTCATATCTAGTACGATATACAATATTAATAATATTATAACTTAGCGTAATACACTTAAAACTTTGCCCGTACTATATCAGTTCTCCCAAAACTTAAGGCCAGTGAATATTGGCTTTCAATTCTAAACAGCGCCCTTATTACATGATTGCGTGTCTCGAAAACGAATATCGAGTTTGAATATCGAAAAACAATAACGTTGGATTAAAATTTGGCCTTTTTTAGAATCTTGACCTGCGCTTATTTTGCACATTTTTTATATCAAAGTCCCCGAACAGAAAATTAGTTTTAAACCAAAACACAGTAATATTATTTCTTCAAGATAGAATGACTGACACCGTGATGATACCCATTCGAATGTACTCTACAATGTCTACAAGAAAAAGCGCTACGACCAAGAAACATTGCGGTATACTTTTTGCTTAATCGCTTAGTGTCAGTCTTCATAGAGCCATAGGCAAAGAACTTAGATGTCAGCGGTTAGCGGGCGGTGTAGCGGGGAAGGGGACACTTCTCTGCATGTATGCGTTACCGCGTCCCCCGGCCGTCTGTCACCCCGCACAGAGTTGCCAAGCTATACTACACATTAGAAGCTTAGACAATAGAACTGATATGAGTCAATCGAATCGTTTTTATGTTTGAAACCCATGGGGCTACAAAAAGATGCAATAATGTTTCAATAGAGTTACGTTTTTCGTTACTCTCCGCATAAAAATTGTGAGATTCGAGAAAAAATTTGTTCCGAATTAAAATTACGTATTGTTGTCGATAGAAAGTGCAGGTAAAATCCTCTACGTAAACGCTCTCATGGTCGAATAGGTGAACACATGTCAAAAACCTCGTACTAGGGGTATAGTGTAGCCCCTGTAAGATATTAAATTGACAGAATAACGGCCGCCCGAGTCCTGCGCACCATTCCGAGGGTCTTATTAACTTTATTAATCGTTCGGGACGCTCGTCGGGCCAAATTAAACTCCAGCCATATATTTTTACTCGCAAATATATTAAGGGCCAAGAGAGGTCATATTTAACGACCTTTTGGGCCTCCTCTGGCGTTGGAGCAGAGAAATTGAGAATTTAGGCCGTTTTCTTTATGTTTCAACTAGCGGACGCCGGCAGCTTTGCTCATGAAGCGTCTTATTTCCTAACTTAATAATTAAGAGAATACTAGTACACGTGAAGAACTTTATCGAGTAATTATATCTCAAAAATGTCTTACATCATTTTGAAAAGAGCTAATACTCTTACACCTTTGGACCAAGAACAAACATAAAGGAAACTGGCTTTCAAATGACAAAAAACAGATCGAAATCGGCCCATCCGTTTGAGAGATACGATGCCAACAGACCCACACACACAGGCAGACAGACATAAACGGCAAACTTATAACACCCCTCTTTTTGCGTCGGGGTTAAAAAATGTAGAGGCTGACCCGTAGGTACAATATACGTCGGTGAGGCTGACATTTCATTAATGCCTGTAAGGCCTAATTTACAGGCATTTATGAAATGTCACACTATAGTCTTGTAAAAGCTTTTTTGTAACTTGCCATTTGCTTTTTTTAAGTACTTATTTCGAATTTAGTTTTAAGGGGCCTGTGAACTACGATGTCTCCGTTAATGCAAAATACCAAATCATTTGTAATTCGTGAATATTTCGATCATGTTGTGGTGTTATTCGGATTCATATAGTAATAATCTATGCTCCTGGCCATATTTGGTTCGAAAATATTTCTTAAAAATAAAATAATAATCAATTTCGATCAAAATTTTTATAACTTTGGTCGAGTTCCGTAATACCAAAAATTATGAATGAAAACTTGTAACTTTCTTTATTAACTGGTGTTTTTCTTTAGCTGGACAATAAAAACTGTGCTCCTGAACTAATGCGACGTGAGATAGTGTTGTTTTTATTACAAAACAAATAAGTAGAAAACATGTCCTTTTTGACATAAAAATAAGCAAAACTAAATTCGTTTACATTTTCGTTTAACAAAAGTATTTCGGAACCAAATATGGCCAGGAGCATAGATTATTACTATATGAACCTGAATAACACCACAACATGATCAAAAATTGCACGAATTACAAATGATTTTGGTATTACGTTTGTATGGGAGACACCGTGGGTCAGTTGACTCTTGAGTAACAGACGATTACAATAGCATCTTGTGTGAGAAGGAAGACAATTCATTTGTAACTCTAACTGTCACTTGCTGAATTGGCAATGGCAAATTGCGGGACACATAACTCGTAGAGCCGACGGACGTTGGGGACAAAAGTGCTGGAGTGGCGACTGGCGACCCCGCACGGGTAAGCGCAGTGTTGGCAGACCTCCGACCAGATGGGCTGACGATGGATGCAAGTGACGCAGGACTGAAAATATTTGCAGGAGGCCTTTGTCCAGCAGTGGACGTCCGTTTAAACTTGTGTTGTTATGAAACCGATATTATTTTTTACCAATATCCATATCCGAATCCGTGTTTAATAGTATATAACACTTCAAAATGAGTAGCTGTAAGAAAGAGTAATTGTATGACAGATTGCGAAACCTACAAGGTACAATTAAAGTCGAATATAATCTTATTTGTAATACAAATAAGATTTAGTGTTGTTATGGATATCCATATCCGTAACCGAAACTATCGGATATCCGAAATAATTTAATATCCATAACCGTAACCGAAACCGATATTATTTTTTACCAATATCCATATCCATATCCGGATCCGAAATTATATTATAACCATAACATCCCTAGTTTAAACATACGAACCCTTACTTAGCACATGTTAAAACGGGACCATATTACTAAGACTTCGCTGTTCGTCCGTTTGTCACCTGGCTGTATCTCTTGAACCGTGATACCGTGATACCGTGATACCTACCTGAATTTATCTCAGATTATGTATTTCTGTTGCCGCTATAACAAGAGATACTTACTAAAAAATAAAATATATATTAATTATGGGAGCTCTCATACAACAAACTTGATTTTTAGGGTTCCATACCAAAATGGTAAAAATGGAACCCTTATAGTGAGACTTTCTCCGTCCGTCCGTCCGTCAGTCTGTCACACTCGATTATTTCAGTAACTACTAAATCTATCGACCTGAAATTTGGAATAGTTGTAGGTAATTGCGGCGTTTGCGGCATTGCAATCATTTAAAATTGAAAATCTTTTTTATTTTTATTTAAAAAGGGGGGAAAACCGGATCGTCAAAGTTTTATAATCAGATAACAATATTGAGTGGGGTATCATATGAAAGGGGGTTACTTGTGTATTCTAAAACCGATTTCTGTTTATTTTTATGCCTGATAGTTTTCGATTTATTGGGCAAACTGTCTAAAAAAATACCGTTCCCCCCCCCTTATCTCCGAAGTTTACCAATCGAAAAATCTGAAATAACTATGATCAATAGAAATAAACGTATATTTTACAGGAAAAATAAAATCAACTCTCTAATTATTATACTTTTTTTGATAATAACAATAAACCGGCAAAAACAAAGTTATGTTTGCGGTTTGCCAACAAAAGTACCTACCTACATGTAAATTAAATAACCAAATTATAAAAGTAGTAGTAACCAAATAGTAATAGTAAATTCATGAACCAAAGTGATTTTTTTAATGTTTAACTTCTTTTATGGTATGGAACCCACGGTGCGCGAGTGCGACTCGCACTTGGCCGGTTGCTATTTTTTTTAACTTGTTTTTGCTCGATGTTAATTGCGGCAAAAGATAGACGCTTCAAATATTTAAAGAATATTTAAATAATAAAAATGGGAAATGCTTTCCAAAAAACCAACTTCAAATGCCACTACAAAGAGTGAAATAATTTTTATTTAAATTTTAGGTACCTACACCAATTCGAAGTCGGGCAATGTTTCATACAATCCCTAACTTACTTGATGTGCGAAGAAATGACGAAGTCATAGGCAATCGCCCGACTTCGAATTGGTGTAGGTACCTAAAATTTAAATAAAAATTATTTCACTCTTTGTAGTGGCATTTGAAGTTGGTTTTTTGGAAAGCATTTCCCATTTTTATTTTATACTTTTTAGTGGAAAACAATAAAATGCACAAGGCGTTGTAAAAATACCCAAATTGCTTGAGGTGTGTTCATAAACTCTGAAGAGATACCTAAAATTCACCAAGATCCCATCATCAGACCCTGACTTGATGACTTTAGACATCAAATCAGTATCTGCTAGCAAATGCACCAGTAACTATAAAAAATACCCGACTCGCTTCAAGTATACTAGCAAAATTTGAAGAGTTCCCTCGATTTTACCAAGATCCCATCATCAGACCCTGACTTGATGACTTTAGTCATCAAATCAGTATCTGCTAGCATATGCACCAGTAACTATAAAAAATACCCAACTCGCTTTAAGTATACTAGCAAAATTTGAAGAGTTCCCTCGATTTCACCATGATCCCATGATCAGATCCTGACCTGATGACCATAGGACAACTTGGAAAATATTACTCTTTCTAATAATACTTAAATAGTTTCATGTGTCCATATAAAATTTGAAGAGTTCCCTCGATTTCTCCGGGATCCCATCATCAGATCCTGACCTGATTAAAATGGGACCACCTGGAAACAAAACCCTCTTAAACAAAAAAAGAATTTTTCAAATCGGTTCACGCGTCTTCGAGTAATCGGTGAACATACATAGATAAAAAAAAAAAAAAAAAAAAGATTCCGACGAATTGAGAACCTCCTCCTTTTTTTGAAGTCGGTTAAAAATAGGACTCCCACGAACAATTGTGAATTTGGTGGGCAGGGGTATTTAGTTTGACTTGACCAATTTTAAACCTATGTAAAGGTATACATAATATTATATTATGCAAGTATGTTTTGCCTATAGCACACATAATATACACATTTCGAACACTGTAAAATGAACCTTTCAGTGAGAACAAAAGCAATGTTTAATCTGAGCCACGCGGCGCGGGGAGACGATCTGTGTACGCGTGATATTTGATGGTTTCCTTTTATACCTACCTGTGTGTATGGTACAAGAAACCTGGCTGTATGCCTGTAAAAAATATAGTCGCTGACCGGAGGGCAATAAAATTTGGAAAAGGAAGGCACATTTTGTCCGGTAAGAGAGCCGTAGAGCTTATAAGTGCGATAGAGAATGCAACATTTAATCTATTTACGAGTAGCGACTGTTTGCTATAGTTATAGGACTAATGTGAACAAGAATCTTTTATTTTATACATCCAGGTAAAACATCTAAATATGACAGGCGCAAATCGAATAAAACACGAGTTATTTTGTATCAGAATTTTTGTTGTACTCACAATCGATGTGAAAACTAGTGTATAATAATAGTATAAAAGCCTTAAATTTTATCCTCGAAAAGTCAAAAATTTACCACCAAATTTGGAAAGCAGGTTTACACAGAAGAGCTGACAAAAATTCGGTCCTAGTATTTTCAAAATTTTGTGATTTACAATTTTGTATGTGTAGGTGTAGTAACGATTGATATTAAGTATTATTATTTTCTGGGAACCCCGCTACATCGTATAACTTATCCCACACGAATTGTCGCAACAAAAGGAGTTAATATCGGGATATCGCGCTTTTGTTCCCCGTCATGTCGCGCTTCACCTTTGCATCAAATGAAACAAGTCAAAATATCGCGTTTTTCCGTCACAATACCATCCCGCGGTGTTTGCACGCCATTGTCTGACGGAACTCCGTTTTGTTTTAACTAGCTTTTGTCCACGGGATCACCCGTGCGGAATCCCTGATCGAATCGTTTTGTAGAACATTTTGTCGGATATTCACCGACAGAATGACTTAACCCGTTTTCAGTCTTAATTTCGTCATATTATGACAGTGCTGCTGTAGCTGTATAGGGCTCTATCTAGTCGGAGCGCGAGCAACGATCTTTTATAAGGCCCAGTTTCCACCAAAGCAGAGCGGTGTGGAGCTGTGTTTGAGTTCCCAATCAGATTTCGTCAATTCGACATCTCCTAGCTCTCCTTAGTTTTGGAGATATCAAAATGACGAAATCTAATTAATTATACTAAGACACAGCTCCGCTTTGGTGGAAACCCGGCCTAAATCTATGCTTTATTCGAGTTTGACGCGTATAGTAATAGTACTATACGCGCGAAAAACAACGCTTTTTTTTAAGTCGAGTAAACATAGATGATCGTTGGACTAAGTTTCTATACCTTCACGTTAGGTAAGTACTAAAAATTGCATAATGCGTAAAACTATCCCATTAAACTCATAAAAAAGCCTCTTCAGCTGTGCTATTCTGCGAAAATACTTAAAACAGCGACGGGCTGACATCTCTGCATCTATGAATTCGTCAGGTGTAACAGCGAGGCATTACGTCATGTTGCATCGGATTCTACAAATCATAGCTGTTTTGTTGGTGAATTGAAGCCAACCGCGGTATCGGCGCTGTTATTAGTGATGGACACAAACATAGATTAAATGCCGGTAAACTATTTCGATTCCAAAATTTAGGCCTTTGAATAGTTCTTCGATGATATTAATATATATTTTATCATTATAACATATGTTTAAATGTTAATATTCTAAATACACGTAAAAGTGACATAAATTATGCACTATGAAGGCAGAATGCTAGAAACACCAGCGACGACGTTTATAAATCTATGGCTAGAAATCCATTATTATCTTTATTATCTTCTTGTCTTAAAAAATAATGTCAATGGTGTGTCACATCGACTCACTGTTAGACATTATGCATCGACCATTGATATATAATAATAAGGATTTCGGGTCAGCGCTAAAAAGTGTCAGAACCTAATGAAATCCAAAACTCGAAAAGAGTTCCAATCGCATTTAAGCAAAATTAGGATGTATAATAATGGTTTAAGACATAAATTACAATGATTTAGTTTGTTTATAAAAATGAAATGAAATTTATTTATTTATTTATTGGAACATTAACAGCTGAACACAGTTTATCAAGAACGATGACAACTGTAAAAGTAGGTATGAAATGCATTACAGTTATCACACCCACCTCCCAAACATAATGTAGCAACTTTTTACTATTACTTATTACAAAGTTATAACTTAACTTTATTATAATGTACAGTCGGGGAATGAAAAGGTTGCGCTTCCACTACTATACTGCAAGAGTCCATTATGCCAACATACCAGTGCAAGAAACAATGCTGCTAACATTTAAATAAATATGACGTTTGCTATCAAATAAGGTTTTGTTTGTTTTTCTTCCCATCAATGCAATGACGAAATACGCTACGCTCAGAGGACAGGAAAGATGTGACGTATGTTAAAGCCAAAAATTTCTCAAATATGCAGTTTTGACAAATAAAAAATCCGGCTTCAGGGAGGAGCCTAAAATTGTATGCGTCACGTCAGTAAGTGCTGATCCTTTAATACGTTTAATCAATGCATCAATGCAATGTTATAAAATGTATTAAACTGATTAAAACAGCAATAAAATTACAGAAGAAAAAGTTAGTGAAAAGTACGAATAAGTTTAATGACATTAATTTTTAGTAACGGGTATAAACACCATATTTAGCTTCAATCACACATTATAACCTATTTCTCATGGAACCTACGAGAGCATAGATCCGTGCCTCTAGTGTCTTTCCTATAATGCCATTGAATGTAATGTATTTCTTATCACTCTTGGACAAACATCATATATTTGGGCGAAATGATTCGCTGACAAAAAGCCGTTTTCTTCATATTATTGCCTTCTCATGCCTGATTTTTGTGCGGCGTTAAGGATAGGACGGCGACTAGAATTATTGTGACGATGATCGACTAGTGCACCATCGTCGCATCGTCGCTATGTCTTCTTATCCAGAATTCCACACTATCTCTGGTCACATTTAGGCATGTTGTAGCCAGTTTCACGTTCAGCAATAATTGCTGCTCTTTCTTCTACACTTCGTCGTGGCATTATAAAATAATTATAAAATAAAAGGAGAAATTATGATATTTTGCAATGACGATTGACAATAGTTCTAACAGAAATAATAATGGCAGGTTGAACCAACAAGAAGGTTGCAGTTTTATTTTTATAGACACTTATTTCGTGAATTTCGTAATACACCTGGGGTCCATAGATTTATATGTCAATGGCATCGACGAAATAATGTAATGCTGTCAATCACAGAAAAAATAATAAATAGCTGTCAATCATAATCGTATTTACATAATATTTACATTGTTCAAGTGCGAGTCGGGCTCGCGTACTGAGGGTTCCGTACTATCATTATAGTTTAGTTTACTTTAATACTATTGAGAATTACCTCAATTCAAACACAAGCAAAAAATTACGTACGTAGGTATGTTGACCCCTGTTGTTGTATGGAGACCCCATTAAATATGATATGTGTTTATTTGAATAAAATAACTATTTATTTTTAAAGTGAATACCTATATTGTTCAATATTCTGTGAACATTTGATGCGTCTACCTGTACCGTTATTAATATTGAGCAAAAACAAGCAAAAAAATCACAAAAGTTTTGTATGGGAGCCCCCTTAAAATATTTATTTTATTCCATTTTTTTAATATTTGTTTTTATAGCGGCAACGGAAATACATCATCTGTGAAAATTTCAAGTCTGTAGTTATCGCGTTTCACGAGATACAACCTGGTGACAGACGGACGGACAGACGGTCAGACAGCGAAGTCGTAGTAATTTGGTACCGTTTTTATCCTATGGGTTCGGAACCCTAAAAAAGCAGCGAAGAATTCGCCAGGTGTAACATCGCTGCAATATTTCATGATTGCATCGGATTCTACAAGTCTTAAACATCATAGCTGTCTTGTTGGCGAATTGATGCCAATCGCGGTATCGGCGCTGTTACTAGTGATGGACACAAAATTAGATTGAATGCCGGTAAAATATTTCGATTCCAAAATTTAGGCTTATTAATAGTTCTTCGAACAAATTATTATATATTTTACCATTAAAATATATGTTTCAATGTGAAACTGAACGATATTTAAAAATACGTATTTAAAGTTGCGTATCCTATGAAGGCAGAAAGCTAGGAATCCATTACCTTCCTGTCTTAAAAAAAAATTGTCAATGGTCTGTCACATACACCAAATTAGACGTATGTAAGTCTGTCAAGTCAATAGTTATCGTATTTACATACTTACATATTTATATAGTATTATTTTTAAAATTAATTGGTTCATGCCACTTATTAGTAGCAACTAGGAAAAGCCTCAAAATTCGTACATTCATTGGGTGTCCTATGGATTGGGTATCGTGCAAAGCTATAAGATTCGACCTATCTGCGCTCAAGATGGTACCACCTGGAACCACCACCTGGATTGAACCACGGAAGTAGATTGTGAAAGTACAAACTACAAAGTTACTGCCAAGGCCCCCAAGTCATACTTATTTGGTTTTTGATAAAATAATGGTAAGTTTCATAAAGGTATCTACTTAGGTACTTACGTAATTAAAATAATGCACATGCATTATTTTAATTACGTAAGTCCATACCTAGTTGAATTTACAATAAATCACTACCTTAATAAAAATTTAATTATTGCAGTTGGTCCAGCAAGGTCCGGTGGCAGAGTAAAATCAAGATATTCAGCAATATGGACCCAGAATTGCCCTAAGGAGACCTAAGCTACCTCTGCGATAGATTGTTTCCTTACAAAACAAGTATTACATGAAGCTCTATAACTTTGCCAAATAATTATTATAGGACACCAATTTTATAAGTCTTGTGTCTATAGATATTAGATATGTTTAAAGATCTTTCTGTATTTAGAATAAGTAAGTAAAGGGAAAGAAAAAATATTAATTATGTTTGAATAAATTTTATTTCTTTCTAAAATTACAGAATTAAATAAATGAAATAATATGTAAATTTCATTATACATTTCATTATACAATTTTCCCCTACCTTTAAACTTCCTATAATGGTACCCTTGGTACCTAGGTATATCTTGGCAGCAGCATTTATGTGAGCACATTATGCCTAAATGGTGAAGGAAGTCATGAATAAAAGCTCTTTAATCTACGATATGCCTAGGTACTCAAAGGTTTGTGAAGCTGACAGCCCACACTTGGCTAGGGATGGTATCGGCTATGACTTTATGTCCTTCCAATTATGAGAGAGTCTCGTACTTCGTAGTAGGTCTGCTTAAGATGAGCTGAGATGAAATCACCAGGGAGCGTGTCTACCAAAATCTTTGTTGTAAGTATAGACGGAGTCGTTCCTATGGTAGCAAGATATAATGTTCAAACCATTTTGCGAGACGTTCAGGGAGCGTTTAAATATTTTTTATTTCCGTAATAAGCTACTCTTCATATTTCGAGCGTATAGATAAAAACTATGAATTCGTAAAAACTCATAGATTTATAATAGGTCGTCGCTTGCGGACCTCTATGTAAATTTTTTATCTTCACTCGCAATTGTATTCACACTTTAGGTATCTAAAATAACATTGTCCTCAAGAAAAACACTTAAATTTGTTACTCAAACACTAATTTCAGCATTTTCCAGGACGAAACCACCAAACATCCACGAAAACCTCTACTTTTACTAGCTTTTAGTTTGACAGATAAAGTCTAAGGCTGCGATGTGGATGTACCGTCGATGGTATGTCATCAGAAGTTCCAGAATACCATTTTTCACACAAATAAGAAATGCTTAAGTTTTCTACATCTCCCGTTACCGCTAATGTAGCGCTAGTGTCGCTTAGGTGGTAGTCGAGATACAATTTGACATTGCATCTTCGGTATGACAGCTGTGTCAGGGATGGACATTAGAATTTCAGAATACCATTTTTCATACAAATAAGACAAGTTGAAGTTTTCTACATCTCCCGTTACCGCCAATGCAGCGCTAGTGTCGCATGGATGGTTGTCGAGCGAACTGAAATTAATTGCAGAATACAATTTGGCATGCCTTCTTCGGCTTGGCAGCTGGCTGGCAGCTGTTTCATTACGTAGAATAGCACTGCAGAAGCTTAGAACAAAACCAGTCTTTACTACTTATCTTCTTAATTAAAATCCTCCTAATGACGCAGCGTATATGGTACCTACTCAGATTAGCAATAAATCTAATCTCTCTGATAATAATTGGCACATTCCATTACGCATATTGTAGTTAATACCGCTATTCAACTAAATAACAATACTATATATTACTGTGTATTCAATTAATTTGATTATACTAATGGCGCGGTATAATGTAAATTGTTGATACATAGTACGGTTTCGTTTTAATTTTAAGCAGAAATCTAAACAACTCTTATTTAAATGATTTTATCTACGCTCATTGCTTAAAGTTCGAATTATGAAATCAAAATGTGTCACATATTGACCTACTTTATTCACAGACTTCTATAATTATTAAAAAGTTATTCATTATAACATTGCTGTACTATGGAAATATCTCTAGATAGTTGAATAATTTCTATTACGATACTCGGCTCTGGGTTCCTGTATTTTTTGTGTCGTCATCACAGACCAGGGAATAACTTTCTTTTCTCTGTGGTCGTCATAGCCAAAAGAGAGTGTAGAGCCAATCCTCAATTTTGTTTTTTTTTTTTATATAAGGAGTCCACAGACAACATTTAGTTGGTAGTCATGATCGACCATAGACAACAATTAATTCACGGAAACAATAATTTTTCCCTGCCTTATATGACTGATTAAAAAGTGTATTCATACAGAATATTGAAAAGAATTATGTATAATTTTTGATTATTTAATTAAATAATAAATAATAAAATAAATAAATGTCATTTATTCATAAGAATGTAGGTACATACAGGTGGTCACAATAACAATCAATATCCTTGTACATTCTGCCTTATGGCGTATGAATATAAGAAGAAAATGTTAATAATGTCAAATGTTAATAATGTAAAATGTTAATTATCCACTAAAAATATAGTTTATCTGACTTGTATAAATATTTTTCTACTCTTTTTTGTTTCATGACTTTTTTAACAGACTATACGCAGTTTGCAACTGAATTTTGGCGCCATACCTAACTTTTAACATTTCAATGTGTTATTTGTGTTACTTAGTCAAAACTTAGCGCGGAAAAATGTCTAGCAGTGAAACGTACTAAAGAAAATTTAACTCCACCTGACATTTTAGTAATTGCAACAAAAATGAGCCACAATCTTTTACCAACAAAGTGAAGGAGGAAGTGAAAATTTACGACAAACGTTAGCAAGATTTTATGGTTTGGATTTATGATAATTTGAGCGTAGATAAAGTAGTGTATGAAACTCTACATAATTAGGTATTAAAACACTCGTGTGATACTATTAAAAAACTCGCCTGCGGCTCGTTTTTTAAACTCACACTCATGTTTTAATACCCCCCATTATGCATCCGTTTCATAAACTACTATTATTGAATTACTGTTTATTACGTGATGACCCGGAAAACATTGTTTGACATGGTATGTTTAGTGACATATAGGATGAAAACTAAAGTCAATTACTTTCAACGACGACCTCCGTGGCGCAGGGGACGCGCGCTCGGATTCGTGTAGGAGGTCGCGGGTTCGATTCCCGCCACGGGCCACTTTAGAATTTTATAATTTCTAAATTGATTCAGGTCTGGTCTAGTGGAAGGCTTCGGCCGTGGCTAGTTACCACTCTACCAGCAAAGACGTGCCGCCAAGCGATTTAGCGTTCCTGTGCGATGCTGTGTAGAAACCGTTGGGGTGAATTTACTTACCCCTTCCAAGTTAGTACGTTAAGATCTTCGGCTGCATCATCACTTACAATGAGGTGAGATCGCAGTCAAGTACTAACTTGTATAGAGTAAAAAAAAACATTGAAATTGAAAATCTTTATTTTTCACATAGGCCTTAATGAGAAGCTCTTATAAAAAGTCTATTGTCAGGTTCAAAAAACAGGTTTCCACCGAGAAGAAATAGCAAGAAACTTGGCACTTGCTCTTGGCAAAAATGACATTATTTACAAGTTTTTTACATAATAAGATAGATCTCGTGAGAAGATGAAAGCATATCCCTATGATTCCATAAATCCTTGTCATTTTATTAATTCTTCAGTAGTATAGTAACCCTAAATTATTAGATGTTTTTTGACAGTAACTTTAAATCTATGCAAAAGTACAAAACAAACGTAATAAACTATTAATATTATAGCAAACCCATTAGACCAGACCTGAGATAATTTAGATATTATAAAATTCTAAATTTTCCCTTGGCAGAAATCGAACCCGCGACCTCCTTGCAACACTGTGCCAGTGGGGTCATAAAAAGTGCGGGAATTCGTACTGAAAAGTCAATGTATTTTTTATTTCACTAGAAAATCCGAATGTATTTACATTTCTGAGTGCATTTCGTTAACGAATGTTATGAGAGCCCCCGAACCTAGAGCTCTTCATAGGTATGCTAAATATTGTATTTGTGACCTAGATACGCGACCCGATGGATCTACATTCAAGCCCGCGCGAGCACGGATATCGGTATGAGGGAGCCGTTTTCATTTCATCGATTCGTGAAAATTAAAATTAATCGGATCGTCTTCAAACTGTACTTGAAGCTTGCTGGTTAAAAACTGCACAAAATCATTTTCTTACTCGCTCTCATTACTAATTAAAAATTGGTATGTAGTTAGTCAAACACGCACTATCTTATTGATATCAAACCCATGGAATGGAACTCAGAACCTCAAAATGATTTGTGGTTGATGTTACTTTACAAATCAATGTCATGGATGAACTGAGGATTTTATTTATGAGCCTAAAAATCATTTATGGAGCAAGTTTTAGGGAACTTTCTATCGAGAAATTTATTCCAAACGTGTTTCTTCTGCTGAGCGAATTTAGATCAAAGTCCTAAACTACATGACGTTTAAATTTAAAAGTAATTTATATTTCTCTTTATAGTTTTCAAGTTTCAGATCACTAAAAATCGCTTAATTAACCGTTAAGTTTTGTAACATTTTTTTTGTTGCCAATGTGTACAAAATAAAGGCATACAAAGTAGTTTATCGTAAGCATCGTATGTAAACGTCTCTCGTCAATACACAGAGCGTGATGGCAGCAGAATAGATTTGTCAAATAGCCGGTTATGATACGTCATTGGTCACGTGTGACGCGCGGCGCGATTGGATTTGGTCATTGGAATGACGTGTTTGGTCATCACGAATGACGCTGCATGGACTAATCGGAATGTTTGGGGTGCATCGCGAGATTCTATCTGGAGATTTATTGCTGGATGTTCGTACATGTGTACTCGTATGTGTTTTGAAATTTGCAGTTTACGTTTAATATTCGAATGTGGGTCTTTGGATAGAATTGACGCTTTGTTTTCATTGATATGCTATTGATTGTTTTTAAAGAAAGAAAGATAAAATGATTACCTAATTACGTGAGGTATCTCTAAAAATGCTTATCGTCAAAATTTCCGCTAATACGCCGCAATTTGGCGGAAGTTTGTGGTCTGTGGCGTAGACTGCGGTCCATAGACAATAGTGCGGTCAGCTTACAACTGACGCTTTTGGTGTCAAAACAAAAATTTTTGACACCAGTAAACTGGCGATATTTTTTGTGCGTTCCGCCGGTTCCTGCCCTAATACGTTTATTCCGTCTTGACTTTTATTTTCTTCACAACTATGTTTGGGCTACCTGTGAACACTATACCTCGTGAGCTCTAACCACTACCAGGCCGGGTCCACTTATCACCTGATCGAAAAACTACAGGTAGGCGTCTCGACGTATTAATTTCAGACGGTCGCCACGCGCCGGATACTTTGCTCGCGTTAGTTCGGGTACGGTCTATTTCACGCGCTGTGTGCGCCCGATGACGAGGTAGCCCTAGTACGTCGAATGCGATAAAGTCACGCGATAGAAAGAGATCACATTTTTGCGTTTGTTGCGTGTTCTTTCCGGAGGCGTGGCCAGGCGCTATTGCGAACTGAATTGCACTTTTTGTGTCAGCGCTAGAGTCGCTATTTCTTTAAATCATCTTGCCGAGTGAGTCTGTACCCTTAGGTACTATTAGGTATTCCGTGCCATTATACTAACCGGTAAGTGATACACAGCTAAGTGGTCGTAACTTGTAAACACCGGAAACGCGCTGCTTTGTACTGAAGCGCCGCTGAAAATGTGCGCTGTGAAGAATGCCCTTCGCTCCGCAAATAGACTAGTTGCTGTCACACCACCTAGCTACTCTACAGTTCTTTCCGTTTTCTTCAATGGCTTTTTTAAATAAATATATCAGGACATTACGCACATTACAAATCTAGCCCCAAAAGTAACTTATCTAGTATCTATAACTCAATCTATTGAGTTATGGATATTAGATGAGTATTAAATATTTAAAAACACCCAGGCTTTACAAAACATAAATTCAATTCAATTTGTTCATCACACAAAAATTTCCAGCTGTGGGAATCGAATCTACGACCTCCAAATAAGACGGCTGGACTGCTACTTTATATTAATATTTCATTCATTAAAACTATATTATTTATCATTGTGTTTAGATGTGGTTTGTAAACTCCGGAAGCTCGCCATTTTGTACTGAAACGCCGCTGAAAATGTGTTGTGAAGAATGCCTGTCGGTCCGCGCACGCAAATAGATCTTTTTCTGTTCCACACACTAGCTATTATACAGTTATGTTCATGTAATAAAATTTGTGACCTGTTAAATAAAATGTCACTGCTTCATAATAATAAGCTTTAGTTAAGTTGTTCAAAATCTCTTGAGGTTGTTGAAAATTCCAATAAATATTATACAAACAGGAATAAATATTAAGTGTGATCTAAGCCCGCAACGAACTTAGCCGAATATTATTTCTTGTTACTACTATTGAACAAATTTTACTTACAGAACAGAGCGGGCTAAAAATTGTAGTAATTCGCTATCACTCCCAATAGTTTGTATAGTTCTATGTAATATTTTACATCGCAGTACGATTTACAAATTTTGAATTATTATATGAGCACAATACTAGCAGACGCCCCCGGGGGTTCACGCGCGTAAATGTCAGTTTTTTAAAAATTCCATTAGATTTTATGGCCTAAAATATAGCCTAAACCATATTTTAATTTAATATCCATATTATCTCATTTTCATATCATAATCATCCTTATTTTCATATAAACTTTAATTCCTTATTTAAGGTTATTTCAATTTAGGGATAGAATTATAAAACATCCTTTCGTAGCATTATATTATATTAAGGTTATACAAACTGTTCAACTATTTAGACTGTGGCTTGTCTGTCACTCAGGACAATTTTTTTATAGTTATTGATTAATTATGTTATGTTAACCTTTAGCAGTTAATGCAAAAATTGTTATACAGTTTGAGTGGTCTGTTACCCAACTAGATGATTGCTACGCCGCGTTGCGGTCGCGCTATTTCCAGAGCAAGAATCCAGATTTCGTTTTATTAAATTACATTTGCCGGGCGTCCGTATACATCTAGATTTAGATCTAGTTTTATATTATCTAGCTTTTTTGTATGGCTTCTACGTGAGTCTACTGCGCAAACACGTCGGAAAATACGTCTACATTTTTGGTACTTTCCTGGTAAAGGTGTTAAATTTAGTGGATATTTGATATTTCCTAGCGCTGCAACTAGTACTGAACTGATTTGGATGAAATTGTTAATTAATGTAGCTCATACCTTGGATTAATACATAGTTTTTGAGGGCTTTACTGAGACCGAATTCTTTCGAAGTTCGTTCATAAGAATTGCATTATTGAGATTGTCTAGGAGGTAGAGTCATATATTTCATATGCACCTGAAAGATTTTTGATTTTCATTGAAAGAGCGTATTGGAGAACTGTATATCTATCCCTTTTTCTATGAGAGAAAAGATCTAAGCCCAGTTGTGGGATAACGATACTCAAGAATATAATATAAACCTGAGGATAAGTCCATTTTACAATCTTTAGTAGCGCCATTTGTAAAAATTTCCTCTAATACGCCGCAATATGGCGGAAACGTCTCTAGCGGAAACTCGCATGCGGACTGATAACAAGTATAGTGATCTATGGCGTGGACCGCGGTCCATAGACGATACTGCGGCTGTTGGTGTCAATACAAATATTTCTGACACCAGTAGACCACCAGGCGACATTTCACACGCCCCGCCAAGTCCTCTGTATACGTCTAATGTTTCAAATGAACGTTTCTCTCTTTACAGATCCCACTCGACAATGAATGACGTCACGGAGTGAGTTCCAAGTGCTACCTCGTAGTGAGTCGCGGGTGTCCTCAATAGTGAGTCAGTGAGTGTGATGGTGTGACAGTGACAGTGACAGGTGACATGATGGCGAAGCTTTTGACGGCTGTGGTGATTCTCGTCGCGTGGACGTTTGCCGCCGCTGAAAGAGGTAAGGTTTTTAGGGTTCCCTACCAAAATTGAACCCTTATTTTATACAAGGTGATGATTAATTCGTATAGTGTACCCGCAGCTGACCTCTTTACTTGATCCTAGAAATACATTAATGGAGATAAAAAGACCAAATCGTTTTGTTTTATTTTCAATACAAACTTATCATTTAATCAAGAAAAATTATTTTTAGCAACCCTAACAGTGATGTCAACAAAGCGTAATGCTTTTCATTATTTGCAGTTCATACAATTGAATGAAATGAAATGAAATGAAATTATTTATTTCACATAGGCTTAGATATAAGCTCTCATGAAATGTCGAGACTCTACCGCCAGGTTCGGAAAGCAGGTTTGCACCGAGAAGAACTGGCAAGAAACTCGGTACTTGCTCTTTTAAAAAAAAATGTCTCAATATACAATTTTTAGTACTTAGTATGAAACAATATTTTTAAGATATCTCGTGAGGAGATGGAAGCATATCACTATCGTTCCAAGAATCTTTGTTATTTAAAAATTCTTCAATGGTGTAGTAACCCTGATTTATTAAATGTTTTTTGACAGTATCTTTAAACCGGTGCAAAGGTAAGTCCAAGACAGACTTCGGGATCATATTGTAGAAGCGATGCGAAGCGAAGCGAATGAGATTCACCGTATGAATCAAATTCTATTGTAGATTGTGTGAGAAAATATTATTTAGTATAGCAAGCGGCAACAATTTATGTTCTCAGATAAGTAGATAAAAAAACGTACAGGCAATCTCGATTCCTATTATATGTGACTAAAATTACACATAATATTTACTGTAAGATTTTTTTGTAATACACTAAAAAGCTATAGAATAAGATACAGAATTTCTTTACTCATATTGAAAAATAGCGAAAAAAATTTATAATAATAGTGTTGTGATAACGGCGGGCGGGCGGCGCGGTGCGGGGGCGGGCGGGGATCAATCAGGGCGGAAAGCTCTGTTGACGTGCAGTAGATAATGCGCAAAGTTATTGCGGATCGTTAATCATTGCCTCTGTGCCGATGTCGGCTAACTTTCTGGATCTTTGTATCCATTTTCATTTACTTGAAATTGTAATATTATTAATTTCTAGCAACAGTTCACTCAGTGCTTTTAAAGTTAAGTTAAGTATTCATATTTTGCAAGACCGATGTTTTAATTTTTGGAATTCTCGAATGGGAGGTCGCGGGTTCGATTCCCGCCACGGGGCTAACTTTCGAATATTAAAATTTCTAAATTGGCTCAGGTCTGGTCTGGAGGCTTCGGCCGTGGCTAGTTACCACGCACAGTCAAGTGATTTAGCGTTCCGTGGCGCAGGGGACGCACGCTCGGATTTGAGTGGGAGGTCGCGGGTTCGATTCCCACCACGGGCCACTTTGGAATTTTATAATTTCTAAATTGGCTCAGGTCTGGTCTGGCGGGAGGCTTCGGCCGTGGCTAGTTACCGCCCTACCAGCAAAGACGTACCGCCAAGCGATTTAGCGTTCCGGTATGATGCTGTGTAGAAACCGTTGGGGTGACTTAACTTACCCCTTCCAAGTTAGTACGCTAAAATCTTCGACTGCATCATCACTTACCATCATAGGTGAGATCGCAGTCAAGTACTAACTTGTATAGCAAATAAAAAAAACCGTTAGGGGTGAGTTTACTTAGTCCTTCCAAGTTAATACGATAACATCTTTGGCTGCATCATCACTTACCATCAGGTGAGATCGCATTTGATTTCCTTATTTAATTAATGTACGGAACTCTAAACGTGACATAATAGGGTATTTGACTCCAATTTTTTTATTACTTTATTATAAACTAGAATTAAAATAATGACGTGCACTGAAAAAACTAATTAAATCGATCAAATAACAAAAAAGTTATAAGCATTTAAAGATTTGTGATTAGACAGAGATAGCAACATGACATTGTGACGTCACACCTTACCAATGCCATAGTAGCTTCGTGCGGCTTCATACAAATTTTCGTTTTGCGAGAAAGGGATAGAAGATCCCCCCACTCCAAAGTTTAAACGCCTGTAACTTTGTAAATCTTCGCTGAATTTTGATATTTCTTTCACTGCACGTTATTATTTTTATCCTAGTTTAATAAATATAATAAAGTAATATTTTTTATCAAATTAAAAAGTAGTGTAAGACCCAATTCTTCTGAAACAGATTTTTTTATCATAATATTATGATAGCTCATCTGGCCAACGTTGTTTTGCCATATACGTGAATTATATCTCAATCTCAATTAGGGATGTGAAAAAAATTTACGGCCTATTCACAGACCTAAAAAAATCATAAAATTTGACTTAATTTTGAGCTAAAGCCTCAGTTAAATACCCGCATTAAGCTTGACAACAAGCGGGACCCATTTATTTTCTTTCGGTTAACTAATGATTTGCGAATGGGTTAACAATTTAACCCAGAGTTACTACGTCACTCGGAGTTAAATCATGCGAAACCCAGGATTGCGCAAATGACTTTTTAATTTTGTATAGGAAAAAACTAGGTGACCCGGCAAAAGTTGTTTTGCCATATAAATTATATCTCACTGAGGAATATGAAAAATAGTTAATTTACTATTCTTAGACTTGCCAAACATACAACATCAAAATCGGTCAAGCCGTTTTGCCGTAGGAGTTTTGCTACAAACATAACATTAACTAACTACACTAACACTAACATTGCCCGAGAGTATTATATATTTGTTTACATTAACACTAGCAACTTTTGTTCTACGACGTTTCAAAATTCAGTATTAATTTATTTCATACAAAAAAAATGTTATTTCTGTAAAGTGACATTACACTATTGCGGTTTTGGTCCGCGCCACTTGCCGATTTTACATTACAGAGTAGGAACAAGTAGAGTATCTCTGTAAAATATTGAGTATTTGATATTTCCCAAAAATATCGAGTAAAAAAGTCGTTAAACAAGAGTTGTTAGTATTAATGTAAAAAAATACAGGACGAGAGCGATTTGGTATTTTTTATGTAACCTTGTATATTAAAAAACTAGGTGTAGAGTTTTATATTTTGTCTGTGGTTTTCCCACAGCGACATCGCTCAGTATGTCAGCTATGTTGCGTTGTTGTCGCTCCGGAGTGGCGAAAAAATCCTAAAAGCTTTTAAGCTGCACGTCAGAACGGGTCTTAATTGATTGACGGCTACACTGACTAGCGTTTAGAAGCGTGTGGGCGTACGATGTACCATAGTTAGATAGTCGAATATGAAAAAATGGGAAATGCTTTCCAAAACACCAACTTCAAATGCCACTACAAAGAGTGAAATAATTTTTATTCAAATTTTAGGTACCTACACCAATTCGAAGTCGGGCAATGTTTCATACAATCCCTAATAGTCCTTCTTACTTACTTGATGTGCGAAGAAATGACGAAGTCATAGACAATCGCCCGACTTCGAATTGGTGTAGGTACCTAAAATTTAAATAAAAATTATTTCACTCTTTGTAGTGGCATTTGAAGTTGGTGTTTTGGAAAGCATTTCCCATTTTTATTTTATACTTTTTAGTGGAAAACAATAAAATGCACAAGGCGTTGTAAAAATACCCAAATCGCTTGAGGTGTGTTCATAAAATCTGAAGAGATACCCCAAATTCACCAAGATCCCATTATCAGACCCTGACTTGATGACTTTAGTCATCAAATCAGTATCTGCTAGCAAATGCACCAGTAACTATAAAAAATACCCAAGTCGCTTCAAGTATACTAGCAAAATTTGAAGAGTTCCCTCGATTTCACCAAGATCCCATCATCAGACCCTGACTTGATGACTTTAGTCATCAAATCAGTATCTGCTAGCATATGCACCAGTAACTATTAAAAATACCCAACTCGCTTTAAGTATACTAGCAAAATTTGAAGAGTTCCCTCGATTTCACCAAGATCCCATGATCAGATCCTGACTTGATGACCATAGGACAACTTGGAAAATATTTTTCTTTCTAATAATACTCAAATAATTTCATGTGTCCATATAAAATTTGAAGAGTTCCCTCGATTTCTCCAGGATCCCATCATCAGATCCTGACCTGATTAAAATGGGACCATTTGGAAACAAAACCCTCTTAAACAAAAAAAGAATTTTTCAAATCGGTTCACGCGTCTTCGAGTAATCGGTGAACATACATAGATAAAAAAAAAAAAAAAAAAAAAAGATTCCGACGAATTGAGAACCTCCTCCTTTTTTTGAAGTCGGTTAAAAAGCACTTTTAAAAAGGAAAAATTTATTAATTTTCAAAGGAAAACAATACAAAAGCGCCGAGTTTGACAAATACATGAGTCTTCTGACCCACGGTGTCTCCCATACATTCGTAATACCAAAAAAATAAAAAAAAAAAAATAAAAGATTCCGACGAATTGAGAACCTCCTCCTTTTTTTGAAGTCGGTTAAAAATCATTTGTAATTCGTGCAAATTTCGATCATGTTGTGGTGTTATTCGGGTTCATATAGTAATAATCTATGCTCCTAGCCATATCTGGTTCCGAAATACTTTTGTTAAACGAAATTGTAAACGAATTTAGTTTTGCTTATTTTTATGTCAAAGAGGACATGTTTCTGCTTATTTGATTTGTAATAAAAACAACACTATCACACGTCGCATTAGTTCAGGACCACAGTTTTTTTTGTCCAACTAAAGAAAAACACCAGTTAATAAAGAAAGTTAAAAGTTTTCATTCATAATTTTTGGTATTACGGAACTCGACCAAAGTTATAAAAATTTTGATCAAAATTGATTATTATTTCGTTATAAAGAAGTATTTCCGAACCAAATATGACCAGGAGCATAGATTATTACTATATGAATCCGAATAACACCACAACATGATAAAAATATGCAAGAATTACTAATGATTTGTTATTTTGAATGAATGGAGACATTGTAGTTCACAGGCCCGTGTCTGTAAATTAAGGTTAATGAAGATATTTTGATTTGCAGTATTTAAAAAAGTTAAAATGTTGACTAAAACTAAAATTAAACTAATTAAACTACACTGAGAATAATGAAATAAAAATATTTAATAACTGGTATTAAAATTTTTTCATACTTCCAAAATGTTTGGTTGTAGGTAATTTAGAATTAATTTAGAATCAAAATTACTTTTGAAGTAGGTAATAGAATGTGAGATATTAAAAATATTTGCGCATTAGGGGAAGCATATTTCTTAAAGAAAATCTTGCCATTTTATTTCCCCTCGTTTTAAAGAGGGTTTGATATAAAAATGGGCCGACAATTTGGGGTTTGAATTCACGACCTTTTAGATTATACTCCGCCCCTACACCATTGAGCTAAGGAGAGCGTTAGGGTGTTGTATATTTTAATAAATACGAAGTACCTACAAGAAAATTTGACTGCTTGTTTATTAAACTAAATTTACATTAAAGAAGTGAACACAGAACACTTGAAAAATTACGTGAGGTGTCGGTTACAGTAGCAGTGTGAGGTGTCGGTTACAGTAGCAGTGTGAGGTGTCGGTTACAGTAGCAGTGTGAGGTGTCGGTTACAGTAACAGTGTGAGGTGTCGGTAACAGTAACAGTGTGAGGTGTCGGTTACAGTAACAGTGTGAGGTGTCGGTTACAGTAACAGTGTGAGGTGTCGGTTACAGTAACAGTGTGAGGTGTCGGTTACAGTAACAGTGTGAGGTGTCGGTTACAGTAACAGTGTGAGGTGTCGGTTACAGTAACAGTGTGAGGTGTCGGTTACAGTAACAGTGTGAGGTGTCGGTTACAGTAACAGTGTGAGGTGTCGGTTACAGTAACAGTGTGAGGTGTCGGTTACAGTAGCAGTGTGAGGTGTCAGTTACAGTAGCAGTGTGAGGTGTCGGTTACAGTAACAGTGTGAGGTGTCGGTTACAGTAACAGTGTGAGGTGTCGGTTACAGTAACAGTGTGAGGTGTCGGTTACAGTAACAGTGTGAGGTGTCGGTTACGTTAACGCTGTTCTGGATTCAATGGGGTTTTCCCACGTCATATTTTCAACGTGCCAAAAAATAAAAGGAGGGGAAAAATTTCACATCTGCTGACATCTGTTCATGTCAGATATACTCATAGTGCATTCTAGGGCATTGCATTGCAGTATCATTCATTGCACTGCAATGCGTTCGTCATCCTTAAACATCATTTTTAAAGGGCTCTACAACTAAGTAAGTTATGTAATAACTGAAACACAGGGCGCGTTGGAACCCTCGTAAACTTAGTTTTAAGTCGACTTGGAGTTATCGCCATACAAATGTGACAAATATCAATGGACCATTTACAAGCGCCTTTATATTAGGCCTATGTGAAATAAAGATATTTCATTTCATTTCATTTCATTTCATTTCATTTCACAGTAAAATTGGGTCTGTGGTCGTTGTAAAAAGTTGTAGGTGGCGGGAAAGACTGTGCCTGGTAGGGTATTCCAGACATTAAAGTACGTTTTTCTCACACTATACAAGTTAGTACTTGACTGCGATCTCACCTGATGGTATTTGTAGCCGAAGATGTTAACGTACTAACTTGGAAGGGGTATAAGTAAAGTCACCCCAACGGTTTCTATACAGCATCGCACCGGAACGCTGAATCGCTTGGCGGTACGTCTTTGCTGGTAGGGTGGTAACAAGCCACGGCCAAAGCCTCCCACCAGACCAGACCTGAGCCAATTTAGAAATTATAAAATTTCAAAGGGGCCCGTGGCGGGAATCTACCCGCGACCTCCCATTCGAATCCGAGCGCCTCACGCCACACAAAACAACCAACCAATCAAATACACGAAAACTATCAGTACGTGCAGTAATACCACACAATCCAACAAGCTATTTTACTGCCATTACCTTAATGCGTCGGCAGTAGGTAGCTGTATACGGTCCGCGAAATCGTACGCCGAAATTGGGTAGTCATTTTATAAATTGCATTTGACCTCCGAACGATATTAAATTTGTGAATATTTCCCGCTTTAATATATCAAGGAGTGAAGGCGGTCGCACATTAGACCAACCGCGAGAGCGGTAGTTGATTGCTACCATAGACTATGGACGAGGAATGTAATACAAAATTCACGAAAAAAGTGTCCCGATAAAACCTTTATAAACGAGGGTACATGAGTATTTTTATAAACAAACGAAAACGTTGTAATTTATGTCTTAAACCATTATTATACAGCCTAATTTTCAAACACGAGACTGAAGTGAGATTGTACGTCTTTTCGCGTTTTGTATTTCATTCGGTTCGGACACTTTTTAGCGCTGACCCTCAATCTTTAGTTAATAAATCAATGATTGCTACGCATTAATTATTTATTATCAACGGAAATTAATTGATAGAGTTAAACAATGGAAATTTATCAATTACATCTATTATTATATTAAAAGACGCTCATGGCTTTTACATACGACGTGATTTTAACCCTTGAGGGGGTTGAACATTAATTTTTTCGCGAAATTCTACGCCATAACTGCTATATGTATATTGTATGCGAAATTTCAGGTCAATCCGTCATATGAATTATTTGATCTGTATGACTAACATAGTACACTCAGGCAAACTTTTTTTTTGGGAAATTGAAAAATCAAGAAAATTTGTGGTTTTATTATCAAGTATCTATAATAACATTTTCAGAGAGCTGATACAGAACATATTCTAAGGTTCAAGAGTGAATGACAGTCTAACGAATACTCAAACTTTTGAAATTAGTTTCAAAGAACTGTGGTACATAATGTGCGAGCCGCCTTTGTTTCAAGGAATATTTCAAATTATTTAAATATTCCCCCCTCGTAAGTAATCGCGGGCAATATTTCGCGTGATTTATTTTTATTCGCAGTAATTTCTTCCGGGCGTGTTCAATTACGTCGTACCGAGGAGCGATTTAGCGTTCCGGTACGACACTGTTAGTTCTAACACGTAGTGTCACATTAACGTCATAAAAGGCTTGTTTTAAACAATTTTTATAGCTTGACCGCTATATACTTGGCCCTCCCATGGTCTGCGGGACGCGGGGCGGGTGTGCGATCGGCTATACACGATACGATGTAATGACTCGCATCTTGAGAATTCGCCTATGGTATTTTCTTGAGTATGTATCATTATCCGCGTCGCAAGATTAATATTATCGTGTGTAGCGTAATTCACGTCAGTCACTGACAGCTGATTAGTTGAGCGCACTGATCCCTATTCTATGGATCCACAGGAAACGTAGCCTGAATTGTATAGAATGTTTCATCCATAGAATAGAGATCAGTGGTTTAGTAGCTCCCGCCCCGCGTCCCGCTAGACCATGGGAGGGCCAAGTTTATAACGGTCTAGCTATAGTAACCTACAGCACGGAATACATAATAGTACCTAACGGTACAGAAGGCTCACTTCACACGATGATTTAAAGAAATAGCGACCCTATTGCTGACACAGATAAATGTAATTCTGCAGGGCGATCGGCTAAAAATGTATCAATCATTTAATAACTGTATCAATGTCAAAACGTGATTTTCAAGCGTTGTGATTGGTCAATACCCATGTTGCAAACTAGCCGACGCGCGGCGGCCTTCTGAAATTAGTACGTCGAGACGACTACCTGTAGCATGGCCGATCACGTGATAAGTGAAGATGGCGTAGTGTAGATTGTGTTGCGAGTAAAACTCCGACACAATCTACACGATCGTGCTCGCGTGCAATCGTCAATGCTCGCCGACTGTGTAGAGGCGTCATAACGTGTTTTACGCACCGCAGGCGGGAGGGCCTGATGTGATAAACAGTGTTTTGTCAAACTAACTCAAATAATGTAATTATATAGCGCGAGCTTCCCAAAGTTTCCCTACGTCTACGTCTGCTAGCATAACATTGTCAGAAACTTGGTAACTTTGAACACGCCAAAGTTTAATGCAAATTGTACTCAATCACAAACGCTGTAGACTCTGGTTTGCTTTGAAGCGTTGACGGAGGTTATAGTTTGGAATAGTTTGCAGTTATGCTAAGTTTGTTATTCTTGACGATGTCTGTGGTACGACGTGTAAAGGGCCATAATTCAGAGATAGTGGGTTTGATTTACTTAAAAAAACACATATTTGGTTAATAAAATCTTTACCTATCTTTTGACGACCTCCTGCGCTGGGTCGAGGTCGCGGGTTCGATTCCCACCACGAGGCCCACTTTGAAATATTATAATTTCTAAATTGGCTCAGGTCTGGTCTAGTTACCACCCTACCAGCAAAGACGCACCGCTTAACGATTTTAGCGTTCCGGTGCGATGCTGTGTAGAAACCGTTGGGGTGACTTTACTTACCCCTTCCAAGTTATTACGATAACATCTTCGGCTGCATCATCACTTACCATCAGGTGAGATCGCAGTCAAGTACTATATAGTACAGTGCGAAAAAGAAAAAAATTGTAATAGCGAGAGGTGGCAGCCTTATGTGCCCTCTCGCACGAAACGTTTTTCTTCCACGTTCTCATACGAACCGCTAAAGTATGGAACGCCCTTCCAGCCTCCGTGTTTCCAGCCAAGTATAATCTGGGTGCCTTCAAGAGAAGAATGATTAGGCATTTTCTAGGCAAGCGCGCTCCAACCTAGACCTCATCATTGCTTTCCATCAGGCATGATTGTCGGCAAGCGTATCTACAATTAAAAACCGGCCAAGTGCGAGTCGGACTCGCGCACCGAGGGTTCTATACCATAAAAAAAGTATGAATGTTATCTCATTTTGAAAATATCAACACTTCCCCCTTTTAAATAAAAATAAAAATGAGTTTCAAAATTGTATGATTGCTATGACGTTGGGTCACTATTACTGTGCTGGCCCTGGAAAAAAATACTTATTCATGGCCATCGACAAACAGTACGTCATATTAAAGCTTATAATTATGTCTTTACAATCGTTTAAGTTTTATGATCTAAAAACTTGCGAGAGACATAATATCAGCATAACAACTTGCAACAAAATTACTTAGGTGCATTTTGTTGCAAGTTGTTATGCTGATATTATGTCTCTTTTTCGAGGGCAGAATCCGGCCATGTCATTTGTCGATAGTTTCTATAGTTACTGAAATAATCGAGTGTGTCAGACGGACGGACGGAGAAAGTCTAATCGTAAGAGTTCCATTTTTACCATTTTGGTATGGAACCCTAAAAAAAACCACTTACTTTGAAGTCCGTGTTTCCCGTATTTATTACCAGGAATTACCTAATTGCTGTGAAAATGCTTCTTGGACGCAAAATAAAAGTTTTCATACAATTTCCTTTATTAGACCTAACTTCATTAGACTCACTAAAAGCCTATTTGCATCCGAGAAAAATACTCCAGCCTATTATAAATTCGGGCCACGTTTCCTCCAGTATTGTCTTACATAGAACAATGGTTTCTTATTTCTTGTTCTCGCTACCAGCCCCTTTCTGGGAGCTTGTTGGAGCTAATTTTCGTATTTGACCCACATTTTCTAGAAACGAAATATCTACTATTGTTTCTTGGTAGATTATTCTTATTTCTGATAGAGGCTAATTTTCGCTGTTTTTGAATAAAGAAGGAAATAGATTCGACCTTTTTGTATGTACTGACCCGACAACTTTGGTTTGCCATATGTAAATAGCTTATTAGGGTATGGATAATGGAGAAAAGTTTACGTCCGGTTTTCAGACCTATCTAATAGACACACAAATCAAACTATATAATCCGAATCTCGGAAACGGCTCGAACGATTTTCATGAAATTTATTATATAGGGGGTTTTGTGGGCTATAAATCGATCAAGATAGGATTCATTTTTAGAAAATGACAAATTTACCAAAAAAAATGACTACTGCTGCCATCTATTGGCCGATAGATATACTATCGAGCAAAGCTCGGTCACCCAGATATTTTAATATTAAACTAGCTTTAGCCCGCAGATCTGCCTGCGTGAAATTCGGTTTTTTACAAAGCCAGATGAAAATGTGAATTTCCAGATCCCGTTCCCGATCCCGCTCCCTAAGCCTACCTTTATACATATTAGCAAGGAAGTTTGCTAAAGCTTTCTACATAAAATAGCTGTCGCTGTAGATTGCTGTTGAGAGTTCAGATTTTTTAAATATCCCACGGGAACTTTGGATCTTTCCGGGATAAAAAGTAACCTATGTCCTTTCCCAAATTGGTCGATAAAGTTTTTATCGCGATTTTTTACCTCACTTGCGGAAAAGTCCTACCTACTGCTAAACGATGTAGCGTTTCGGTGCGATGCTGTGTAGCGACCGTTAGGTGCTACTTTAATCTCTTCCGAAATCAATTATCAATTAATCATACGATAACATTGGGGTTAGTACGGGTTTTTTACCAGCCAGCGCCATCTGTGGACAGTCACTGACATGCGGCTGTCAATAGATGGCGCTGGCTGTAAATGTATGGAGGAATTCGATTCGTTTGTGCGATACGAGTCGACTCGAAATTCGTACAAAACCTATACTAACACCTCTGCATCGACACTTACAATAAAAAAAGTCAAAAGTTTATTCATAACAATGAGTTGTGGAAACAAGTTTTCGCGAGTTCGCGTCTCGTCACAGTTTTGTATTTGGGGGCCGATATTTCTTTCTGCGGTAACAAAGGGTTGGAGTGACATCTCTGTGAATTTATTAGCCCACAGGCTACACGCGCCGTTGTAAATCCTTCTGATCCTGCTCACTAGATATTACTTTATTTACACAATTTTCTTTTATTAAACGTAAAATTCTTATAACTAAATTTAACTATATAAAAATATATAAAAAATATCGAAAAGGGTAATCGAGTCCACCAGGAATCCAAGAGCTGGATTAATTAAAAAAGAACTTATTTTTCGGCCAATGTAGCTGTACATTGGCCAAAAAATAAGTTTGGCCATCCAAAGGGGTAAGGCTGCCAGCATTTTGGGTACTATGCCTCGCTTCCTCGGCTTCAATGAGAGTTTACAGTATTTTTTTTAGATTTAATTTATATAATTTTTTATTTAGCAGTATAGTTAAATTTGGTTATAAGTATTTAACGTTTAATAAAAGTTAAAAATATTTTCTTTTTGTAATATTTCAAAATTTTGATCCATAATTTTGACCTCCTTGGCGCAGTCTGGGAGATTACTTTGGGTCGTTGCCAGGTCAGGTGCACTTATCACGTAATCGAGGAAACTACAGGTAGCCGTCTCGACGTTCTAATTTCAGCCGGCCGCCACACGCCGGCTATTTTGCTCGCGTTAGTTCTTGTACGGTCTATTTCACGCGCTGCGTGCGCCCTATTGCGAGACAACCTTAGTACGTCGAATGAGATAAGGTTACGCGATAGAATAAGACCGCAACTTTGCGTTTGTTGTGTGTTGTTTGCGGAGGCGGAGCCATGCGCTATTGCGAACTAAATTGCACCTTTTGTGTCAGCGCTAGAGTCGATATTTCTTTAAATCATCTTGCGGAGGGAGCCTCCTTTTTCTGTGCCGTTAGGTACTATTATATATTCCGTGTTGTCGCTACCACCCAAAAAGACAAGCGATTTAGCTTTCCTTTGCGATGCTGTGTAGAAACTGTAAGGGGTTACTTCTTCCAAGTTCACTAACCATAACAAGACATCACAGCCAACCAACTAGGCTTATTTGAAGGCAATGAAGTTACAGGTGGTGGGAAAGACACTTCTTACATACTTAGAATAGAATAAAATAGAAAAATTCTTTATTTCATATAGGCCTAGCATACAAAGGCTCTTATGACACGTCGTTTTGTTTTACATGGTCACTTTAATGGTGATAACCATGTTCAAGTTCAAGTTCAAGTTCAAGTTCAATTTATTGATCGTATAAACTGTTACAATATAATGTTACAAGAACAGTCATACCTTTTCAGGCATACGATAGTTTTACAGAGAAATAATAAAAAAAGAAAAAACTTATAATAAAAAATTAATTCTTAAATGATCTGTCTTAAACAATGTCAAATTTTAATAAATTGTAGTCAAATACGTATTACTAATTGATCTAATAACAATAATAAAATTTATAGTCAAACATTTATTTTATTCCTTCTCTTGAATTCTACATTAAAAAAAATTTTGTCTTTTGTTTTGTCTCGATTGAAAAAGTCATTTAAACTGTAGAATGTCATATCTAATAACCATAATTTAAGAATTCTTTTAAATTTATACGAGTTTAGTGATTTTATTTGCAACGGTAGATTATTGAATACACGTATTGCACTTAAATATGTACTGTTTTGGAAGAACTTAGATTTTGCAATGGGTAAGTATAGGTCATGTTGATCATTTTGCCATTCACGACTTAAAACTAAATTTACTTACAGTTCAATACATGAAAGCTATAAATTTGAAGTAACATCTAGACACTTGCGCTAGGTAATTTAGGTCTTAACTACGATCTAGGACACTGGGAAGGCTTTGGAATTTTAGAATTCACCCTGACACGGAATTTATGGACTCGGAAAGGTGGTCGGGAGAAGCTAAAGTAATGTACTTTGTGCTACCGAGTTCTATCTGAATTAGTAATTTTAGCGGGATTTTCAGTGGAAAATACGTTACTTGGATTTATATTTTTATATCTGTAAAGACTGACTTTGTGAAATTAATAGTTTTTTGTGGAAAAAAAATTGTATATCAGTTAAGATATCTTATTCAGTAATTCACAGGCTATCAGAAACAGTGGCAATCCGGAAGTGCCAAACAAACGTCGTGAGTTCAATGGTTTTTTATTTATTTATTTATTTATGTACCAGAAATTAAAATTATACAAAGAAAAGACGTGCACGAAGGACAGTTTATCTCTACTGGAGAGATTTCTTCCAGGAGCCCTTGAATGTGGGAAAAATAAAGTTTTTCTCATCTCAAAAAATGTCCAATGCGCTTAAAGAAGATTTCACTTTAAAAAACTACTGAGTTCATTATTGTTGATGACGTACATTTTAACCATTAAAGGTTTAATATGAAATGTCATTTTTATGCCACATAGAAAAGTGGCAATGTATATCGAATTGAATCGTTGGCTTTGTTAATCACTGAAGGTATGCTATGAAATGGTTGGCTCAGGTCTGGTCTGGTGGGAGGCTTCGGCCGTGGCTAGTTACCACCCTACCAGCAAAGACGTACCGCCAAGCGATTTAGCGTTCCGGTTGCTGTGTAGAAACCGTTGGATGACTTTACTTACCCCCTTTCAAGTTAGTACGTTAACATCTTCAGCTGCATCATCACTTACCATCAGGTGAGATCGCAGTCAAGTACTAACTTGTATAGTGTAAAAAAGGTCTTTAATTTTGTTTTAAATCTGGACTGAAAAAAATACCTTCTCGAGAATCGAAACTGGGACCTCAAGACCCTAAAAATAACTTTAAATAAAATTATTACTATTTTATACAAGCAAATCTCCTAAAATGTCCCTAACTTGCTCCCGTAAAGCTGTCCCGCTGTCCCGCTGTCTAATAAATCGGGACGCACTGATTTACCGCTGTCCCGGAAACGAACGCGTTGCGAGAGCAGAATTATAAACACGCTACGTTTGATTAACCTACCGGGATAATGAAACTAAAAAAAATCGGCCAAGTGCGAGTCGGGCTCGCTCACAAAGGGTTCCGTACTATCACGACCCATTCTGATTAGTATTAAAGTAAACTAAACACCCCTAACTAAGCAGTGATAGCTCAGTGGTTCTGACCTCTGCCTCTCATAAGGAGGTCGCAGGTTCGAATCCTGGGCACACACCTCTGACTTTTCCGAGTTATGAGTATGTGCGTTTAAGGAAACTAAATATCACTTGCTTAGCGGTGAAGGAAAACATCGTGAGGAAACCTGCATGCCTAAGACTTCACAAAAATGTTCTCGAAGGTGTGTGAAGCCCGCCAACCCGCACTTGGCCAGCGTGGTGGGCTATGGCCAAACCCCTCTCAGTCTGAGAGGAGACCCGTGCCATTGGGACGTAAAAAGGGGTTGAGATGAAACACCCCTACCCACCAAATCCAAAACGAGCGAAAAATCACATTTGTTGTATGGGAGACTCCCTGAAATATTTGTTTCAAATTTCATTTAACTGTTTATTATTAAAGTGAAACACATCCTGTAAACATTTGAAGCGTCTACCTTTTATTGTTATTAATATCGGCAAAAACAAGCAGATAAATCAAGTTTGTTGTATAGGAGCCTCCTTCAATACCTATTAAATTCTATATTTCGGTACAAGAAATACAGCCTGGTGACAGACGGACGGACGACGGAAGGACGGACGGACAGCGTAGCCCGTTTTTAGGGTTCCATACCAAAATGGTAAAAATAAAACCCGTATTACCGTTTGAAGACGCTTAAAATATTTCACAGAATTTATATTATATTTATAATAATAAATAAATAGTAAAATTAAAATAAAATAAAAAATGAAAGTGGGCTCCCATACAACAAACGTGTTTGTTCGTTTGTTTTTGAATATGTTTAGTTTACTTTAATACTATTGAGAATGGGGTTTGATAGTATGGAACCCATAGTGCGTGAAACCCGACTCGGACTTGACCAATTTTTCACAAATAAGGTTAATACGCAATTCAAATGTTGTTTAGTTTTTCGCAAAAATTAAAATTTGGCCAAATAAGTTGGTAGACTTTTCATACTAGGTATTAAATAATAATATTCGTATATTCAAATAATCATATCCTTGTCCAATGTAATTAAATAAAATTAATACGCGTTGCAGTTTAATTGAACATGTAACTCATTCGTACGTGTTAAGGGGAGTTTTCACTAAGTAAGGCAGAACAGAGCCAGGGAGGAGATTTATGGATGCTGTGTAGCAACCGTTACACTTAATTAAGCTCTATCAAGTTAGTACGATAACATTTTCGGCTGTGACGACCATTTTTCGCAGAATAACAACAATTGACTTCGTACATGATGCGTCTAAAAATTTGCCATCCTTGTTATAATGGTATCTGCATAATGGGACAGCAGTATGTAGTCTTTAGAAATAGTACTATCCCTTTCTAACCATTACGTGTGTGAAAGAAATAGCAGATTTTTAGACGCCAGTTCAGAATCACAACCAATATTTGCACAGAGTGAAGCGCAACTTATACCGATCGCAATATCTCGCTGCCAGCGGTACAATAAAATAGGAAACAGGACAGCCTCTATTGCTTGAAAGTCGTAACGCCTGTAAGTGAAATAGAGAAAGCAACAGACGATCTGTGTCCCGATTTTCCCAATGTGCAGCAATATCGCGACCAGGGCTTCAATTTTACTATAAATATTGTATCTCAATATCCAATTAATGGCGCCATTATTGTTATATTTATCGATTTTACTAGTCTACTATGTCAGTACAAATTTCCGCTTAAGTGGAACAACACCACACCTCTTTTCACTCAGATACTAGATCTGCACTAGTGAAAACGTACCTTAATGTACAGACATACTGCCAAGTTCTCATTACATTACATTATTATATTGTTTTATTTATAGCTTAATGTTGGACAGTCGAAATTATTTGCGATATTGAATTTAAAGATATTTTTGTTTAATTGCGAAGGTTTGGACGGAACAGAGAGAGATAGGCGAAAGAAATTAATGGAACTATTGCGTCACTAAAATCCTAATACGAATAAAAGTCCACGAAAATCCTTATTATTTTGAATTTTACTATTTTCTATGTAACCAGCACATTCAATATGGCCGTCTGTTCAAACAAGTGCCATCGAAAGTTAGGATGTAGTAACAAGTAAACTTATGTTACTTTCACCCCGATAGCGGAGCATCATCGAGAAACGTTGACTCGAAAAATTCGAAATGTTAATATGAAGAATATAACTGAGATTTTCTGAGGCTGATGCGAGTCGATTTTTCAAAAAAAAAAAAATTCGGAGCGTAGCGTGCCGTGTATGATAGATTTTTTGCGTGATGATGAAAAATCTATGAAAATCTTTAAAAATCTAGAGTAAAAGTTTATCTTACTAGTTAACTGAATGGGCATGCATGCAATCACGTATAAAGATTAAATTGTATGACAAACTCGTTAGCGCGATTAAACTGAAGACAGCGCCACCTATCGAATTATGGGTGAAAACACATAAAACGGATGATGATGGCTCCATTTTATAACACCACAGGCAACTTTTTAACAACAGATTAAATAAACATAGACCATTTTGCTATTTAAAGCAAAAGTCATTAAAACTCCCGTTCAGTAAATCATGATGTTTAATTAGAGCGAATGATTTTGGAATAAACTGCACAAAATTGAGCGGCGCCATTTTAAGTTGATACCATTATTTAGCGAAACGTTGATGCCGGGCAAAGGTTATAATTGATCACAGATAGGACAAACTACGGGTTTTTTTAAATGAAAAATAGAATACTCATCATAATACTAAACCGTAGATGCCACCGTTACGAACATGGTACTAACGTCACACACAATTTAAATGACCAAAAGTATCACATTTAGCGTGTGTGTGCATTAGTATGTGTCATTCAAGACGTCATTGGCCGACTGACGCAGTCTGTCAAGTGTCAACCAACCAAATACCAATCAACCGGACCGAAGTAAAATTACCCCAAGATGGAATTGCTAAGCAAAACTAATAATTCTCTCGTTTCTGGTGAATAAACATTTATTGCTTTAATTCGCAATAACGGATTACTTAATCTTTATGATAAAAAAATTGATTGTTGTACGGTGCTGTGAGGTGTCAATTCCAAAATAGTGTAGTAGAATCACGGAATGCATAATAGTACCTAAAAGTACAGAAGGCTCACTCCGCAAGAAGATTTAAAGAAATAGCGACTCTAGCGCTGACACAAAAAGTGCAATTCAGTTCAATAGCGCCTAGCCTCCGCAAATAACACGCAACAAACGCAAAGTTGTGGCATAACATTATCCCATTCGACGTACTAAGGTTGCCTCGCACGCTGCGCGTGAAATTGATCGTACAGGAACTAACGCGAGCAAAGTAGCTGGCGCGTGGCGGCCGTCTGAAATTAGTACGTTGAGACGGCTAGCTGTAGTTTCTCGATCACGTAATAAGTGAACCTGGCCTGGTAAAATCTAAAACAATATTTTATTGATTATCATGGACTTCTGCGCCTTTGTTTATAAGTAAACTTTATTTGATCTTCCTATTTATTCCTCACTAATCCATCTTATAATAACAAATTTAACTTTTTACTAAAATTTTCAAATAACCGATCTACATTTTATAAAGGTAAATCTCTACAACATTGCTACATTGATAAACCAGGGTGATTCGTTTGCAGAGCGTAATACATTTTAATAGGTGAGGCTTATACTTCACGCTAAAATACAGTAAATATTACCGCCGTAATAAACGCACTGATATTACCGCTGTAATAAATTACCGACGAGATTAATCAGGATTCTATATATTTCTTTCGGGTCAGCGACTACATTACGAACATTATTTTATTAAATTAAAAGTAAATATGTACATGACTCCAAACTGGCATGCTGGCATGAAGATGAAGACTAACTAATAATAGTTGCTCTTACTACACAGCATCAGACGGAAATGCAAATTTTTTTAACAATCTAAGTAAGTACTTTGTACTATTCACTACCGAATGGCGTAGCGGTAGCGATTCTAACGTCTGCGTCGGAGGTCGTGGGTTCGATTCCCACTACTGGAAAACGTTTTTGTGATGAGCATGAATGTTTACCAATGTCTGGGTATTTCTCAATCTATTGTATTTATATATATTAAATAATAAAATAATATATTTATCAGTTATCTAGAACCCAAAACACAATTAGTTTTCGCTTAATTTGGGACTAGATTGCTATAATCCGCTTCTTGAAAAGATGCTGTATGTTACAATATGCAGGAACACTGCCCACATGAAACACCACACACAATTTTCCAATATTTTTTTTCGACGCACTTTTCGTCCCGACACTGGAACATCCTCAGGAGATGTTGACTTCACAATGCGAAATCGTAGAGCAAAACAAATCAATCTGTCCTATTAACATTGGATTTCCGAAAAATAATGCTTGCTTCCATTAGATATTTAAATAACTATGTTAAAAAAAAAAAAAACAAGTGACCGCTACGAGGGTAGGCGTGAAAAAATGTATAAAAAGTAAATCCCTCTTGTAAATAAATCTCACGTAATTCGTTGTCTCGAGCCAATTTTTTACTTGCCGCTGCGTCATCCTCCCTCACTGACGCTGACATTTACAGACGTGTCCACGACCCGACCCCTCGACCCCCCGACCCCCCGACCCCCCGACCCCTCGAACCCTTGTAGCGTCCGAGTTACTTTTAAGTAATTAAAAAGGAACACTTGGTTACACTTTATTCGACGACCTCCGTGGCGCAGGGGACGCACGCTCGGATTCGAGTGGGAGGTCGCGGGTTCGATTCCCGCCACGGGCCACTTTGGAATTTTCTAATTTCTAAATTGGCTCAGGTCTGGTCTGGTGGGAGGCTTCGGCCGTGGCTAGTTACCACCCTAAGCAAAGACGTACCGCCAAGCGATTTAGCGTGACATAACTTACCCCTTCCAAGTTAGTACGATAACATCTTCGACTGCATCATCACTTGCCATCAGGTGAGTACGCAGTCAAGTACTATACTTGTCAATTTGTATAGCGTAAAAAAAAACACTTTACATAATATGCACCTATATACCTACATAGTTATTATTAATGAGAGATCGTATATAAAGACAATCCAATGATTTCGCTGTAGGTACCTACTTACACTGAAAAATATGATTTTGTATGGCAGCTGATAGTATCACACAAAACAAATCTGCTTAAAATTCTATTAACAATAAAGCATTCTCAAAAGAATTTGTATTTTTTATTTGCGAAAATAATCAATACATTTTGTAGAGTCAAGAAGATGCTCGACGAATAACATCACTGATGTTGAGTTGGTGTAAAAATATAATATGCTATTGGTTATATTTTTCGCTCAAACCTTAAGCTACGAGCGGAAAATTAAGAACATTGAGCGCGGGTTCACTTAATGTTCCATGGTTACACAACACACAACACATGAACAAAAGGTAACAAAATATATCCATGATTTCATAGAATTTATGGAAACCCAATGTTATTAGATAGAGACAGCTAGTATTTATATTATCTCAACCCTTTTTCGTGTCCCACAGTTGGGCTAGGGTTCTCACTCAGAATAAAAGTGGTTTGGCCGCAGTTCACCACGCTGGCCAAGTACGGATTTGCGGGTTTCTCACACCTTTAACGACATCGTTTTGAGCTCTCAAACATGCAGATTACCAATAGATAAAATAGTCAAGATAGGCCCATCCAAACATTTTACGTAAACGTTCTTCATACGAGAAAATGTAACGCCATCTGTCGAAACTCCTGCGAAATACATGTTTATTTTTTATATTTTTTTTATCTATGTATCTGTGGTCACCTTGCCTGCCATATTATTTTTAATTAAAAAAAAAGAAATAGGTCTTTACCTATCTACCTATACTGACTACCGATTGGGGTGCAAAATTGTCATTCTTGCTCCCATAAACTGGCGACATATTTTCGCGCTGTTCGCCCTGTCTTTAGTATACAAGTCTGTGAGATTACCTCATGATATTATTCTTCAAAGTTGAGCAAATGTTATTATTTTCTTAAAATTTAGTGGTGCGTGCCCGGGAATTGAACCTACGACCCCTAATGAGAAGCAGAGGTTTGAATCTGAAGTAAATTCCGGTCAGCATAATATTTAGTCCAGTTGGTTAATGAGCGGGCGTGTTATCGGACCTCGCAGGCAAATCCCGCGCCAGCCGAGTCGCTCCTCCTTAAGCCGCTGAATTAATGACCCGCAAAATGTGGCAGCGCCTTAAATAACCTCCCTTCGTTAATTAGTTGAGGAACACTTTATTTTTGGGGAAATAAAGTGACAGTATTAAAGATCCGAGTTTTTTGGCAGCTAATTTAGAAATTGACGACTTTTTTCCCCGGCGCCATTGATATATAAACTAAGGATTTCGGGTCAGCGCTAAAAAGTGTCCGAATTCCAATCGCACAGGCTGTATAATAATGGTTTAAGACATAAATTACAATTGAATGGAAGCAGGCGTTATTTTGCGTAGAGATCTCTACGATTTCGCATTGTGAAGTCAACATCTCCTGAGGATGTCCCGGTGTCGGGACGAAACGTGCGTCGAAGAAAGTGATAGAAAATTGTGTGTGGTGTTTCATGTGGATGGTGTTCCTGCATACTGCACCATACAGAATCCTTCAAGTAGCGGATAATAGCAAAACAAATTAATCAGTCCTGATAAATAACAATGTTTTCAGTTTGTTTATAAAAATACACGTGCACCCTCGTTTATATTTATAAGGTTTTCTCGGGACCATTGACCATTCGGGGATTGGTACAGATTACAGATAATTTATAAGTACTATGTAACAACTTTTATCGTGAATTATGTATTTCATCCGGGGTCCATAGATTTATATGCCAATGCCCGGCGCACATTTGTTGATGGGTTTTAAGTGGGACGTATCTAATTTTTTTAACACTATACAAGTAAGTACTTGACTGCGATCTCACCTGATGGTAAGTGATGATGCAGCCGAAGATGTTATCGTACTAACTTGGAAGGGGTAAGTAAACTCACTATTAATGGTTTCTACACAGCATCGCGCCGGAACGCTAAATCGCTTGGCGGTGCGTCTTTACTGGTAACAACCCCTGCTGGGATCGAACACAAACCAAACCAAAACCAAAATCTCCTTATCTCATGTTCACGGGGCACGTGAGATAAGGAGATTTTGGTTTGTGTTAGCCCTATACATTATTACTCCGAAGGTTTGAAGGGATTTATTGAATTTATTTTTGTCTTTGTCACTCTCACGGATAAGTTGATGGGTGCGACATGCAGCGTCGCGGAAGAATATAACAGAAAAACGACCTTTTACCTAATTTCTCTAAAACTAAGCCAGTTATCAAAAATCTGTTTCTCAACGTTTTTAGATATTATTATTACCGACACATTAAAACAAAAATTACAATTACACCCATTGTAGTTTCGAAAAAAAAGAAGAAAAACTGAGATTTTGGAGCAACTTTTGGGAGAACTTTCTATCGAGAAAATTTTATCCAATCGTGTTTCTGCTTCTCAACGATTTTAGATTAAAGACCCAAAATACATGACGTATTAATTTAAAAGTAATTGTCTTTATAGTTTTTAAACAAAACTTCACTAAAGATCGCTTAAATATGGCTTCTACGCCGTTAGAGCTATAAACTGAGGATAGATATAAGTAGGTATAGTCTGCCGTCCTCCAGCGTCGCGTCTGCGCTAATCCCGCAAGATGGATGACCTCATCTCATCGAGATGGATTGAAGGCGCGTCGACGCACAATTAAGTGCGTATACAACGCGAGGTCACACGGGGATTCATTATGTAGAGCTGTATACCGTAACTTATCTATATTTTATACTAATATTATAAAGCTGAAGAGTCTGTTTGTACTCGTATGTACGCCCTAATCTCAGGAACTATACTGGTCCGGATTGAAAAATTATTTTTGTTTTAGACAGTCTATACATTGAGGAAGGCTATAAGGTATATAACAGCGGAGTATCAATTATTCCTGTGAGAGTATTAATAAAATAAATAAAAACACGTCACGTATAACATATTATGAACTTGTGTTACTACGGCAAGAGTGAGTAACAGAGTCGTTTGATTCACGAGCGGATTTTTTATTCCGCACTTGATATTCCGCGCGGTGAATATCTCGCCCGTGAGGCGAATTCCGAGGATATTGCTGTTTAATGACAGCTTGCTGTTTGTATTTACACCTGTGCACTTTAAACTTGATAGGGCTCTTCTTTGCGGAGACATCATGAAACAGCAATGTATAACTGTGTTTCGGTACGAACAGCACTATACTGTGTAAATGCTTTTGTATAACAAAATAGTTCTTCTTTAAAAGTTCAAAAAATGTCTAATTTGCGTTTTATCTTAGGTCGTCACGTTGCCTTTACAGTGCTCTTCAAACCAAAACTCAGCCATAAATTGCTGTTTCATGATGACTCCGCAAAAAGATTCTAATCACGAGTAAAGTTCATACAAACAGCAAACTGTCATTAAACAGCAATATTCTCAGAATCCACATCACGGTCCGACATATTCACCGCGCGGAATATCAAGTGCAGAACAGATAATCCGCTCGAGAATCAGACGACTCTGTTACTCACTCTTGCCATCGTAACACGAGTTCATTTGTTATACGTGACGTGCTTTCATTTATTTATTAATACTTTGGGGATTCTTAGGTATTAACATTGCTTTTACAGTGCTGTTCGTACTGAAACACAGTTATACATTACTGTTTCATGATGACTCTGCAAAAAGATTCTAATCACGAGTAAAATTCACAGGTGTAAATATTGTATATAGGAAATAATAATGTGTAAATAGTGTATAAAGGATTACCGCACCGAGTGCGGTGTGATGCGGACGTGTGTTATTAAAGGCGGTCATTACTCCTAATTATTTCATGATATAAATAATTTTATATAATACAGTTATGTGAGTGGTATAACGTTAAATATATAAGTACAATGGAAGAGAAAGTGGTCATAAATGAGTTCCTAACATTCATACAGAACAAAATTGATGTAATTGACGAACTAAGTATTGTGCAAATATGTGCGACGAATTATACCGCGGAAGAGATCGAGCTTGGAAAGACAGAATTATTTAACGCCTTAGTGTCTGAAGGCGTTAAATATATTCAAAGAAAAGGTGAGGATAAAAGCAAAAAAAATATTAAAGATGTTATAAAGGTATTCAAAGAGACCGAACCAGCGCGACAACCCACATTTGTGGCGAAAAATCTCAACCGACTACCTCCGGTCTCTTTTGACCACGTTGACGTGTCACGCCTACTCAAGGATATTGTCATTTTGAAAAATGAATTGCAATCCCTCCGAAATGACTCAGTCTCAAAGTCCGAGATGCATACATGGCAGATGAAAATTAGTACTGATATTTTAAGCCTAAAAACCGAATATCAACCGCAACCGCAAGATGTATGTAACCGTAAGGCAGAAAGTCCGGCGAAGACTGGCAAGCGAGCCAAGCGGCGTGCAAATCACGATCCTGGTTACACTGCTCACATATTCCCGACGAGTGGAAAAGAGAGGGTTAGATCGGTGTCGGTCGAGACGATAGTAGACGCTGCGCCCGCGCCGTCGTACCGCGACATTGTCAGTTGCCCGACTGTGCATAACGAACTGCAAAGTAAAATAGATCATACGCTGAAGCCCGAAAGTACTAATACTTTAAATCGCGACGACACAGATTACACGATGGTGGAAAAGAGGAAGCCTACGATGCGTACACGGCGTAAAAATAATTTGTGCGGCACCGCTCCGCGTGCGAGTTCCATTCAAGTAGCCGATTTACCTATATCTGTTTACGTATCAAGATTATCGAAAAACACGACAAAACAAGACATGATTAAATATATTAATGAAATGGAACAGGAATGTATCGATGTGCAGCTTTTAACTCAAAAACACGAAACATCTTTCAGCTCCTTTAAAGTTTTAGTGCCACGGGCTAAGTTGGATATTTTTCTTAAAAATGATTTTTGGCCTGAAGGTGTCAAGTTTCGGGTTTTTCGCGAGCGAGCAATTATCGCTAAGGCCGCTGTTCTTAGTGCTTAATATGAACTGTTCCTCTAAGCAAACCACTATGATATCTTTTAATTGCAAGTCAATTAAAAGATCGTTTGAGTGCGTCCGTGACTTGTGTAAAAAAGCAGACATTATTGCACTACAGGAGACTTGGCTGATGCCGTATGATTTGAATATCATCCAGAATATAAGTTCAGATTTTGGGTGCACAGCCAGCTCTTCTGTAGATCTCTCGGAAGGGGTTCGGCTCGGACGACCGTACGGCGGTCTCGCACTTATGTGGAATAAGTCTCGTTTCGGTAATGTTTCTATTATAGACTGTTCCCACGATAGAATTATGGCGATTCGAGTTAACCTTAACTTACGATCTTTTTTGGTGTTTAATGTATACATGCCGACAGATGAAAGTGACAATCTTCCAGATTTTACTAACTGTCTCGCTAAAATAAGCGCTATTGTCGAAGAATGTAATGTAGCCTCGGTCTATATTTTGGGAGATTTTAACGCGCATCCGAGTGCCCGTTTTGGCATTGATCTGAAACATTTTTGTGAGGAACAAGACTGGATATGGGCTGATACCAGGATATTGGGAACTAATTCTGACACCTTCACATTCATCAGCGAAGCGCACGGCAGTCGCCGCTGGTTAGATCACTGTCTCACAACCGAAGCAGCGTGGAGTTCTATAATAAATGTAGACGTTATGTATAATATATCCTGGTCAGACCATTTTCCGCTACGAATTGTATGTAATATTGAAGCAACTGAGGGCCTCACCCATACCGTTGATGACAATGACGCTGTCTTTACGGGCATTCGTTGGGGTGACAGGGATGCAACTCAAATCAAGGAATATTATACCTTTTGTGAGCAAAGATTGTTGAATGTTTGTGAACATCTAGTCTGTGACGATTGTGAGAATAATTGTTGTGACAAACTGGATAGTCATTACCTATACATTAATAATGTATATGATGAAATTGTCAATATTTTACAGACAGCTGCTAAATCATGTCATTGCTTATAAAATGTCCTTTAAGTCATGGTTGGTGGCAGGCAAACCGTCTACTGGAGATATATACAATAATATGACTACAGCACGAAAAACTTTCAAAAATAAGTTACGATGGTGCCAAAAAAATGAGGAAAAAATTAAATTAGATATTTTAGCAATGCATCGTAAACAAAAGAATTTTGTCAAATTTTGGAAGCAAACAAAATCCTTTAATGGCAAACAGGGCAAACCCATTACAGTAGACGGTTTGCATTCCCAAGAACAGATCGCCAATATGTTTGCGGAAAAATTTAAAATCCAACCGCTACCTGTAGAGCAGTCGCTTAAAGGTAACGTTAGTTTTAATAAGAGTTTGCCTAATCCAGGACACACTAAAATACAGTTTTCGGTAGAAGATCTAAGTAAGGTTGTCTACTCAATGAAAAGAGGGAAAAGCCCAGGATATGATGAATTAAGTATCGAACATATCTTGTATGGTGGTAGGCGGCTTCACGAAGTACTGTGCGGTTTATTCAACCTTTACTTAAGATATTCTTATCTTCCACAAAACTTAATGAGGACGATAGTGGTACCGATCGTAAAAAATAAAACTGGGGACTTGGGGTCGGCAACGAATTATCGCCCTATCTCTTTAGGTACCGTTATGGGGAAGATTCTAGAACTCTTAATGCAGCCCGAACTGCTCAAGAACATTGTCATCGATGATGCACAGTTCGGTTTCCGACCCGGTCTCTCAACGGACTCAGCTATTGTTGCCTTAAAACATGCAGTACATTATTACACTAAGAGTGACACCTCTGTTTATGCTTGTTTTCTGGACCTGAGCCGGGCATTTGACCTAGTTAATTATGAAATTCTCTGGGAAAAAATGAACCGGTCTCAGGTTCCCAGCGAAATTGTGAGTCTGTTGAGATACTGGTACGGAAATCAAACTAATAATGTGAAATGGGGCGACACGACGTCTAATTCGTATAAATTAGACTGCGGCGTCCGTCAAGGAGGGATCACTTCTCCGGACCTTTTTAACCTTTACGTAAATGGTCTGATAGAGGAGCTGAGAATCACTAATATCGGATGCCACATCAACGGAGTATGTTTTAACAGCTTAAGTTATGCTGACGATATGGTGATTCTCAGTCCTTCTATCAAAGGTCTCAGAAAGCTGCTTTCAGTCTGTGAGCATTATGCAAATGCTCATGGGCTGAAGTATAATGTTGACAAGACAGAGATGCTTGTATTCAGGGTAGGTAAAGGTCCGGAGAAAGTCCCAGAAGTTACTTTGAATGGGAGAGCAGTCCGGGCTGTAAACAAATTTAAATACCTTGGGCACATCCTGACAGAGCACTTGAAGGATGACAACGACATCGAGAGAGAAAGGAGGGCCCTCTCGATTCGGTGCAATATGCTGGCTCGCAGATTTGGCAAATGCAGCAAGGATGTCAAAATAACCCTTTTTAACGCCTACTGCCAAGTCTTCTATACTTGCCAGCTGTGGACCACCTATATAAGAAAGTCATTCTCTGCAATACGCGTGCAATATAACGACGCGTTTCGTATACTCATGGGATACCCACGGTATTGCAGTGCATCCACTATGTTTGCCGAATCGAGAGTGCCCGACTTCTATTGCATTGTTAGAGCTCGTGTAGCATCCTTCTGGGAAAGGCTGCGGAGCTCTAGCAATGCAATACTCAGAGTCGTTTGTGACAGCATGCCCAATCCGATACTCAATTTTTGGCTGTCTGTTCACCAGGACAAAAACCGAAAATAAAGTTAACCAACCTGTGGCTTGTGACATCTGAAGCAGGTTTATTAACCGCTTCAGTTAGTTGGTAAGTTTTAAAACGTTTTATCTATATTTATTTATAAATATATTTGACTGTTTGTATATGGGTTCTTGTGCCTTAATAAATAAATACATTATTATTATTATTATTATAAATACAAACAGAAACTGTCATTAAACAGCAATATTATGCTCAGAACGACCGACATATTCACCGCGCGGAATATTAAGTGCAGAACAAATAATCCGCTCGCGGAATAAACGACTCTGTTACTCACTCTTGCCGTCGTAACATGAGTTCATATGTTACGTGACGAGTTTTCATTTATTTATTTATTCTTTGGTAATTCATAGGTTTTCACGTTGCCTCTTCAGTACTTTTCGAATCGAAACACAGTTTTTAGTATATATTGCTGTTTTATGATGACTTAGAAAGGAGATACCTATCACATGCACACAAGTTGCATGCATGCAAGTGCATAGGTGTAAATATAAACAGAAACTGTCATTAAACAGCAATATTATGCTCAGAATCCATATCACGAGCGACATATTCTCCGCGCGGAATATCAAGTGCGGAATAAATAATCCATTCGCGGATCAAACGACTCTGTTACTCACTCTTGCCATCGTAACACGAGTTCATACGTAATACGTGACGTGCTTTTATTTATTTATTAATACTTTGGGGATTCATTTCATTGATATAATAAGATCTTTTGACGAAAACTCGATAAAAATATTACAAGGCAGAGAAAAATTGCCAGAAAGAACTCATTATAAGTATTGAAAATGAAAACGAAAATCTTTATTTTCCACAAAGACTTGATTTCCAAGATCTTACGAAAAGTCAAAACTCTACCACCAAGTTTGGACAACAGGTTCGCACCGAGAAGAACTGGCCAGAAACTCGGCACGTGGTCTTTTCAAAAAGAACATTATATACAACTTTTCTTACGTAGTGTGAAAAATTATTATACAATTTTTACGATTCCTCGTGAGGAGATGGAACTATATGCTTATGATTGCAAGAATTCGTGTGATAAAAAAAATCAATATTACCTATACTTATAGTCACTGTCAAAAATACCCAGCAGGGCGATCGGCTAAAAATGTATCAATCATTAAATAACTGTATCAATGTCAAAACACAGGTGTTGACCAATCACAACGCTTGAATATCACGTTTTGACATTGATACTGTTCTTTAATGATTGATATATTTTTAGCCGGTCACCCTGCTTATGTTATTTTTGACAGTGACTTTAAAGTTTAAACTTGTGACAGGGCAAGTCCACCTTTTATCCCAAATTGCGGCTTTATAAATCAACCAAAAGCCAATGAAATCAGGTGGAATATGACCATAGCAAACGTCTATATCACGTAGCTGTCACGTGTCGTGTTTACCGTGTAACGAAGTTGTACAATTTGATTGTGCCCGTAACGAGGGCCGTCTGTCACACCGGTGTAACATAGTAACCAACAGTGGCTAAGAGTACAATTTTATTCTTCAGTTACTTTTTAAGTCTAATTTTTTCCTGATAATCAGACCGAAACATAGTTACACGCACCTTACAAGAAAAGAACTGACGCACAACAAATTAAAATTAAACCTCTCTGAATTGTACTAGGTTACTTATTAATTGTTATACTAACGAGGCTTATTTGTTCTTACACTGCTCTCCAAGTATGCATCCGTTTCGCAGTTGAAGCGTAACTGGGCCCATAACCTGATAAACACTATTTCTTAATTTAAAGGTAAAGAAATAAATAACTAATAATTAAACAGAGGAATGGCGTTTTATTGTGTGACACGGATACAGCGGACAGGAAAAGACAAAGAAAGACCTCCGTGGCGCAGGGGACGCGCGCTCGGATTCGAGTGGGGGAGGTCGCGGGTTCGATTCCCGCCACGGGCCACTTTGGAATTTTATAATTTCTAAATTGGCTCAGGTCTGGTCTGGTGGGAGGCTTTGGCCGTGGCTAGTTACCACCCTACCAGCAAAGACGTACCGCCAAGCGATTTAGCGTTCCCGTACGATGCTGTGTAGAAACCGTTGGGGTGAGTTCACTTACCCCTTCCAAGTTAGTACGCTAACATCTTCGACTGCATCATCACTTACCATCAGGTGAGATCGCAGTCAAGTACTAACTTGTATAGAGGGAAAAAAAAAAAAAAAAACATTTGACATTGACGTCTTGGTGTTGACAGCCCGCTCAGACTTCAGGTTGTGTTCACTTTATGAACTGCAGGCTGCGTTCACTTTAACAATAACTAAAAGTTTCCCTTTCTAAAAGTTATAAAACTAGTGACTACTTCGTCACTTTTAGGGTCATATAACGTAGCCTTATTGCTCTCACGTTGTTGTTCGTCCAACCTTTCGACTTCAAATTAGTTAAAAGTACAAAACTAGCAAAGATCTATCACGCATAGCAAGACTAGCTATAAGTAATGATTTTGCCACAAAATCCTAATATACCTACTTACCTACCTATTAATTATGATCATAATAACAAATTGCAGACCATGTGTAAACAAACATAAACTTAGCTTTGCTTTTATCGATTGACAAAGAGAAGTAACTTTCATTTCATTTCGGTGTAATATACATCCGCTGTCATCATACGAAATTCTACAATTCCGTGACACTCATTCTATTCCTTTTCTTACTAAAACCTCAACGCGAATCGACATAACCCGATCACTCACAGTACATTACCGCTCGACTTCTTAATCTCTCACTACTAAAGCAGTCAAAAACCGCAATGTAGGATTATGCAAGTATTATTATATATTTTCATATGAAACCATTATTCGCGAAAACTATGACATTTTTCCGCTCTCTACTCAACACAAATCGATAAATAATAACTGTTAGGTACTCGATATACAATACACCTTGAATTCCAACTCTTCCTCTATAATCACATACAAAAACTGCAATGTAAGGGGTATCTCGAATAAATTGGATTTCTCACAGAGATTTGTGTGCGAGTGGGATATGGGGTATAACCATTATTGTGATAAATGTTTTCTGTGTGGTTTATATTTCCTTCTATGGGAGTTAAATGTGGTAAAATGTATTATGCTATATAGAATTAAGTACTTTTCTACAATATGTTGTTCTTATGTCTAGTTTGAAGACTTATTATATGCCTCGTATGTGTACTGTGTAGTAGTTAGCATAATCTACTGCAGATCAAAAACTTCTAGAGTCGTCCCTCGGGTAAAAATTTCATTTACTTTAAAATTTAGTTGCTATACTTTGAAATGTCGTGGCCTTCCACCACACAAACTTTCCATTAAAATACTTTTCGGCGTATGTTTCACTCCGACACCGGTGCATCATCAAGAGTTGTTGTCTCCTGGATATCCTGGATTTTAGAAATCGTCAGTATTTCAACACTATTAATCAAAACCGTTCCATTAGGCATGATTGTCGTCAAGCGCAAACCTATCTACAGTAAAAAAATACTTTTCTGTGGAGCTAAAGTACATCAAAAAACATTGTATTAACGTAGAGTTTGTCTTGACATATTATATGTCAGAGAAGTTACCAGTTAAGCGGTAACATGTACCAAATCGAATACACAAAGTACAAGACAGGACTCGCACAAAATCTATTCAATGGCCCAAAAGAACCAATTCAACAAAAAAAAAAGATAAAGAAGGAAAAGAAAAGATAATAAAGCGCGTTTCCGACATCCAGATCACTTCAAGTTGACTTGACTTTCATATTCGGAATAGAATTTCGGGATGAGCATTTAAAACTCCTTTCCGGCCCGTCGGCCCGCAATGAATAGGCCGGCGAAAATGCCGTGACGTTGAATTTTCCGCTTGTCTAAATCCAAAAAGCCTTAACTAATGCCTGTCAGATAATAAATACTCGCAGAATGGAACGCTCAACCGCTGAGAGCTCGCTACTCGGTCGAGAAGACCCTCTTGGGTAATTAATTTTCTAAGTATTTTTTTTTTTATATTCAATATTAAATAAAAAAAAATTATGATTATAAATTAAAAAACACGACTGCCCTGTGGTAAAATGACCATTTTTTTCCAAAAAAAATTATAGCCTATGTTACTCGGAAGAATATAAGGATTCTAACGATACCCCATACGTCCAAATCTGTTCAGCTCTTCAGAAGTTATGGTTGAATAAAGAAACATCACATACATACATACATGAAGCCAAAAAAACATTACACTCCTTTTTTAGGCAGTCGTGTAAATAGCTTAGAAAGTAATTACACTTAACGACAATCTCACCTGATGGAAACTAAAGATGTGGTCGAAGATTAAGCGCTAACCTAGAAGATCAAAGGTTTTTTAAAGGTACCCAGGATGTTAGATACGAGAAACACAGATTTTGGGAGAGTTTTCCAACCCTTAGACATTCGTATTAGGAAAGAAGAAGCAAACCACTTTTTTTTACTTCCCTAAATAATATAGTAATGACAACACGGATTTTTTATATTGAATTTTTCGCTCATCTCAATCCAGCATTAACTACATAATTAGCATTCAATAATAAATACTTAGAGAGCAAAACGTCAATCTGTTCCTTGCTCGCTAAGGGATCGAGAGGCCAAGTGAAATATTATATCAGAGTAAGTTGCAGCCCTCATCTGAGCTGGACATGTTTATAGAAATAAAGAAAAGACAAAACCAAAGGAATGTTGAAAATTCCAGTTGGCCGAATCCAAAAGCCTCAAATAATACGTCGTCGTCAGATAACAAATACTCGGCGAGATAAATACTATGAAACTTTAGTACTTCTTTTAAAATATTAGTTACGCTTTTTTTTTTCAAGTCAAAAATACTTCTTTGTGTCATTACAGTAATGTCTATAGCAAACAGTCGTTGCTCGCAAGGCAATAAACTGAAAAAATTGAGATCGCAGCATTGCCTCACGAATAGCGACTATATGTTAAAGGTTTGTAACACATACTCGTAAATGGCTCACATAAATGGGTTACCTCCAATATGTGGTTATCTAAATAATACTAGCTGACCCGGCAAACGTTGTTTTGCCATTAGAGATATAAAAAAATACATGACGTAACAAAGATTGGCGAGAGAATTATATATATTAGATTTGACAAACAAAACATTTGTCTGAAGTCGGAACCCGATACAATAATTTTGATCCTCCCGGGTCAATCGTACCCAGGGGCCATCAGAGGGTTAAAGTGGTTTGTGGAATTAGTTGGGATTGTTTTCTCAGAGTCTAAGCGTCCCCCGCTAAAGTGTAGCAGGGTCTTATAGATGGACTTATTTGAATAGCGCTTCGGATTTGTACTCGCTAAAATATCGCATTGAAGTTTCATTGAGACACTGAAATTATTGATGTAAAGCTTTCATTTGATTGTTGCAAAACTGTGATCCAAAGATTTAAATCGCTGGATGGGCCCTAAGCCTACATTTCGCACATCAAAAACGTCCACAAATATGTTGAGTGAGTGCTCTCAACATGCTATAGTTTCATTAGTGTCAAAGAGAGTGACAACGTGTCACACAAGACAAAAACGTGGACGTTTTGGAGGTTTAGGGCCCATCTAACGATTTAAATCTTTGCTGTGATCTATATTAAACAAAGTAAAACTCCCCGACTAAAGGAAAGTAAGAACTAAGACCTATCAGTGTAATTACAAATCCAAGAAAATCCGTCAGAGCTGCCATTGTTATTTCCGTTTCCAATGCAGTTAGTACCTAAAGATAAGCTACCGGTATATTATAAGAAGTATCGAAAAATTGAATTAGTTACCCAATTAATAAGGTAAACAGCAATATCTTGTACCAACACCGACACTGGCAAAACATAGCAGCTCCGGCGGATTTTCTTGGATTTGTAATTATACTGATAGGTTCTTAGTTCTTACTTTACTTTAGTTGGGGAGTTTAAAAATAATATATTTAAACCTTTTTCAATTTCAAGTGTACAAGAGTCGTGGGTGTTTAAATTTTTTAATTGTCCACTCGTAAACAAAGCTTATAACTGTATTTTAAACAAGTCACAATCAAATTGTTCATTATTTCACATAGGCCTAACTAACAGGCACTTGACAGGCGAAATGTCAGACTCTACCGCCACATTTGGAAGAGTTTTCAGTTTGAGATTTAAATCTGATAATTAACCTTCATCCTTCTGTCCTCAAGACCCTTAGTCTGGAGTCTCTATTAGGAGTCCCTCAGGGTATTCATTAATGTCCCTTTCTTTTCTGGATTTATATCAATGACTTAAACTGTATTTTACCTCGAGTTTCAGATTTTACGCCGATGACCTTAAAATCTATCGATTTCTGCGGATTTTGTGCTTTTTTTCTAGTTAAAAAGTAGCTTTTATATTAATACAGGTATAATCTATCACCATTACAAATTTCAGTAAAATCAGTCCAGTAATTACGGCGCGAAAGAGTAACAAAGTCTCACATTTATTTTTCTTAATCTTACTTCTAGTTTCCTGAGGGGTTAGTACAAGTTTTTTGTACGAATTTCTAGTCGACTCGCATCGCAAAAACGGAACGGAATCTCTCTGAAGGGAATTTTCAAACAGATTCGTGTGCACTAGTCGATTGTTTTGGTATGTTGACATTATAGAATCTTGCAGAACTAGTGCAAGCGAAAAGCGACACTAAGGTGACGAAGCTTTTCATTCCGCGACTATACATTTACAGCCAGCGCCATCTATGGACAGTCACTGACATGCGGCTTTCAATCGATGGCGCTGGTTGTAAATATACATACAGGTACATATATATATTTATTAGTAGTATAATATGATATATATTGTTTAATTCTTATGTTCTTTCTGTGTAATCTTCATGTCGCCGTCCACGTCTCAAGTGGGCCTCGCGGAAGACCAGCGCTTTGCCATAAAAGGCAAGGCTTATGCTGAGTGAAGGCCCATTTGGGATTGTACATTGTTCTTCCTGTTCTTTCTTTCTCTCCTGTTCATACGTACCTAATGTGCATTACCAATAAACTTTTTTTTTTCATTTCATAAATGTATGGAGGGATTCGATTCGTTTGTGCGATGCGAGTCTATTCGAAATTCTTATAAAACGTGTACTAACCCTATACATAACAAAATCTTCTTTCCACCCCAATCACTGAACTATGAAGGCATTGAATTATCCCGTAATGATCAATTTAATCTGGTACAAGTTCAGCTTATTCTATTCCCGGGTAGAGTCGGCCATTAAAGACAATACGCGTTTCCCTTGCTATTGGATCGTTCCCCGGTTTACCCTGGTTTTTACACAGCGCATAAGTGTTGGTAAGGGGAGTTTTACAATGATGGAATTACTTTATTTGCTAAATTTCATTTTGGTCAGACCCAAACTTGTTGTATCCCACGGCTGGGCGCGGGTTTCCTCTCAGAATGAGAGGGCTCTAGGCCATAGTCGTGATAGCCTATTGGTATAGACCTTTGTCTCTTTGTCCTTAGGGGGTCGAGGGTTTGAAGCCCCGGCATGTTACTTTGAATTATTAGACTTATAGCCGCTTTAGGATACTTGACAGGGTAGAAGCCGTATTTTAACGATCTTTAGTTCAGTTTAATTTAAAAGCTAAAAAGACTTTTAAATTTAAACGTCATGTATTTTGGGTCTTTAATCTAAAATCGTTGAGAAGTAGAAACACGATTGGTTAAAATTTTCCCAAATGTTGCTCAAAAATCTCAGTTTTTCTCATTTTTATCGGAAACTACAATGGATGTCATTGTTATTTTTGTTTTTAATGTGTCGGTAATAATAATATCTAGAAACTTTGAGAAACAGAATTTTGATAACTGGGTTAGTTTTTGGGTAATTAGGTAAAAGGTCGTTTTTTTGTTACCTATATTCTTTCGCGTCGCTGCATGTCGCACCCATCAACGTATCCGTGAGAGTGTTAAAGACAAAAATAAAGTCAATATATCCCCTCAATACATGTAACTTAAAAAAACGCTAAAACATTTTTTAGGAAACATATATAAAAACACTCGAAAACTATAAATTGTATTCCTGCGAGGCAGTCGGGTAAAAACTACCACGTTGCAATTCGCACCCCAATGTAAAGTCACCCTAACTTACCCCAAAAGATTACGCGTTAGTCGATCAAATCAAATTGTCTCAGTCTGCTTCACCCACCGCCCGAGGGTGAGTGGGTGAGATGAGTGGGTGAGTGAGATGAGTGGGTGAGATGAGTGGGTGAGTCAGTAATACTTCCCTCTTATTGTAATAATAATGCCTTCCGGATATGTGCTTTGTTGCAATAGACGTAATTTTTTTACACTATAGAAGTCAGTACTTGACTGCGATCTCACCTGATGGTAAGTGATGATGCAGCCGAAGATGTTAGCGTACTAACTTGGAAGGGGTAAGTTAACTCACCCCAACGGTTTCTGCAGAGCATCGCACCGGTAAGTCTTTGCTGGTAGGGGGTAACTAGCTACGGCCGAAGCCTCCCACCAGACCAGACCTGAGCCAATTTAGAAATTATAAAAGTCCAAAGTGGCCTGTGGCGGGAATCGAACCCGCGACCTTTTACTCGAATCCGAGCGCGCGTCCCCTGCGCCAGGGAGGTCGTCAAAAAAATAACTATCACAAATATAGTTTTGGTTTTCATAGAATATAATAGAATAGAATATAAAAATTCTTTATTTCATATAGGCCTAGCATTCAAAGGCTCTTATGACACGTCATTTTGTTTTACATAGTTAGATAATAATTTAATCAGATGTGAAATAAGAATTCTTGAGTATTTATTCGGAAGTGTAAAAACATCCTTAAGGGAAGCTATACACAATACAAAGTAAAAATAACACACAGATTGGAGGATAAGTTACATACTTGGATTCGAGTGGGAGGTCGCGGGTTCGATTCCCGCCACGGGCCACTTTGGAATTTTATAATTTCTAAATTGGCTCAGGTCTGATCTGGTGGGAGGCTTCAGCCGTGGCTAGTTACTTACCACCCTACCAGGAAAGACGTACCGCCAAGCGATTTCGCGTTCCGGTACGATGCTGTGTAGAAACCGTTGGGGTGACATAACTTACCCCTTCCAAGTTAGTACGCTAACACCTTAGACTGCATCATCACTTACCATCAGGTGTGATCGCAGTCAAGTACTAACTTGTACAGAGAAGGTTTACGTAAAATGTTCGGATGGGCTCAGCTCGATGTTATTATCATAGTTCGTATGATTGACTTTATCTGTATTTGTTGATAAAGTAAAAAAATAATAATTTGTACTTGTATCGAATCGTTATGTAATGTTTTTTGCAGTTGGGTATAAGACGAGTTTATTTTCCAATAACTGTAAAAAATGTATTGAAAATCATATCTTTTAGGGTTCCATACCCAAAGGGTAAAAAAGGAACCCTATTACTGAGACTTCGCTGTCTGTCCGTCTGTCCGTCCGTTCGTACGTCTGTCACCAGGCTGTATCTCTTGAACCGTGACAGCTACAGACTTGAAATATTCACAGATGATGTATTTCTGTTACCGCTATAACAAAAAATACAAAAAAAAATAGAATAAAATGAATATTTAAGGGGCTCCCATAGAACAAACGTGATTTTTATGCTCGTTTTTGATTTAGTGGGCAGGGGTGTTTAGTTTACTTTAATACTATAGAGAATGGGAATATACTCTTGATGGTACTGAACCCTCAGTGCAGAAACTCAACTCGCACTTGAGCAATTTTTTTCTGATTTTTGCTACTTTCAGTGTGAATCTAAATCAAGTTTTATCGGTCCAATAAAACGTAGCTCTAGTAGTAGAAGTAATAAAACACAACAAAGTAACCCGTAACATAAAAGCGTGTATAAAGTAGAAACTAACACATAGTTGCATATCAATGTATAAATTATGGGATAGATGATAGGTACGGGTGGAGCAATAAGTACTGGGCCAACATGAGTGGAAACTACGAACCTATCTCTACGCAAGAGAGTTTTGACTCGCAGTCATATAGAATACTGGTATACGGAACTTGAAACCCATTGGAGGTAGCAGGCTTTTTAAACTCATTTCATAACACATGAAAAATTATTTATCTACGCTCATTGCTTAAAGTTCGAATTATGAAATCAAAATGTGTCACATATTGACCTACTTTATTCACAGACTTTTATAATTATTAAAAAGTTATTCATTATAACATAGCTGTACTATGGAAATATCTCTAGATTGTTGAATAATTTCTATTACGATACGCGGCTCTGGGTTCCTGTATTTTTGTGTGTCGTCATCACAGACCAGGGAATAACTTTCTTTTCTCTGTGGTCGTCATAGCCAAAAGAGAGTGTAGAGCCAATCCTCAATTTTGTTTTTTTTTTTATATAAGGAGTCCACAGACAACATTTAGTTGGTAGTCATGATCGACCATAGACAACAATTAATTCACGGAAACAATAATTTTTTCCCTGCCTTATATGACTGATTAAAAAGTGTGTTCATACAGAATATTGAAAAGAATTATGTATAATTTTTGATTATTTAATTATCCACTAAAAATATAGTTTATCTGACTTGTATAAATATTTTTCTACTCTTTTTTGTTTCATGACTTTTTTAACAGACTATACGCAGTTTGCAACTGAATTTTGGCGCCATACCTAACTTTTAACATTTCAATGTGTTATTTTTGTTACTTAGTCAAAACTTAGCGCGGAAAAATGTCTAGCAGTGAAACGTACTAAAGAAAATTTAACTCCACCTGACATTTTAGTAATTGCAACAAAAATGACCCACAATCTTGTACCAACAAAGTGAAGGATTTACGACAAACGTTAGCAAGATTTTATGGTTTGGATTTATGATAATTTGAGCGTAGATAAAGTAGTGTATGAAACTCTACATAATTAGGTATTAAAACACTCGTGTGATACTATTAAAAAACTCGCCTGCGGCTCGTTTTTTAAACTCACACTCATGTTTTAATACCCCCCATTATGCATCCGTTTCATAAACTACTATAAGTCAAGTCTTCGTAATTTTGTAAGAATTGTAATTATGTACCATTGATGTAAATCATGTGTGGGTAAATGTTATCGAACACACATTGTAAATTGTGCAAATAATGTTTTCCTTACGTTTTTCTCAGAAACTATGAGTCTTATTAAAACCCAAAACACTTTGAGCTAGATTTTTTCAATTTAGGAACATTGCAAGTTCCATTAAAGCTAGTTAAGAAATAATCATCTTGTGTAGAAACACTTCACAACTCTGTTTTTTCAATTGTTTACTAATAACGTGTTTAAATCCTCTCCTGTGGACAAAGTACTTATTGTGATAGAGGGATAAATATAAGAAGGGATCACGTACAAGATGCGCCATAAAAAATCGTCACCATGTCTTAGTAATACACCATAGCTCATAAAATAACTTCGGGTCAATACGTGGGGTCTCCCGACGTGTATGGGGCTTTATTGTAATATATGAGACGACCGCCCTAATGAAATTGGCGCCCCGGGCTTTTAACGGAAGGTTCTAGGTTCGATTCCCGGCACAAGCCAGTCGATTTAAAGCTTCAAAATTAGTACGATTTAACGTCTTTGAATGCATCACATAGCATAACTTGAGGTTGTAGTCAATTTGAGTCAAGTCGAGTGGGAGGTCGCGGGTTCGATTCCCGCCACGGGCTACTTTGGAAATCTATAATTTCTAAATTGGCTCAAGTCTGGTCTGGTCTGGCTTCGGCCGTGGCTAGTTACCACCCTACCAGAAAAGACGTGCCGCCAAGCTATTAAGCGTTCCGGTGCGATGCTGTGTGGGGTGACTTTACTTACCCCTTCCAAGTTAGTACGTTAACATCTTCGGCTGCATCATCACTTACCATCAGATAAGATCGCAGTCAAGTACTAACTTGTATAGTGTAAAAAAAAAATTAATAACTTGAAGTGAATAAAAAACTTACTTACACTTTTTTATTCACAACAATATTGTACTAGCTGATGATACATAAACATAAGTACTTAATACTTATGCTAAAGTAAATACAAAATTTACTTTTTGATATTAAAAGTTAATAATAAAATTATGATCGTGATTCGTGTCTCTTTTTAGAATTTTCTTTGGATTTACGAGTATGCTGTAAGGTCGGAGCCCCCGGGGCGTCTGGTCGGCGGGGGCGTCATTTAATATTACAGTTACACAGTTAATTCCATTCTATTCATCTTCTTTCGTTTTTTATACACTTTCATATTTTTACACTTTTTACGTCTACTTCTTTACTTTGATGTTCATATTTGTTTGAGTTATTATAATAATTTCATTTCGTTTATTAATTACTTGCCTAGGATCATCGCCTGGCATTTTATTATTTTTAGAAATCCCGTGAGCTTTTAATTGGCTACTTTATTTATTTATTTATTTATTTTGTTATTTATTTTTACAAGTAAAAAACAAGGAAAAGAAAAAACACTAGTGCGGAAAAGAATAACTTTCCGCACGCAAAACACACGGAAATGTCTACTTTTTGAGCAAATGTATAAATTCTTTTTTTTTGCGCAAATGTATAAAATAGCATTTTATTACGATATTTACAATTAGGCTACAACCATTAACTATTGTGTGGCTTTATTTAATTCCATTGCTAAATACATTGATCTTTTTAGGGCGTGAAATTCGGGACAGAGAATAATATAATAATCAGATTTCTGTGAAAGTTCTATAAATAGTCTAACACGAATTGATTATCTATCTAGAATGTGTCTAGTTTCATCGTAACATTATTATATCACTCTCAGTCATGTTCTAAATCTAACGACTCGTGGGAATGGCGTAAACTTTGCTAGACGAATCGATATTATGTTTTATGTACTGTTTGTATTTTGGTTTACCATTGTTTTATTGATGATGCTATATTTTCCCTCCGTACTTCAAAGTACTCTAAGTTAGGAAGAGATCCATAGACGAACCATAGTCACCGACACACCTTTTTTTAAACTATACAAGTTAGTACTTAACTGCGATCACACCTGTAAGTGATGATGAAGCCGAAGATGTTAGCGTACTAACTTGGAAGGGGTAATAGTCCATTGAAATGTTATTTTTGGGACATATTTGGGGGGTCAATAGAAGCTTAACCTCAAGTTTGTGGGGTCGCCTTGTCCCCCGGCCGCCATCTTGGAAAAAGGGGTGAAAACGCTTTTTTTGCGATATCTCGGAAACTATGCGTCTATAGGTACATATTAATATACATAAATATAAATAATATATTTAAAAAAGGCGTGTGGCACTCGGAGACTGCCGCGGTTTGCTATTGCATAGAATTTAAAGTTATTTTTAGTTTTGCCATCAATCGAAAAGTAGAACTTTTGGTACCAGGCTGCCATGAAAGCAGGGAGTGCAACTTCACAAACTTTTTAGTTTTTTGTTTGCCATCTATCGAAAAATAGCAGGACTTTTTAATGACTTTTTGAAATATCACGCACATGATATAAAAGTGGCAAACTAAAAACTAAAAAGTTGTGGAGTTACGCTCCCTGCTTTCATGGTAGCCTAGTACCAAAAGCTCTACTTTAGGAGTGCCAGGTTATTTTCGTTACGGAATTTCTGGATTCGGTCTGCACCGTCAAAGCCCGCGATAGAAGCTATGCAATAGCTTAAAAACACAGAGACACTGGAAAACATTCATGTTCATCACACAATTATTTACCAGTATTGGGAATCGAACCCATGACCTCCGACGCAGACGGCAGTTTCGCCGCTACGCCATTCGGTCGTCGTATAATGTCATTCTTAAGAACGTCCTTAGAGTTCCACATATAAAGTTGAAGAGAGACAAGTCGCTCGCGGGAGAAATAACGACTTTCCCAACACAGAGATAAAATATCCTGAAAACACTTTCACTGTATTTGATAAACCCTAAAGTAGGTACTTTCAAGAAGTTGCGACTTGTGCAGACCAAAAGTGAGTATGTTCGCTCTTTGAGGAACCCGCAATCTTTTTATTTTTGGGTTAATTTATGTGAGACCTTATTAAATCCAAAGCCTTGACTAAATTACTTATTTTTATTATAATGAAGTATCAAATCTTGGGTTGAATATGTTATGATCTAAACAGATATCATTTGCGAGAGTACATAATATAAAATGAATAAGTATGGTGTTATTGATTATATTCATTAATTCACTCCTAAAACACATAAATCTCCCAAAAACTTTTCATTCGCACGTTTCGCTCCGATAACGGAGTTTCACCATAAGATGTAGAATCGACAACATGTAGTTGTAAATAGCTTTCATTAGTTATGCGTAGACACACTGTTATTTTGTTATATACTCGTAGGTCAGGCGACTATCCTTTCCCTCGTCCTTCCTATATACAGTATCCGGCTGTTTAATTCATCCCTACTCAAACTTGAACGCTTCATTCAACTAGATGCCTAAAAGCCCTTTACAGCAGTTCTGTCAAATGTAAGGCTGCCGATTATACCTACTTAACCATTTTACTGAAATAAGGGAATTTCGAAAGTAAAATAAATATTTTAAAGATTTGGGCTGGAAAGTTAAACTGACTCTGTGTGTCATTCAATAAGTGTGACCATGTCACAAAGTTAGTGACAGCATGAGTCAAATTAATCTGTGTTACACAGATATATACATAAGGATATAGTACAGACCAAGCATAATGTGACCATGAATGTAAAAGTTTAACAAAATAATTGTGACAAGAAGTGTCATTATAGAATTGTGAAACATAATGGTAAATGTTGCAAATTAAAAATTCAACTGGAAAAGAAAATCACTCCTTTGTGAATTTTTTCATAACTTAAAGATGGCAAACAGAAATATAAAAAACAAGGTCATAAATAAAACTTAAACAAACCGACAAACTCATTTTCGTAACAACGCCATTGTAAAAGCAGAAATGAGAGGAAAAAGCAAAGTAAAATAACCTTTTTTACAGAGAAATAATATATCACCAGAGATAAGGAGACGTTTTGCATTCGCTCTCCTTCATTACTTATTCGCAAGAGTGTCTGAAGACGCCGTAAAATAGAATGACCTACGTCAATGTCTCCGAATCAAGGAAATGCGATAGATATCCAAAAGATATCCCAAATTTTATCCCACCAATGATTGAAACCAAGTGCCCTCGACGAATCTAATTCCAAACTCAACATTTCTGTCACTGTCGCGTCTAACTCAACACAATAAAGTCAATTTTTGCGTAACAGTGGACAATTTTACTTTTGTTTAACGCGAGAAAATCTACAGACTTACAAATGCAATCGTATCGATCTTTATAACTGTAAAAATAAAGTTGAAATTCTAATATAACGATTGCGTTTTCGGGTGGTGTATCCAATCAAGTCGTTCAAATTTTATTTAGCAATTGAATGAGCTTTATCTCGAGGGTGTTAAGGTTTATTTTCGTTCGTTACGCAGTTAGGTGATTTCGTTTCGGAGAAATAGGTTTGTTTCTTGAAATTAGGTCACGTCTCCAGACAAAGACCGGCTACGTTCGGGCCCTGAAGTAATTCGATATATTTACTATTTTTCGTGATTTTCTGTTCCACCTTTAATATTGTTTTGGGCTTGGAAACTCTTATTTTATTTCAGAATAATATAAGTAAAACATTAACCTGGATTGTTACAATTATTCTTTGCTTGCGAGTGTAATTGTGGAAGATTTTATTTAAATAACATTTTATAACTTTACTCTAAATTAAAATTCTAAGTTTTTGCAAAGCTTAAGCCGGCGTTTAATGTCTCTGAGGCTCAAGTAATATTTTCTCTGCAACCGCTTTCAGCCATTATGAGCAATAATAACAATTTTAAATCAACTACACAGGAGATATCAGGATGTGTGCAAATTATACTACAGATGCTCCAAATGAAGTCTGTTCTGTTTGAGTTTATTATTGTAGACTTTGATCTGGTTAAAAAAAATAATGCATGAGTCTTGTGGAACACTCGGTTGGGACAAAGTTCCTTTCGTAGGAAAAGTGACACCCGTTTTGACAAGTCGTTCTTATGCAGATTGCAAAATTATTATCTTCCCAGCACCTACACTGTGTTGGTACAATTACGAGAGTGGTAGGTACGAATCTTTCAAACGTTACTAAAATATGTAAGAATGTACAATGTATATTTTCGAACACCTCAGAACTAAAGAAATAGGGATAAAGATATTACCCTAACGTGTTGAGATGATTCATTCCGCAACAGATAAGGGGGTGGAGGTGACGTCAGCAGGTTTATGGGGGCGGTTTATGAGACACGTTTAATGTCTTGTCTCGTTATATGTTATACTCTTCCATTAAAATTCTAATAATAAGTGAATATGGATAAGTTAGTGCCGGCGGAAGTTTTAAAAGTATTTCAAACGATCGTGCTACCACTGGAACTTAAAATCAACACATTATTGGACGTGGTTCGAGCCTTGGAAACGAAAATTGAGGTGTTAACTGCTGCACAAAATGCCACGAAAGAGGGTAAGCCGAAAATTCCTCAGGCTGATACGCCCAATGCGCGAGTGAGACAGCAGGTGACGACGTCATACGCAACAGCAGTGAGTGTAGCAACCGGATCGCGAACTCCGACGACGACGCAGCGAAATGAGCCGAAGGTAGTTGAGGCCCGTACTGTGCCTGTAGCTCGGCCTGTCACGCGGAGACAGCGTGCTGCAGCGGCGGCGACATCTGCGCAGGAGCCAGCGGCGGCGCGGGGTCATCAACACAGAACACAAATAGCGCCATCTCTCGTTAGTGCGCCGAACGTTATCAAGGACACGGTCGAATCACGTTCGGAGGCTAGCGGCCCATCGACAGCTGATGCGGTGGAAGTCACTGCGCTAGATTCACAGCAGTGGCGCGCCGGTCGCGGCAGGCAGCGAAAACCGCCCGTTAGGGGCGCTGGGGATCTCGATACGGATTTAGCGACTATTGAAAACCCCAGGCAAATTCATGTGTGGTCATTGAGGAGTGATGTTACTGTGGATCAGGTAAAGTCGTACATGGCAAAAAAGTGTGATACCGGTGCACCTTACACTGTGGAGAAACTACAACTGAGACACACAAACTATGCGTCATTCGTTGTAACCGTACCAGAATCCCTCTTCGACTTTTTTATGTCTGCGAAGAGTTGGCCACAACATGCCAAAATTAATGAGTGGTTTCGTAGGCACAGAAGAAGTAAGGAAAACGAAAATACCAGCCGTCCGAACACGAATGACGCAGCAAGTTCGTAACAAATCTCGTCGGTTGTCGATTTACTACCAAAACGTTAGAGGCCTTCGTACCAAGCTTCATGCGTTTTGTTCGGCATTGGCCGCGTCTACATCAGACGTACATCTCATCAGTGAAACCTGGCTTACTGGATGTATAACTGACTCAGAAATTATCCCCGATGGTTTTTGCATGCTCAGGTGTGATAGGCGGGATAATCGTCGTGGTGGAGGTGTGGCTATAATCGCGAGATCGCGTTATACGTTACAGCCAATAAGTGTACCATTCAACGAAGGATTAAACTGTGACCTGGTTTGTGCCGGTCTATACAGCGGTAAAAACCTAATATGTATTATAGTCTGTATTTATATACCTCCGCAGTCAAATGATGAAAATTATTCAATGATATATGAGTGTATTGAAAATATTTATTGTTGTCATGACAAGCAGAAAATAATAATTTGTGGAGATTTTAATTTTAATTCTTCCACTCTGAATACAAAGTCTCAGTTTGAATTTATGTTAACGTTTTGTGAACTTAGGCAAATCAATCAAAATTTAAATAGCAAAAGCGGGCTCTTGGACCTTGTGCTGGTTAGTGAGTCATTGAGTCAAGTGTCGGTGAGCGAGGCGGAGGAATCCCTCGTTTCTCCTGACGGCTATCACCCGCCACTTGAGGTGTATTTTTGTATGACCGATTATAGGCATGTAGCATCTAACTGTACACAAACCACTTCGAAACCGGAGTGGAATTTCAAAAAAGCTGATTTCCCTTTGCTGTATGAATATTTGGCTAAAGTGGATTGGTCGCCCTTGTATAAAATCGTCGAACCGCAGGACGCGGTAGATCTTTTTTACTCAGTCATTGAATCTTGCTTTCGTTCTTGTGTTCCATTAAAGCGTCAAATAGTTGGAGAACCGAGATACGTCTATCCTGCTTGGTACTCCCACGATACCAAGAGAAATATTTATTTGAAGGCAAAATATCACAAATTATTCAAAATAACGAAAGATCGCGGATATTGGAAACTCTTTTCCGACTATCGGTCGTTAGTTAAGAGGAACATTGACGAGGATTTCGAGCGTTACAAATCTAATATGGAAAACAGTATAAAACGAGAACCAAAGGTTTTTTGGGATTATGTGGCCTCAAAGCGCGCTATTACAAAAAAAAAGGTCACAAGGAATGGTCAGCTGGTGCCGCAAGAGCAGTGCGCCAAGCTATTCGCGGAGTATTTTAGTTCAGTGTACGCGTCGACTCCCCCGCGACTATGCGTCGACGAGGCGATGCAGGATGGCGGAGGGGACAGCGCCCGCATTCACATAGACACTATACTCCGTGACGATGTGCGGAGGGCCCTAAGGAACCTTAAACCTAAACGCTCCGCTGGGCCGGATGGCATTCCGCCGTATATAGTTAAAGATTGTAACAGCGTGTTCCTGTCACCATTGCACCACATTTTCAAAATTTGCTACAATAGCTCCTTTTATCCAGATGTTTGGAAAACTTCTCGTGTGGTGCCCGTCCCAAAAAATAAGTCTAGTCTTGAAATAGCCGATTATAGACCTATTGCCGTGTTGTCTGTCTTCGGAAAGTTATTTGAGTCGATTCTTGAGTGTCGTATAAGAAAACAGTTTGAGTATCAACTTGCGGAAGCCCAGCACGGATTCCGCGCAGGCCGCTCGACCTGTACTAACTTGCTGACATTCTGGACGTACGTGACTAGCGCAGTGGACAGTGGTGCGCAGGTGGATGCAGCTTATTTTGACTTTCAAAAGGCTTTTGACAAAGTTGATAATGACGTTCTTCTCAGTAAGTGTGCATCGGTCGGATTCACACCTGCACTATTGAAGTTCTTCTCCTGCTATCTCAGAAATCGGAGGCAATACGTGCAGTATGAGGGGCATTGTTCAGAGCCCTATTTTACTTATTCTGGCGTGAGTCAGGGAAGTAATCTTGGTCCTTTGGAATTTTTAATATTGATTAATGATTTGCCAAAAGTAGTAACCCGTGCCAATTGCCTATTGTTTGCTGACGATTTAAAGTTATTTTTCAAAATTGAGGAATGCTCTGACGCTCAGATCCTGCAACGTGACGTGGACAATGTTTTGCAATGGTGTAACAGGAATAAGTTATTCTTTAATGATAAAAAGTGCGCTGTTATTACTTTTAGCCGAAAAACAGTCCCAATAAATATAAATTATCAACTAGGGAACAATAGTATATCACGCGTTACTTCCATTAGGGATCTTGGAATAAATCTGTCGGTGGACCTAACTTTTCGGGTACATATTAGAGACGTCTGCACCAAAGCCTATAGAATGCTAGGTTTTGTGCTCCGGCAAGCGCAGCATTTTAAATCTATAAACCTTATTAAGCTGCTTTACAACGCTTATGTGCGGAGTAGGCTGGAAAGTAATGCTATAATATGGAATCCACATGAAGCCAAATACATAGATTTAGTTGAAAAAATTCAAAAAAAATTTATTCGGTGGCTGTACAGGAAACAGTACGGATATTCCGTTGGGTATCCAACAATATATCCTAGCATGTTCCTTCTAGGAATGGTGGGATATGATAGGTTGAAGCTTAGACGTACTGTTGCCCTAATTATGAATGTAATAGATCTATTCCGAGGTCAAAAAAGCAACTCATGCTTGCTAGAGGCGATAGCTTTGCATGTACCGGATGGGTATGCAAGTGCGCGTCGTCGCAGACTATTTGCGCCCCCGTACTGCAAAACTGAGATGGCGAAGCACGCGCCAGTAGCTCGGTCACTGCGCTTGCTCAATGAGCTAACCCGTAGGTATCCAGAGTTGGACGTATTTCACACCCCGCTGCAACAGCTTGAGCGAACGGTCAAATTGATGATAGAAAAATTATGACATCTTATATTTTCTTAATTGTTAAATTTAATTTTTAATGTTATGATGTTAAGTAATAAGTAATTTTATAGACTAAAGAATTTATTGTGTAATTTTTTATTTTTAATGTGATGACTGAATATTGTTTAATTTAATGAATGTGTGACCCAGGGAAACGTATTGGATTTTTCTGTAATGTGTTCCTGGTTATGTAATACAAAATAAATAAATAAATAAATATCTCTATCGGAGAGCTTTCGCGTGTTTTCTTTGGAACTTGTAGTTTTACTGGGCGTGATAAGAGTTTATATCAAAGTTTTCTTGTGTCATATTGATAGCAGGATATCAAACATTTTTAGTCTTACCTGGAAATTGAATCCAGGACCTGATTAACAATTGTTAAACATCCTGAAAAACTAGACACTCAAATACAATGGAAACTCAGTGCGGTTTGCGCTCAATTTTCATTATGACTGCTTCTGTCATTTTGAGAGAAAACTGTCATTCTGAAATATAAAAAAGGGTTGATACTACACACACTACAGTTTACGAAGTCGTGGATTCGGGTAAGACTAAAATGTTTTGTACTTTGGTCTGAGCATGATATCCTTGGCGATTATAAGTTGGCAGTGTTTTCCCCTAGTCATACAAGAGAAAAGCCGTCAAGTCATGTTTCTAATCTTTGTCTGACCCAGTCATAAAGGGAATAGGGATTACAACAGTATCGCAGGTACAATGTACCATAATGTAGTGTGCACTGTCTCTTTGTAGATAGGAAAACAGTGCCTCAACATTGCTCTTATATTAGAAATACCTGTTTGTATTTAAAATTCATGTTTTTTAGGGTATGTTATTTATTTTACACTAGAAGAAATCACAAGCAATATAAAAAATTTTGCAATATAAAAATCAGTATAATATAATTGTCTAGATAACGTCTTAAAGAGTCCCTCTGGCCAAAAAAAGCACGTAGATGTCCAAACGAAAAGTGGCCGAAAAGTAGCTTCCGCCTAAAGGGACATCGTTTCCAAGAAGAAGAATTGAATAGGATATTCATTTGAAAACCGCTAATACCTATAAACGCCAATCGCGATATCATTTCCCGATAAAAAAAGGCAATAGCGTCGGCCGAGCACGTTCTGCCGATATATCAGTTGCCGCTAAAATTTAGACATTTGTAGAATACGTGGATACGTGCCCGGCCGCCGTACGCTGGAGGGCACGTGGCGAAATATACCAATTTTATTAGCGGTTTAATATTCAGGACGAAAGCTGAAATGTAAGGAACGATTTGTTTCTTTAGGCGGTTCAATGATAGATTCGTTTTGCTTTTTTGTGTATGGAACCTTAATTGGGGTGACCGAGTGACACACCTGGTCACTAGGTGCGTGTGACCGTGTGTTACTGCACGAGTGTGACCTGATGTGTCACTAAATAAGTTTTATTTAAAAGCACATTAAACTTAAAATATTACTAGGTATACTAGTTACATTCGAGTATAATGTATTGATTTTGAATACGTGTGAAAATAACGTGGCTTTAAAATCTAAATATATTTAGATTATAAACAGAATTTTTTCACGTTTGTTTGTTAATAAAATAGTAAGCAAATATGCCTCTTTGCTCTAACGTTTAGCATGAAAATGTCCCGGATATTATGAAGACGATAAACACTTTGAAAGGTTTGTTCTATGACCAAAATAACCGGGTCATAGTGACCGCGTATGTCATTTAAGTTATGATTGATTACATATTTTAGTTAATTAAAAGTCAATATTAAAAGTCTACCAACCGGCAACCTGCATAAGAGCACTGTGAATACACGAACATAGATTGTTGACTGGTAAACTTAACCTAAAATTTTTGAACTCAAGTAGATTTTTTGAATTCAAATACCAGAAATCATAGAACAGAGTTATGTAGAACAATCATAAAAAGATTTTACTCTACTGCGCTATTCTTTAGATATTTGTACTCATACAAGTACAAAGACACAGATCTATCTTCAAGAGTATTGTCTCGACAAAGTGTATTTGTAAGGTATTTCTTCTGCAAACTTATACTTGCTTGAAACCAATTGTTTTTTTTTTTTAGTTTTAGCCAAATAAATAGATATTTCCTCTATAGATTCACCAGTAAAGCCACCTTGTACATTCTCAGCTCATCAGCCATTAATGAGATGCTGCACTGAGCTCCCGCGGGAGATAAAGCCGCCTTTGAACATCGCTCCTACCTTGCATATCCCTCGGGAACATTTCTGTCGGCTGTTGAGTGTGTGTTTTAATAATCATGGTTTATAGAATTAATGGAATACAAGGGGTACTATAAAGACAATTACTTAAAACCTTTTATCTACGCTCATTGCTTAAAGTTTGAATTATAAAATCAAAATGTGTCACATATTGACCTACTTTATGCACAGACTTCTATAATTATTAAAAAGTTATTCATTATAACATAGCTGTACTATGGAAATATCTCTAGATTGTTGAATAATTTCTATTACGATACGCGGCTCTGGGTTCTTGTATTTTTGTGTGTCGTCATCACAGACCAGGGAATAACTTTCTTTTCTCTGTGGTCGTCATAGCCAAAAGAGAGTGTTGAGCCAATCCTCAATTTTGTTTTTTTTTTTTTTTTTATATAAGGAGTCCACAGACAACATTTAGTTGGTAGTCATGATCGACCATAGACAACAATTAATTCACGGAAACAATAATTTTTCCCTGCCTTATATGACTGATTAAAAAGTGTGTTCATACAGAATATTAAAAAGAATTATGTATAATTTTTGATTATTTAATTATCCACTAAAAATATAGTTTATCTGACTTGTATAAATATTTTTCTACTCTTTTTTGTTTCATGACTTTTTTAACAGACTATACGCAGTTTGCAACTGAATTTTGGCGCCATACCTAACTTTTAACATTTCAATGTGTTATTTTTGTTACTTAGTCAAAACTTAGCGCGGAAAAATGTCTAGCAGTGAAACGTACTAAAGAAAATTTAACTCCACCTGACATTTTAGTAATTGCAACAAAAATGACCCACAAACTTTTACCAACAAAGTGAAGGATTTACGACAAACGTTAGCAAGATTTTATGGTTTGGATTTATGATAATTTGTGCGTAGATAAAGTAGTGTATGAAACTCTACATAATTAGGTATTTAAACACTCGTGTGATACTATTAAAAAACTCGCCTGCGGCTCGTTTTTTAAACTCACACTCATGTTTTAATACCCCCCATTATGCATCCGTTTCATAAACTACTATTACAACATGGGGTTATTCAAGGGGCGGATAAACAAAGTTCTTAAGAGTCCTGTGAACTACCAAGTCTCCCATACAAACGTAATACCAAAATCATTTGTAATTCGTGTATATTTCGATCATGTTGTGGTGTTATTCGGGTTCGTATGGTAATAATCTATGCTCCTGGCCATATCTGGTTCCGAAATACTGTTGTTAAACGAAATTGTAAACGAATTTAACGAATTTTGTCCAGCTAAAGAAAAACACCAGTTAATTAAGAAAGTTACAAGTTTTCATTCATAATTTTTGGTATTACGGAACTCGACAAAGTTATAAAATTTTTAATCAAAATTGATTATTATTTTATTTCAAAGAAATATTTCCGAACCAAATATGACCAGGAGCATAGATTATTACTATATGAATCCGAATAACACCACAACATGATCGAAATATACACGAATTACAAATGATTTAGTATTTTGCATTAATGGAGACATCGTAGTTCACAGGCCTCTTAAGAGCCGGCAACGCATTCGCAGTTCCAATGGTGCTGCAAATGTCCATGGGCGGCTGTGATCGCTTACCATCGCTCATTTGCTCGCGTTAACTATAAAATATCTGGGTGGTAGAATAACTACTGGCAAATAGATGGCAGCAGGAGTCATATTTTTTGGTAAACTTGACATTTTATAAACATGAATCCTAGCTAGATCGATTTATCGCCCCCAAAACCCCCGTATACTAAATTTCATGAAAATCGTTCGAGCTGTTTCCGAGATCCAGATTATATAGAAATATTTATATACAAGAATTGCTCGTTTAAAGGTATAGGATAAAAACATGTAGAAAGAAGCCAAGCACCGCCCGCCCTCCTATTCAAGCACGAAAGCCAAGCAACACCACTCAAATAAACATCTCTCTCGACGCATGTTTCGCCCCGACACAGGGACATCCTCGTGAAATGTTGACTCTACAAAGCGAAATTGTACATTAAGATAGAGAGAGGTGTAAGAATTTTGTGCGGAGACATACTTTATAGTAAAAGGGCTTTGATATTAAAAACCACTTAAGCACAGAAGGTTGCAAAATAAACAAAGCGAGGCTTATAGTATTACGGCGAAGACCCAAGCCTGTCCAATAACACCCCAACAGCGGAACCTATTACAAAGAACAACAAGTGCACGTTAAATTCAATCACTGATTCAGGAAATCGAGGTTCATTTCGTTTTACGGAACCTTAATTTTCGACTCTGCATAACTGTTTTAGGGTTGTTTTTGAATTGATGTTTTTCGGGGTAAGTTAATAAATATGAGCGTGTAAACAAAAGGTGTAGGGTTGTTAGGGTTGGCATTGGCAAGTCTATTACATACAGAACTGCTTTTACTTAATTGATTTTTAATTGACTTAGTTTCAGTTAACTGGGAGGTTCACCCGCGGCTGGTTATTTTACCAGCAAAAAAAAAACATACAGTCGAATTGTGAACCTCTATCTTTTTTGAAGTCGGTTAAAAAGGTAACCGAGATATTTGGTGCAATATCTCGCAGCCCGCGGTGCAATAAAAGGCCACCGTAAGACCCATAAGTGCGATTGAAAGCGAAAAAGAAGTCTGTTTTCCCATTCGATTGCATCTTAGGCAGCGAGTTATTGCTCCAACTGTAGACGCTTGATTGGCTTAGCTGTATAATCTGTATCTCTCTCTAATATATAAAAGTCTCATGCCAATTTTTGTTACCAAACTCCTTTGAAACTCCTCGACCGATTTTCATTACATTTTCTGTGTATGTTCGGTAAGTCTGAGAGTAGGTCATAAGCTATTTTTTATATCCCTAATGGCAAAGCATTGTTTTCCGGGTCAGCTAGTGTATGTAAATGATCCAAATTCCAAAATGAATGATCTCATATTTTACGTTTTTCGATTTGTATCATAAAATGTGACAACCCTACGCTATCGCGTGAATCAGTTTTTCAATACCCTCGGAAAATAACAAAAGGTAGGGAAAAATTAAATGGTAGGCCAAGATACTTCAAAACATCATTGCGTGTAGAACTATGTGTGTGTTAGCTTGTACAATACATTAGCTAACGTTTGTGTGCAAGTTTACGTCCTGGTATATGTGTGTGTGTAATATATCCTATAACGCATACATAGAATAGCACTCACACATGAGTTTGACTTGTATACAATGTGAAGGCTTGAACGGAAGGTGGTTTAAGTGATAATGGACGAAGTTAGCAGGAATTGTGAACATTGATGGATGGGTTATGTTTTCTATAAAAACAGCTGTAAATAGCTATACTTTTAGGGGTTATATAAAAAAAATGCCAATGTGACCAAATCGCTTTTGGAGCGTAAAATTATAACTAACAACTTTGATACACGACTTGTTTTTTAACCGACTTCAAAAAAAGGAGGAGGTTCTCAATTCGTCGGAATCTTTTTTTTTTTTTTTATTTTTTTTTTTTTTATCTATGTATGTTCACCGATTATTCGGAGACGCGTGGACCGATTTGAAAAATTCTTTTTTTGTTTAAGAGGGTTTTGTTTCCAGATGGTCCCATTTTAATCAGGTCAGGATCTGATGATGGGATCCTGGAGAAATCGAGGGAACTCTTCAAATTTTGCTAGTATACTTAAAGCGAGTTGGGTATTTTTTATAGTTACTGGTGCATATGCTAGCAGATACGGATTTGATGACTAAAGTCATCAAGTCAGGGTCTGATGATGGGATCTTGGTGAAATCGAGGGAACTCTTCAAATTTTGCTAGTATACTTGAAGCGAGTTGGGTATTTTTTATAGTTACTAGTGCATTTGCTAGCAGATACTGATTTGATGACTAAAGTCATCAAGTCAGGGTCTGATGATGGGATCTTGGTGAATTTGAGGTATCTCTTCAGATTTTATGAACACACCTCAAGCAATTTGGATATTTTACAACGCCTCGTGCATTTTATTGTTTTCCACTAAAAAGTATAAAATAAAAATGGGAAATGCTTTCCAAAAAACCAACTTCAAATGCCACTACAAAGAGTGAAATAATTTTTATTTAAATTTTAGGTACCTACACCAATTCGAAGTCGGGCGATTGTCTATGACTTTGTCATTTCATTAAGAAGGACTATTAGGGATTGTATGAAACATTGCCCGACTTCGAATTGGTGTAGGTACCTAAAATTTAAATAAAAATTATTTCACTCTTTGTAGTGGCATTTGAAGTTGGTTTTTTGGAAAGCATTTCCCATTTTTATTACTCGATATTTTGAGAAATATCAAATATTCAATATTTTACAGAGTAACTCTACTTGTTCCTCCTACTCTGTGATGTAACATCGGAAAGTGGCAATGGCGCGGCGAGCGGCGCAGCCGGCGCTTGAACTCACGGCGCGAAAGCGCAACAGTGTAATGTCACCATATAGAAATAACATTTTTTTCTATGAAATAAAATAATACTGAATTTTGAAAATTCTTAAAACAACAGTTGTTTATGTTAATGTAAACAATTACAAATGCGTTATATTTTTTGACATTTTGCCCAATAAAGCGAAAACTATCAGGCATAAAATAAATGAAAATTTGTTTTAGATTCGAAGCATCGCCTTTTCATACGATATCTCAGTATGAATTTTTAAGACCCCGGTTTTCCCCCTTCTTAAATAAAAATAAAAACGATTTTCAATTTTTATGATTGCAATGTCGTTGGATAGCCAGATAACTAAAATACATACTAAAATAATCGTGACAGACGTACGGGCGGACGGAGAAAGTCTCAGCATAAGGATTCATTTTTAGCATTTTGGTATGGAACCCTAAAATCGGTCGAAAGGCCATTACGCATCCATTATCAGACATTTCAAAGCTCAGACAAAAGAATGAAAAATCTAGATCGATCTGGTTTCCACCCTTTAGGTAATAAACCTAAATTTATCCCCGAATACAAAGAGAAAATACGCCCCTACGCCGTTTCATTCTGCGAGAAAATAATAACATCGGTTATAAATTAAACTCAGCCTTAACGCCTTTAGCGCCGCCTACACTGCTGACTTAATAATCCGGATGACATAGATTTTTTTTATTAGCATACAGGGTCATATAAAAAATACAAAATTGCTCTCGGTCTATATTTGTTTACATTAACACTAACCACTTTTGTTCTACGACTTTTCAGAATTTAGTATTAATTTATGTCATACCAAAAAAAAGGAATTAAAAAATTAAATAAAAGCTGCCAAGTGCGAGTCGGACTCGCCCATGAAGGGTTCCGTAGCAGCAAGTAACATAATAATAAAGTTCTTGTAAGTTGTAGTTAGTGGGAAAATCCCTTAAATGTATGACTTTTACCCTTTAAAATGTGAATTTCTGAAATCCCGTTCTTAGTGCACCTTCATGACGTAATATCAACCTAGGTACTCAGATCTCTACGACTTTTAGTTCTTCCGGAGTAGCTGGAACAACGAAGAAAATTTAACTTTTGTATGGGAAAATCTTTTAAATGTATGATTTTTACCCTTTAAAATGTGAATTTCGGAAATCCCGTTCTTAGTGCACCTTCATGACGTAATATCAACCTAGGTACTCAGATCTCTACGACTTTTAGTTCTTCCGGAGTAGCTGGAACAACGAAGAAAATTTAACTTTTGTATGGGAAAATCTTTTAAATGTATGATTTTTACCCTTTAAAATGTGAATTTCGGAAATCCCGTTCTTAGTGCACCTTCATGACGTAATATCAACCTAGGTACTCAGATCTCTACGACTTTTAGTTCTTCCGGAGTAGCTGGAACAACGAAGAAAATTTAACTTTTGTATGGGAAAATCTTTTAAATGTATGATTTTTACCCTTTAAAATGTGAATTTCGGAAATCCCGTTCTTAGTGCACCTTCATGACTTAATATCAACCTTGGTAGGTACTAAATTTCAGATCTCTACGACTTTTAGTTTTTCCGGAGTAGCTGGAACAACGAAGAAAATTTTACTTTTGTATGGGAAAATCCCATAAATGTATGATTTTTAAACGTGTATACAAAGTTTCAACCCAATCAGTCAAGAAGAAATCCAAAATCTGCTCCAAAATTGAATTGAGAGATTCCACCCACACAAACACAAATGGCAAGTTTTTTTTTTATATCAGGACATTACTCACATCGCAATCTAGCCCCAAAGTAAACGATAGCTTGTGCTATGTACGATACATGCAATTAATATACATAAATATAATACATTGAAAAACACCCAGACACTGAAAAACATTTACCAGTAGTGGGAATCGGACTCACGACCTCCGACGCAGACGGTTCGCTACCGCTACGCCATTTGTTCGTCGCAAGTTAAAAAACACATTGGTAGGGAATCCCAAGTAAGGTCGACCTTCACCGAGCTGCTTATTGGATGAAAACTATTTTATATCCAATTAAATATGTCAATAAATATATCGCAAGTGGGTTGCCTAAACAATTTCAGTCCAGGGTATGATTAATTAAGAATTTAAAAAAAATCCATCGTAACATGAACTCATTCAAGGGTTTTGCCCAATAGGCGACCACGCTGTGGCAATGGGCGGGACACATAGCTCGTAGGACCGACGGACGTTGGGGACCCAAAGTACTGGAATGGCGACCCCGCACGGGTAAGCGCAGTGTTGGCAGACCTCCGACCAGATGGACTGACGACCTTAAAAGAGTCGCAGGAAGGCGCTGGATACAGTTAGCGCAGGACCGTGCGGGCTGGAAATCATTGCAGGAGGCCTTTGTCCAGCAGTGGACGTCCGTCGGCTGAAACGAACGAACGAACGAACGAACGAAATGAACTCCGCTTTGTTAGAGTTCCGTTGACATCTTAGTTCAAATTAGATTGGATGAGCGATTCAGGTCGCAAATTGCAATTGTGCTTATTTACCTACGATTTCATTATCCGTTAACTTTCTTTTGCCAAAAAATATAGAGCAGAAATACTTTCCTCAGCCAGGAAATTATTTCTGGCAAAAAGCACTATTTATAACATCCAATCTAATTTGAACTACGATGTCAACTAAACTGTAACAAATAGGAGTCCATGTTACAACGGTTTTTTTTAATTCTTAATTAATCATACCCTGGACTGAAATTTTTTAGGCAACCCACTTGCGATATATTTATTGACATATTTAATTGGATATAAAATAGTTTTCATCCAATAAACAGCTCGGTGAAGGTCGTTGTATGGCGGGATCCTAGATCATAAAGCGTCGTGAATTAGCAAGTATACTACAAACCCTCCCCATTATACTGTTACCATGTTAAACCCTCAGGCAGTTCTGAAAAACACGTAAAAAAGGTATAAATACTGCTAACTGAACCACATTTGCGGCGCAAGGAGGTTCATACGGGTGCTGAAGGCGCAAACCCTTACGCCCTTTATGTCAAAAGAAAGGCCCTTAATAGGCGTATTTTTTCTTTCACTTTGTATGTATATCGTAAGACGCGTGAACCGTTTAACAAGGCTGTAAGTTCGTGCGCACACTCTTTTCTTAAGAATTATAACCAGTAGCAAACTACGACAAAAAAAACTTAATTGGCTCAGGGCCGGTTTGGTTAGTTGTGGCATTGTGGCATAGTGGTAGCATCGATCGTGGCTAGTTGCCACCCTACCAGGAAAGACGCCCTGCCAAGCGATTTAGCGTTCCGGCGCGATGCTGTGTAGAGTTGAGTAGAGTAGAGCCGTTAGGGGTGAGTACGATAACATCTTCGGCTGAATCATCACTTACCATCAGGTGAAATCGTAGTCAAGTACTAACTAGTATATAGTGTCAAAAAAAAGCAAACGCTTACTTACGAGTATGTTGTTGCTTAAAATTTGTCATACAATTTTATATAACTGAAATAAATGGTCGTGACACACAGACAGACAGACGGACAACAAAGGGATCTTATAAGGGTTCCGGTTTTTTTTCTCTAGAGGTACGGAATCCAAAAAAAAAAAAAATGGATTCTAGATAAGACTAGATTTTCGTCAAACTGTAGCTTCAGAAATTGTCTTAAGACAGTCTTATCGCTCGTGTGCCCAAAATTACCGAGTTTCTTGGTAGAACCTTTGACAAACCATGCCAATTAAATATGCTCGCTTGCTCCGCGTTAATGTTGCCAACTATGAAACACTCTACTTCCCAGAGTTTACAAGTTTCCTCTTAGTTACCAAGTTGTATGGGAGAACAGCATTAAGTGTTTTTCATGACGTTCAGAGAACTAAGGCCTTCAAGATTTTAGTGGCATTTAGTCTGGAAAACAACATGGGTTCGAAATGAGCTCGAGAAAAAGGAAAATATTTGCTATTTTTGTCATATTTAACCACAATCTAGTACCACCTTCACCTTTCTACCACAGAATTGCAAGACACCGAAAGAAGTGGCATCCTTATGTGGTTGATGACCAGCGAATTCGAACGAAACATTTTTCTTCCACGTTTCTGATACGTATCGCTAAGGTGTGGAACGATCTTCCAACTTCTGTGTTCCCAGCCAAGTATAATCTGGGTGCCTTCAAGAGAAGAGTGAATAGGCATTGTCTAGGCATTGTATCTGTACGTTAGGCCTATGTCAAATAAAGATATTTTGACTTTGACTTTATCTGTTTTTATTCTAGGTAGGTTACGAATTTAGGCCAAAACACTAGTTATTTACTTTAACTGCTCGCGCTTACCATACATATTAAGTCGGTAACCCTCTGTTATCCCACTAATAGCGAAGCGGACCGGAGTTTATCCGCACGAGACACCCCCGTCCCGGTCCTGTGCAAACAGAATACGTCTTCTCCAAAGACGGTTAAGCCGCTAAAATGTAAGTTTATGTTTGTTATTGCTTAAAGGTAGACCAGCGTTCCATTATACTAGCCAAGCGATGCTATATGCTCTAGCTATGGTATACTTTAACATTTTTTATAGCAATACCATAGATTAATAAATAATAGTTTAATAGTTTCTATTTGTTGATCGCATAGAGGTCTTAGACCGCCCTCGCCTTCAAAAGTGCGGTAAAAAATACTTTGCCTAAATTGGCGAACCCAAGAAGTCGATACACAATTTTTCACGCACACTAGCATTCGCGCCTCATACACATTTCAAATTAGCACCACCACACTTCGAAAAAAAGTTGCCGCACTCACGGAGCTGTCGTTGTTAGGTAGGGCTCTATCTAGTCGGAGCGTGAGCGACGACCTTTTGAAATCTATGGTTCGTGGTTCACCCGATGTTACGCGTAAGTAAAATGCGGTCCCATGTCGAAGGTCTGTGTCCCTACAATTTTGGATCACAGATTGTGTTAAGAAAAACGTATTCATCGTTATCGTAATCAATTACAAATTGTGCCCGCTGATTTAAGTCAGCCAATCGGGGGGCAGAATTTGCTAACGACAAAGATGAATACGTTTTTCTTACGAAATGAGACTCCAGTTCTTAAGTCTTATTTTGTTCTCATTTTCAAAGTGAAACACAATGACTGCTTCACTGCAAAATATATGTATAACACCGATTCTCTAAAAAATACTAATACAGTTTCGTAGAAAAGTGGTTACTTAAAATATCGCTCTGAAAAATAATATCTTCACCATTGATATATTATTATATCTTCGCTCAGATATATTTAGAAGTAGGATTCCACCCTTACGATATTCAGAACAAATGTTGACACAAACTCGTATGGATCTTAAGCCATGTGTATACGTACGATCTACTAGAATATTACTCGCTGTCGGAATATTACTACGAATCATTGGAATGTAGTCTTTATATTTTAGTCATGTATTTTTAGTATTCATATCAGAGTTATGTCTGCCTAGTACCGAAATTCGATATTTTGTGGAACTGTTGCTGGGTAGGTACGTGCCTTCTCCAAAAGAAAAGGGGTTACCATATCCCACGACCAAAATTATAAAGGTTGGCAGGTTTCACACACCTTTCCAAATTCAGGCATGTATCTTTTCTCGCGATTTCTCTTCCACTGTCAAAAAAATTGTATTATAGCTAGTTGTCAGCAATTCACATTGAACAGTGAAAATTGAAAAAAAGAAATTTCGCATATTGTAATCGGATTATTTTATAGTTAAAGGTACTATCTCTGAATTATAGCGGTACGTTTTTTCGTATTAACATTAAAATCATTGCTTCAGTATATCCATTGTAGAAAATTTGGCCAAGAATCGAATAAGACGTGGGTTATTTACAAAATAATAATCGAAAATTGAAATATTTTGCAAATAATTTACCATTTTATAGTAGGTATTGCAGCAAAGTTTTTAATAAATTTGGGTGAAGGTACTACTGAAACGTGCAAAAAAAAAACATATTGCATACAAGCAATTATCTGACAAGCACGGGGAAATGTTTTGCGCTGACAAGAAAGGGCAAAAAACTCGGTACTTGATCTTTTAAATAGTGACGAAAAAGCACCTTTTAGGGACGTAAATAATTAACAACGTAAGTAGGTAGCTGTGGTTGAGTAAAAACTCATTGATTTCGCATCGAGTATCGTTTGCGAATAAAATGGACCCCCACTTAACATGGGGAAAGGATTTCGTGGAATTATTTATTGTATGTAGGAAGACTCTACCCTTTAAATGTATATTTTAGGTATTTGGCATACATTTACCACCTTTTTTTTCGAGTTTACTTACCTATACTTTTATTGTTTTGAAGGTAGACTTTTCCTAAGTGTTATGCGTGTGGAAAGTTATTCTTTTCCACATTAATATTTTCCTTATGCATTTTGCCTTATGCAAGGAGGTTTTTATTCAAAATTTTTATGAAATTACTATTCTACATCATAAATACTAATACATGAATAACATTATAACATTATACGTTTAAACATAATAACATTATACGTTTCATTACGTTGTTTTTGCAAATGCATAAATACAGCGTCGTTCAATGAGCGTATGAAATTGTGATTTTCCACACTTGTTTCGAAATGTACTATTTATTACATCGATATTATTACTGTACGAAATAATTATACAGTAAGTCCCGAGTTTGATACAGACTAGTATAATTGTTGAATCTGGGTTAAAGGCGTAAACGGCTATAGCGAGTTTTAGTGACCTGCAATTTAAAAACTATTGGACAATTTGGGCCATTTATCTGTTTCAAAATTGTACCTATGTTAAAACAGGAATCAAATAATCTTTAAAAACACAGAAACAGCACAAGCCGAGTTCATTGAACCGAAATAAAACGAAGGTTACGGAGAAAAGCGCGAAACAATGGATTGAAAATTCCCACGGCTGTTGCTTAAGATGTACATACAAATGAACACACTCGAAATCAATCTCTATTCTACAGAGATACAAATCAAAATCAAATAACCTATTTAGAACAATCGAAACTACGAAAGAATTTAAACCTTAATTTTCTGTTAATAGAGTTTGATTTCGCTTGAAAGGGTTAAGTTTTAATAGACAGGTTAAAATTTTCCCATACTGAGGCACTTATAAAGTGTCGGGAGCATACAATGTGTAGTGGTATAATACCTTATTTATGTCTTGGGAAATAAAATAACTTCTGTACAAAAAATCGGCATACAATTCGCGCTATGATTATTTCCTACGGTATCTATATGCTATTCTTAGTTACATAACAAGATAACAATATGCATGAAGAGTGTGGTTAAAGGTCATGAAGCTTTGCTTATAATTCTTTTAGGAACGAATATCCTTTTATGACGATATGGCGACACGAAAAAATCTCAGTACGAAAATTCTATCATTTATATGCTTTTTTTATTCTTTTACTAGCAGACGCCGCAGCTTCGCCCGCGCGTACAGAATTATTAATATAAACCTTCCTTTTTAATAATTCTATCTATTAAAAGAAACTGCATCAAAATCCATTGCGTAGTTTAAAAGATCCAAGCATACATAGGGACAGATAGAGACGCTTGAACCAAATGATATAGTAGCTATGAATTTTGGATTCTGCTTTAGAACGACTTTTCAAATCGCGTTTCTCTCTTATACTACGAAATAAACTTTGTTCTATTATTTACACATAAATAAAATAAATACTTATATAGATTAAGTAGCAAAATAATGGCGCTTTGGGTGTATTTTAACTGAACAGTGAACATTAGGTGAGATGCAGACAAATTACTAACTTGTGTGTAATAAAAAAATATCTGCAAAAAACAGACTTCATTATAATTAATTGAAAACGCAAATAAAATATGACAAAAAATTCATAATACAGTATTAGCAAGGTATACCTGCCCTTTTACAGCCCTCCGCTATACAGTGATCCTTTGAGTGAATGGCATTCATTAACCCGAGTTTTAATTGGAAACATTCATTCAGCGAAGATTTTAATTATTTTTGCATTCTCTGACCGGTGGTTAATGGCCTGTCGCTGGATTAAGGATGCTTATTAAAAAAATAATTACTATTCTTTTAATTATATGTAGTAGAAATAAGAGCTTAAAAATAGTACATTTCAATATAAGTGCGGAAAGTTTGTCATTTCTCTACGAGTCACGGTTTGTTGACCCAAGCCGAAGGCGCGGGCCAACTATAGGGACGAGTAGAAATGACAATTCCGCACGTGCATTGAACGACATTTTTTAATACATTTGCGAAAAAAACTCGGGTCTGGTGGCGCGTTCTGCTGCGCCCGCTCCGCGTAGGTAGAGGTGCTGCGCAGGAGGAAAACAAAAAAGCACTAGTGCGGAAAATAATAACTTTCCGCATGCAAAACAAACATGGAAATGTCTACTTTTTGAGCAAATGCATTAAGAAAATTAATTATTTTATCCCTGAGCCGAAGGCGAGGCTCGATATTTAAGTTTAGGTTAAAATGTTTTTTATATTGGCTGAGTAACGCACCTTGCGAGCAAATTTCACTTTGATTGCGAACAAATTATTTCCGGTATTATTTGTAATAACAATACTTTAAAGTTTATGTTTAATTTGATTTTTGTATGAAAAATAGATTATGCTTACTTTTATTCAATATTTTACAGGGTGATTCCGTATCATGTGCCCTTATGTACCCCTTCAATATTAATTCTGTTTTTTGTTTCACATTATATTTTTTATATAGGTTACATGTTTTTTTCTGTCTGATTATAATAAACAGAATGGCTGAGCCCAGTGTAATATCCAGCATTCAGTTTATATACGGTAAAGTGGTAGTTAACATATAATAAAACCGCGTCCGCTGCCGAAAGAGGTCAACGAGTTAACCTCAAACCCATTTGATATTTTACGGGTTAAATCCCCCGGGACGCCAGACTTACGGTAATAATATGCGGAATGACTTTGTAAGGTTGTGGCAGCTGAAAAAGAATACCTGATTGAGTTTCTTGTAGAGGTTTCTCAGTGCCTGGGTTACCAGGTTTAAGTAAAAATTTATCACTGTCAACTTGTACGGTACTGTAAAATATGTATTATAAGAAAACTATTACTTTACACATAGGCCTAAATTATAAGCTCTTATGAATAGTCGAAACTCTATCGCTAGGTTCGAGAAGCAGGTTTGCACCAAGAGGAACTCTTTCAAGAAGGTCATTAAAATAAAAACTCGCCAACTAGGTAACTACTATACTTACATCCATCTGGAGTAAGCTGTCGATTTGATCACCTATGAATCGGTTTATACATTGAGTAATAAAATAAAGAGAAAGATACATAGATAAATTAACTCTAAAACCTTTATTTTCAAATCGTGTAAAAAGCTGTAAAAAGCGGTTAAACAAACAGAAGACGATAGATAGACGATGAATAGACAAACAGAATAGACAAACAGAATGGATATCTGGTGTAAAACTATGTAAGTCTAGCGCTACCGAGATCTCCGTCGACTACCCAGCGCGCCCGCAAACATTTTAAAGCGTTAAATAACAGAGCTTATTATTTTATACGAGGAATAGTGCGGTTGAAATAATATGAATTCTTTATGTTGGAGCCAATTTGCATGAAGTTTCTACTGAATACTGATAATAATATTATCTCTGCTTAGTTATAAGTTGGAGTGACAAAGATGGAGAAGAATATTGCGTTGGATTTGTCAATGCAATGCTTTTGTAGGTAAATGGGTATCTAGTAACTGAAGTAAACCGCCTAATATAAAAAATACTCGAGTCTCAGCGTTTGTAAAAATCGGCCAAGTGCGATTCAGATTCGCTCACAATATGACATCGATATGTTAAACATCAGAATATAAAATTTTAATAGTTTTGCGGAAAAATCAATCGTCGCGGGAAATCATTGAAAAAATTTTTTTTAATATTTTCAATGATTCATAGATCTATAATATTTGTGCTCTACAATAGTCACTTTATACAATAAATAAATAAATAAATAAATAGTTTATTTGTGAAAATAAATACAGTTATCTTAAAATTACCCTGGACCCCCAAACTAGGAAACCCGTGACTTGGGGGTTGGTTTCTAAACTTAAACTTTAAAACAATTTTAACACGGACGGACAACAGTAAATGTAGCATAACAATTTATGTTTGTGTGTGTGTGCGTTGTGTGTGCGTGCGCGTGTGTTAGAGCAACGAACACAGGCAACGAATATATAATATTACTAAGTTAGAGTGTGCCAAAACATTTTGATTAAAAACCTCCTTCATGCATTTGAAGCAGGAAAACAAAAAAGTGCTAGTGCGGAAAATAATAACTTTCCGCACGCTAAACAAACACGAAAAAGTTAACTTTTGGAGCAGTTTTAATTGAGTTGTATCCAAAAAATTAAAAGATGACTTTTTATCCTTTTTATTGTTTTATACATGCATGAAAAATAATATAAATACGTAAATTTTTACCCTACGATTAATTGAGTGTGAGTAACATTCTCCAACAGTTCTCTGGCAGGTGTTTCTGTTCCTACAATACACGTTAAGGCGATTTGCATACTAGCATCCAAACGCTGCGGTCGAATAGTTACTACGAACTTAGTTTATTTTGACTGTTTTTTTTATCGGCACTTATTTGTACGGGCTTTTACCGGCTTAACTAGAAGTATATTCATAAGTGTGTGATGGATTTTTTAATAAAAATAACTTTTCTTTTATAAAACTCTTATTTAGGTATACATAATAATGTGTCAGCTTAGTTGTTATTGTAAAAAAAAAACAAAACAGAAAACTGTGTTAGATTTTTTAATAACGACTCTATCGCTATATAGTATTCTATGGGAAAGAATCATTTTGTTTGTTAGTTAGTTAGTTCGTTCTTCAATTACACAAGAACGTGTTGATGTGATTAATTCTTTACGTACAAATATCTAAAAAAAAATGTGGGTTCAAATGGATTCAAAATTTACTGTCGTAGAACATGCTTGCAAGTTACCCATAGCATTTTTAAAGGTGTGTGAAGCCTGCCAACCCAAACCTTGCTAGCATGATTGGCTGTGATTAAATAGCCCAGCAGAAGTAGGCTTTAAAACGTCTCTGGGGTAACAATCGCAGCGTTAAATCCCCCAGTGTAAAACACCCTTAATATATTTAATTCCCTTATGCATATTACAGCCGCTAAGCGCATAATGGGGTGCGATTAAAGCGAGTACCAGGAACACATAAACACAGTGTGGGTGCACCTTTATATTCAGCTTTCCAAAGAAAATAGCTTGTGACCGTAGATATACTCGTACGTAAAGCTAATTAGAAATGCGACTTTTAATTTTTTTATTTTTACCTGTAGTACCTTTATCTCTGTAGCTGATTGATAGTTGAAAATTAAAAAAATATATGTTTACTAGCTGACCTGGCAAACGTTGTTTTGCCCTGAAAGATATTAAAAAAAAATAGATAAATTGAGATTTAAGCTATCCTATCTTTTAAGTTAGAGCAAACTGCACCCTGTGTGCGAATTTTATTAAAATCGGTTAAGTGGTTTAGGAGTCCATTGAGGACAAACATTGTGACACGAGATTTATATATATTAAGATAAAGGTAAGATACAGGTTTTGTCGTCACTCCATACGCAGGTAAAAAGTATATAAAATCGGTACTTCTGAATGGCTTGAAATAAAAAGACTTTATCTCTTCTTGTAAAGATGGAAAGAAACAACAGTTTTTCAAGCATAAATGAGAACTTTTGGTTTTTGGCCCATTCCTTAATCGTTGAGCTATCCCATTAATACTATAAATAGGTACTTAAAGGTTTCAGAGTTTGTGTGTTTGCATATTTCTAACTCAATGGAGCGAGAACTACTGAACCGATTTGGCTGGACAGTTTATGACTATAATAACAATGGCTACTTTAGTTCTGAAAAATCCACGTTTTTGAATGGAATCCATAGGAATCATGGGCAAAAGTTCGTATGCATGCTTTATGCAATAATGAGATGTGATAATCATACTTATCGGATAAAAAGAACAATATTTTGAGAAAGTATTTGATTCCACATAATATAAAAGCTTGTTTTTTATAAATATTTTTAATGATAACTTACTAAGCGTGTATCTTTGTTAACTCTTGGTCGTATATCAACGGCTAAGACGGTATCTCCAGCTATTACGCTAGTGTAAATTGCCGGATTTACGTTTGTTGCTGTTTTCGAGAGAGAAGCGAGCGCTCATACGACACTAACAAAGGGTGCTTTGCTTTATCTACGCCAAAAGAAAACTCAAATTGCTTACGGTAGAACTTATTTATTTGTAGATAACTTACATTTAATTTTATTTACAACCGACTTCAAAAAGGAGGAGGTTCTCAATTCGACTTTATTTTTTTATGTTTCACTTTGCAAGATGATTTAAATAAAATAGCGACTCTAGCGCTGACACAAAAATTTCATTCAGTTCGCAATAACGCATGGCTCCGCCCCCGCAAACAACACGCAACAAACGCAAAGTTGCAGACCCTACAAGAACTAACGCGAGAAAATTAGCCGGCGCGCGGCGGCCCTCTGAAATTAGTACGTCGAGACGGCTACCTGTAGTTTTTATGATCATGTGATAAGTGCACTTGGCCTGTCAGAAGCTTGGGATTTGAACCCGGGAAATTATTAGGAAAGAGGTCTGAACCAATCGGTGCAAAGTGTGAATAACAAGTGCTAAGTGTAAATAACAAGTGCTAAGTGTAAAGTGCGAATTAAAACTTTCCAGAGTGAGCAGTGTTCCTGGTTGAAAGAAATAAAATGCATCCAACATTGCTCTATACAAAGGGAGCTCAGCATTTCTTCTAATTTATGTACGCCAGAAGAAAAACAGAATATATTTGTGCTGAGATAACTCCTTTTAGTGTTTTCGTATGTTTAATTAAAATAATGTTGTATTTACTCTACTTTTAATCTAGTTTATTACTATAACGAATGGGTCTAATGACTTCTCTTGATTATTATTAATGATAATGATCCAGTACATAACCGTCTATTTTATCGAACGTTCAGGTTGTACGCGCAAATCTTAGAAACTATTGATCCGAAATGAATTTTTTTATTTTGGATAGCCCATAAAAAATCGTCAAGTGTGAGTCTGGCTCGCATGTTAAGGGTTCCGTATTATTAAGACCAATTCTCAATAGTATAAGAGTAAATTAAACACATGCCTACCAAATTCAAAAACGAGAAAAAATCACGTTTTTGTTTGGGAGCCCCTTTTAATATTTAATTTATTCTATTTATTAGTATTTGTTGTTATAGCGGCAACAGAAATAAATCATCTGTGAAAACTTCAAATCTGTATCTTTCACGGTTCAAGAGATACAGCTTGGTGACAGACGGACAGACAGCAAAGTCTTAGTAAATACCTAAAAAAGTACGTTAGGTTACATGTCACTAATCACAGTACAACATTTAAATAGGAAATAGGATACTAAACAAGATAACTTATACCTTATTTTCATACATTTTTATTAAAAAAACCGTCGCGGTAATAATAATGAAAACCTCATTACCCGTAACCGGAGGACCAAGTTTTCCGGAACGCTAAAACACGCGAGTCACACATGTGCGGAAAGTTGCCGCATTCCGCCCGAGTTTTACAATAAAAACTTCATAATAAGCTTGTTTTAATGGTGTTTGAGAAGCTCTTTGAGACCTACATTAGGTCTTTTCAGTTCAGATAATAATATACAACTCCCTTCAAAATTAAACAAATCAAAAATATTTTTGAAGAGGAATCTTCTTTAGACGCGTTGAGCATTTTTGAGATTAAAAAAAAAACCTTAAACTTGTTACCGTAACCAACACCTGAACTTCATTTGAGACTGGAAAATACCACTGAACTCGTTACCGTAACCAACACCTGAACTTCATTTGAGACTGGAAAATACCACTGAACTCGTTACCGTAACCAACACCTGAACTTCATTTGAGACTGGAAAATACCACTGAACTCGTTACCGTAACCGACACCCGAACACTGATTATTATTTATTATCGGAATCAAAATATTTATTCTTCCTACTATTTGGATGATGATAAATAATTGTGAAATAAATAAAAATGTATTTGTTTGTTTCAGGTAACAAATTTTCCATCAAAGCCGATCCCGTGATTCAGACAAGAGCGGTTGCAAATGGAGTGAAAAAAACGGCCAAGTGCGAGTAGGACTCGCGCACCGAGGGTTCCATACTATAAAATAAGTAAGACAATAAAAGAATCACTTTGGTTCATGAATTTACGAGCATAATATACATGTAGGTACTTTTGTTGGAAAACCGCAAACCTAACTTTGTTTTTGCCAGTTTATTGTTATTATCAAAAAAGGTATAATAGTTAGAGAGTTGATTTTATTTTTACTGTAAAATATACGTTTATTTCTAATGATCATAATTATTTCAGATTTTTCGATAGGTAAACTTCGGAGATAAGGGGGGGGGAACGGTATTTTTTTCGACAGTTTGCCCAATAAATCAAAAACTATCAGGCATAAAAATAAATAAAAATCAGTTTTAGAATACACAAGTGACGCCCTTTCATATGATACCCCACTCAATATTGTTATCTCATTTTGAAATTTTATCGACCCGGTTTTCCCCCCTTTTTAAATACAAATAAAATAGATTTAAAATTTCTTATGATTGCAATGGCGGCGCGCCGCAATTACCTACAACTATTCCAAATTTCAGGTCGATAGCTTTAATAGTTACTGAAATAATCGAGTATGACAGACGGACGGACGGACGGACGGACAGAGAAGGTCTCACCATAAGGGTTCCATTTTTACCATTTTGGTATGGAACCCTAAAAATGGTAGAGTGAATATAATGTATATTGTATAGTATATATTTCAATTAAAATTTAATCAAGCTCGGATAATTTTGATAAATGCGGCCGACGGGCCACGGTGCGGGTACAAACATACGCTTTCGTTTGTAATAACTTGATGGTTTTAGGGTTCCGCAACATAACGTGTGAATCTGCTTAAGTTTCGTATCTTCATTTTATATCGGTACTAGCTGTTTCGGTAAACGTAATTTGCCACTAGGGATATAAAAAATAGCTGATTACCTACCTCTCAGACCTACCGATCATACACAGAAAAAATCCTAAAAATCAGTCGAAAAAGTTTGGTTAAAAATACAAGACACATGAAATTTATACATAGTTGACCGGGCAAACGTTGTTTTGCCATTTAGGGGTAAAAACAGATAAAGGCCTGCTCTGAGACCCACCGATTACACACTGAAAATTTCATAACAATCGGTCGAGCCGTTTCGGAAGAGTTCGGACGAACACGAGACACGAGAATTTTTATATATTAGAGAGATAAGTTGATCTCTCTGGCACAGTGGCGCCCGCTTGGATTCAAATAGGGAGTCCCAGGTTCGATTACCACGGGCTTCTTTAAAATTTTATAATTTCTTAATCGACTTAGGTCTGGTCTGGTGGGAGGATTTGTGGTTAGTTATCACTCTACTAGCAAAGACGCACCGCCAAATGATTTAGCATTTCAGTGCGATGCTGTGTAGATAACTAATTTACTCCATCCAAGTTAGTGAACTTCACGTATCATCAGGTTGGATCATAGACAAGTTGGTATTAACTTGTGTAGTATAAAAAAGTAATTAAGACAATGAAATTAAAGTATCATATCCACAGATAATATTAAATATTTTATGAAAAATAGTCACAAAAATTAAAATGACTAAAATACAATTTAAAAATATGTTAAGCGTAATTAATTGTATTTTTAACAATCAGTTTATTCACCAATTACAAACATTTTTTTGATACAAAGAATAATAGTGTCTACAGAACCCTTATCTGTAGGGCAAAATTCACACTTATGCGTTTTTGCTTTTTTAATCCACTCCCGGTTTAAATGGAAACCAAATAAAAATATATTTTCATATCGTTCCGTTCAGGACCGAATTTGTGAGTGTTTTTTTTTTCTCTTTTTGAGTGATTTAGTTTCGGGGCTATTAAATCATTTACGTACGTTTTCCACACTGATGGTCAGCTAGGTCACTTTATGTTTAGTGTTGTTTTAAACCATTATTTTATATTCACATCACAATTATAGCTAAGGTCAACCACGGGATCCAAATGAGGGTTGGTATGCTTTTCACACCTTTAGGAACATTATACAGGGTGAAATAAAAAACACTAAAAAGCTCTCAGCATAGTAAGTAGTTCCTACACTTAAAAATGTTCTACGGCTTTTCCAAAATTCCGTACCTAATTAATAGATTTTATCTGGTACTTCCGTAAAGTGACATGTAACACTGTTACATCTATATTATATAAATTTTGGCCAAGCATGTTTCTTCGCAATGTTAAGTTGCCACAAATACACATAGTTCCGAAAAGTCTGGTATTTTTCTTATTTTTCTTGCCATGGCATTGCCATGAAGCCAAAGTTTTTAATTGTATTTACTACTTATCTTATATTTACATGCACGGTATGGAAAGCATCTCGATTCAGCAAATCCTATACCTTTAAACGAGCAATTCTTGTATATATATATATTTCTATATAATCTGGATCTCGGCAACGGCTCCAACGATTTTCATGAAATTTAGTATACAGGAGGTTTTGGGGGCGATAAATCGATCTAGCTAGGATTCATTTTTAGAAAATGTCGAATTTACCAAAAAATAAAATAAAATTATGACTTCTGCTGCCATCTATTAGCCAGTAGTTAAACTACCGAGCGAAGCTCGGTCACCCAGATATTTTAATATAATCTGAGTAACATATCACCACTCAAATCATCCATAATGTTTCATAATGTTTTCTCTACGTACATTTCGCCCCGATATCGGAGCACTATCGGGAGAGAAATACCTGACAATGTGCATTTGAAAAAAGTCATTATAATGGAAATATGTTTCTCTCTTCAAACAAAGCATTCTACGAAGCATTGAATCAATCGCTAAATATTTAAAAAATCTTCGCAAAAAATAGATCTGAACATAACAGCCGGCCGTGAAAAATAAAGAAATTATTATTATTTTCCGAAGTAAAAACCAAACGCCTACAATAAAAACTGAATACATGATTATAGATTAAGAACCGGTCACGAGTTTTCCTTAAGTGTTTAAACCACTTTGTCCTAATTGTTCTTCAACATGGTCAGTTTGCATATCTTACAATAGGCCTATATAGTGACTATCCTTAAAACAAATTTATTAAATCTAGCAAGGATAGTATATATTCTTGATTTTGCGACATCTTTCTTCAATGGGCCTGGAAACGGTGTCATATTTACTTTCTTATTTATTATGTGTTCGTTACAACTTAAAACATGGCATCCTTATTTTTTCTATTGTACAATAACTCATTTGATGTTATGGACGAGATTAAAGTATAATAAGTTTAGTGTCATGAATTTTACATTGTAAATAAAATGGGTGGTGTATTTTGTTTCGCCGGCAATATTATTACACATTCTGTGAAAATTGAAAGTGAATACTCGTTACCGTTTATAAGATACAGCTTGTTGAATGACAAACAGATTGACGGACTTACAGTGAACGCTTCGTAGTTGGGATCTCGTGGGCAACATTGTGTACAAAAGCCAACTTTTTCTTTTCATACCATTCACCAGCTCTTGGACTATAATAAATTATGCATGCTATAAGAACTCAAAGACGCTACAACGCGTCGAATAACAAATAAGGCGTTCACAGATGAGATCTGCTTTGATCTGAGTAAGATGTGGAGCTCAAGGAAATTTACTTAAACTGTAGTTAAATCCATAAGTAACTTCATTAATAAGTTTCTCATATTCACACCTTTCCGAAGTGAATATATAGCTTTTGGTTGACTTTAGAACAAAGTTTTTTTGACCTGGCAGACCAGGGTTAATAGCAAGACCGATAAGTATCGTTGATAGCAGTTTGTGCTTGGAATTTTACGTTTACTGGCGGAAATCGCATCAAAATTGGTGCTTTCAGTCACGAGAAAACCGCAAAAAACATAAGTCTGTCGACAAGTAAGGAAGCAAGCAAGTTAGTCGGAGCGATAACTCAATTTGCAAACAACCTATCGAATTCGGTTTTTTTCTATCGATTGGTAGTACTAACCCGAGGAGCTGTATAGTTTTTTTTTGGTGAAATTTGGAATGTCAGTGGCCGAGATATGGGCAAAAAACCGTGCGAAGTGTATCTTCTATTGAAGTAAAATTTTGTGAACTTGTGTGAATATGCCCGCGATGACTTTTGTCTTCGATACTACTTTTATTTATTTTTATGCGTAATAGCATTGATATTAAATGAACTTCACCAAGTAAAACCTATTTCAATCTAATGTTAATGGGAATCGAGGCGTCACTGACCCGTTAATAATTCGACCTCGATGTACAAACAATGATTTTCCCACGCCGTTGGCTTATCTCGCTTGTCTGCCTTCATTATGACTAACTTGCCGCTTGGCATTAGACAGAGTAGCTGTGTTCCTCAGACCTATTTCGGTCACGGTGGTTAACCTCAAGGAGATTTAACAGCTACGCAGGGAATACAACGTGTAGATTAATTGCCCTAATTAGCCGAAAGCATAAAATAGGTAACGATTTATAGATGCATTAAAAATATCACAAGAAGTGTAGCTCATATCCTGTGAGATTTATATGGAGTTCAAAAATGTAGCAGAAATTTAAGTGACATCCCTAAAACAGCTGGTTCAATGTCAATGAACTGGGAACAATGAAAATGATATGAGGTATGTCGATATCACAGTTAGGGTTGCTGAATTTTATTTTTCCAAATGATATAATATTTTTTGTATTGAAAATAAAATAAAATAATTGGGACTTCTTATCACGTAAATGCGTTTCCTACCTACCTGTACCTAGGTACTCTCTCTATTTCACCACTATCTTTAGACTATTATATAAAATTCACGTGTCATAGTGTTTGAAACATAAATCCTCTGGTTAAGATAGCTGTAAGGGTTCCATTTTTACCAATTTGGTGAGGAACTCTAAAATTTTTACACTTTTCTTCCGATATTGCAACACAATATATTTTAATTGCACCATTTCTTGCAAGAAATAAAAGGCTTTTTTATTTATTTATTTATTGCTACACATTTTTGTAGTTCCCTCCCCCCCTATTCATAAACGTGAAATAGCAGTGCAATAGTTGTCTTTCTTGTCTCTTTCTTTCGAATGCCAAATTACTGTAGACAAACAAAGACAACACAGAGTATAAACTATTTCACCACTATTCTACGTTTATGAATTAGGGGTTTTGTTATATTAACCATAAGGGTTCCATTTTAAGCAATTTTGTGAGGAATTCTAAAAGTACACTTATCTTCCGATATTGCAATACATTTCTGTACTTCTCGTTTTTAAAGGGGCTCCTAACAATGAAACGTTAAAAGTGTCCTAACTCATTTTTCAACAATTCCCAGTCCCCAGCCTCATTAATATCGCCGGACGCGATGTCTCGCATAAATTACTGTTTCAACGACACCTGCCAGCGCGATGCGGTGTACACAGTTGAGCTTGTGGGGTGTTATTTAACCATTCCGGTTAGCGGCTGACTCGCTTGCTATATTATCGTGTCGCTGTGATGCGCAACTTGAAATGTTTGTTGTTTACTTTTATTGACAAGAGTTTAAACTAATGCGCTTTTTACGAAGGAATGCTGACAAAGACGTTCGCCCGATGTTAAGTGATATGCCAGCCCATGTCAAATGCAGTGCGCTTTAAAACTTGGTCCTCATAGTCTTCAAGTTCTTGGTTCGTAGCTCATTAAATTTTGCTCAATAAAATCGTCAGCTACAGTGCCTTTTACGAAACTCAGTTATGTGATTTAATTACTGTCTAGCTTGTCTTATAGTTAGCTTAGTCTGAGGTTAGCTTATTCAGATAGGTACCTATTAACTTTAATGTTATATGATCGTGAATCATATCTAGTGTCAAGCAACTTACAAGCACATATTCATAAGATGAAATCTCCGATTAGGTCATTGTTTTCTGTGAAATTAGGGAAAGCTGTAAATAAAATTGTACCTAACAGTAAAAATCTAACTACTGCAACAATACGGTGGCAGTGCTTAATTAATTATTTTTACTTGTATTTAATTTAAATTCATATTTAATACGTTTGATGTAGTTCAAACTAATACAACAAAGTGACAAAGCATCTACCTACACTTTTTTCAATAAAAATAATACCATATGCTTTTTAGGTAATAACACACTGTAGTACTTAAACTTGGGGCACTTGTCGTTGACAGGTAATATAATTTATGGCGCGGAGCGTTTATTAATGAAGGCGCCAGATGAAGGAGAACGCTAAAACGCTAAAAATGGACTTGCGACACTTCGCGAGAGGATAATTTATATCGCGTCTTCCTTTGCCGATACTAAAATATTTTTTTACATCCACTTAAAATGCTACTTACAATTTACTGACTCTTCGCAAGTGCCTGTAAGCTAGGCGTATATGCCTGGATTTTTCTAGGATACAGGTCTTTAAATCGTCAGCCGTTGGACGTATACTGCTGGATATAGGCCTCCTGAAATGACCACCAAACACCACGATTTTGATGGTGCCAGCGGCTCCCGGCAACTTATTCTTTATGTCGTCTGACCACCTGGTGGAGGGTCTGCACCTACCTTGGGTCCCCAACATCCATCGGTCTTGCAAGCTATGTGCATCCCATTGCCACTTCAGATTGGCGACACGTTGAGATATGACGGTCACTTTGGTTCTTTGACTATGTGTTGTCTCTATGTCTTTAACTATGTCTGTGCCATGGATGTAACATAAAGGATGAGCCCTTAGTGACGTCACACATATATTTTTAGGCTCCTTCCTGAAGCCGGATTTTTAAGTTGTCAAATCTGTAAAATGGCGCTAATGTATGCGACCAACAGCGGTATGTGCTGTCAGCGGTAACGAAATGACGCGCGACGCTTTATTTGAGAATTTTTTTGGTTTCAACATACGTCACATAGTTCCCGTCCTCTTAGCGTAGCGTATTTCGTCATTGGTCTGTGCAAAAAATTACTTTGATCCATAGCTCCGTTGCGGCGTGATAGATGGTCAAACAAACCAACAAATTCATCGACTTTTATAATAATAATTATAATACTCGTAATATAGATAGGTAATTAAATAAATTTAATACTTTGATGTGAATAACTTTATACTCTTTCGTATAAAAAAGTCAAACTTTTCCATCGATGGCTAATCCGCGTCGAGGGCGCTTTCGAAATTTTCGGGTCGGAATTAATTAGCAAATAAGAAATTTTCTTCGGAATTTTTCTCTTTGAAGTTTCCCGATATTTCGGTTATAAGAGTTTTTTTTTTAACATCAACATGGTTCTACTAATTAGCCTGTTTTACTTGACTCGCCTAAACCTTATTTTATATTCTGCTCTCAAAGGAGTTTGTTTTGTAAAACATTTAGCTTTAAACGGAGTCTTTCATATTATATACGATAGCGATCACTATTTTACACAGGATAAAAGTCAGAACCACGGAATACATAATAGTACCTAACGGTACAGAAGTCTCACTACGCGAGATGATTTAAAGAAATAGCGACTCTAGCGCTGACACAAAAGTGCAATTCAGTTTGCAATAGCGCCTGGCCACGCCTCCGGAAAGAACACGCAACAAACGCAAAGTTGTGGTCTCTTTCTATCGCGTAACTTTATCTCATTCGACGTACTAAGGTTGCCTCGCACGCAGCGCGTGAAATAGACTGTACAGGAAGTAACCCGAGCAAAATATCCGAAATGCGGCGGCCGTCTGAAATTAGTACGTCGAGACGGCTACCTGTAGTTTCTAGATCACTTGATAAGTGGACCTGGCCTGTCAGAACTCAAAGAAAAAAGGAAATTCTACGTTTCTGACACGAACCGCTAAGGTGTCGAACGCTTTTCCAGCCTCCGTGTTCCCAGCCAAGTACAATATGATTGCCTTCAAGAGAAACCTCATAATATCTATATACCATTAAAAATCTTTAATCAAATACAAAATTATCTACACTACTGTTACAGACAGATAAATAATCTTAAAACGCATTTACTATGATAAAAATTTAATCGAAAAGTGAGTGCATGCAGCGTTTTGAATCAAAATGAAGTCATAGAGAATAATTTACTCTTATCGCAGTCTTAAAATGTGAAAACATTTAAACAAAAACCTAATATGACACAAAATTACAGTTTCAACCAACGAGAATATTTAAACAACACGAAAAAGGATTTCTGAATTGTATTTGAATACGGCTTAATAAGAACAAAACTAGAAACTAAATGAGTTGGTATTTGTCCAACGCCGTTTGACTTTGAACCCTATTCAAAATGGGATAACACACTAAATAATTTGGCTTTTAAAATATTCCACAATTCTTTTTTAACTATTCCAAGTCCGCAGAGAACAATTTTCTCTCTTGATATACTACGGGCTTATCCAGTTTGATGCGACCTTCCGCGTCCCTCGAATTCCATACATGTTTGGAACATATCGGAGTTTTGTATCTGTATTGGACGGGTCTAGATGTTCTGGTGGATGTTGAAAGCCACTTTATAATGAGCTCCGGCTTCCTTCATATGAGCAACTGAAGTAACTTTATCACGTGTCACGCTAAAGTGGTCGAGGCGAGTCTTATGCGTCGCTTCAGCGGATCCGAGTTGATATTGCACTTATATTTCTCTGGCAATGTGTCGTAAGTTTCCTTTTTGTTGACTCTTTGTGTCTTGGAACTGGATTTATACCTCTTTATACTGTGTTTAGCGTCGTACGGACCTTTTGTACGATTTAGTGTTATTTTATACTTCTTTTAACAGGATTAGGGTTTTTGCGAAAGCTCGATGGGCACTTTATTTGGCGCCACTTCAATAAGAAGTCTTCCTATATTATTATTGTTATTGTTCTCGTAATTCTATTATTATATTCTATTCGCATTTATATTTTGTTTTAGGAAGTATTTCCTAATCAAATATGGCCAGGAGCATAGATTATTACTATATGAACCCGAATAACACCACAACATGATCGAAACATGCACGATTTACAAATGATTTTGGTATTACGAATGTATGGGAGACATCGTAGGCTAGGGGATCCTTAAATTTAAAACGTAGTATTACGAGATTTAGAAAAAAAATATTTGACTACAAGTAAGTAGGTACTTAACAGTAATTACACCAGATGGTAAACGACGAAGCAGCTAAAGGTGTTATACCTATTGTAATTACTTTGAAGGGATCAGTAACCCCTAAGGCCATAGAAACATTTTATTTTATATCCTATGATTCTGTTTTAAGCAAAGGAGTATTTTCTCGACCCATGTGCCCATGCTAGGGGGATAAACAAAAACGTGGAATGGGATAAATAAATTTTGTCCTTTCCCCGGGGACAAAATAGTCTCCTGGCCTTGCTAGCACCGCTGTTCATCAGCAGTGCATAAAACATTTTCCATTACATCCGTCGCAGCGAACTTCGCAACTCTCCAATCTGCAGTTTAATTCGGAGCGAAGACTCGCGGAAAATTCAAACAACACTTGAGTTAAAACTTCATTTCTTCGAGTTACTTTCGAGTGCAATAAACGTTTTGTTTCTGAAGAAACTACGGGTATTGCCAAAATTTTAATTTGGTACTTAGTTACCTTCGATTGTTATTGTTACCCGACTGCCAAAGAAGGGTTAAGTTTTTCGCGCGGACCATGTAAGTTTTTTTTGTATGTTTGTAAATGTTTTTAATACGTCAAATACTTATAGATATTTCAATCCTCGATGGCACGTCCTACTCTGTCATCTGAGGATATTCCAATCCTCAGATCTGCACTTTAAAGTGAAATAGATTCTCTCTGTAGAACTTTTTATTTTTATAGTAGTCATATCCTGAGCACCAATAAGTGCAGGTAATAATTACTTATTCTTCAATTACGGGTTAAATAATGAGCTATTACAATCTTGTAATCAAACCATAATTATATGAAACTCTTACTAATTTGTTGAATCAGAAATGAAAGTTGGATAAAAACTCATCAGAAATAGTGTTTCGAAACATCCACAAATAATAAAATTACAAATTATTGGATATTCCAAAGCTTCATGTATGTAAAGTTCATATTAGCTGTCTGGTCTGGTTATGTTAGATTAGCCACCCTGCCAGTTAAAAGTAAATGACATGGCCGGATTCTGCCCTCGGAAAAAAATATTCATGGCCATTGACAAACAGTACGTTATATTAAAGCTTATCATTATGTCTTTACAATAGTTTAATTTTTATAATCAGAAAACTTGTGAGAGCCATAATATTAACAGCATAACAACTTTCAACAAAATGCGCCTAAATATTTTAAACAGCAATGTTTTTTTATTAAAATATCATGCGTATTGTTTATGAACTAATTATTTTCTCATATTACAAAGCTTGCGAGTAAACATTTTGAATAGCAATTTTTGAATAAAAAAATCATTGCTATTAAAAATATTAAGGTGCATTTTGTTGCAAGTTGTAATGCTATGTCTCTTGCAAGTTTTCTGATTATAAAAATTAAACTAATGTAAAGACATAATGATAAGCTTTAATATGACGTACTGTTTGTCGCTGGCCATGAATATTTTTTTCCAGGGCACAGCTCCATACAAGTTTCGGCCATGTCCTTTGATTTAGCGTTTCGGTTTGATGCTGCGTGGCAACCATTATGGGTTATAACCCTTCCAAGTGATAATAACCTGCAGCTGACACTTTACTTACCATTAAGTACTAACTTGTATTAAATAAAAAATCTCTAATTGAATAAAAGAACCTTTATCTAGGAAGGCTTAATTGAAAAGTTTTTTTCTGTGTAATAATTTCTTTATCTTCTAAAAGGCCTGAATAAGGCTCGGGGGCTAACTCATTAAAATCTAGTCTTTGTTCAAACACTAACTCACCTGAGCCTGGGGTGCAGAGCGGAATAAATTCTAGACCTAGTCTCGTGTGAGGCGTAGATAATTTTCAAATTAAAGTAGAATTATGAAAATATCTACATATTATTAACTAGTAGGGCGCGTGTGTGCGCGGGCCACATGTGGCCCGCGTGCAGTCTTCCCGCCCATAAAGGTATCGCCGTCATCTCCATCGCCCATTGGAATCCGATTGGCAGTGAGCTGAATAAATTACCAAGGAGCACTGTCATGGTTTTAAAGATAGTTACGGGCAGTTCGAAGAAAAAAATACGCTGAACATCATCGGATAAGGTTCAGCGAATAATTCTTTGTTCGAACAGCCCTTAACTATCTTTAAAAGCATGACAGTGCTCCTCAATCATCATCCAAATCCTAGATCATTGTCTCTTCTCATAGTATGTACATTTTCCATGGAAGGATAAATTCCGCCACAGTGAATTATTTTCCATGCATCCCATTCTACAACTTGAGATCCTGATCACCTCTTGCTAAGAAACCACTCTCTTATCTTTTATACTTTCCGAGATAGAACAACACGAAATTTGTATGGCGGCCATCTTGAATCCGCCATTTTGATTTTTTTTTTCAGCTAACTGCCAATTGGATGACGTTTCGAGTTACATTTGGTCGAGCACCCCCCACCTATCTTCGATACCCTGGCTGTGCTCTTCACCCATCTCCGAAATCTTCAATCATCACCTCATTCCATATTTTTCTCTGGTAGTCATCCAAAAATCCGCATCAAAGCACTTCATGTTTTACAACTCGTAGTCTCTTCAATATTCCCCATATTTTCTATGGAAAAAGAAATTCCGCCATTTTGATTTTTTTTCTTTACATCGAATAGACCTTTGGGTACTGATCCTTCTTGTCAAGAAACCGTTCTTCCATCTTTTATACTTTTCGAGATGGACGCCGATGAAGTTTGTATGGCGGCCATCTTTTTTCCGCCATTTTGAATTTTTTTTCAGCTAACTGCCAAGTGGATGACATTTTGAATGAAATTTGGTCGAGCACCCCCCACCTATCTTCGATACCCTCCCCGTGCTCTTCACCCGTCTTCGATATCCTCAATCATCAGTTCTCTGCGTATTTTTCCTCCGAATGAATTTTTCTCTTCTATACGAAATGGTAATTGAAAAAAAAATTTTTCATACAAAATTGTTCAGTCAGTCAGTGAATCAGCACAAGCAGCTATATATATATTAACTAGTAGGTCGCGTGAGGGCGCGGGCCACATGTGGCCCGCGTGCCGTCTTCCCCCTACTTGCCTTCCAACTTTTAGTCCCTTATCAACATTCCCCATACATTTTCTATGGATTTTTTTTTTCCGCCATTTTGGATTTTTTTTCTAGCCATCAAATAGAGCTTTTTTTCCTGATCAACTCTTGTCAAGAAACCGTTCTTCCATCTTTTATACTTTCCGAGATATCGACGAAATTCGAATGGCGGCCATTTTGAATCCGCCATTTTGAATTTTTTTTCAGCTCACTGCCAATTGGATGACATTTCAAATGACATTTGGTCGAGCACCCCCCACCTATCTCCAATACCCTTGGCTGTGCTCTTCATCTGTCTTCGATATCCTCAATCATCAGCTCTCTCCGTATTTTTCCTCCGAATGAATTTTTTTCTTCTATACGACCCCATCCATGAAAAAAAAATTTTTCATACAAAATTGTTCAGGAGAGGTGATCAATGAGTGAATGAATGAATCAGCACAAGCAGCTATATATATAGTAACTAGTAGGGCGCGTGGGTGCGCGGGCCACATGTGGCCCGCGTGCAGTCTTCCCGCCCATATCGGTATCGCCGTCATCTCCATCGCCCATTGAAATCCGATTAGCAGTAAGCTAAAAAAATTACCAAGCGTATTTTTTTGTTCGAACTGCCCTTAACTATCTTTAAAACCATGACAGTGCTCCTCAATCATCATCCAAATCCTAGATCATTGTCTCTTCCCATAGTATGTACATTTTCCATGGAAAGATAAATTCCGCCACAGTAAATTATTTTCGACTTGAGATCCTGATCACCTCTTGCTAAGAAACCACTCTCTTATCCTTTATACTTTCCGAGATCGAACAACACGAAATTTTTATGGCGGCTATCTTGAATCCGCCATTTTTTTTTTTTTTCAGCTCACTGCCAATTGCGTGAAGTTCCGAGTATTTTTTGTTTCAGCAGTCCCCACCTAACTATAATACCTTGCCCATGCTCCTTGACTGTCTTTAAAATCCTCAATCATCACCTCATTCCATATATTTCTCTGGTGGTCTTCCAAAAAACCGCATCAAAGCACTTCATGCTTTACAACTCGTAGTCTCTTCAATATTCCTCATACATTTTCTAAAGAAAAATAAATTCCGCCATTTTGATTTTTTTTTCTATCCATGGAATAGACCAGGGGGTCCTGATCACTTCTTGTCAAGAAACCAATCTTCCATCTTTTATACTCTTCGAGATGGACACCGATGAAGTTTGTATGGCGGCCATCTTGAATCCGCCATTTTGAACTTTTTTTCGGGTCACTGCCAATTGCATGACATTTCGAATGACATTTGGTCGAGCACCCCCCACCTATCTTCAATACCCTCCCCGTGCTGTTCACCCGTCTTCGAAATCCTCAATCATCAGCTCTCTCCGTATTTTTCCTGGGATTGATTTCTTTTCTTCTATAAGACCCCATCCGTGAAAAAAAAATTTTTCATACAAAATTGTTCAGGAGAGGTGATAATCAGTCAGTCAGTCAGTCAATCAGTCAGTGAATCAGCACGAGTAGCTATATATATATTAACTAGTAGGGCGCGTGTGTGCGCGGGCCACATGTGGCCCGCGTGCAGTCTTCCCGCCCATAAAGGTATCGCCGTCATCTCCATCGCCCATTGGAATCCGATTGGCAGTGAGCTGAATAAATTACCAAGGAGCGTATTTTTTGTTCGAACAGCCCTTAACTATCTTTAAAACCATGACAGTGCTCCTCAATCATCATCGAAATCCTAGATGATTGTCTCTTCTCATAGTATGTACATTTTCCATGGAAAGATAAATTCCGCCACAGTGAATTATTTTCCATGCATCCCGTAGAACTTGAGATTCTGATTACCTCTTGCTAAGAAACCACTCTCTTGGCGGCCATTTTGAATCCGCCATTTTGAACTTTTTTCTGCTTACTGTCAATTGCATGACATTTCGAATGACATTTGGTCGAGCACCCCCCACCTATCTGTAATACCCTTGGCTGTGCTCTTCATCCGTCTTCGAAATCCTCAATCATCAGCTCTCTCCGTATTTTTCCTCCGAATGAATTTTTCCCTTTTATACGAAATGGTTATTGAAAAAAAAATTTTTCATACAAAATTGTTCAGGAGAGGTGATCAATCAGTGAGTGAGTGAGTGAGTGAGTGAATCAGCACGAGCTATATATATAGTAAGTAGTAGGGCGCGTGGGAGCGCGGGCCACATGTGGCCCGCGGGCTGTCTTCTCACCTATAAAAGAATCGCCGTCATCTCCATCGCCAATTGGAATCCGATTGGCAATGGGCTAAAAGAACTACCTCGTGGTAAAAATACACTGAACCTCATCCGATGAGGTTCAGTGTATTTTTTATTCAAACAGCCCTTAACTATCTTTAAATCCATGACCGTGCTCCTCAATCATCATCCAAATCGTAGACCATCATCTCTTCTCATACTTTTCATAGTTTTTCATAGGCCTTGTTTATTGTAGCATTCACATTTTCCATGGAAAAATAAATTCAACCTCTTTGATTTTTTTCATTCATCCCGTAGACCTTGAGATTCTAATTATGTCTTGCAAAGAAATCACTCTCTTATCTTTTATACTTTCCGAGATAGAACAACACGAAATTTGTATGGCGGCCATCTTGAATCCGCCATTTTGATTTTTTTTCAGCTAACTGCCAATTGGATGTCGTTTCGAGTTACATTTGGTCGAGCACCCCCCACCTATCTTCGATACCCTGGCTGTGCTCTTCACCCGTCTCCGAAATCCTCAATCATCAGCTCTCGCCAAATTTTTTTCTAGTAACTCTCCGAAAAACCGCATCACAACCTTGCATAATTACCAACTTTTTGTCTCTTCAATATTCCCCATACATTTTCTATGGAAAAATAATTTCCGCCATATTGAATTTTTTTTCTATTCATCATGTAGTCCTTCGGGTCCTGATCAACTCTTGTTTAGAAACCGTTCTTCCATGTTTTATACTTTCCGAGATATCGAGGAAATTCAAATGTCGGCCATTTTGAATCCGCCATTTTGATTTTTTTTTCAGCTAACTGCCAATTGGATGACATTTCAAATGACATTTGGTCGAGCACCCCCCACCTATCTCCAATACCCTTGGCTGTGCTCTTCATCCGTCTTAGATATTCTCAATCATCAGCTCTCTCCGTATTTTTCCTCCGAATGAATTTTTCCCCCCTATACGAAAAAATCAGTAAAAAAATTTTTTTTCATACAAAATTGTTCAGGAGAGGTGATCAATGAGTGAATGAATGAATCAGCACAAGCAGCTATATATATATTAATAAATAGTTTTTTGCTCTGGGGCGCGGCCCGCTAAAGCGGACCGCGTAACTGCTTGGAGCAATTTCCGTGGTCGCTCATACTCGGATTCTGCAAAAAGTCCGTACCTATTACGGTTTTTCCCGAAAAATGGAGTAATTTTTTTCACCAATCTGCACCCGAAGGTATGCGTATTTTTCTGTTAACCATTTACTCATTTCCTCGAGTACTGCGAGTTTGAACCAAATCGATTAGAAACAAAAGAGATACGAAAGTCACGTCGGCCGCCATCTTGTTTTTCTGAAATGTCATAATGTTTTCCTATTCTACTCCCGCACTTAAACACGTCTCCCATACATCATTTTATCGTTTTATGTCTGTTTCTAAGAGAACAATGTCAATTTTCTTATGGCTCCCAATCGCCATACAATTTAGTATGAAAAAATTTTTTCCGCCATTTTGATTTTTTTTCTTCCAATAGATAAACTTACTCGTCCTGATCTTCTATTGTTATGAAACCACTTTTCTATCTTTCATACTTTCTGAGATAGACACCGCTAAAATTTATATGGCGGCCATCTTTTTTCGCCATTTTGAAAATTTTTTTCGCTCACTGGCAATTGCACGAGGTTTTGAATAACATTTGGTCGAGCACCCCCCACCTATCTTCATAGTCTCCGAAACCCTCAAACATCAGCTCCCTCCATATTTTTCACCGAGTCATTTCTTGACTTCTATACTAAGCCATAAGTGAAAAAAAAATTGTTCATACAAAATTTTACAGGAGGACATTTTTGGGGAAAATCACGAAAACTACCCCAAATGTGGCAACACTGCTTATATATTTCGATACTGTCCGTCGAGTTACACAATCGGTTCATACAAGTCGACTTTCCGAAATGTTGCCAAGTGCCGCAAAAACACGTTCAAAATTTTCAAAAACAAAAAATAATACAAAATGGCCACCAGCTCATTTCCCAGAAATATTTTACATAGTTTCGTATTTTTCCCAGTAACTACAGGATATACCGCTCCCGATGACGTTTCAAGTTTTCATCTCGCTCGCACCCAGGCGACATATAGCCCCTGAAAAGTGACCATGTCGAAAATCACTTTTACTCTGATAGATTCCAGTGTTGCCAGTGCCGGGTGACAAAAATACCCAAATGTCATTTGTACGAGTAAGACACGTGATCGCTCATACTCGGATTTCGCAAAAAGTCCGTATTTCGATTTTTTAATTTTTGGGGAAAATCTCGAAATGTCCCAAGAAAAGGGGTAATTTTTTTCCCCCACTTAATACTTCGAGTCTATTCACACAATCGCTCCATAGAAGTCGAAACGCTCCGATGTTGCCAAGTGGGTGAAATTTGAATTTTAAAATTGCGTTTTTTCGTACTTCAGAGTGATTGGCCGTCAGAGCAGCCGCCATCTTGGATTTTTAAAAAATACTCACATTTTGTCAAAATTCAGGATAGTTGTGAGCGAAACAAGTAAAAATTGACATTTTCAACCACCCCGTTTAGGATCTGTGGCGCCGCGGTTTGGGGTCGAAAAATGAAAAATTTTAAAATACTACAGCTCGGCCGCCATCTTGTTTTTCCAAATGTTTCTAATTTTTCTAAAAACCATTTATTCATTTCCTCGAGTGCTGTGACTTTGAACGAAATCGGTTGGAAAACATAAGAGTTATGAAAGTCACGTCGGCCGCCATCTTGTTTTTCTGAAATGTCATAATTTTTCCTTACTCGACTCCCGCACTTAAACACGTCTCCCATACATCATTTTATCGTTTTATGTCTGTTTCTAGGAGAACAATGTCAATTTTCTTATAGCTCCCAATCGCCATACAGTTTAGTATGAAAAAAAAATTTTCGCCATTTTGAATTTTTTTTTCTTCCAATAGATAAACTTACTCGTCCTGATCTTCTATTGCTATGAAACCACTTTTCTATCTTTCATACTTTCTGAGATAGACACCGACGAAATTTGTATGGTGGCCATCTTTTTTTCGCCATTTTGAAAATTTTTTCAGCTCATTGGCAATTGCACGAGGTTTCGAATGACATTTGGTCGAGCACCCCTCACCTATCTTCAATATCCTGGCTGTGCTCTTCACTCGTCTCCGAAATCCTCAATCATCAGCGCTCTCCATGTTTTTCACCGAGTCATTTCTTGACTTCTATACGAAGCCATAGGTGAAAAAAAAATGTTCATACAAAATTTTACAGGAGGACATTTTGGGGAAAATCTCGAAAATTAACCCAAATGTGGCAACACTGCTTATATATTTTGATACTGCCCGTCGAGTTACACAATCGGTTCATACATGTCGACTTTCCGAAATGTTGCCAAGTGCCTCAAAAACACGATCAAAATTTTCAAAAACAGAAAAAAATACAAAATGGCAGCCACCTCCGTTCACAGAAATATTTTACACAGTTTCGTATTTTTCCCAGTAACTACAGCATATACCGCTCCTGATGACGTTTCAAGTTTTCATTTCGCTCGCACCCAGGCGCCACGATAGCCCCTGAAAAGTGACCATGTCGAAAATCACTTTTGCTCTGATAGATTCCAGTGTTGCCAGCACCGGGTGACAAAACTACCTAAATGTCATTTGTAAGAGCAAGACGCATGGTCGCTCATACTCGAATTTCGCAAAAAGTCCGTATTTCGATTTTTTACTTTTTGGGGAAAATCTCGAAATTTCCCGAGAAATGGGGTAATTTTTTTCCCCCACTCAAAACTTCTAGTCTATACACACAACCGCCTCATAGAAGTCGAAACGCTCCGATGTTGCCAAGTGGGTGAAATTTGAGTTTCAAAATTGCGATTTTTCATACCTCACACTGATTGGCCGCCAGAACAGCCGCCATCTTGGATTTTTAAATATTACTCACATTTTGTCAAAATTCAGGATAATTGTGGGCGAATCAAGCAAAAATTGACATCTTCAACCACCCTGTTTAGGATCTGTGGCGCCGCGGTTTGGGGTCGAATAATGAAAAATTTTAAAACACCACAGCTCGGCCGCCATCTTGTTTTTTAAAATTTTTCCAATTTTTCTAAAAACCATTTACTCATTGCCTCAAGAAACTGCAATTTTGAACGAAATCGGTTGGAAAACAAAAGAGTTACGAAAGTCACGTCGGCCGCCATCTTGTTTTTCTGAAATGTCATAATTTTTCCCTAGTCGACTCCCGCACCCGAACACATCTCCCGTACATCATTATATCGTTTTCTGTCTCTTTCTGGGAGAACAATTATGTCAATCAGTCAGTCAGTGGTAATCGAGCTATATATAGTATAATAATAATATAGTGATGGTTCTCAGTTTCTTGTAAACTTAGTTTTAAGTCGACTTGCAGTTAACCATACGCGACAAATATCATACTGACGTTTACAAGAGCCTGTACGTTAGACCTATGTGAAATCAAGAAATTTAGAATTAGAATTAGAATTTATTCTTAGCAAGCAGTTATTTCAACGTCCAAGCGACATTCTTCTGAAGTAAGTCCCAGCTTCAATTCTTGCTTGCTTGTTTTTTGTGTTTTCATCAAAAGTCTTCAAAATGTTTGATTTCTTTGAACAAAAGTTTGAGTGATACTCCAATGACTACTCTGAAAGTAATGTGAAATTGGAACTGGAAACAAATATAAATTATTTTTTTTATTTCCCAGGGAACAGCAAAAGTCTGAACCTTATTGCTATACCTACCTGGTCAAGCGCGAGCAAAATTCGCCCACCAAGAGTTCCGTATCATGTAATGAATGTTAATCGGTGCGATTTTACGGTTTCCTTGTAATACATAAATTTTATACAAATATTTGAAGTTTTTATACTCCTTATTAGGTATCATTTTATGGTGAGAACGATTGTCATAATGATATTGATTGTTTTAATCACAGCATAATTACGAACTCTATTACTTATTAGATAATTCATGTTATTTCCCTCCATACAAAAATATTTCAAATGTGAGTTCGTTTATTTGTTCGTTACAAATCAACTTGTTTTTTTCTGCACAGACATAGTTTATGAGTGAAATATCCTACTTATTATCCGGGGAAAGACATTGATTCTTACGGAATCACGACTCCTTGTGCCGTTTTGAAGCGGAACCCTAAAACTTACAATTGAATAAAGCACTGTCACATTTCTACGATTTTCATAAATATTTCTGAAAACTTGAGACGATAACAAACTGAATATCTAACTGCAACGCCTCAATCGAAACTGAGTCTTACATCCTCATATACAAAATTCAAAGTTAATTTAATATTGAAAATACATTTTAATTGAATATTTGCGTGTTCGAAACCATTAAGGATCCTTAATTGACTGTCGGGTTAATGATTTACCAATTGTTATTATTTTGGTATTGATTCTGCCATTCAAAATTGTCACTTAATTCCTGGACCGCAAAATTCAATTTGCCTCAACTCACTTTGGTGCTCGGTGTTTTCTTGTATGAATTGCGTAAAATTTTGAGGACAGGAGAATGTTTCATAAAAAATTAAAAAAAAAGATAAATTGTGGAAATTAAATGAGGCTTGACATTATTTCATACAGTGAGTATCTACATCTTAATATATATAAATCTCGTGTCACAGTGTTTGTCCTCAATGGACTCCTAAACTAGTGAACCGATTTAGTTCAAACTTCGTGAATATCTGTCATTTGGTCCAACTTAAAAGATAGAATAGTTTTTATCCCACGTGGACGAAGTCGCGGGCATCAGCTAGTATTATATAATATAGTTTTAGGGTTCCACGCCAAAATCGTAAAAACGTAACCCTTATGGTGAGACTTTCTCCGTCCGTCTGTCTGTCTCACACGATTATTTCAGTAACTATTAAAGCTATCGACCTAAAATGATTCATTCCCATCTTCCAACCTAGCTTTCGACACTATGTTGGATGTTGGGAACATTATCTTAATTATTTTTGTTCCCAACTTCCACACTGTCAATTATGTAGTATCTACATTCATCGCCATTTTACATTTTTTTTTTAACAAATTGATATAATATCTTACAATGGCGATTTGGTATTTAGATTTCCTAATTTCGTAGACTCAAACATAACATCCTATGGAGAGGGCTATGTTAGGCGTTTCCCTGCGTGATAGAATCAGAAATGAGGAGATCCGCAGAAGTAACAAGGTCGCCGACATAGCCAAAACCAATTAGCAAGGGGCGATGGCCGTTGGAGCCGGAAAGTCTTGGAGTGGAGACCGCGAACATGAGGAAGGTAGAGGACAATAATATCAATTTCCATATTAAATGCTGATACTGAGAATCATAGAAGTCCAAGAGCGAGCCCTCGACTTCAAAAGTGCGGCAAGAAATACTTTGCCTAAATTGGCTTACCCCAGCCGTCGCTACGCAATATTTCACGCACACTAGCATCCGCGCACCATACAAATTTCAAATTGACACACACACTGCAAGAAAAAGTTGCCGCACTCACGGAGTCATTGGGTCGGACTCATTCTAGTCGGAGTGAGAGCGACGACCTATTATAAATCTTTGCTGAGAATTTTAAGAAAACATAACTTTAAGTAAGTAATTTTAATTTAAAGGCCTTTACACAAAGTTCCAGGAATTTAACTCAGGACTTTTTGATCTGCAATGAGGCATTATAAATACCTCCCGTTACAATATATCAGTACCAGTCACTATTCCTGTAACAAAGTACCTGTAACCGGGATGTGACGTAAAAAGGTTTGTAAGTTTGTGTGAGATTTATTCCCGCGGGGGATTTTTTCCATGATTTACGGTTAATATCCCCCGTGGGTAAGTATTGGGAAATCCTCTATTGTAAGGGAATTTTGATATATTTGATAGGGGATTAGGAAGAAATTTCCGGCTTAGTTTTCCGTTAACTCGTCTATAAGCGAATGATGGGCGGTACAAAGCGTTCACCTGGTAAGCGATTCACGTAATACGACGGCTACATTTGGTGAAGTGAAATCTCAGATCACTGTGAGTGAAATGTTTACGTATACAACGTGTAGATTAATTGCCCTAATTAGCCGAAAGCCTTAAGTAGGCAACGGTCTAAAGATGCATGAAAAAATATCACAAGAAGTGTTTGTCACAATATCCTGAGGGAACTATAGAGAGTTCAAAAATGTACCATAAATTTTAAGTGACATCCCTTAAAACAGCTGGTTCAATATCAATGAACTGGGAAAAATGAAAATGATATGAGGTTTGTCGATATGACAGTTAGGGTTGCTAAATTTTATTTATCTAAATCAAATAATATTTTTGTATTGAAAATAAAATAAAATAATTGGGACTTCTTATCACGGTAATGTGTTTCTAGGATCATGTTAACACGTTAACTGCGTAAAATAAAACAGTGACTTTCAGCTGGTGCGGTGGCAGTCCAAAACAGCCCCCACTTGACTTTCATACTGTGCGTAGCGGGCCTTTTCGACCCGACAACTCTGAGAGGTATTAAAGCTCTATTATCTCAGCCAATCCCTATAGAATATTTTATGTTTTTATGGTTTTCGAATTGTCATGAATTACTTGTCTAAACATTGTCCCCGCCCCTGGATCCTCCAAACAGAAAATGAGAAATTAGCAATCGAAAATGTCAGTCCGACAAGGCCCGATACCGCACCTAAGTGTAATTTTTGTAGTGATGGGGTAGTGATGAAAACAAAATATCGAGTTATTAAAATTATATTAAAATAGAAATACCTAGTTAAAATCTAATAAGCACTAAACATAGTAATTAAAAAGACAAAATCAAAATTAAACTTTCGTTACAGAGTTCTCGCTACGATATTATTGGTAACCGAGTCTAGACACGTTACAAAGTGTTTATAACACTATCGAAGTATCGGGAACACTAAACCCATAAAATATCGTGGTAGGTACCGAATTAAAAAAATGCAATTAATTTGACCGAATAAAAAAATAATAAAAGCTTAGCACGAAAGTATCAAAAAATTATTAAATTATATATGGCTATCTTTGTAACATGTTACGCAAAGAGACTGATTACACTTGACACAGACTGTTTTAATTTTTTTTACTTTTTTTTTTGCTTCTGAGGAAGTCAGTGTCATTCTTAGCTTATTGTGGCACTGCGCACAATTTCTTCTTTTTGAGCCCTTTTCCAGAACGTGCCCAGAGGTTTTTATTTTTCCGGTGTTATCTGTAACAATTTTTTAATAAGGTTGTGCTTAAATACGTGCCCCATTTTCAAGCACAAGATGTTAGTGACTTAAGTGATAATCATATTCCTACTCCACAGTCCACATAATACAAGCCAGTCAAGTAAGAGCAGGGCAGGGTAGCTCAGAGCAAGACAGGGTAGGGAAGAATCGGTTAGTTCTCAAAAATTGTGTAAAAATTTCATTTGTATGCAATCTTATAGGACGTTAACTATAAATCGATATGAATCTTAGCATAAAATAGGTAGTTGTTCATAACATCATAATTAAAAATATAATTTACTTCTGATAATTTTGTAGATGTAGATTATGCAGGGACTTAGTAAGGAATTAATGATCTTAGTAACCTCATTAATACTGCACCATTCATTATTATCATGCGTTGTATTACATCTACGGGTTATATTGAAAGATATATCATCAACTTTTGTTCGAACAGAGTTGATTGTGAGTACAGAAGTAATGATGTATAGTGTAGTATTTGTTAATATTAGATACATGCATAAAAAAAAACATTTGTTACCGTAACCATCCGTGTAGCCATCGTCATAACTACCATTGAATCACGAGTCACGTCAAGGGTCAATGTCTTCAATGGGCCAAAGACTTCATGCAGTGCCAGAAAATATTAAAACACAACATACCTCTTAACCCATAGTGAAAACAGGGCCCAGTACACGAACGAGCAATTAGCTTGAGCAAGAAAGCACCAGACAACCTTGTAGCCAAAATCGGTGATATAGCAGCGCACTCTAGTGTGTAACATACAATATGCATGACAATATGCTCGAAGTCACAAAAAATAATATATTTTACTTATTTATTAATTACCTACCTGTCGTCGTTGTTGACCGAATACGGAGGTGAAAGTTATAGTCCCCAGCTTTATCCTGTAAAAATATTTAGCTACTTACTCTCAGGGCATATTTTCTTTCCGGTTAATGATTCAATTATAGCCTCAGTGAATGTTTTCTTAGATATTCTATCATTTTTCATATTATATATAATCCAGGCGTTTACCAATGCCATCCCGAATAAATACTCCATTCCTACTTTTTTAAACCATTTCAGGCCCCTTTTTAGAGGCGAGTAGTAGGAGGACATTTGATCACTATAATCAACCCCTTTCTTATTATTATTGTATGTTAACACACAACTCGGTTTTTGAACTTGTTCTTTCGTTTTTCTGTTAATTTTTCCTGTATTAACTAATACGTCTTTGTCCTCTTTACGTGTGGATAACATCAAAAGTGGCCTTTTATCTACCCATTTAATAATTTTGACGCCATTTTTGTTCATGACTCCTTTTATTTGTCCCTTCTTAAGTTTTAAAGACACAAGTTTCTTTGGTAATCCTCTGCGGTTTGAATTCAGTGTACCACAATATAGGGTCTGGCGGGATAAAAGCTGTTCGGCTAATCCAATCGAAGAATAGAAATTATCTGCAATCACTTCACGAGATTTGTTCTCTAGACCTCGGATAAGTTTCAGTACTGTGACTTGACCGTGATTTTTTTCACGGCCATTTTCACCCTTCCCGGCATATACAATCGAGTTATATGTGTACCCTTCTGGGGTACACAATTTATATAATTTAACACCATACTTATGTGATTTATTTTTAATATATTGCCTAAAGCCAAGTCTACCCCGCCATGGTATCATCGATTCGTCTATAACCAAGTATTTTCCAGGAGTAAGCACTTCTTGGAATCTATTGTTCAGCATTGTAATTAAATCTTCAATTTTTTTTAATTTGCTGGTATTGTTGGTGTCTGAATCACTAAAATGCCAGAATTTTAATATTAACAGAAACCTATCTCTTGTCATAACAGACACAATATATTCATTTCGATATATAGATTTCTTTGACCAATAGTCATTTATATGAGGCACTTTATTGAGACCCATTACGAGTAATACTCCGAGAAATTCACGCATTTCTGTCGCATTTGTAGGTTTCCATGCTAATAAACGAGATTTTCTTTTCATTTGGTTTTTATCATTCTTTTCGGTATTATACTCTGAAGCATATTTATTGGTCTCGGTTACCATTTTTTCAATTAGTTCATCTGTTAAAAACAAAGAAAAAATGCCATCAGGCGTGGTGTTTTCTATCGAAAAATTAATAGTGCTCTCATCGTAGGTGCATTCCTCTAAATTAAGAGTAAAATCAGTAATATCTTCCCATTCACTCTCTTCGCCGTCATCTTGTGCATCTTCTTCGTCGTTGTTAGTTATTGCTGATAACTCGGAGACAACTTCGCTGGGACAGTATTCATCACTATCGTTACTTTCAAAATCGGCCTCTTCTTCTTCATCAAAAGATTCTTGTTCATTTTCCTCGTCAGTTACTTCTTCCCTCTCGACCTCATCTTTCCTCTCAAATTCTTCTGCCCTTTCGGTCTCTTCCTCCCTCTCGGGGTCTTCCTCCCTCTCGTTCCCTTCCTCCCTTTCAGTCTCTTCCTCCATCTCGGGCTCTTTCTCCCTCACGGTCCCTTCTTCCCTCTCAGTTCCTCTCTATTGGTCTCTTCGTCCCTTTCAATCTCTTCATCTCTGTCTGACTCTTGCTTCTTTTCTATTCCTTCTTCGTTTCCGGTCATTTCCTCTTTTTCTGTTGCTATTTCCTTTTTTTTTTCTTCTTGTTTTTGCTCGTTTCTTAGTTTAATATCGATAGAATTCTGAGATAAGTCGTCTTCAAAAGAATAGGTGAATGTTAAATGGTTTCCAGCGATATGATTATGTGATACCGGTCCTTGCATATTTTCGAGTTTGTGTTTTAAATTTATGGATTCCGTATCCTTTTGTTTATTTTTCGGCAGATTTATCAACTCGTGATATTGACTTTCATCTACGTTCAGTTCAAGACCGTGCATTAATTTAGAATATGATAAATTGGTTAGTGAAGGACTGCATCCTCTTGAGCTATACATACTCAATCTGTCCGGAGAGGATGAGCGAGGTGAATAGTTAATATTGTTGGCTTTCAGGATATTTCTAACCATGTTATCTCCTACTTTTTCATTATGATCTGCAATACAAAAACAACAAAACTTAAATTTCAATCATTCGTCTGGAAACATGTCAGCGTAAACATGTTTATCTAACCTTGTGTCGAATTAATTCAAAATATCGTACAAAAAGTAAACATTTACGTCTTAGCTTAGTCCCATTTTAAAGCTTATTTAAAACTATACAAAACTGTGTAAAGTGTAGTTATAATAGTGATCGACCTCGCAATTCATTTAACATAATTCTTGATTTCTGGCACATTCTTACACAAACACACACAGAGTTTATAAACTTAGAGTTATAGATAAACTGAAGTTACAGATAGAAAATTTATTTTCGCAATTATAATATACTAGTGGACCCGGCAGACTTCGTCCAGCCCAAAAAAGCAACTTTACCCGTGGGAATAACATACTTTCCCGTGGTAAAAGTCAGTTATAAACCTTCCCAATGAATTACTCTATCTAATAAAGAAAACCGCATTAAAATCCGAAGCGTAGTTTTATATTTAAAGATCTAAGCATACAAACAGATGTTACGCACAATCCCTGGAATCGCTCATTGGCCGGAAAAAATGCACAATTCGCGGATCGGCAAATGCAAAACGCGCAATCCCCGAAATGTCGTTTCAATTCGGCTATTGAGCGTTTTGAAAAACCATTTCACGGACTCGCAAACACGAAAAAGCCAATTGCCGATTTCAGGGTTTGGCAGATATGTAAAACGACCAATCCGCGGAGTGGTAATTGACTAAATGCCAGACCGCGAAGTGAACAGTTTTTGATTCAACCACACCGCGAAATGGCATAGAAGTAATGCCAGAACTCGAAATGAACAACCACAACGCGACGTACGTTCAAATGGGGCTGTATTCCACCAGATTTTCTCCAGTTTGGCTAGGACAATATAGGCTGAATCACTTGTTTGACAGGAAGTGTGGCGTTATGGACTAGGCACGTGGCTGGGCAAGTGGCTCAAGTGGCTGGTCAAGTGGGCCGAGATGGTCAAGTGGCTGGTCAAGTAGGCCAAGCATTTGTTTGACGGGAGCCACTGGACCAGCTCGTCCCACTTGACCAGCTCGGCCCACTTGACCAGTCACTTGACCAGCTCGGCCCACTTGACCAGCCACTTGACCAGCCACTGGCCCACCCACTGGACTAGCTCGGCCCACTTGACCAGCCACGTGCCTAGTCCATGACGCCACACTTCCCGTCAAACAAGTGATTCAGCCTACATTGTCCTAGCCAAACTGGGGAAAATCAGGTGTAATGCAGCCATATTTTAACGTACGTCGCGTTGTGTGGTTGCTCATTTCGGATTCTGGCATTTCGTCAATACCACTCCGCGGATTGGTTGTTGGTCCGCGTTTTGCATTTGCCAATTAGCGAATTGATCCTTTTTTCCGGCCAATGAGCGATTCCGGGGATTGTGCGTAACACAGACATACATACAGACGCGGGATACAACTTTGTTTTATACTGTGTAAGGATAAGGATATAAGCAAATTAATTGTGTAATTTTTGCCACCGTCTGCCTAGCTAGAGTGGCTGAGCGCGGTATAATTTAAATCAAAACAACACCTTCAAATAATATCGATCTCTCACTCTCTCTCTCTCAAACACGCAAAATTGTCTATCAACGATAAAAAAAACTTTAATACTTTCAAACATACAAAATCTTGAATGTAAACTTACGTGTTTTATAGGTGGGGGCAGATTTCATAACATGAAGTTTTGTTCCACTGGGACTGGTGTAAATATCATTTCTAGAATCAGGACAGGCATATTTTTTTCTTTTAGGGAAAATTTCTTCGTCACTTTCACTATCGTCGATAATAATTTGGCGTTTATGTGTTGCTGGGCGGATTACTTTATTTTCCAAAATTGTGATTTTGCTGGTTGATGGTTTAGGTTCTTCTTTTTGAAATATTTTCCTGTATTTATTTCGTTTAGGCTTTTGTATTCTTCTTCGTTATCACTTACATTTTCTAGTGTTAATTTCTTTTTACGATGCGACATTGTAATGAATTAAACTTGTACGAAATTGTCGAGCGCGAGCACGTCCTCCTCCCGTGACTGCACAACACTACTGACGGCTCAACGGCCAACGCGTACGCATCTGCACAGTGCGGCAACAGGTCGCCATCGGTCATCCACCGAAATAGGCCCGCTCCCGCACTGGGATAACTTTTTTAATGTCCTATGCGGCGGAGGTCAAAAATGGCCCGACGCGCAAGTAAACTGCCTATATTTCTACATTTTAAGTCACAAATCGAAAACTATATTTGTCTCTGTCATACTCGTAAAAATGCCTTTAAAACCTGTTCCGCACAAGCGAGAAAGACCAGTTTTGTTCGCGCGCACATTAATTTGACACAGCGTCGGGCCGATTGTGGGTGAACCGCAGTGAACGTGTTAAAAGGCTAGGCGGGCACATGTACAAATTAACCAACACCTTGTTTAAGCAGACGATGTTATTAAAGTCAAAACATTTATGCCAGCACTGAAATTAATTTAACGAGATAGAGCTACAACAATTATAATTTTATGGAAAAAACCGTCCCTGTAAAAACGCGCCTGCGGACTAATTAGTGAAGTGATTTGTGGCGTGGACCGCGGTCCATTGACAAATACTGAGTTCGCCTTAAAACTGACGCTGTTGGTGTCAAAAAACAATATTGACACCAGTAAACTGGCGACATTTTTTCGCTCTGTTCGCCGGATCCTATGTATACCTCTATTTTGACGTTAAAATTACTTACGCTGTACTGGCATCTCTGCGGCCGACGTCGGAAGACTAGTCCTACCAGTTTGACTATACTTAATACTTAATCAGCCTATAGACGTCCACTATTGGACATAGGCCTTTCCGAGAGCGCGCCGCCACACACAGTCCTCCTTCCTCATCCACCCGCTACCAGCGATCTTTGTCAGGTCGTCGGTCCAACGAGCAGAAGGTTGTCCTACGCTGCGCTTCGCGGTCTTCACTGCAGAACACGTCTGCCTCAACGGCCGTCGGTTCTGCGACAGATGTGGCCCGCCCACTGCCATTTCAGCTTGCTAATCCGTTGGGCTATGTCTGTTACCTTGGTTCTCCTACGAATGTCCTCGTTGCGGATTCTATACTTAACAAAAACACCCAGCATTGCCCTCTCCAATTTCCATAGCACGCTGAGCGACTTTGAACTTGTGGACAATGCCTACTGTGAGTGTCCACGTTTCTGCTCCATATATCATGACCGGTAAGATGCGGGCGTTGAAGACTTTTGAAGAAGACAGGAATTGGACTATATTATGTTATGGTAATTGACTAGGTTTTACATGTGTTTATTTGAAGCTCGTTTATCGTATTTATGAATTATTTATCCCGTGCACAGTAACCGGACCACGCCTCGCAATGAATTAGCGACGGTTTGTAGCGCTGCGGTCAACCGATTTTGAAGCCATCATTTGTGATGCGGTTATTTACTGCCTGTTGTAATTAAAAATATGGTCTATCGTATTTCCCGTGGCTTTGCTCGCGTGAATTATCGGCTTTTAATTGTATTGAACAGACGTCAATCTCTGTACACTAACTTCTTGTAATAACTTTGAACCTGCAAGGTACCGCTTATATCAAGCGACTTTATACGACTTTTTTAATGCCGCTAACCTGCTATGGGTCACTTTTAGGGCTGTTACGAGTTTTTATTTGATACTTTATTTACTAGCGTTTTATTTAAACTTAAACGCGTGTTGTTAGGCCTCCTACAATGATTTCCAGCCCACACGGCTAATTCACACGGCCTTCCTGCGATTCTTTTAATGTCGTCAGTCCATCTGGTCGGGGGTCTGCCAACACTGCGCTTTCCCGTGCGGGGTCGCCATTCCAGCACTTTGGGTGCCCAACGTCCGTCAGTTTTTCGTGCCCTGCCCATTGCCACTTCAGCTTTGCGATACGTTGGGCTATGACTACGGATCTTTTCATTTCTGATTTGATCAGAGATACTCCGAGCATAGATTTTCATTTTGCATGTATCCCGCGGGCTCGGATGTGCGGCAACGAGGACGAAGACCGCAGAGACGAGAGGCCGAGGAGGAGGAGCTCACGACGAGCGGCAGCAGCGGTCTTGAAGACAGTTCGTCGTGAGAGGAGGAGGCTGGGAGCGGCGGCGGAAGTAACATCTTGGTAGAGTCTGCCCCAGAAAGGGGAGAAAGACAAAAGGGACAAGAAAGAGAGTAATTAACTTGTAGGGAGCTCAAAAAGGCACCCGAGCTGGGAAAAGCGCCGAGAGCAAGTACCGTTCGGGTGTCCTCCCGCGTTTCGGCTCAAGAGTCCGATAGGGCGGTGGGGCCATGGGAAGGTGGTGGGTAGTATCCCGCGGGAACCGTGATTTTTCTGGATAAAAAGTATATACCCGTTCCGGTTCCCGCTCCTTTTTCCAACCGATATCTAGCTGTACATTCATTAAGCACATTTTGAATTTTTCAAAATCCGCGTGAGTTCTGGATATTCCGGGATAAAATGTAGCAAATCATAATATTTTACATAGCTGTATAGGGCTAACATATAGCCGTTTGTATACAAACAGAAATCCAGGGAAGTTATAAGCTATGATGCTGAGTACATAAAATCAAAGTTTTCCTAAAAAGTAAGTTGATCACAATAATAAATTACATAGCAAGACATATCCTATAACAATAAGTAAGTCCACCCATACTGTTTTAATCTAACCCATATCCCGCGAGCGGAATAATTTTTGAAAGGTTAATTGTCAAAAATGGCTGCCAAATGTGAAAAGTTGAGCGGATAAAGTTTTATGGACGGTTTAAGAGATGTAAATGAGAGCAGTTCGGAGTTTTCTGGTTTTGTTCGGTGGAGGGGTAAGCGCGCGGAATATTGGAGATTAATGATCTTCTGCTCTCTATGTCTATGATTTTATTCGTGGTTAGGACTCTTCTCGCGGAGTTCATCTGGGTAGGTATCACTGCAGTGTCAGTTGTTCTACCGTGAAGCAGACATTGTATTACCCGGCTATGTTCACTTGTCCCATGATCAAGACCGCTACAGGTAGCCGTTCAGACGACAGCCGCTCGCCGGCTAGGTTGCACGCGTCTAAGATGCTGAGCGCATTGCAATGCATCGTGTTATATTGGAATGCAAAGTTATAAGAAGCACTAGAAAAGTAGGTACGTACAGAAAAAAATAGGATTGTGTATGACACTGGCAGAGCCTTTTATATGATTCTGCGTTTATGTGGAGAAGATGTGCAGAAATCATAAATACATTTAATGAGCTTAATTTTCTAATCATGGGCGTGACAACTAAGTACCTAACATTTTTCGCCACATTTTAATTATAATTATCTTACTTTTTGGATGATGATACTTTTCTTTAACAGAAAAAATACATGTACCTACCGTATAAATCCCAGTAAATCATATTAGATGATCGGCTTCTATAGTAAGGTGAATGAACGAGAATGAACGAAAGAATATTGAATTACGGATCAGCTTGCGGTCGGATTTTATCTATTTTTATTAGGTTTCCTAGTTATTTCATACAATAATCGAGGAAAAGGCAAAAACAGCCGCCAAAAAGCTTGGCATCCTGAACAAGGTTAAGCGGTACTTTACGCCCGAACAGCTTCTGACTCTGTATGAAGCTCAGGTTCGTTCTGGCATGGAGTACTGCAGTCACCTCTGGGATGGATCGGCCAAATACCAGCTCGAAGCATTGGACTCGGTTGATCGCCGCGCACGCAGAATAATCGGCAAGGAATCGCTAACACGGGCAAAACTGCTCAGTTTAGAACACCGACGTAGTGTTGCCTGTTTAGCGGTTTTTTACAGGATATACTTTGGAGAGTGTGCTCAAGAACTCCACAATCTAGTACCTCCTTCACCTTTCTACCATAGAACCGCAAGACGTCGAGAGAAGTGGCATCCTTATGTGGTTGATGTCCAGCGAACTCGAAACGAAACGCTTTTCTTCCACGTTTCTGATACGAACCGCTAAGGTGTGGAATACCCTTCCAGCTTCCGTGTTCCCAGCCAAGTACAATCTGGGTGCCTTCAAGAGAAGAGTGAATAGGCATTTTCTAGGCAAGCGCGCTCCATCCTGGACCTCATCATTTCTGGCCATCGGACATGATTGTGGTCAAGCGTAACTTGTAAGCCTATCAATTGTAAAAGAAAAAATCTTTATTTCACACAGGCCTAACGCTCTTGTAAAACGTCAATATGATATTTGTCGCGTATGGTTATATCGAAAAGTCCAACGCGCCCTGCACTGAGAAGAAGCCCACAACAAACTCAGCCGGGTTTTGTATGTGTTAGTACCCTGATAGTTATATATCCTGGTTTAATATAGGTTTTTATCCTGGTTATACCCTGGTTTAACAAGCTAATTTTCATTGCAAAAAATCAGTGGTTTTTGTGGAATTTTGGGAAAACGAGGGCGGCTATATTAAAAAGAAACAAAAATCCAACACCTCAAAAAAGCTCTTCCTATTACGGGTTAAGGTTGAGTAGAAGTAAAAATAATTTCTTAATGTTTGTAATCCTGTTGATTTTCTGAAAAATAAAAAAATAATTTTGTTTTGTGTGTGTGTGTTTATTGGTACACTGACAGGATTTGTCCCGAATTAACACATAAACTCCTTTTAATCCCAAAAAAAAACAATGGTTCTTGTGAGAAAATTGAACTTCACGGAGAATAATAGCTAGTTACTCGTTTTAATGTTATACTTTGAAGAGCTATAATTATCTATCTATGAATAGAAACACTCGCAAAAAGGGGTGAGCAATGTCGTGGGGTAAGTGAGGTATAAATCAACTCGCTAAAACTACAACCCTTTCATCTCTACCGCACACAGATAATTAAGACGTTATTAAAATGACAAACTTGCTTCGCTCGTGTCATGTAAAAAGAGCGCTATCATATGAAAGTTGATCCGATGTCATTAAGGGGATTTATTGAATTTATTTTTGTCTTTGTCACTCTCACGGATAAGTTGATGGGTGCAACATGCAGCGTCGCGGAAGAATATATCAGAAAAACGACCTTTTACCTAATTTCTCTAAAACTAAGCCAGTTATCAAACATCTGTTTCTTAAAGTTTTTAGATATTATTATTACCGCCACATTAAAACAAAAATTACAATTATACCCATTGTAGTTTCGAAAAAAAAGAAGAAAAACTGAGATTTTGGAGCAACTTTTGGGAGAACTTTCTATCGAGAAAATTTTATCCAATCGTGTTTCTGCTTCTCAACGATTTTAGATTAAAGACCCAAAATACATGACGTATCAATTTAAAAGTATCTTTATAGTTTTTAAACAAAACTTCACTAAAGATCGCTTAAATATGGCTTCTACGCCGTTAAAAAGCTAGATTATTTATTTATTGGTTCCGCCAACAACACTTGAGCATTACAATAACAATATGATTGATTTATTACATACACAATGAACACATATCTATAGCCCGAGCATCAACGACTGACAGACACAGAAGCTTCATAAATTATTATAAAAGAAAAAAGGAGCTAATTTAACAACTGTACTAAAAATCAAAAGTGATGTTTTCTTTGTACTACATCTGCTACGAAAGAACCTTCTTACTTTGTTCCAAAACAAAAATTATATTTCATACATTTTATTCTTCATATAATAAACACAATTAGGTATACTTTCATTTTACTGGCAATTTCGCACTTTTATTTATTTTGTTTTTTAAAACTGACCACCCTGATGGACACGCGGTCCCCAGCCTACCTCCGCGTCAAGCTCCATTCTTTTATTGTGCGCGGCAATGAGCACTCGACTACAAAAACACGTCTCGTTTTTGTTAATTTAGGTTCAAAGTAAAAAAAAACTAGTAAAATTTATTATTATAACAAAAATAAAATCAAATCATATAATTGTGCATTCATCTTCGTCAGACTCCGAGGAAAGAGGGTAAGTGAAAATTAACCTTTTTTCCCAGATATCACATCAACTCAAATATCAATGCTGACGAAAGTGTGTCCAAAAATTGAAATCCTAAGGCATCTCTAAGCTAACTTGGAGGGTATCACATTGAGGTTATCACGAAAGTATAGCATGATGCGCGAAATAGTCCAGGCATCTCTAAGCTAGCTTGGAGGGTATCACGTTGAGGATACCACGAAAGCAAAGCATGATGCGTCAATGCTCCTGGAGGTTGACTGCGGGTCAACACGAAGGATTTTAAAAAAACCTCAAAGGACTTTGCGGATACCAACGGGGGACGATGTCGGTGTGGCGCTGTTCTCGGCTTCACTACAAGTGGCTCCGCATGACCTCCCGGACTTTGATCCCGAATTGCTATCGGCGCTCAGTCACAAGAACTATATTAATGGTTAGTCCCGACAGTTGTAAAATTCTAGCCGACCTTCATTGCAAAGAATCAAATAGTTTATTTGATATACTTGCCTGACTTATGAATAGCCAGTTAAACGTTATAGCCTTTTATCAGTGATAACTATTTCACGACTTAAAAACTAATTCCACGAGGGTACCAACGCGTCGAACTTTTCTAACTATGTACCTACAACAATAATGTTTAGATTTTGTGGTGGAAAATAATTTTACTTACTTTCGAAAATTAATGTTCAGATTGTGTAATGGGATGATAATTTAACTATTAGCTCAAAACTCAATAAGTTAACAATATTATGTATAATGTACCATTAGTCTGAAAGTTTCATTGAAGTGAATTGTTAAATTCTTTCTGAAACTAATAAAAATCTTAAACCACAACGCGTCCTGAACTGAGAAGAAGCTTAAGTATTGACAAATGACATTTTGTTTCGACAAATGACAAGTAATTAAAGTTCACGAACGGGACCAGATGTTTTTTCGGAGAAATAGTTTCGGGCATTATACTAGTTTCAATGGTTACTGATCGTCAGGTGTTGTAAATAAAGAAACCAGCAGGGCGCGGCGGGCGACTTTGCTATCGACACCCACCGCTGGGACAGCGCAATCTCGTTTCTCGAGAAACTAGCTGGCCCCCTCTCGTTACGGCTCGGCCAGCAGGGGGGGGCGTGACACACTTGAGTATTGGCGATCAGCCGCGAGGAAGATGCGACGTGGCAGCGAGTCTCCAGCATCAGCCACAACAAGGACCAGGTTCAGCGACGACGCTAGACATTAAGGTACCTATATGCCAGTTGTCTTCAACATTTTGAAGTTTGTTGGTTACATATCACTGACAAGGAATCCGTCACGATCTATAACATGATCTAGAATTTCGGGAGTTATAATAAGTGAAGACTATTTTTTGACTTTCACTAGGTGTACAAATGTACGTACATTCAATAAAATATTTTAATGAATTGAACAAATTAAGGAACTAGCTCCAAAAAATTATTATTACATAATACCATTTTAAAAATCGTACACTAACACAGTGTACCGTCTTACACGTTCACAACAAAGAAAAAGCGACAAATGTCTTTGACAATCGACATTTCTTTTTTGGGTGAGATAATGTGGGAGTGAGTCACTGCATGTTCGATTATAGTTAAGATGTGTCTAACCTCAAAATCTTACGTGGTAAAAGATACATTCTAAATTTAAAGGCGTTGAATGAATTTGTAGTTCAAAATCTTTTGAAATTGATAGTTCATAGAACAGCTTACAAGCGAATACTTAAAAAGGGTTTTATGCCTATGAACTGAAGAATCTTATTTTAAAGTACCGATTCATCCTTGGTAAAATACATAAAGAAGTTGTGACTCATCTCAGATACTTACCGCGGTTTTTTCATGAGGATTTGTTAGGTGTTAGAGTGTTAAAGTTATTTACTACCCTCAAAACATGCTCAGTTTCCTGGTTTTATTTTATTTTAATTTCTGACGATATGGCAGTATCGTTACCCAACCGCAAACTATGACGTGAATTATGTAACAATTCAAATTCTGTAAAAAAATTTATACGCTTAACTCGTTGTATCATCTAAGAGTTAAGCTTAATTCCGATTAAAAGTCCTAAAGTCCACTTCTCCAGCTATGAGGTATGGATGGGGTTACACAGAACGTCTGTAGAAACAAAAAATGTAGCCCGTAATAAAAATTAGACTTTAGACGCAGCTGTTCGTCCATCATCGGTTATCCTATCAGATGGCCAGTGGTTACAACACATTTTTTAAGTCATCTAACTCCCTTAAACCTAAAAGGTTGAACTAGTGATTCACACGATTTCCCGGTCTAGATGAAGACTAATTCTTTTCATTAGAGGGATTTTTGTTTTTGTAATAATTAACGTTAAGATGAATCGAAATACCTCTTTACAGAGTTGATGGCCATATTTTTCGATACATCTATTTTGATACACATGATTTACATCAGTTGCATAGAGGATATCAAATATCCTCATTTAAACGATTGGGTTAATTGTTTCTTATATGGAAATTAAAGATAATCAAAAGCTGACCAAGAGTTACATCCAGTTAATGGGATTAAGCTATCGCGGTAAAATTATATACTTCAAAGTTATTCAAAGAGTTCAATCCAGTTATTGAATTTATCGCTTCTTGCAATAATGCGAAATGTAATCAATACGAACCCAGACGTCTTAGAAACAGACGCATTCTGAACATTTTGGAACACGAAGTTTACCTTTGCTCTTCTATACATTCTTCTAGAGGAAGAATGCTTAAAAATACTATTATAGACAATGCTTTAGACATACATCGTCTAAGGACCTTTACAACTTTGGATTTTCTTCTTTTACATAAGGTGTCAAAAGACTTACTTCTTATAGTACATTTATTGATGATAAATAAATAAATATGGTCTTTCCCTAGAGAACCACAATCCATAGGAATTACTGGAGGAAGTTCTCTGAAGGCATTAAAAAAAAAAAAAAAAAAAAAAGGACATTTTGTTGGAATTTTTAATAATTTATATGTTTCAAAAATTTTGTGTTATTTACAAAGTTTTGTGGCAATACTGCTTTAATAACGACTGAGATCCGTACAATCCGTACCTACATTATAAGTCAACCTCGTAATTTCCAACAGAACAACTTGTTAACGACGTAGCATATGGTACGCTTACTTGTTATCATTCGGCATTGAGTTTAATTTCTGCTGATGATTTTGGGTCAAATAAAAAAAAAATATATATATATATATATATATTATATTGCGAAAATGAATAGATAAATTAACATCAAACACCACATAGTAGCACACAATATAGTATGCTAACACATTGCTCAATGGGCCTTAATAAGAGTTTATTCATTCCGTAACTTTGCTTTGCTGATCTTGTAACTTTTTTAGCTCTAGGCAGTAGACACAGCACAGAATGAGAACATTAGCATTAGTTAAAGACCAAGATATATAATAGACAACCTCCTGCTAATGTTGAAGCGACCTCATAAGGTCGCCTGCAGGCAGACCACCGTGAGAACGTGTCTGCCGAGGAATATAATCTCTCACGAGAGAGGTCTGCGTTTCAGTGCACTCAGCAACACTTCCTCGGCGAGCACGTAGTTTGTTGCTTGACCTCATCAGAAAAGCAGTCTGCTGGTAACAACCATTACGGACGTTACCTAAGTTTTATAACCTCTTATTGAGCGATGATGCTTCTGTCGCAATAGCTCTTTTGCTCTCTAATCATTAATCATTATAATCTATCTAAATATAAATTAAACCTATTTATAATGTGACTGGGTTATTGATCCAGGAATTGAACGAAAAGATTGTGTTAATTAAATACTTCTGTGGTATAAAGAGGACCTATTTCCTATTATAATAGGAAACAATTTACTATCTGTTAATGTCCATAATTTAACAAAAATTTTCATCTCTAAACATCTACCTAATTGTGTTTATTATATGAAGAATAAAATGTATGAAATATAATTGATGATTAAACGAACTTACCTGTAAGTGAAGTTCTATCACAATTATGTGAATACATTTTATTCGAATATAATAATATAAGGTCCCGCCCATACCCAAAACCCATGAGTATAATACGAAAATTTTGTTAAATATTCTCTAAAGAATGAAGCTTGACGCGGAGGTAGGCTGGGGACCGCGTGTCCATCAGGGTGGTCAGTTTTAAAAAACAAAATAAATAAAAGTGCGAAATTGCCAGTAAAATGAAAGTATACCTAATTGTGTTTATTATATTCGAATAAAATGTATTCACATAATTGTGATAGAACTTCACTTACAGGTAAGTTCGTTTAATCATCAAGTATATTCTTCAAAAGTACATCAGCAGGGCGATTGGCTAAAAATGTATCAATCTATAAAGAACTGTATCAATGTCAAAACATGGGTTTTGACCAATCACAACACTTGAAAATAACGTTTTGACATTGATGCAATTCTTAAATGATTGATACTTTTTTAGCCGATCGCCCTGCAGTACATTCGTAATTCCATAATGAAGGAGGAAGGAGGAGGACGGAGAATTCCATAGGAGGTATAATGAAGTACCTCCATCATAGGCCTTTTATTTGAATCTATAGATAAAATTCGTTCAAATTATACCTACTGCTGATCGACAAAAATATTATAATAATCTCTATTAATTGGTCTAGGCGTGAAATTTTAAAAATATCAATTGAGGTGACTTTTGACACGGAATTTCGTAAAGTAAGTAATGTTCTTTTTACGTGACACAATTTAAACCCCAACCCTCACATATTAATTATTCAATATATATCGGTATTTTGTACCTCCTGCTTAATATGAAATAATGCATGCCCTGAATATAGGGTTAGTAATAATGATTGACGCTTCGCTAACAAGCTTAATTAAATTAAACCAATATAGAACCTATTCCCATGGGACTGAGGTTTATATTACTGCGATATGGTTTTATCGATGTGATGTAATTTGGTTTACATTATTTCTTGTTTTATTGGCTTAGGGGTGATTACGACCATTCCATGGCATTAGTAGTGTTAAGGTAGTGTTTATTTTGGTTTTGTCCATTTGAATAGTTAGGGATTTATGAATTATATCAAATAACTTAATATAATATTGGCTCCCATGGTTGAGTGGTAAACGCTCCGGCCACGATAGCCGATGCGAGTTCGAATTCCGTTAAGTAAGAAGTATCTTGAAACAAGGTTTCTTTTCGAACGGTATTGCACAGGGGGCAAGGCGAAGGAAAATGTTTTTTTTCAGTCACGAAGAAAATCCACGAAAATCACAACATATTTTATGTGTTTTATTATTTTCTGTGTGACTAACACATTCAATTTGCAAATATTTCTAAACAATTAAAATTTCAGAGAAATATATTAATACTAGCGTACGCCCGCGGCTTCGCTCACGTTTAAAATCTGCTTTACAACCTCAGGCGTTTAATTACCAAAATTCCTGTCTTAACTGCCCTTTATTATAATAATTTTGACGACAAATACTTTCTTTGTACTTGCTGCTAAAGTCACTTCGTCGGGTCGTTACAAAAAGTTTAATATAGTTCAATTAGGGTTCCGTACCCGGGTAAAACGCGGGAACCCTATTACTAAGACTACGCTGTCTGCCCGTATGTCCGTCCGTCCGTGCTTTCTTGCTACTATGGTCAGATACCGATTTTCAAAGCAATCAACCCAGTAACAAAAAAAGTTCAAAATGGCGGCCATTTCTTTTAAAATTTGACCACAAATTCCTACTCCATGCTTATTGCGATACTAAAATATCGATTTTCAAAGCAATCGGCCCAGTAACAAAAAAAAGTTCAAAATGGCGGCCACTTTTCTAAATTTTGACCACACATTCCTTCTCCATGCTTGATGCGATACTCAAATATCAATTTTCAGAGCAATCGGCCCAGTAACAAAAAAGTTCAAAATGGCGGCCACTTTTCTAAATTTTGAACCATAAATTCCTTCTCCATGCTTGTTGCGATCTTCAAATTTCGATTTTCAGAGCAATCGGCCCAGTAACAAAAAAGTTCAAAATGGGGACAACTTTTTTAATTCTGACCATAAATTCGTTCTCTATGCTTGCTGCGATACTCAAATATTGACTTTCAAAGCAATCAGCCCAGTAACAAAAAAGTTCAAAATGGCAGCCACTTTTCTAAATTCTGACCATAAATTCGTTCTCTATGCTTGCTGCGATACTCAAATATCGATTTTCAAAGCAATCGGCCCAGTAACAAAAAAGTTCAAAATGGCGGCCACTTTTTTAAATTTTGACCACAAATTCCCTACTCCATGCTTGTTGCGATACTCAAATATCGATTTTCAGAGCAATCGGCGGAGTAACAAAAAAGTTCAAAATGGCGGCCACTTTTTTAATTCTGACCATAAATTCGTTCTCTGTGCTTGCTGCGATACTCAAATATCGATTTTCAAAGCAATCAGCCCAGTAACAAAAAAGTTCAAAATGGCGGCCACTTTGTTTAAATTTTGACCACAAATTCTTACTCCATGCTTGTTGCGATACTCAAATATCGCTTTTCAAAGCAATCGGCCCCGTAATAAATAATTTCAAAATGGCGGCCACTTTTTTTTTAATTTTGACCACAAATTCCTACTCCATGCTTGTTGCGATCCTCAAATTTCGATTTTCAGAGCAATCGGCCCAGTAACAAAAAAGTTCGAAATTTTTAAAACTCAAAATTTGTATTTCAAAAATCCCCGAGAAATCTGAGTCTGAATTGATTTTGTTACCTTATAAAAACCTAGCTACCAAATTTCAGATCTCTACGACTTTTAGTTCTTCGGGAATTCCTGGAACAACGAAAAAAAATACTTTTGTATGGAAAAATCCCTTGAGTGTACGATTTTTACCCCTTAGAATTTGAATTTCTGGAATCCCCGTCTTAGTACGAATTCATGACCTAATATCTACCTAGGTACCAAATTTCAGATCTCTACGACTTTTAGTTTTTCGGTAATGCCTGGAACAACGAAAAAAATTCACTTTTGTATGGGAAAATCCCTTAAATGTACGATTTTTACCCCTTAACATTTGAATTTCTGGAATCCCCGTCTTATTACGAATTCATGACCTAAAATCTACCTAGGCACCAAATTTCAGATCTCTAAGACTTTTAGTTTTTCGGGAATTCCTGGAACAACGAAAAAAAATCACTTTTGTATGGGAAAATCCCTTAAATGTACGATTTTACCCCTTAACATTTGAATTTCTGGAATCCCCGTCTTAGTACGAATTCATGACCTAATATCTACCTACGCACCAAATTTCAGATCTCTACGACCTATAGTTTAGACGGAATCCGTGGAACAACCAAAATGCCTCATTCTTTTATATATATAGACTAGCTGTTGCCCGCGGCTCCGCCCGCGTGATTTACGATTTTTTTACATAATATACCTTCCTACTGGAATTCCTTGATTTTTCGCAGGATTCTGGTGTGATGTTGTACAGAAACCTGTTCTTACTTTGCACGGGTTATCTTGTGGTGATTTCGAAAATTACTTTTTCTTAATAATAATATAAAGTTTTATTAATACGTAGTTGAAAGATCAAAAGGACGATTTTAACTGTCGATATTTCGACCCAGTGGCACAGGTCGTGGTCACTACGTGACCACGACTTGTACCAATGTATCGCAATATCGACAGTAAAAATCGTCCTTTTCATTGTGATTTTTATTCGGAAACCACGAAATATGTCAAAAATTATTAAACCATGTGAAAAGTTGTACTGGTGGTAGAACTCTTCTTTCAGAGTTCGGCCGGGTAGGTACCACTGGGATAATTTACTCTACTAACAATATTCCCCAGCCCAACATAATATAAGAGTCTTTTAAAAATCTTTGCTTCATCTCAATACAATCCAAAACATCAGAATGGGCAATGGCTATATATTTCTTTACGTATAAAAAGACCTTAGATGACAGTCAGTCGGTTAGGATCGATAAGACCTAAGAGTTAATAATATTTGTGAACCATTATCTTACCCTTTCCATATTGCGGATGATAAAGATTAAATCTGTTCATGTCTTAACAGTACCATCTTAATATAAAGTCAGTAAATAACATGACAGTTAATTTTTATTTAAAAAAATTCGGTAGTACCTACCTATCTCAGAGTTTTACATTCAAGTGCCACATAAATTGTAGAGATGGCGCTATACGGTATAACGAAGCGATAACGCCAGTTACATGATATTTGTTCACCCTAAAAGTGAAAAATTTTAAACCATACAAAATCTCCTGCTAAGCCTATTTATTTACGGCTGTAAGGGTACTCCAGTCTTACTTGAGCCCTAAGTCCTAGCCCTAGGTTCTTTGTGCATTCCGAGTTTCAAGTCACCTACCTACTTGAACTTAAAGGTTTTGATGTCTGTAATTTCTGTACTACAAAAGTGATGATGATAAGATTTGTATGGAATAATCTTTAAAGAACCTCCTTTCTAACAAAAAAAGAATGAATGGAATCGGACAACGCGTTAATGAATTATAACTAAAAAACGTTTGGACTTTGATGCCGTCTTCCAGGGAAACCATGATGAATTTCGGGACAAAAAGTATCCTATGTCCTACCTCGGGGTATGAGCTATAATTATTTCAAGTTTCATTTAAATCCATCCAGCGGATTAGCCGTGATGCCCGGTCGTGAAACAGACAGACAGACAGACAGACAGACAGACAGACAGACAGACAGACAGACAAAAATTAAACAAATTACAGTTTTGGCTTCACTATCGACTAAATAGTGTCCTCCAACAAAAATTTTCAAAATATCTTCAATGTACAGAATTCGACCCTTTACAGTTTTATTATAAGTATATAGATTTTGTTCCACATTGAGATTTGAACCAAGACTTAATTAGTGATAACTATTTAACGACTTAAGAACTAAGTTTACGAGGGTTCAAAAGCACTCTGAACTGAGAAGAAGCCCACAAAAAACTCACAGTTCGCAGTGAACTTCCAATCAAACCTGATATCTTGTAATTAAATACAGGTATTAACCAACAAGCCGCATGTAGAGTACGGAGAGTACCGAAACATTAAATCTTTTTCTTCCACAAAAATATATCCGCTGGAAATACCTATTCCGTTTGATGTGGCAGTCATTAGAGACCCGGTTTTGTTTCGAGGGACCGGTTTCCGATTTGTATGGGACCCGGTTTTCCTGAAGGTTGAAAGGATCGTAAATTAGCACACATTTATGTTCCCCGCTTTCCTATTAATTACTAGTTCTTTTCAAGTTGTTTCTGCTCTATATATTACAGGATATTACTAAAATACCCTCTTTTTGATGAAAGATGAATGATGATAAAAGTTATTAGATTAGTTAGTAGTTTAGTTGTCTGCCTCCTTATCGTTAGGTAGTGGGTTCGAATCCCCGGCACGGACGCTTTACGGAGCTATGTGAGTTCGTTTGGAATTTACGCAACAAAAAATGAGGAGGAATTATTTGCAAGGAATTCTGTAATTTTTAATATGTATACGAAAACACATTTTATAGGGTTATATAAAAAACACCAAATCGCTCTTGGTCTGTATTTGTTTACATTAAAACTAACAACTTTTGTTCTACGACTTTTATACTGGATATTTTGAGAAATATCAAATATTCAACATTTTACAGACATACTCTACTTGTTCCTACTCTGTAATGTAACATCGGCCAACTCTCAATTATAAAATCTCAAACTAATTCCGTGCTGGGAATCGAAGTCTGGACCTCTCGGTTAGCACAATAGCGCGCCAATTTTGTCAATAATGTACAACCTGTTCGCAGAAGCTTTGCCGATACGAACGAACGAACTTTGCTCTACTCTGACTTGTTATACTAACCAGATGAGCGCGGGTCGCGGTCGTCTAAAGTGCCAGGAGAACTCACCTTCAAAACTTCTGCGAACGGGTTGTTTTTATTAAAGTAAAATGAAAAATGGAAAGATTTGATTCTAGGAAAAAAATAATCTACAAACACAAAACGCAAATAATTACAACTTCTAACGAAACCTGTTCTAGGAATCTCAACGAAAGTTAAAAATTAAATATTTTCTTACAAATATTTTCAACAACTTACTTTAAAAAATCAGAGCTGTCTATTCTACCTAACCACAAATTACCTTTTAATCAGAACAACTCATTTTGGACTCTTTCATCAAAGTAATAGAGTCCAAATCACGATGAAATTTGTCCTTTATCATATCAAGGTTCGTAGCGTAGCCGTAGCTCGTAGCCCGTAGACCGTAGTGATAAGACCGTAGCATCGCAGCAACGTAGCCAACCTACGAAATACTGTGACTGATAAGGGGTTCTTGTGAGCCCCGGGATTTGTGGAGTAAGATATTTCGGAATAGAATATGTACGAAATAATATCTATTAGGTAACTGAAAAATTTAAGATATAAAAACATTATAGAGACAGAAATAACACTTAAATATTATAAAGGTGAAATATGTGTGTGTATGTCTGTTTGTGTTTGTTACGCCACAACTACCGAACTGATTTGGCTGAAAGGACATTGACCATGGAAGCCATCCACACATTATATTGTTTGCAACGAACTTCAAAAAAGGACGAGGTTCACAATTCGACTGCCAAACGGCCAAGTCACACAACATTAACTATAATAATAAAGAAATTTTTGTCACGACACGACTTTGTCTAGATTTCAGTACTTTTTAGAGATAAACAAGCAGCTCCATTTTGACTTTGGCTAGTTTTTTACAGAATGTTTTTGGTGGGATTTCACTTCTTTTTGTAGAAACTTCAAAATATTACAAAATATTTCTGTCCGTTTTTCTGCATAAATAACTTTGTAATCTCATATAATTTATATGGAATTACAAAGTTATTAATGCAGTGATTACCAGGTACTCCAGATCTTCGATTATCCTAGTTTTTATAGTTTTCCCTTTATGTGGCCATTAAACCCTAACTCTGTACCAAATTTCAGCTCTCTGAGTTTATGGGAAGTACTAGTTCTATTTTGATGATCATGAGTCAGTCAGTCAGTCAGTCAGTCAGTGTCGAAAATGCGAAACTTTGCTTTCGCATAACTTCGGAACTATATGACCTACAGACTTGATATTTTGGGTTTTAAGTACGTGATTATAGCTTACTGGATAGCGAAAATTTCAGCGTTCTGGTCTTATCCAGAGGTTCCCAAATAGGAGCCCGAAAATGCGGCGAAATGGTTCCTGTAAAGATGGTACGGCAGTTTTGCTTCGCGCTTTGACTTTGGCGGGGGCACTGCCGTGCCCCCTGATCCATGAGAAAACCATATAAGGCTTTAATTTGAATTGGAAAGGATATATTCAACAGTAGTTTGATGAGAGCTGAAGTCGGTTTGTTTGTTACTTCATTAAAGTATAATATTAACTCCTACAGTTATTATATTTTTTTTATAAAAATCCGGATTTCGAAGTAATGGGCAATTAAAAAAGGCGTGTGGCACTCGGAGACTGCCGCGGTAAAGCTATTGCATATAATTTAAAGTTATTTTTAGTTTTGCCATTAATCGAAAAGTAGAACTTTTGGTACCAGGTGCAACTTCACAAACTTTTTAGTTTTTAGTTTGCCATCTATCGAAAAATAGCAGAACTTCTGCTATTTTTTGATAGCAGAAGTTCTGCTATTTTTTGATAGATGGCAAACTAAAAACTAAAAAGTTGTGGAGTTGCGTTCCTTGCTTTCATGCTAGCCTAGTACCAAAAGCTCTACTTTAGGAGTGCCAGGTTATTTTCGTTACGAAATTTCTGGATTCGGTCTGCACCGTCAAAGCCCGCGATAGAAGCTATGCAATAGCTTAACAAGTTGTACTTCTCAATAAAATACAGGAAATATGAATTTGGAAAAAGTAAGTTTTTGTATGCAAAATTAAATTCCGTATGTGAAAAACAGATTCCTAGTGCCCATGGTTATTAAAAAAGACAATTTTATTTTCCTACAACATGTTGGTTTTGGTTCATGAGAAAACGTCTTGATACCACTTTTGGTTAGTATGCTTATTATATTATTATCATGGATTAATATAAATGTTACATCTAAATAAAAAAAAACTATGACTCATACCGATTTAAAACCCGAAATTCGCGCGAGAAGGGCCGCAGGCAACAGCTAGTAATTTAATAATTAGAGTTCAGTATGAACTGTAATATTATTTGTATGGATGTTGGTATGTAATACGTGAACTAGATGAGAATGCTACTCCAGTTCCACTCGCTATGCGTAGTTTTTGTGTGTGTGTGTATTTTATAGCCTATCATAAAGCAGAGTTCGGTTTAATGACTCTCTGCGCTCAGAAATCTAATGGAGTTGTATACGACAATACTTTTACACGAAGTTTGGATATAGCTGGTGCGATATATCGCTGCACACGGTGCAATAAACTGGAGGCAGGATGGCGCTATTTACCCAACAGACCTGCCGTAAAGTCAATAAGTACGTAAGAGTGCAAAAAGGAGGTTGTTTTTTGTCCTTCTGGCACTTACGCATACATTGATGAGTGCGACAGGTATCATCGCTGAAGATTTTACCTTAAAAAAGAAACGAATTTTCACCTTATTATTAAAAACTTAAGCTAGTTATGTAAACTTTTTCTCAGTTTTTTTGGGGAAACTTCCCATGGAGAAAATATTTTACAATCGTGTTTTTTGTTTCTGAGCGAATTCAGATTAAAGTCTCAAAATACATGACTTTCAAATGTGAAAGTTTTTTTCTGAAATTTTTATAATAATGAAAAAATTGAAATCTGAAAGTGATTTTCTTTATACTTTTTAACCTACAAGTCACTAAAATTCGCTTTAATTTTACCAGCGTGGTGGGCCAAATCTCTATGCCCAGAAATGGGACATGAAAAGGGGTTGCTGATATTTGCTGAGATTTAACGATATTTGCGAAGCATCGAACCCAAGATCTTTATCCAGCGAACCGAATTCCACCTTATCTCAGAAAGGGTGCCAAATGTAATTTTTTTAGGTATCACTCACCTTATAATACCCCACTTAGTAAAAGTGTCTCGTGCACACATTCAAAATTGAACCCAAAACTTAGCTGCAAAAAGTTGAATTTCCGATGCACACGTGAATCGATTAACCTCAAAACATCCATTTGAATTTGAGTTCTATGTGTGTGTTCAAAGGGTTGTATTTTGTGTGGCTTTAGGGAATCGATTCACCTGCATATATCGGTAGAGATAGCACAGGGTTTTATTGTAGGCGCTATAAACATGACGTATAGAGTAGTGTTGTTATGGATATCTATATCCGTAACCGAAACTATCGGATATCCGAAATAATTTAATATCCATAACCGTAACCGAAACCGATATTATTTTTTACCAATATCCATATCCATATCCGGATCCGTATTACATTTTACAGTTCCTTAAAAAATTAATATCCGTAACCGAAACTATCGGATAATCCGAAATAATTTAATATCCATAACCGTAACCGAAACCGATATTATTTTTACCAATATCCATATCCATATCCGGATCCGTATTACATTTTACAGTTCCTTAAAAAATTAATATCCGTAACCGAAACTATCGGATAATCCGAAATAATTTAATATCCATAACCGTAACCGAAACCGATATTATTTTTACCAATATCCATATCCATATCCGGATCCGTATTACATTTTACAGTTCCTTAAAAAATTAATATCCGTAACCGAAACTATCGGATAATCCGAAATAATTTAATATCCATAACCGTAACCGAAACTAATATTATTTTTTATCAATATCCATATCCATATCCGGATCCGAAATTATATATCCATAACATCCCTAGTATAGAGTGTAGGCACGGATACTGGGAGGTTTTTACGATCGACGGCAAAGCGTCGTAAATGTCGATATGTTTAGTAACCCGAAATACAGATTAACAGATTGACAATACACATCGGCAATAAAGAATACATAAAATCTCCATACAATATATTATTTCTAAATTATCTCTGGTCTGGTCTGAGGGTTAGTACAAGATTCTGTACGAGTTTCGAATCGACTCGCATCGGACGATCGAATCGAATTCCTCTATACATTTACAGACAGCGCCATCTATTGAGAACCGTTTGTCAGCGCCTGCATAGATGGCGCTGGCTGTAAATATATGGAGGAATTCTATTCGATCGTACGATGCGAGTCGACTCGAAATTCGTACAAAAATCTGTACTAACCCCTATTGTCTGATAGAAGGCTTTGACAATGGTTGGTTACTGGTTAGACTACTGGCTATGTGAGTCTAAATTTCGTTCCGGTGCGATGCTGTGTAGCATCGCTTAGAGGCCACTTACCCCTTTCAGGTTAGTACGATTAAATGTGTTTCGTTTGAAAAATTAAAAGGTGGACCTGACGAAATATTTCTGAATTTCTTGACGAAACAACATCTCATCAAAATAGTGTGTCTTTTCTGAAATAACTAAATGCAAAATATGTCCAAAACCACTTGCGTTAGGTACACATTCTAAAATATGAATCAATGTAAAAAAAATATTTACTTTATATTATATTTTGTTGATGATTAATTAAAATAACTATATGAGTAGTTAAAAATATATTCTGATAAATAATATATGGACCTGAACCCAATATTTGATAAATCGGTACGTCTTAACTCCTTCAAAGAATCATCAAATAAATAAAAGTTACAAAATGAGACTCGACTGAAATGAGAGATGACGGGGACTCGCTTCGGCGACGAAGAAGAAATTCATTATAACGACTGAACTGGCTGAGATCACATGAGCACCAGACTTACGTCCATTTAAAAACATCAAATATGCGTGTTGTCTTAAAAGAACATAATAAATATAAAACTAGACAGAGTTTCATGCACGGCAAAGAACTACTTTGTCTAAAAATATAAATATTGTTTTAGGATTTGCTATGTATAGTGTATCGAAGCTCTAGAATGTAGAGGTGAGACCCCGTTGAGTTTGCTGTGGGCTTTTTCTCAGTAGAAAAGTGCGTTAGTACCCTCATAAACTTAGTTTTAAGTCGTGACATCACCATTTTATAGGTAGGTATGAAAAAATTACTTAATGACTCGTCATATGCCCATAATTTGAGGCCTCCACGTCACTCACTTTTCTATTAACTAGGAAGATTAAATCTTTCTTAAATCAGCTATGAGAAAAAAATGTATGGTGTTACATGTAAGAACTAACCAAGCAGCACATGATTTTCCACTCAAGCACGAAAGCAAGTTGCCAAGCAAGCAATGGAACCACCACTCACATGCAACTCTTACAATCTTGACACACGTTGGCTAGTTATTGCATGTAACACCATACATTTGACGACCTCCGTGGCGCAGGGGACGCCTGCTCAGATTCGAGTGGAAGGTCGCGGGTTCGATTCCCGCCACGGGCCACTTTGGAATTTTATAATTTCTAAATTGGCTCAGGTCTGGTCTGGTGGGAGGCTTTGGCCGTGGCTAGTTACCACCCTACCAGCAAAAGACGTACCGCCAAGCGATTTAGCGTTCCGGTACGATGCTGTGTAGAAACCGTTGGGGGGTGACATAGCTTACCCCTTCCAAGTTAGTACGCTAACATCTTCGACTGTATCATCACTTACCATCAAGTGAGATCGCAGTCAAGTACTAACTTGTATAGCGTAAAAAAAAATATCAAATTATTTGCAGATAGCGATTTATAGCAAGATAATTTAATCTTCTTAGTTAATCATAGATTTCCGCAAAGTAACACCATCTATTCAAAGTCAATGGCAGCTCCGAAAAATTTTATTGACCCTAAACGCATACACCATATTTCGGTCCGTTGTGGGTAAAAACAAAATCAAATGAGTCTGTCTATCATGAAATCTTTATTTATAACAACGGAACGAAAATTAGCAAACTTTGACAAATCATTAATCTTCCAAAGTGGAAAAATTTGAAATTAAATTTCAGCACGCTCCTCCGAAATGTTTGCTATTGTTTGAGCGATCTGTTTGAGAATTTCTGCAATTAAGAACGGTAATTGTTATCGAACTTTTACATAAAGACAGTCTTAGAAAAATGGCTTAAAAACCACAAAATATTATCATAGTACCTTGCGGTACAGAAGTCTCTCACTCCACAAAATGATTCAAATAAATAACGACTCTAGGACTCACACAATAGAGTGCAATTCAGTTCGCAACAGCGCTTTATACCTACGACTTTATTTATCTAAAAATTGTGTTCTCTTTCTTTCGCTTAACTCTACCTTCCCTCTTTCTTTCCTACTCGCTACACGAGTCCTTGGAAAACCGCTGAGCGGTCGGCGTACATACTTTAAGCTTTGTACCTCCAGGACAAGTGAAATTACCGTTTATCTCAGGCATCGCCCATGCATATAGATCGTCAAATCTATAAATGAACGCCCCTCCACGTGTTAACGAGAACAACAATGTAGTGGAGGGGTGTTCATTTTTAAATTAGAATATCTATACCTGATTTATCTACGCTTTTACGATATCAAAAGTGGATATATTAAGCCATGCCTGACTTGAACAGTCGGCTTTCCTTGTTTGAATTCCAGTTTTTTTTAATCCCACAGGAACCAAGAAGCATTCCAGGATAAACGTACCAAATGTCTTTACCCACGCCAAAAGTTTCACTTATAAAATAAAGTAACGAAAATAACCTAACACCCACACCACACCGATCGGAGTGGGGGTGTTAGGTTATTTTTGTTACGGAATTTCTGGATTCGGTCTACACGCTCAAGGCCCGCGATAGAAGCTATGCAATAGCTTAAAAACAGTCAAATCGGTTCACCCATTTAAGACTAAATATGAGTTTTTGATATTTTTATAGGTATATCATTAGATAATACCTGTAGTCTCACCTATCTTGTAGAAGTTATTCCATCAGGCAACCTTTATTACATCAGCTGGCATCCACTTTTTGTTCTGAGTCGTTTAACGCTATGAAATGAAATGAAATGAAATGAAATATCTTTATTTCACATAGGCCTAATATATAGGCGCTTGTAAATGGTCCTTATGATATTTGTCACATTTGAATGGCGATAACTCCAAGTCGACTTAAAACTAAGTTTACGAGGGTTCCAACGCGCCCTGCACTGAGAAGAAGCCCACAACAAACTCAGCCGGGTTTTGTTTTCTGTTATCACCACTTCACAAAAGCTTTTAAAACTAATTGAGCTAGTATAATTACAGCAGTTCATTCATCCCCAAGGATTTGATTCATGTAAGTAATCCTTAATACTATAGTATGCTATGCTATGTTTTAAAAGAAACAATCTTTGTCAAGAAAGACAAAAGTATGCAAATTATTTCTTTTACTTTTTTCTTTTTGTTAACAAGGTGTTTGTTTTTGTTTCAGGTATCTACTCTTCATACAACTTAAGAAGATCGTCTAGCTGTATGCTTTATTTTTAGAAATGTTGCAGAAACAATGAAGAACTATGTTCGTACGTTTTACTTTTTAAGAACTAATATCTGGGTGACCGAGCTTCGCTCGGTAGTTTAAGGTGTTGCGGCCCTACCAGCCCGCGAAATTCAAATTTTATTTAGTTTTTCGCAAATCTTAGACAAACTACACATTGAAGATTTATGACTATGCATTTTGCGGGCCTACTTTTAATGCATCTACATGTTTTTAATAGAAACTTTGCTCGAAAGTGCCCACTCATCTCATATTGGTTCCCGAAAGATAATTTTTTGCAGTTTCAAAGATTTCGAGCTATCGGGAACCAATATGAAGTAAATGAGTATTGTTGAGCAGAGTTTTTGTTAAAAACATGTAGATGCATAAACGTTGTGCCCGCAAAACACATTGCCATTAGCCTTGAATGTATAATTAGCCCACTATGAGCGAAAAACTAAATAAAATTTGAATTTTCGCGCCCAGATGGTACCCATCGCCCTTAACTACTGGCTAATAGATGGCAGCTGCAAGAGTGCTTCGCTCGGTAGTTTAACTACTGGCTAATAGATGGCAGCAGAAATCATATTTTATTATTTTTTTGGTAAATTCGACATTTTATAAAAATGAATCCTAGCTAGATCGATTTATCGCCCCCAAAACCCCCTGTATACTAAATTTCATGAAAATCGTTGGAGCCGTTGCCGAGATCCAGATTATATAGAAATATATATACAAGAATTGCTCGTTTAAAGGTATAGGATTATAAGTATTACTTATGTTGAAAAAGTATTGTAGTCTGAATATTTTTGACCTGAAATCTTGTTCCAGTATTTTTAGGGTTCCATACCAATTTGGTAAAAATGGAACCCTTATGGTGAGACTTTCTCCGTCCGTCCGTCCGTCCGTCCGTCCGTCCGTCCGTCCGTCCGTCCGTCTGTCACACTCGATTATTTCAGTAACTATTCAAGCTATCGACTTGAAATTTAGAATAGTTATAGGTAATAGTGACGCGACATCATAACAATCGTAAAAATTTGAAAATTGTTTTTATTTCTATTTAAAAAGGGGGTAAAACCGGGTCGACAAATTTTCAAAATGAGATAACAATATTGAGTGGGGTATCATATGAAAGGGCGTGACTTGTGTATACTAAAACTAATTTTTATTTATTTTTATGCCTGATAGTTTTTGATTTATTGGGCAAACTGTCGAAAAAAATACCGTTCCCCCCCCCCTTATCTCCGAAGTTTACCAATCGAAAAATCTGAAATAATTATGATCAATAGAAGTTAACGTATATTTTACAGGAAAAATAAAATCAACTCGCTGACTTATATACTTTTTTTGATAATAACAATAATTCGCCAAAAACAAAGTTACGTTTGCGGTTTGCCAACAAAAGTGCCGATAATAATAAATTATACTCGTAAATTCATGAACAAAAGTGATTCTTTCAATGTTTTACTTCTTTCGTGGTATGGAACCCTCGGTGCGCGAGTCCGACTCGCACTTGGCCGGTTTTTTTTATTTATTTAAATAAACTAAAAAATAAAACGTACGAGCCTAGATTAAAGTATCTTTTATGAGAATAGGTGGTACACTATTTTTAATATTTCTAAATGGCAAAACGTTTGCCCAGCTAGCTGGTATACAGTATTAAAAACGGTTGGTTTTTAAGGACCGGTTAAAAAGCCTCTATTTCTGATAATCGAACCTACTACCTGTCGTTTTTAAACCACTACTGAGCTATAGAGGCCTTAATTGGATCTGAGTGACGTGTATTTTATGCTAATTTCGGAATTAATCAATTCACTATACAATGGGGTAGTTTTACCCGGTATTACCTGATATTACCTGATGTTATCTCCCAGTGCTAGGTAATTACACCTCTAAGACAGTGTTGTGTTGTGACAGACACTAGAGGGAAGTATTGTCATTTAAATGACAATTCAGTGCTTATTTACTGTCATGTAGTGTATTCACCAATGATGTGTGTAATATAACTAGCTGAACCAGCAATTTTTCTTTTGTCATATAAACTATTTTTCACTTAGAGGTGTGAAAAATAGTGTATGTCCTATTCTCAGACCTACCAAATGTAATACAGAAAAGTTTTTAGGTTTTACTTTACAAATAAGTCCAATATTACTATTTGGAAAGTTATCAAAAACAATTTTCGGAGAAGTTTTTCATAAAATGTTTTTTTTTATTAAAATGTTACAGTAAAATTTACAAACTTATTCTAATTAGTATACAAGTCTTGCCCGAGTAAAATGTAAATAGCCAAGAATACTGGCTGCATTTCCGCCTTGAACAGCTAGGCTGATTCGTTGCGCAAAGAAATGAGCCAGCCATTTTGTCACCAGTTGAAGCTATTATAGCCGCGGGGAAAATGGGAAATTGTGTTAAATTTTTCTTAATTTAAAACCACCGTTTACCTTTGCAAAAACGTCATTAAATTATACAATTTTTTTGTTTTCCTTTATACGAGTTTGTAAGAATTCTACAGAAAATCTTTATCGAATAAATGCAATATAACTTTGTTATGCATAATGCATATTAATGTGACGGAAAACTAAAGAACCCTGCCCTGCGCGTCGCCCGACTCGCACTTGGCCGTTTTTTTTCTACTCTTTTCTGCCAAACTATACATCACTTAGCAAGTTTCCAAAACCCAGGTGTGTTACCCTTTGATTTATGACGTCCCAACAAATCACTACACCCTTTATAACATCGTAAATTATTAACTTTGAATACCTTTATACACTTGAACAATCTAAATTGAACTTTATTTTTATCTAATTAAAGTTGAAATTCTTTTACAACGTTCGTTTGGAAACTTTGTTCGATCGTATTTTTTGTGACATTATAAAATCAACTCTATTAGTAAATGTTCAAGGTTGAAATTACCTTGAAATTGTTGTATGGTTAAACGTAGTTTGGTAGTTGGAAATTGTACCTTATCGTGGTGGATTAAGGTTAAAATTCCCTTAAGGTTTGTGGATTTATTACTCTGCGTGAAGTCTTGTTCAGGGTGTTACGTGATACTGGGTCATCAATGTCAGATGATATTGTCTGTTTGAGGGAAATGTATGATGATGATTTTTCAGTATTGGGTCTTTTGAAAGCCTCGTTGGTGGAGTGGTGAGTATGTTCTACCAGGCCATGTTCACTTGTCGCGTTATCAACCCCGCTACAGGTAGCCGTTAAAATGGATCGATTTCAGACGGCTGCCGCGCGCCGGCTGGGTTGCACGCGTTAGTTCTTGTACGGTTTGTTTCACGCGCTACGTGTGCCCGATTACGAGGTAGCTTTAGTAAATCGAAAGTGATAAAGTTACGCGATAGAAAGAGAGCACAACTTTAGGTGCATAGCGGAGGCGGTGCCAGGCGCTATTGCGAACTGAATTGCACTTTTTTGTGTCAGCGATAGAGTCGATATTTCTTTAAACTATCTTCCGGAGCGAACCTTCCATAGCGTTAAGTACTATTATTGTATTCCATGGTTCTGAAAACACGAGGTTCTGGGTTCGATTATCGGGTTGGGCAAAATAATATTGGGTTCTTTCCATCAAGAAATTCTTAACTTAGAGTTCGGAATAGGACAGTGTTTTACCCACATGCCTTGAAAAGCACGTTAGCTTTATCTATAGTATTTTGCAGCTACTGTCACATCAGACAGTGAGAGTGGGGGAATAAAGAGTGCACTTGCAAGTTGCAATTGACCTCTCACGTAATTTGTAATATATTATCTCTTTAGATATTTACCACCGTGTATCAGTGGTTAAGAATTTGGATTCCTATTTCTGGTCAAAACTCAGTACCTCGTACATACCTTAAAAATACAAATTAAACATTATAATAATAAAATGTCAATTCCCTATAGGTATATTTAAAAACATTAAAAATAAATCACTTTACACTCGTACAGTGTTAAATTAATAGCAATTACTGTAAAAGTCTGAATAATTAATAATGCAATTGTTAATTAAAAGACGACTGAGTTTCGAGAATTCGCACAAGTGTTTAATTTAAGCCTTTGTATGTCCACGAAAATAAGTACACCACCAACAGGAGAGGAATTCTGCACTGATTTCGACTGAGACACTACTTTGACAAAACCATCAATTAAAGAAACTAATAATACTCATAAAATTGGTCAAGTCCCCTAAAATATTTTTAAATTGAAATATTTATTTTTAAAGTGAACATTTGAAGCGTCTACCTGTTACCGTACCTATATATCAATTTCGAGCAAAAAAAGCAAAAAATCACTTTTGTTGTATGGGAGCCCCCTTAAATATTTATTTTATTACATTTTTTAGTATTTGTCGTAATAGCGGCAACAAAAATACTTCGTATGTGAAAATTTCAAGTCTGTAGCTGTCATGGTTCGAGGGATTCCGCCTGGTGACAAATGGACGGACCGACGGACGGGCAGCGAAGTCTCACTAATAGGGTTCCTTTTTACCCGACTGCAAGAAGGGTTATGTTTTTCGCGCGTATCTTGTATGTATGTATGTAAATTTCTTTATGACCACGTATCTTCCAAACGGCTGGATGGATTTTGACGTTAATGGTATCGTTAGATTCGTCTCATTAACCCAAGTGTTCTTAGATAGGTTTTTGAAAATAAAAAGCAAAATGGCGGATTTTGGGCCTAAAATTGTCAGTCATTTACAAAATATTTATAACCAAACCTATCGAGTGGGGTATCAAAATGAAGGGAATTACAAGGAGATTACAAATATATATATAAGTCATATGTTTCGAATTAATTTGGAATTATAAACAGTCGATCAATGCGTTCAAAATGGTAATTTTTACTTCTTCCAAGTGACTGACTGACTTGAACCGACATAATATAATATATAACCAAATATACCCACTTTACGTCTTTGACATTGTGTAGATAAAAGTGCTTAGGTTTCGCTCGTAAAGTGTGGCAACTAAAAAGCCTGAAATAAAATAAATAATTAAAAAAATCAAAAAACCCGACTGCAAAAATGTCAACTAAAATGCAATCTTAAAAGACTGAAACAAGGCGGACAACGAAAACAAAATTATAATAAACTTAAAACGATGCAATTCTTACTTCATTTTAACAAACAACATTATGAGCTGAAAGCTTTAGTTAAATTTTCGCATTCAATTTAAAAATAAAGCAGGCGGGACCTATTAATTTTCTCTATGTTAATTTATAATTTTCGAAAATAGGTCCCGCCTTCTATATTTTTATTTTGAATGCGAAAATTTAACTAAAGCTTTCAGCTCATAATGTTGTTTGTTAAAATGAAGTAAGAATTGCATCGTTTTAAGTTTATTATAATTTTGTTTTCGTTGTCCGCCTTGTTTCAGTCTTTTAAGTTATTGCATTTTAGTTGACATTTTTGCAGTCGGGTTTTTTGTTTTTTTTTTAATTATTTATTTTATTAACCTTTGGATACGGAACTTTATAAAACACAACCCTCTCCCAGTATTCGTTTCAACCAAAAATTGTAACAAAATACGAAATAATTTCTTTAAAACAACGACATTATCACGATAAACTGCATTGTGACGTCATAAAAAGCATCAAAACGTAAAGCGGGCGCATTAAACCTGCCTCGCAGTGTACAGTTGTAAGCAGTGATAGCTCAGTGGTTCTGACCTCTGCCTCTCAAAAGGAGGTCGCAGGTTCGAATCCTGGACACACACCTCTGACTTTTCCGAGTTATGTGCGTTTTAGGAAACTAAATATCACTTGCTTAACGGTGAAGGAAAACATCGTGAGGAAACTTGCATGCCTGAGAGTTTACAAAAATGTTCTCAAAGGTGTGTGAAGCCCGCCAACCCGCACTTGGCCAGCGTGGTGGGCTATGGCCAAACCCCTCTGTCTGAGAGGAGACCCGTGCCCAGCAGTGGGACGTAAAAAGGGGTTGAGATGATGATGAGGCAGTGCACAGTACAGTCGACTGAAAAAGTGTTATCGCTACTGAGTGAAGCACATTATATCCGTCCGGGGAATAGACATTGTTGTGTGACTGTGTGTATACAATGTAACACGTTGTATACAAAGAGGAATTGACGCCGTGCCGCCGGTCGTTAGTTCTTGTATAAAAATGGTCACTAACATACAATGGAGTACCGATCTACGTGTTGCTATACGAAAACAGACTATACAGATATACTCTGGACAGGGCGGACGGCCCGAAAAAATGTCGCCAGTCTATCGGTGCCAAAAACGCTTGTTTTATTACCAACAGTAAGGCAACGCTGTAGTTTGCTCAGCAGCCTTATCACGACATTATCACTATAAACTGCATTGTGACGTCACAAAAAGCATCAAAACGTAAAGCGGGCGCATTAAACCTGCCTCGCAGTGTACAGTACAGTCGACGGAAAAAGTGTTATCGCTACCGAGTGAAGCGCATTATATCCGTACGGGGAATAGAAACATACCCTGGACAGGGCGGAGGTTGTCAAAACCAGCATTTTTGGCACCGATAAACTGGCAATCTTTTTTCGCGCCGTCCGTGGAAATGAAATGAAATGAAATGAAATGAAATGAAATGAAATGAAATGAAATGAAATGAAATGAAATGAAATTCTTTATTTCACATAGGCTTAGATATAAGCTCTCATGAAATGTCGAGACTCTACCGCCAGGTTCGGAAAGCAGGATTGCGATTGCAGGCTGCTGAGAAAACTACATCGTGGCTTTACTGTTGGTGTCAAAACGAGCATTTTTGACATCGATAAACTGGCGATATTTTTTCAAGCCGTCCGCTCTGTCCAAGGTATAGGTAGGTAAATCTATTTTCGTATAGCAGTATGTAGATCGGTACTCCATTGTACAGTGTACAGTGGCCATTTTTATTCCGAGCCCTAACGACCGACGCGGCGTCAATTCCTCTTTGTATACAACGTGTTACAATATATATATATATATATATATATAGTCACACAACAATATATCACAATGTATACAAAGTGCTTTGAATATAGAAAAATGCAGACAGTATTACTGTATCAAGTGCGGACTTTGACGTTGGCAAACACAAACGTTTGCGTTGCCTATATCCGTGAAAGATTGTTTTCTTTTTGTGAGGTTTTTAGCTGTGATTTAAAATGTCAATGTATTTGAGTTAAACATTTCGTAGCTGGATAAGAAAATCTTACCGAGAGAGCAATTTCCATTTTTTAAATAGTTTTTCATTCGCCGGGAATCTAAAAAACCTACAGGTTTCTCTTCTCGAGACATGGTTGCACCCAGGGGCAAAACAATAAGGCATTGTGTATATATTTTTAACACAAAAACACTCGTTTTTCTAATTGTTTATAAAATTCCATACATAGGTATGCCAATGTTTTTACCCAAATGTCAAAATTCGCCATTTTGTGACGTCATAGCTTCCGTGGTCTATTCTCAGGTTAATAAATAATGGTAGTCTAACATTATTTTTTACACGCAACAAGTTGGTACGTGTAACACTAAATCGCTTGGCGGTGCGTCCTTGCTGGTAGGTTGGCAACTAGCCACACCCGAAGCCTTCCACCAGACCTAACCTGAGCCAAATATAAACGCATTCTCATGTGTTTCCCCAATGACTGAAGTTATTCAATCTTTTTTTATCAAAATTTAGTCCGCCTTATTTCTCAGTCTGATCTGGGTTATACAAAGTCACAATGTATACAATGTGTGTAATATTGTGTTCTCGTAGTGTACCTCTTTCAATTTAAATTGAGTTATTCCTTCTTATGTGATTTATTTGGTAAATTGTGTTTTAATTAAGAACTTTTGTCTTTTATGGTTCCGTAGCGAAATGGTAACGTGGTGTATATCCGTCAGACTCCTGACACAGTGATAGCTCATTGGTTGAGGTCTCTGCCTGTCGTCAGAGGGTCGGGAGTTCGAATCTCGAGCACGAACCTTTCGAAAAACCCAATACTAAATTTTAACCCGACCCGGGAATTGAATTTAGGACCTCGTTTCTGCAGTCGAACATGGTCATCACTAAACCAACGGGCACTGTTAATTAAGCAGTTTATTAATAGAAAATAAACAAGGGTTGAGACAAATTTTACTTAACAGACTTTTGTATTAAAATAAAGGCATTGAAATTGTTTTTTTTTTGTTTTTTTCTGAATCTATTTTCTTTCTTGCGTTAACAACAAAATGGCGAATAAATACTCGGAGGAATTACCTTCATTTGTATGTCAAAGGAAATTCCCATTAATGGAATATCCAATTAACGAATTTCACAATACTTATTCCCTTTAGTTACAGGACAATGCTATTTAACAATTTAAACGTTTCTGAGTAGTACTGATAATAATTAAAATTTGATTTTTAGGGTACCTCAGGGGCTACTTGAATTAAGATAAAGATACCGACGAATTGAGAACCTCCTCCTTTTTTTGAAGTCGGTTAAAAATGGATTTTTGCATGACGTAAAATCTGTGTAAATCTAGAATGAATGTTTCTCCAACTAGTCAACAAAATGGGCACGCATGCAATCATGTTTACAGATTTGGTATGATAAACTCGTCAGCGCAAGCTAACTGAAGACAGCGCCATCTATCGAGCGATGGGTGAAATCACACATGAAAATATAAAATGTAATTTTGTTTTAGGTGTTAATCCATACTTTTTTTGTACCGAGTGTTCCACAACACAAGTCTTTTACTATTATTTTTTTATATTTTGTGTCGGTTTACGGTTATTTAATAATTGCCAAACATGCAAATTCAAAATTCAAAAAATCCATAATTCAAAATTTTCTATTCTTTCACATAGGCCTAACTTACAGGCAATTGCGAAACGTCAGTCTCTACCGAAAGTAGCACTGCACCGAGAAGAACTGGCAAGAAACTCGGCACTTGTTTTTTTTTAATAATTGTTTATAATTTTGATTTAAATAATATATCACATTATAATAAGCATCTTGTGAGCAGAATAAAAACAATTGTTTGATAACTGGCTTAGTAGAATGGTAATCGTAGAGTCTTTACTATGAGTACATGGTGTCTTTAAGACTGGGGTCAAAACTTACATTTTGTTGACACCAATAAACTGGCGACATTTTTTCTTTCTATTCACTGCATCCAGTGTTTATGTCTATTATCAGCCTTGATTATATAGGTCAGTGATCAAAATTTCTGATGGAACGAATGAATACCGGCATAATATCTACCGAGTACCTATCAGTTGCATTTCCAATCAGAATGAAACATCAAAATTAATTCTGAGAACCTTGAAATTGCGTTTGAGTTTTCATCTGTTGAAATATTACACTAATTACGATAGTCAAAAGCTACATACAATCGTTCGACATTTAATTCAAGTATTACTACTATTTCTAGTACAAATCTTTTCACGGATTCGATTCCCGCCACGGGCCACTTTAGAATTTTATATTTTCTAATTTATAACTATATATTTTCTAATTTAGAATTTTATGTTTTCTAATTTGATTGAAGTCTGGTCTGGTGGAATGCTTTGGCCGAGGCTAGTTCACTACTCTACCAGAAATCACACACTGCCAAGCGATTTAGCGTCCCGGAACGATGCTGTGTAGTAATAGATCTCACCAAAATGATAAATAACGAAAGCGTTATTGTTCTAAATTGGAAGGAGTAAGCAACCCCTAATGATTTTTACACTACATCCCTCGTGAGCGCTTAATTGCTAAGCGATGCCTCTTTTGCCGGTATCATAGTATATTAATATGGTTTACATCAAAAAACCTCCATAACTATGCCACTCGATATCAAATAATTAAAACCCTTATTTTTGTTAAATTAATATTATGATGAAAGTCTTTAATGTAAAAAACTTTCACCATATATTTAGATCTAAATGTAAGTCACATTTCCTCAGAACGAAAGAATTCGTTGCGTCATTACATATCTTCCTAATGTCCGTCTAATCTCCATTGCTAATCTATCTCTGTCTATCATTATGTAAGAAAGAAACGCGACCGTTCCAGAGAGAAGATATTTTTAGTTACAAAAGTATCGGCCCCGAGGGTCTTTTAATAAAAGGTTCACATTTTGTGATTTTTGATTTTTGATCATTGCGATTTTACCGCCATGATTTCATAATATTAAATGAAAATTCTGAATACATTAAAAAATTCAAGAATTTTTAGTTTGATTAAGGTAAATCTTGTTAATTTTTTACTAACAGACTGAAGTCTCGAACAATTCAAAGCCTTTTCTACTCTAAAACTTATTTGTGGGGCAGTCGCATAAAACTGTAAGTAAAGAAATGTGTCATTTTCAATTTCATCAGTCTTTACCTTCGGTTTTTTGGGCTGCACAAAGAACAAGCTAGAAAGTACCTAATTCGAGATGATACCTTTAATATTATCTATAAATACAAAAGGGCACTCTTTATCTTATTAGTCTTTGTCTTTATTTAGTTCCCGTTTCGCTTGCAAGAAAAGCACCGCAAAAAGTTATGTCAATCAAGAATAGAACCAAAGCAGTTGCATTGATTGATGATGCCGAATGTCTGTAAATACAAATAGACCACAGTTTCATGTCTGCTCGATACCGTGTCACTCGTAGGTAGTTAACAAGAAAGGGCCACAAAAAGCCGTACCTAAGTAATGTCAATCAAGATGGAAACAAGGCGGACTGTATGCATTGATTGATGATGTCGAATGTCTGTAAATACAAATGGGCTGCAAGTTACGACTGGAATATCGGAGAATCTAAAAATCTTGTTCCTGGGTACTAATTATACTGAAATAGGTCCCGAGCATTGTCTCCATTTTGTCTGGATTTTTATTATGATTTTTTCGATAGAATATTTAGTAGATCTCAGAATAGGATGTAAACTATTTTTTAAGCCCCGACGCAAAAAGAGGGGTCTAATGAGTTTGACTTCGATGTTTGTCTTTGTGTCTGTCTGTGGTATCGTAGTTTTCATACGGATGGACCGAATTTTTGTTTGAATGCTTGTTTCCTTGAGGTTGTTCTTAGCTATGTTTGGCTAATGTCGGTCCAGCAGTATAAGAGTATCAGCTCTTCTACAAAAATAATGTAAGGAATTTATGGCCTAAGATTACTCGATTAAGAGTGTCCTCAAGTATAATCTTTACAAGTGTAGGGGGCTTTTCAGTTTTTTCTTTTTGGGAAAAATTCGGCTGTACAAAATCTCCAAGCTAACTAATTTGGTGTTTCTAAAAATATTCGTATCCTTTTCCATGAGGAGTATTTTGAAAAAAAAATTGTACATCGGCCCCTAGATTGTGTATGAAAAACATATTCATCGTTATAGTAATCGTTTATTAATTTTGACAGCTGATTGGTTGTCCGATTTAGGCCCTGCTTCCACCAAAGCGGAGCGGAGCAGAGCTGTGTTTGAGTAACCAACCAGATTTCGTCATTTTGACATCTCCGAAATTGAGGGCAGAGATGTTCAAATGACGAAATCTGATTGGTTACTTAACGTGAACTCAACGGGTCTGCCCGCGAAATTCAAAATTTTCGTGGTTTTTTGCAATTTGTACGCTAATTAGACATGATAGGCTTATGGCAATCAATTTGCGAGAATGGCAGTATCATCTTTACATGATTATATCAAAATCTTTGCATAAAAATGTGTATCCTAGGAAATTAATCCGAGTATCGAGTTTTATGTAAGTAACTCGCAAATCTTGGACTAATTTCTTTAACTCGACACTTTCGAGCAGAGATTTTTATATAAACACGTGAAGAAGATATTGGGATTATCGCAATTTGACGGCCATAAGCCTATTATATCTTATTAGCTTAAAAATCGCGAAAAACCACGAAAAATTTGAATTTCGCGGGCACAGCCAGCTCCGCTTTGGTGGAAACCGGGCCTTACGTCAGCCAGTCGTGGGGCAGAATTCTCATACGATTACGATAACGACGAATGCGTTTTTCTTACGCAATCATCGGACCCCAGAATTTGCGCCATTATCAAACATAAGTGAGAAATAATTTATCCTATTCCTATAAACGAGCAATTCTTGTGTATATATATATATAATTCTACTAGCTGACCTGGCAAACGTTGTTTTGCCCTTAGGGGTAATAAAAAATAGATAAATTGAGATTTAAACTATCCTATCTCTCAAGTTGGATCGAACTGCACATGGTGTGCGAATTTTATTATAATCGGTTAAGTGGTTTAGGAGTCCATTGAGGACAAACATTGTGACACGAGATTTATATATATTAAGATATAATCTGAATCTCGGAAACGGCTTGAACGATTTTCATGAAATTTAATATGCAGGGGGTTTTGGGGGCGATAAATCGATCTAGCTAGGATTCATTTTTAGAAAATGTCGAATTTACCAAAAAATATATAACCCCTGCTGCCATCTATTGGTGTGTAGATATACTACCGAGCAAAGCTCGGTCACCCAGATATTATGACTAAACAACGCTAGCCGGGTCAACTAGTTCTTTAGAAAAATAAAGCCATTTTATAGCAGAGCTTTTAATTAAAGCTGCTATTCGCCATATGCGTGGTACAGATGGGTAGGGCAAGTAATTTTCCGTTTGAGTGAGTGAGTCTAGCAAAAACTCCAGCCGTTACCTGTCTCCCGCCGTTCCCACGGGACACTGTAACGCGACACGCTCGGGTAACTCCAGACTGTTCGCGGGATAGCTTATCTTAGTTCGTACTTTAAGTTTTTTTACACTATACAAGTTAGTACTTGACTGCGATCTCACCTGATGGTAAGTGATGATGCAGCCGAAGATGTTATCGTACTAACTTGGACGGGGTAAATGAACTCACCCCCAATGGTTTCTACACAGCATCGCACCGGAACGCTGAATCATTTCGCGGCACGTCTTTGCTGGAAGGGTGGTAACTAGCTACGGTCGAAGCTTCCCACCAGACCAGACCTGAGCCAAATTAGAAATTATAAAATTCCAAAGTGGCTCGGAGCGGGAATCGAACCCGCGACCTCCCACTCGAATCCGTTAACTTGCAGTGTATTAAACACGTGTTAAACTATTTTTGGTAATTGAAAATTTCTTTATAGGCGCACTGGACATTTTTTGAGATGGAAAAAACCATTAAACTACGACTATGTTATAATTACCGTTACCTATGTTGTTATGTAAAATCTAAATATACACGTATATAGTATGTTCAATTTTTTTATTTCTGTCGATACTTGCGGAGAGCCACGGTTTTTTAAGAACTTCCGATATACCAAATCCCTGTGACAAACGGAAAGACGGACAGCGTATTAATCTTATAAGGATTCCGTAACATTTGTGGCTCATAAAAAAACCGGCCAAGTGCGAGTCGGACTCGCGCACCGAGGGTTCCATACCATAAAAGAAGTAAAACATTGAAAGAATCACTTTTGTTCATGAATTTACGAGTATAATTTACATGTAGGTACTTTTGTTGGCAAACCGCAAACGTAACTTTGTTTTTGGCGGTTTATTGTTATTATCAAAAAAGTATAATGGTTAGAGAGTTGATTTTATTTTTCCTGATAAATATGCCTTAACTTCTATTAATCATAATTATTTTAGATTTTTCGATAGGTAATCTTAGGAGATAAGCGGGGGGGAACGGTATTTTTTTCGACAGTTTGCCCAATAAATCGAAAACTATCAGGCATAAAAATAAATAAAAATCGGTTTTAGAATACACAAGTAACGCCCTTTCATATGAGGGTTCCATTTTTACCATTTTGGTATGGAACCCTAAAAACAGGAACAGTTTCAAAACCACCGAAGCAACAGCCTTAAGGCTTCACATATCAAATAACAACCATTATAACTTGATCCCCGCATCTCGTACTAGCTACAACTTGCGAAGAAAAACGCGTAATTTGATTGTTAGTGGGGGTCTTTCTAACTGGTCGATAGCATGTGGTTAGAACATCTATTGAAATCCTGTTGTGGGGATATTCGATAACTCTTCTAGAGCAGTGAGAAGTTGCTGCTTTGATTACTGACTTTTGAAACAAAGTCACGAAAAAATCTACGAAAATCTTTGAAAGTTGACTCAAATTAATGATTTTTAGGGTTCCATACCAATTTGGTAAAAATGGAACCCTTATGGTGAGACTTTCTCCGTCCGTCCGTCCGTCCGTCTGTCACACTCGATTATTTCAGTAACTATTCAAGCTATCGACCTGAAATTTAGAATAGTTATAGATAATAGTGACGCGACGTTATAGCAATCGTAAAAATTTGAAAATTGTTTTTATTTTTATTTAAAAAGGGGGGAAAACCGGGTCGCCAAAATTTCAAAATGAGATAACAATATTGAGTGGGGTATCATATGAAAGGGCGTTACTTGTATATTCTAAAACCAATTTTTATTTATTTTTATGCTTGATAATTTTTGATTTATTGGGCAAACTGTAGAAAAAATACCGTCCCCCCCCCCCCCCCCCCTTATCTCCGAAGTTTACCATTCCAAAAATCTGAAATAAATATGATCAATAGAAGCTAACGTATATTTTACAGGAAAAATAAAATCAACCCTCTAAATATTATACTTTTTTTGCAAATAACAATAATCCGCCGAAAACAAAGTTAGGTTTGCGGTTTGCCAACAAAAGTACTTATATGTAAATTATACTCGTAAAATCATGAACAAAAGTGATTCTTTTAATGTTTTACTTCTTTTATGGTATGGAACCCTCGGTGCGCGAGTCCGACTCGCACTTGGCCGGTTTTTTTTTTCATATTGAGTCTATATGTGTATAGAGTGATAACAATTTTACGACTTAAAACTAAGTTTACGAGGGTTCAAATGCGCCCTGAACTGAGAAGAAGGCCACTTCTAACTCAGCCGTGTATTGTCTACTAGAATACTAGATTCAAGTGTATTCAAAATAGAACTTTATAACTTTGAATTAGAGTGTATTTTCGAAAGTAGCTCGTTAACCGGTTGACTGCAGTAGTGTTATTGTTTCTCTCGGATTTGGGGGGGATTTTGGGCGATGATCAAATAAAGTGGGAGTGTTATTGCCAGACTTACGAGAGGGTTATGGCTTTAACGATTTTGAGCAGGTGCTTAAATTTGTTTTGCTCCTAGACTCTATTTGTAAAATTCTTTCTTACACGACTACCTGTTTTTAGGTTAATTTACATTTGTATGTTTTGGTGTGTGTTAAGTAATGTATGGTTAAGCAAACTAGGTAAACTATAGAAGTGAAAACTTGAACAATTACGTGATGTGTCGGTTACGGTAACACAACAAAGTATCGGTTACGGTAACAATGTGAGGTGTCGGTTACGTTAACAGCGGGATATGTCGGTCTCACAGTCACTGTGTGAGGTGTCGGTTACATTATTAGCGGGAGGTGTTGGTTACGGTAACAATATGAGGTGTCGGTTACGTTAACAGAGTGAGGTATTGGTTACTGCAGTAACTGTGTGAGGTGTCGGTTACATTATTAGCGGGAGGTGTCGGTTACGGTAACAATGTGAGGTGTCGGTTACGGTAACACAACGAAGTGTCGGTTACGGTAACAATGTGAGGTGTCGGTTACGTTAACAGCGGGATATGTCGGTCTCACAGTCACTGTGTGAGGTGTCGGTTACATTATTAGCGGGAGGTGTCGGTTACGGTAACAATATGAGGTGTCGGTTACGTTAACAGAGTGAGGTATTGGTTACTGCAGTAACTGTGTGAGGTGTCGGTTACATTATTAGCGGGAGGTGTCGGTTACGGTAACAATGTGAGGTGTCGGTTACGTTAACAGAGTGAGGTATTGGTTACTGCAGTAACTGTGTGAGGTGTCGGTTACATTATTAGCGGGAGGTGTCGGTTACGGGAACAATATGAGGTGTCGGTTACGGGAACAATATGAGGTGTCGGTTACGTTAACAGAGTGAGGTATTGGTTACTGCAGTAACTGTGTGAGGTGTCGGTTACATTATTAGCGGGAGGTGTCAGTTACGGTAACAATGTGAGGTGTCGGTTACGTTAACAGAGTGAGGTATTGGTTACTGCAGTAACTGTGTGAGGTGTCGGTTACATTATTAGCGGGAGGTGTCGGTTACGGTAACAATGTGAGGTGTCGGTTACGGTAACACAACGAAGTGTCGGTTACGGTAACAATGTGAGGTGTCGGTTACGTTAACAGCGGGATATGTCGGTCTCACAGTCACTGTGTGAGGTGTCGGTTACATTATTAGCGGGAGGTGTCGGTTACGGTAACAATATGAGGTGTCGGTTACGTTAACAGAGTGAGATATTGGTTACTGCAGTAACTGTGTGAGGTGTCGGTTACATTATTAGCGGGAGGTGTCGGTTACGGTAACAATGTGAGGTGTCGGTTACGGTAACACAACGAAGTGTCGGTTACGGTAACAATGTGAGGTGTCGGTTACGTTAACAGCGGGATATGTCGGTCTCACAGTCACTGTGTGAGGTGTCGGTTACGGTAACACAACGAAGTGTCGGTTACGGTAACAATGTGAGGTGTCGGTTACGATCACATAGTGAGGTGTCGGTAACGATCACATAGTGAGGTGTTGGTTACAGATAAAATGTGTGAGGTGTCGGTTACGGTAACGGTGTCGCGAGTTAAATGGTTTTTCCCATCCCAAAAATCCTTATCGCACCTAAAGTTTTCTCTTCAATATGTCAAGACGTGGCAATACAATAGTGGGAGTACAAAACTAATCGACCTATGACGCGTGAAAGGTGAATCGTAAGGAACAAAAACCGTTGGAGACGCAAAAAGAAATAGAAAACACGAAGGGTGTTCGGCGGCGCGTGAATCCTACTGTTGCCGGTTACCGCTGTCGCACGCTCGTGTGAGGCTACCGTTTAATGTACTCGACACGACTACTACCCGATATTCCGGTCTTTGCAGTGTCTGGCAAATGTCGGAGAATCGGATCCAGCTATGCAGCATTCGCACGTAGATCTAATTTTGTCGATTTTTGTCTGTGGATTAGAAAGACAAAAGAAAGCGATGAAAGTAGACAAAATTATCACTACCCGCACATCCTAGCCCCTATTATGTCTGTTCGAAGTTGTGTGCGTTTTTGAAAACTAACGCTTAAATTGAAGGAACGTATTGCGACGAAAGTCGAAACCTGTAAGTGTATAGCTATAAGTTAAGATTTGTTTTTATTAACAACGCGAGTAAACGAGCGGTAAACCCGTTGACATTTGCAGCACTAGAGGAACTGCAAATGCAATGCCAGCTCTTAAGAAATTTGTTTATCCGCTCCTTGAATAGCCTCACGATATTGTAATACAGTTGTGATATTTTCCGAACTGCATTTAGTGATTTCTGAGAAGTTTAAGACATTGGAGGTTCGTAAGTTACTTGTATTTCAAATGAGATCTTAAGTCAAGTCACTTAAGTCTACACCGAATCCTGGTGATCACACACTAGCTGCTGTTATCACTACTAAAATGGCTTACTCTGTCTAGAACCAATGGCTTAATCATATTAATATAGTGTTGTTTTTATTCAAAGTCATAAATCTAGTGCATAGGTCGTCACGACAAGTGAGTGGAACTGACACAATCCATTGTTCATACTCTGATTGTACTGGTTCTGAAAGTTCATCAACTGCGTCATCATAAACCAGTAAATTACCTGTCGATTCGTATTGACTCCGACACGACGTCGTGTTATCGTATCGTAAGTTGTAATCGCCAGCGCAAGGAGCGCGCGGCGATGCGTGAATCCTGTGGCGGCACGTCCCCACTTACAAGGTCGCGTAAAGGGAGTGTGAATGTAATGTAATGGAATTACTCGTGTATTATTACCATCAAGTATTGGTCTTTAGTGAGAGGTCCTGGGTTCGATTCTCAACCGGCATGGGCCAATTTTTATGATTTCTAAATTGGCTTTGTTCCGGTATGACAATTTTGCTTTCGTGGCAAAGTGAGACGCTTTCGGAATTTTGTACCCACAATCCACATAGTATAAATAATAGTAGTTTATGAAACGGATGCATAATGGGGGGTATTAAAACATGAGTGTGAGTTTAAACACGAGCCGCAGGCGAGTTTTTTAATAGTATCACACGAGTGTTTTAATACCTGATTATGTAGAGTTTTATACACTACTTTATCTACGCTCATATTATCATAAATCCATAAAATCTTGCTAACGTTTGTCGTAAATCCTTCACTTTGTTGGTAAAAGATTGTGGGTCATTTTTGTTGCAATTACTAAAATGTCAAGTGGAGTTAAATTTTCTTTAGTAGGTTTCACTGCTAGACATTTTTCCGCGTAAAGTTTTGACTAAGTAACAAAAATAACACATTAAAATGTTAAAAGTTAGGTATGGCGCCAAAATTCAGTTGTAAACTGCGTACACAGAACACATAATATAGACTGCGTATATGCGCGCAGAACCATAGACAATAGACATTATTCTTGTTGTCTATGGTCAATCATGGCCCATCCATACGTTCGGCAATAACTACCAACTAAATAAATGTTGTCTGTGGACTCCATATAGAAAAGAAAAAAATAAGGAAGCTCTACACTCTCTTTTGGCTATAACGACACATAAAAATACAGGAACCCAGAGTCCAGTATCGTAATGGAAATTATTCAACTATCTTGAGATATTTCCATAGTACAGCGATGTTATAATGAATAACTTTTTAATAATTATAGAAGTCTGTGAATAAAGTAGGTCAATATGTGACACATTTTGATTTCATAATTCGAACTTTAAGCAATGAGCGTAGATAAAAAATATTAAAAAACGGCTTGACTAGAATCCTTGGTCTATGTTTCTTGTTTTATGTTTGTTGACTTTGTGAATCGATTTTGATGATTCTTTTTTTATAAGAAAGCTGACGCTTCTTGTGTGGTCCACTTTCAATTTAGTCCAGCACCCGTATTCTGAATCTCGGTGCCTATCAAAAAATGATAGCCACTGCCATATGTTTTTTTTATCCATAACAGGTTTGCTATGAAATAAAAACAACGTTTCGAAGCAAACCTTCAATGGATGACAAACCTATGGCAGTGGCTATCATTTTTTGATAGGCACCGAGATACAGAATACGGGCCCAGTTCTGATAATAGAAAACCATATAAGTCTTAAATTTTTAATAGGAAATAATGTTACTACTTATATTTTATATTATAGTGTTTTCACACACTTAGGAAATAATGTATTCAACAGTAGTTTGATGATAGTTGAAGTTTTTTTTTTGTTAATAAATTAACGTATATTATTTTTATCCTAGTTTATAAAAAGTTACAAAAAATGTACTCAATGGGGTCTTACACTACTTTTGAATTTGATAAAAAATATTACTTTATTATAAACTAGGATAAAAATAATAACGTGCAGTGAAAGAAATATTAAAATCCAACGAAGATTTACAAAGTTACAGGCGTTTAAACTTTGGAGTGGGGGGATCTTCTATCCCTTTCTCGCAAAACGAAAATTTGTATGAAGCCGCACGAAGCTACTATGGCATTGGTACGGTGTGACGTCACAATGTCTCTGTTGCTATCTCTGTCTAATCACAAATCTTTAAATGCTTATAACTTTTTTGTTATTTGATCGATTTAATTAGTTCTTTCAGTGCACGTCATTATTTTAATTCTACTTTATAATAAAGTAATAAAAAAATTGGAGTCAAATACCCTATTGTTTGAATGTGTCTTTATTATACAATTTTGCATACGATTCTCATGAGAGTCTCCTTGAACGTAACGAACTCTTATACATAACCCCTCGCGTGGAAAAACGACAAATAGCTGCTCGTAAGTTGAAAAGGGACTGTGGAGTATCACTTCTCGCCGTTGAGTACTACACCAAAAGAAGTGGAAACGTCAGTTTTGTTTTGTATGCCAACACGGCTAGCATGGGGACATCACCTCTCTCATGGAAAAAGAAAATGATGAGATGCTTTTCCTTCCTCCAGTTTTATCCACTCTCTGTGCATAGGTAAAGGGGTGAATAAAAATTCCTATTGAAAAAAAAGTTTGGAATGTTTTAGCTACTGGATAAAAATTTTATGCTCTACATGACAATACAATAATAAAAACTGCGTTTTAGCGAAAACGCAGAAAATGTGAATGAATGTGAAGGGGATATAGTAAAATGTTACAAATATTTGGTAATGAGTTTTATACTCAAAACTCAAATCATAATTATATATTTTTTTATTTTACGCGTAAGTTTATCTGTACAAGTAATAGTAATCTAATACGATAAATATTTACATTTTAACTACATACCAATTATTTTAGCAGATTGTGAATAAGTATAGACTTATTTAGTTTCTTTAATATTAAAATTTATTTATGATTTTTATAAACGAACACCGGTTTAAACCCAATATTATATTTTGAAGAGTTTTATACAGTTGATTCAGCAGAGTTTGCACGGCCTTTTCTAAAATGTGTAACACTTTTAGCAAGTAAATTATTGCGGCTGTCCCCTCCTGTTATCTAAGTACTCAATGCTGCTCGCTCGCTCCAGCGGGCAGGCAAATTAAATCACATAAGAAACAAAATACATTCCCAGTAATTCCACTGGAAGCGACTGTGGGATTCGATTTCATGGACCTCTTACGTGTCTATGGAATTGGAAACGGTTATATTCCGAGTGTAGGAAGGATTATTCTATCTGCCGTAGAGTCAAGACTCAATAGTAAGTATTGAGTATTGAAGAAATAATATTTTGAGGTTCAAATCTGTATTTTATCGAGGGCTCCAACTGATATAAATAATACATATCTGGGTGACCGTGCTTCGCTCGGTAGTATAACTACTGGCCAATAGATGGCAGCAGGAGTCATATTTTAATTCTTTTTTTCGTAAATTCGACATTTTCTAAAAATAAATCCTAGCTAGATCGATTTATCGCCCCCAAAACCCCCTGTATACTAAATTTCATGAAAATCGTTCGAGCCGTTTCCGAAATCCAGATTATATAGAAATATACATATATATATACAAGAATTGCTCGTTTAAAGGTATAGGATTACCAGCTGGCCCGGCAAACGTTGTTTTTCCATATAAATTATTTTCTATTTTTGAGAAATAGTTAATTTAACCGATTTTAGTTAAAAATGGAAACAAATATAAATCAGCCAATGGTTAGTATTCGTTTCAAATTTTTACCATTGGTTGACTGAACTATGGTTTTACATTGGTTGGTTTAAAAAACAGGCGACAAATTATTAACGTCGTATTCTCAGACCTTAGTATCGAATAAACAAAAAAATATTTAAAAATCAGTTAAATCATTTCAGAGGAAATTTGTCATTAACATTGTAACATACAAATTGCAAAGTGGATGAAAAAACTTATTTCAAAGAATAATAAATAAATTAATATTCCAAATAACTATGAAAAATACATAAATAATATAATATGTATAATACATACATATCCAAATAATATACACAAAATATATTCACACATAATATACAAAAATAAATATTCCAAAGTATGTAGTAAAGTTATTACTTACCACCGAAGAGGTATTAGTTGTCTCGAATGTGTTCTACACAGTATCGCGCTAGATCGTTAAATTCCTTGATGATACGTCTATATAACTATCCATGGTAACTAGCCATGGCCAAATTCTCCCATCAAACCAGACCCGACCCAAGTTAGAATATTATAAAATAAAAAAAACCGGCTAAGTGCGAGTCGGACTCGCGCACCGAGGGTTCCATACCATGAAAGAAGTAAAACATTGAAAGTATCACTTTTGTTCATGAATTTAAGAGCATAATTTACATGTAGGTACTTTTGTTGGCAAACCGCAAACGTAACTTTGTTTTTGGCGGATTATTGTTATTATCAAAAAAAGTATATTAGTCAGCGAGTTGATTTTATTTTTCCTGTAAAATATACGTTAAAATTATTTCAGATTTTTCGATTGGTAAACTTCGGAGATAAGGGGGGGGGGAACGGTATTTTTTTCGACAGTTTGCCCAATAAATCAAAAACTATCAGACATAAAAATAAATAAAAATTGGTTTTAGAATATACAAGTAACGGCTCTTGTTTAACTCAATATTGTTATCTCAATTTGAAATTTCGGCGACCCGGTTTTCCCCCCTTTTTAATTAAAAATAAAAATGATTTTCAAAATTATTATTGCTATGACGTTGGGTCACTAGTACCTATAACTTTTCCAAATTTCAAGTCGATAGCTGCGATAGTTACTGAAATAATCGCGTGTGACAGACGGACGGACGGACGGACGGACGGACGGAGAAAGTCTCACCATAAGGGTTCCATTTTTACCATTTTGGTATGGAACCCTAAAAACATTTTTAAACAGATTAAAACTTCTCAGCCGAAGTTCTGAGAACTATTCGATTAAAATCACAAACGGAAAACTATTTACTCCCGCACAGAAGTCTGCGAGAAAATAACATTATTTCAAAAGGAACTAACCTAACTTGAGAACAAAAAAAAAACAGTTAAAGTTAAAACATTCCGTTTCTTCTGACGCACCCGCTAACTTTGCTTTTCAGTAAATGGAAAACAACTTAAAGATTTACCTACAGCTTGGAAATTCAATTTTGCCGTCAGTATTTTCAGCGCAGCTTAAGAGAGAGTGAACGAAACAGCTCAAAAAAGATATATTTGTGGGAATTATTCGTGTAATTTACAAATAACTAGCAGAAACCTCCAACCTCCGACCTCCTTCGAGGTTTTTTGACGACCTCCGCAGCGCAGGGGACGCACGCTCGGATTCGAGTGGGAGGTCGTGGGTTCGATTCCCGCCACGGGCCACTTTGGAATTTTATAATTTCTAAATTGGCTCAGGTCTGGTTTGGTGGGAGGCTTTGGCCGTGGCTAGTTACCACCCTACCAGCAAAGACGTACCGCCAAGTGATTTAGCGTTTCGGTACGATGCTGTGTAGAAACCGTTGGGGTGACATAACTTACCCCTTCCAAGTTAGTACGCTAACATCTTCGACTGCATCATCACTTACCATTAGGTGAGATCTCAGTCAAATACTAACTTGTATAGCGTAAAAAAAAGAAAAGAAACCCGCGGCTTCGCCTGCGTAAATTTTAGTTTTTGCTACACACGGGAACCATCGTTTTTTTGAATAAAAAGTAGTCTTTGTGTTAATTTAGGAAGAAAACTGTCTTCATACTAATTTTCAGCTAAAAATTTTCAGGAATTGCGGCGTGAAGGAGTATATCTCTCGTTTTTTCTATCAAAAAATTCTTAGCACTTGCCCTTAGTTTGGAAAGGATACCTACACTCGTATCTAATGACCATGGATGTATGGAATGCTGTACCAAGCTAATTCAAGTCCAAATTTTATTTTTTACGTGTCCACATTAACTGAATAAAATCTATATCTGTATATTTTGTATGCATAATTAAATTCCGGATATGAAAAACAAAACTTGATTCTTTCTTTCTTTCTTCCTGGGACTTTTCCGCGATTGGCTGAAATCCCTTCGTCCTTTGCGCGTGAAGTCGCCGATGCGGGTCCTCGCCGGATCACTCCAGCCAGCTGAGCTCACTCCAGAATCCGAAGAGGCCTCCCAGGTCGCGCAGGATTTCTTGGAGTGTTGCTGAGGAGCCCAAGTAGGTCTCGCGTTGATCCGACACTTCAGTGCACCGTAGTAGCACGTGTGCCGGTGTTTCGTCTTCCTTCATACAGGCTCTGCATAGAGCTTGGCTGTCCGTGATTCCTAGAGTGGAAAAATGTTTATTTAGTGGGCAGTGCCCTGTTATCATGCCTTGTCTTTACTAAGTCGTAGAAGTAAACAAAACTTGATACCTTTTGCCATTCTTCGTTGGTGATGTTTTACCCACGAGCTTTGAGAAGAAGAGCATTAAGCCGTCGATCCTGCGCCCGATCTCTCTCCGGTCGTATCGGATTATGAGAGATAGGGAATAGAGAGTGCGCCTGGTTTGTACACACTTGTGCACTATAATATGTCTCAGCAGAGATTGACCGGGAATTTATTTTACCTAGATTCAAAACCAAGTATAGATATATCAATCCACGATGACGCGCCCCACTCTGGCAAACTCCATAAAAATGAATAAAACATAAGCAATAAATTATTAGTGTATCAAAATTATCGCTGCCAACGGGATTCGAACCCGCAACCACCACCTGTCGCGAGTGGCCGCTCTACCGATTGAGCTGTTGAAGCGAATACCGCTGACGCGATAATTTCGATGCACATTGTTTTCCAGTCATAGGCAATATAATAATATAAGCAATTTTGGCAGAGTAGGGCGCTTCTTCGTGGAATGAAATATCTAGCTATCCTGCTAAAAACCAAGCGAGCACCAGATTCCCCAAAAAGCTTGTCAATATGAAAGAAACATAATACCTAATATACTCTGTAATAATAGATAAAAATAGTCAAGATAGGCCTATCCGAATATTTTACGTAAACGTTCTTCATACAAGAAAATGTAGCGCCATCTATCGAAACTCCTGCGAAATACGTGTTAATATTTTTTTTATCTATATGTTAATCGCTGACCGCGCGGGGCATACCGGACAATCATCACCAACGGGCCTCCAGCCAACAGGCGAGGCCTTAGCCCCTTACCGGGGCTAAAAGAGCAACACCGGGGGAGCAAGGCTCCCCTGCGACACATTGCCCGGGTAAGGAGGAATGCCTCGAGGCTCGTACCCCCACGCGAAAAATTATCTATATGTGTCTGTGGTCACCTTGCCTGCAATATTATTATTTATTCAAAAAAAAGAAATAGGTCTTTACCTATACTGACTACTGACGGGGGCGGGTGCAAAATAGTCATTCTTGCTCCCATAAACTGGCGACATTTTTTCGCGCTGTTCGCCCTGTCTTTAGTATACAAGTCTGTGTCTGTAATAATATGTCAAGGTAATTCCAAGTTCATATTTTCTCCTCTCTATTATTTCTGTTTCCAAATCTTTAGGGAGCCGTATAAAGGTCGAGGCGAGGCGTAGTGTACGCTAAAATGTGTTTTGTTCTTGCCTCGTGTGATTTAATTTGCCTGCTCGCTGAAGCGAGATACGTTACGGCTATTTTCTTTCTTTCTTTCCTAAAAGGTCACTCGAAGGCATTGATAATAATAGTCAAGATAGGCCCATTTTACGTAAACCTTCTTCATACAAGAAAATGTAGAGCCATATTGTGTCGAAACTCCTGCGAAATACTGCGTAGGCTTACAGCTTACTACTGACGCTGGAGGGGGTTTTGCTCCCATAAACTGGCGACATTTTTTCGTGCGGTCCGCCCCGTCTAGAGTAGAAGTCAATGCTCGAAGGCTCGACGGTATTTGCTGAAGGTTTTAGGAATGTTTATAATGATGTATACTGACAAACTAAACAAAAGCAGTGATAGCTCAGCGGTTCTAACCTCTGCCTCTCATAAGGAGGTCGCTGGTTCGAATCCTAAGCACGCACCTCTGACTTTTCCGAGTTATGTGCGTTTTCAGGAAACTAAATATCACTTGCTCAGCGGTGAAGGAAAACATCGTGAGGAAACCTGCATGCCTGAGAGTTCAAAAAATGCTCTCGAAGGTGTGTGAAGACCGCTAACACGCACATGGCCAGCGTGGTGGGCTATGGCCAAACCCCTCTCAGACTGAGAGGAGACCCGTGCCCAGCAGTGGGAGGGGTTGAGATGATGATACTGACAAACTAAAAATTTGCCAGTTTGGCAAAATTTTAGTTAGTTATGGGCGGAGGGGGTCACTGGCACTATAGGTAGAAAGACTGCAAGTACATAGCGCCGACCGCTCAGCGGTTTTATGAGGAGCCCTGCATCGAGCCGGAAAGAGATAGAGTGGCGAGGTAAAGTAAAGGGATAGAAAGAGAGCACAACATTTAGGTTAATAACGACGTAGGTTAAAAGTCTGTTGCGAACTGAATTGCACTTTATTGAGTAAGTGCTAGAGTTGCTATTTTTTTAAATCATTTTGCGGAGTTCATTTTCTGTACGAGCCGATTTTGAAATAGACCTTAGAACAAAATATGTCTAAAAGAGCCTCAAGGATTTTGAAAGCCTCATTGATTAGTATTTCTATAATTTTAGGAGTTTTTTTTAGATGATAAATCGATTTTAAGAAAACCAAGAATCATTGTCGACTTTTAAATAAATCAATATGGGATTAATAATATTTCTTATTCTTCCCGCGTTCCACTTAAACCAAAGTAAACGAATTAAATATTTTTTAACTTCCGTTAAAAAAATACGTTTTCCCTCTTTATATTCCGAACAAAATCGTCTAACTTTTAAAACGATTTATTTTAACTCAAACTTTTCCGAGTTGTTAAGTCGTTGGGAAAATATTGCAAGTTAAACTCTTAAGAAATCTTTGCTCCTAAGTGGCACAGGATTGAATCTAGGATTTAATATTACTAGAACTAACTGCAGTTAAATGTATTTGTCTAGATTATTACTGTGGGGTTAATGTAAATCATTTTCAAAGTTGATGCATTTAAAAGCTTTTTGCCTGTATAAATATTGTCTGTAATAATTTTTATTTAATTCTAAATTTCATTTGTGTATTAATTCACAGTATATGAAATCAAGATATAAGACCTACCTAGATTTTTCAGACTTTTATTATTTTTTGTCATCGAAATTTTCTAAAACTAGTTATTTACTTAGGTAAGTAACGAATAGTTTTTAGGTACTTACCTAGGTAATTTTATTCTTAGAAATAAACTTCGTTCCAACCGAGTGTTCCACGCCAGCGCCACTCACGCATTCTTTTTTATTTGATTTTTAAACATTTTTTTAAATACATGAAAAATAAGCAATTAGTCAGCTATCAAAATCTATTTCAATAGAACAGGTAATTAAATCTATGTAAAAAACATTTCCACTCAGTCATAACAAATTACTTAGGTAAGTACCTACCCACTAACTATTCAAAAATTACGTGGAGGCAATGTAAAAATACGCCAAGTATGTTCATAATTAATGGTTACGACGCACCAAGAACGGTATCCAAAACGAGCGAGGCACTTTTCTTATTTTTTTCCAAGTCTTGAAATTGTAAAAGCCCCTTCTAAAATAATAGAAAGGGGGTCGAAAGTACCCTCTCAGGATAGAGCCCGGTTGAATGCAGAGGGCTCTCAGAATACGGGTAGATATTTAGGGGTGATAGACATTTTTTTTGTGTGAATTTCAAATCTTGAACCGTCTTAATTAGGGGAAACTGAATGTCATTTTTAGATGTTTGAATTTTTATATTGAAATAATATTCCCCCGTCTAGGAGGAATGAAATAATATCATGAATTTAATACGTAATAAGAGTAAGAAGTGGCCCTTGGGAGGTTGTTAAAGAAGATTTTTTTTTCGTGTAAATATTGTGTACTTTATTACTGTACTAAGTGGGCGGGCTTAAAGAGAATAAAAATAATGGAAAGTAAGTACATAATTTTTACTGCTTTTCTTTTAATAAAATGAAACAAAATATTATTATCAAGGCGAACGTTTGTGTGATTGTGTAATTGTGTATGATTGTTTGCAAATCCTTTACGATGAAACTTCTGAACCGATTTGGCTGTGGAACGGGAAACGATTATAGCCTCATTACTACATTATAGCTGTAACGCAAAGTTTTTTGATTACCACAGGATTTTTTAAATTTGAATTTCTCGCGGATGGAGGTTAATAAAATATACTTATTTTGTGGTACATAATATTACTTTCTAAATTAGTGTTCATGAAACTAAGCTCAGATAATTTCGATGCTGAATATAGGCATTTTACGGAGTCATACGAATATAGGCAGTTTACGGAGTAATCTACTTAGGTTGCTCTTACCTTCTATCGATGTTGTAATTTATCACCATTTTCCGGATTTCTCCTTAACTTTTTTTACGGAACCCTAAAAACGTAAACAATGGAGTCTCTCCTAAAAATGCCGATGCATTACGCCTTTATCGGTCGAAATCGTCAGACCCAGGCCCGAAATCAAACACTTAATAGGTATGTACACAGAAGTGGGGTCCAAACGACCCCAGGGGCTTGTTTACACAAGTTGGGGGTCGTTCGAGCCCTGTCGCTTACATTAATGCAAATAACTTTCCATTCAACAAATATCCGAACCTTATATATCTGGAAGAAAGTAATGTCTATTAACCAAGTAATGTCTATTATAAAAATATAAATTATTTGAACACTAGCTGTTGCTTGCGGCTCCGCCCGCGTGTGATTTGGCTTTTACAAATCCCGTGGGAATCGTTGATTTTCCGCTCTCTTTACTTACCTTTAAACCTACTTTCAAAGAAATTTGTTATAATAATCTTCCTATATATTGCTACATCGAATTTTGGATTTTTCGAAATTCCACGGAAATCTTTCTATTTTCCGGGATAAAAAGTAGCCTATCTCCTAACCCGAGCTCTAGTCAAGCTATATACCGATTTTCATCAAGATTGATTCAGTGGTTTAGGCGTGAAAGCGTAACAGACAGACAGAGTTACTTTCGCATTTATGATATTAGTAGGGATAAATAATATACTTACTTCACCTACCTGTACTAAGTATCACTCTCCATTAGCTGGTGTGATCCAATTTTTATTAAAAAACACGTGTGGCACTCGGAGACTGCCGCGGTAAAGCTATTGCATAGCATTTTTTATCAACTTTTTTTTTATCAACTTCTAACAAACTTCTAACCTAACGCAGTGTTAGGTTATTTTCGTAACGGAATTTCTGGATACGGTCTCCACGCTCAAGGCCCGCGATAGAAGCTTTCCAATAGCTTAAAAATGTTATTTTCGTTTCACTCAATAAAGCAGCAATGTAGAGCGAATCGATCTCAATTCACTCATTGGCTATCATATTCCGAAAGCTAGGAGTTATTATAGAAACGCTTTTAAAACGAACATTTTGATTATAATGCACATACATCAATCAGCCGTAGACTGGATTTAGATCTGTGGATCTCATTGAGTACTCAGCTTACAGGACTGTAAAATACTTTTGTGATTTTTTTTTTTAATTGTATGGATGGAGAATAAAATTAAGATTGCTTACGTTATATTTCAGACGTTACGAAGACAACGTATTTTCCATCAGTATAAAAAATAAGCAACTGTTAAGTGGTATGTTTCCTAAAAGAACAACTATTTACTACAGGAACAACTATTAATTGTTCTGGCGTTGTAGAGGAAGAAAGGAGTAACTTTTAATTCTTTCATTTTAGCTCGATTGATGGCGCTGTCCTCAGTTGACTCGCACTAATGAGTTCAATACCAAATTTTTATACGTAATTGCATGCATGACCATTCTGTTGACTAGTAAGAGCCTAGGTTAACGAAGATTTTTGTAAATTTTGAAGGGATTTTCGTCACGCAAAAAAATCACGCAAACCCTTCCTCTTTCGCCTGACCGTTTGCGCAATATCCTCTGAAAATAAAACCTTGTTTCAACAGAACAAACCCTTTTCTTTTACACACACGTACACTAAATTAAAATGGTTACCACTCCGTTTAGCCTAGTACTTTATAGCTAATTTTGTTTCAGAGATAAACAGGCTAAAATAAAGTAAAGCCTATCAAAATTCAAAGGCAACAGATGACAAACCCCTGTTCCTGACGTATTCAGTTACTCGCCCTACGTCCCTATGAATGTAAATTCGGCATCCCATCAGTACATTTACATGTTTCGTCATTCGTTTTAGCCGAATTCGTCGCACTTTGCCGAGCGCCGAATTAATGTGGAAATTATGCATTAACACCACGTTAATCCGGTTTATGCGAAATACAGAAATAGATCTATGGAATCGTCCATTATGACGGAATACATAATAGTGTCTAACAATACAGAAGGCTCACTCCGCAAGATGATTTAAGGGCGATGGGTACCATCCGGGCGCGAAAATTCAAATTTTATTTAGTTTTTCGCTCATAGTGGGCTAATTATATATCGAAGGGTAATGGCAATGAGTTTTGCGGGCACAACATTTAAGCACCTACATGTTTTTAATAAAAACTCTGCTCAACAATACTCATTTACTTCATATTGGTTCCCGATAGCTCGAAATCTGGAAACTGCAAAAAATTATCTTTAGGGAGCCAATATGAGATGAGTGGGAACTTTCCAGCAAAGTTTCTATTAAAAACATGTAGATGCATAAAAAGTAGGCCCGCAAAATGCATTGCCATAAATCTACAATGTGTAGTTAGTATAATATTTGCGAAAAACTAAATTAAATTTGAATTTCGCGGGCTGGTAGGGCCGCAACGCCTTAAAGAAATAGCGTCTCTAGCGCTGACACAAAAAGTAAAATTCAGCTAGCAATAGCGCCTGGCACCGCCTCCGCAAACAACACGCAACAAACGTAAAGTTGTTGTCTCTTTCAATCGCGTAACTTTGCCTCATTTGGTATAAGTTGCTTCGCAATCGGGCGCATGCAGCGCGTGAAATAGACCGTACAAGAACTAACGCGAGCAAAGTAGCCGGCGCGCGGCGGCCGTCTGAATTGAGTAAGTCAAGAGGACTACCTGTAGTTTCTTCGATTACGTGATTAGTGAACCTAAACAGGGTAGTATTTTTCGTTATAAGTGCGGAGAGTATTCTTGCTTGTAAAATAACTGCACTTAACAAAATATTAGAATACGGTCTCCTCAAAACACAAGTTAGTAAATAAATCTCAATGCATAACAACGAGGGAACATTTCGCACAGAAGTGACGATAATAATTCGCGGCCATTTTGTTCCCATTTGAATTCAAATGTACCGAATTTACATTTGAATTAAGAACGGCGGACATTTTTCACCGTTCGTTCGCCCATTCGTTTTGTAGCGCTCGCAGAGAACGGGCGTCCGAAGCAGAGCTGTGACATCCATTTGACGAATTTGCATGATTTCGGGTTAAATCTAATGATCTACACAGTGAGGACCGAATAACCCACAGATAATTTTGTGTAAATGGATTTTTATTTCTACCAAAACTTCAATAAAGGTTTTATATTTAAACATTTGCGCTTTAGGCAATACTTACTCGAAGTTTTCTAAAGTAATTACCCATGCAGTTATACGAAGTTTCTCCTAATTATTTAGTTAATAACATTGATTTCTCTTCTTTTTTTGTACTATATTGTTACTTCTGCTACTATTTTTTTTTTCATCAAGTAAGATTGACTTTTATGATTTTGTAAAGTTGACATTCGTAAGTGCTCATGAGAAAGCCTAAACCTAAAAGGAGCAATAAATAATAAAGCTACTAAATTAAACTTTAAGCTACATAATGATCTACTAATAATTATAACCAAGTATCAAATGTTACCGTTTCTTTATTAGGGGTTTTTTTCTTTGGACAGTGGATACTTTTTAACCCTAGTATTTTTTAATTACAGAACTAGTTTTCCACAATAACTTTAAAAAACCTACAGGAGAGTTGTATAAAACTTCTAGAGTTTTATTCCCTTTAGCATAAGATATTTAAAGATTTAAAAAAAAGATTGTTTGATATGCTCTGGATAAGTTATACTATACAGTTATTAAAACAGGCGTAATTTATTTCCACATACACACTTTCTTTTTTAATAGGAGATATTTTTATTATGTTTTTTATTTCTCATATTCTGTAAATTAATAATTTTGTAAATTGATAATACTGAAGCAGTTATTCTGTAACATTGCATGCCGTAAGGTAGAATTTGGATAAGAACAATTTTATTATATTGTGACACCCAAATTCGCAATAAAGAAATTGAATTGGATTGAATTGAATTACTTACGAATGAAATGTACCAATAGATTTATTTGTATTTCTTGTACTGTTACTTATTTCTAAATGCACAAGAAGACATTATGATGTAAGTTTACGATGGAAAAACATAAGCAAATAATTTGTAGACAACTTCTGTCACTCTGTATGTCACATGTGCTAATACAGTATGCTGGGAGCACTCACTCAACTTGTGGACGTTTTCGATGTCAGCAATGTAGGCTTAGGACAATTAATATATGTACACAAAAATATAAATAAATTTAGTAGGAAATGTGACCTCAATAACATTAACCTTAGAAGCAAAAACAAACTGGTTGTCCATAGCACGCGTCTTACTAAAATAAGTAGATCGTTTTTATGCAATTGCATTAGATTTTATAATAAACTGCCATCCAGTGTATTCGACATGTCGCTCAATAAGTTCAAAGGTTTTGTCAAGCCGAAACTTATAAAAAAGGCATATTATAGCATAAAAGATTACTTAAATGAAATCAATCCATGGGAGTAAATTGCTCTAATTCAAATTTATAGCTAGTTCTAATTTATATTATATTGTGAAATAGTGATAACAAAAAAAAATAATACCCGGCTGAGTTTGTTGTGGGCTTCTTCTCAGTTCAGGGCGCGTTGGAACCCTCGTAAACTTAGTTTTTAAGTCGTTAAATAGTTATCACTATTAATAAGTATATGTACCTACTTGACATTCATAAGTGCTAACAAGTAGTGGCCAATATGAAATAAATGATTTGATTTGATTTGATTTGAATCTAGCGATTTAAATCTTTGCCTGTAAACAAGGAAAATTAATTGTTCCCGACGAAACTCTAGCATTAAAAATGCATAGCATGTTTTATCAACGTCAAAAAAAACAGCGTAAAGCGATGTAACCCTCCGCTGCAGGTAGGGTACAATTTACCCGGCGGCGAGCTGAAATATTATTCAACTGAACTGCAGACTTAAATCTCGGGGAGCAGAAATGTGCACACTTTTATTAAAAAATCCCGCTGAACAGCACGAAAATCACCTCCCGTGTCCTATGAAACACGATAATAAATCTCTCTCTGTCGATATTTGCTTGCGTTTATTGAGAATTCGATCAAAATAGAAATTGTGATCGGGTTCATTTTTGAAATTCACTCCTAACTTGACAACTTTAGGGTTATGAGTCCCAATGCAATATGAATTTTGTTTACTTACAAACCGACTTACATGTTTTAGGGTTCCATACCAAAAACGTAAAAATGAAACCCTCATCTCTGAAGTTTTTTGATCGAGAAATCTGATGAATATTCATTTTAAAAATAAATAAATCATTTAAAATAAAACAAATATGATAGGGGGTCTCCCATACAACAAACATAATTTTTTGCTTGTTTTTTAATTCGGCGGGCAGGGATGTTTAGTTTAGGTACTTGAATACTATTGAGAATTTGTCTTGATAGTATGGCACCCACCAATTGACCAATATTTATTTTTAACTAAGTATGAACTGAAAGGGTAGTGTGATGGTAGTTTGAAGTCGGTTTTCTAGTTAATTTTTTTATTTTTTAAAGTACAAAAAAATCACAAAGTCTACTTGTCTTGTTAAATATTCCTTTATTCTGATAAAATTATAAAGAGGTGGATACAAAAATAAATTCTTGGATGAATAATCAAAGGGCGAATTTTCCGAGCCGTTGGTGAACCGGCCTTTTAAGATTTAAATGAGCTTAAAAATAAAAAACCGGCCAAGTGCGAGTCGGACTCGCGCACCGAGGGTTCCATACCACGAAAGAAGTAAAACATTGAAAGAATCACTTTTGTTCATGAATTTACGAGTATAATTTACATGTAGGTACTTTTGTTGGCAAACCGCAAACGTAACTTTGTTTTTGGCGGATTATTGTTATTTTCAAAAAAAGTATATTAGTTAGCGAGTTGATTTTATTTTTCCTGTAAAATATACGTTAACTTCTATTGATCATAATTATTTCAGATTTTTCGATTGGTAAACTTCGGAGATAAGGGGGGGGTAACGGTATTTTTCTCGACAGTTTGCCCAATAAATAAAAAACTATCAGGCTTAAAAATAAATAAAAATTAGTTTTAGAATACACAAGTAACGCCCTTTCATATGATACCCCATTCAATATTGTTATCTCATTTTGAAATTTTATCGACCCGGTTTTCCCCCCTTTTTAAATAAAAATAAAAACAATTTTCAAATTTTTACGATTGTTATGACGTCGGGTCACTATTACCTATAACTATTCTAAATTTCAAGTCGATAGCTTTAATAGTTACTGAAATAATCGAGTGTGACAGACGGACGGACGGACGGACGGACGGACGGAGAAAGTCTCACTATAAGGGTTCCATTTTTACCATTTTGGTATGGAACCCTAATTAATAATGTAATGTACGAAAACATTAACGTCTGGACCAAGGCCCGGTCGCTCTTACAAAAAAAATGGTCAAGTACAAGTGATAGAATTAAATTAAATATTATAATTTCAGAGGTATAAAAAAAATTTTTTTGCTTGTTTTTGCTCGATATTGATAACGGCAACAGGAAGACGCTTAAAATATTCATATAGAATATTTAGTTATACATTTTATTTAAAAGTAAGTACATAATATATTAAGGGGCCTGTGAACTACAATGTCTCCATTCATTCAAAATAACAAATCATTAGTAATTCGTGCATATTTGGATCATGTTGTGGTGTTATTCGGATTCATATAGTAATAATCTATGCTCCTGGCCATATTTGGTTCGGAAATACTTCTTTAAAACGAAATACTAATCAATTTTGATCAAAATTTTTATAACTTTGGTCGAGTTCCGTAATACAAAAAATTATCAATGAAAATTTGTAACTTTCTTTATTAACTGGTGTTTTTCTTTAGCTGGACTATAAAAACTGTGCTCCTGAACTAATGCGACGTGAAATAGTGTTGTTTTTATTACAAAACAAATAAGTAGAAAACATGTCCTCTTTGAAATAAAAATAAGCAAAACTAAATTCGTTTGCATTTTCGTTTAACAAAAGTATTTCGGAACCAAATATGGCCAGGAGCATAGATTATTACTATATAAACCCGAATAACACCACAACATGATCGAAAATTGCACGAATTACAAATGATTTTGGTATTACGTTTGCATGGGAGACACCGTGGGTCAGAAGACTCTTAACATAAAAAAATTGAAGGGGACTCCCATACAACAAAGGAAATTTTTTGCTCTTCTTTATGGAGGTGTTTTGGTTGAAAATGGTCTTGATGGTACGGAACCCTCAGTGCGCGAGTCCGACTCGCACTTGACTGATTTATTCTGTCATACTCTCCTCCAATTCTGCCCGTCGCACACACCAACGTATACATAAGAGAATGGAGGAAATTAAAACCATCTTCTACAGCCTTTTTTTGACGACCTCCGTGGCTGAATGGTTAGCGTGCCGGTTTTCAAGGCGACGCCATCTCTGTTCCGGGTTCGATCCCCGGTCGGGGCAATGTAGAACAATAAATTTTCTACATTGTCTCGGGTCTGGGTGTTGTGGTACCTTCGTTGTTTCTGATTTCCTTAACACAAGTGCATAAGCTACTTACTAAGGGATCGGAGCAATGTATGTGATGTTGTCCACTATATATTTATATTTATTTATTTTTGGGGCGTGAAGGAGCTCTACTACACATACAAAGTTGCACCTTTATATCACTGTAGTTTTAAAGGAAATCCAAGCGGATAAACAAATAGTCGCAAAGCACCATTGGCATATAAATCTATGGAGCCTGGGTTTCATACAAAATTCACGAAAAAAGTGTCCCAAGAAAACCTATATAAATGAGGGTACATATTTTTATAAACAAACTTATCATCTCAACCAATAGACGAAAATAGTCAAGATAGGCCCATCCGAACATTTTACGTAAACGTTCTTCATACAAGAAAATGTAGCGCCATCTGTCGAAAATCCTGCGAAATACGTTATTTCTTACATTTTTTTTATCTATGTGTCTGTGGTCACCTCGCCTGCATTATTATTTTAAATTCAAAAAAAAAGAAATAGGTCTTTACCTATCTCCCTATACTGACTACTGACGGGGGAGGGTGCATAATAGTCATTCTTGCTCCCATAAACTGGCGACATTTTTTCGCGTTGTTCGCCCTGTCTTTAGTATACAAGTCTGTGTCTCAACCCCTTTTTATGTCCCACTGCTGGGCACGGGTCTCCTCTCAGACGGAGAGGGGTTTGACCATAGCCCACCGCGCCGGCCGAGTGCGGGTTGGCAGACTTCACACACGAGAACATTTATAAACAAACTAAAACATTGTAATAATTGATGTCTTAAACCATTATTATACAGCCTAATTATGCATAGGTGCGATTGGAAATCTTTTCGCGTTTTAGCTTTCGTTTGGTTCGGACACTTTTTGGCGCTGACCCGAAATCCTTAATATTATATATCAATGCATAACAGCTGCATAGGCGCGCGAGGGGCTTTCATACGCCTGAATGGCTTCTGGCCGAGCGTTTTATTTCCATAGCGAGAATGAAGCGTTCCTGAATTCAGGAACTCAAGTGGTAAATAGTTTGTCTACGTAGCTGCGTAGCGGGCGGGTTTTAGGGTTCCGCACCTCAAAGAGTAACAAGTAAATAATTTTAAAATTAAAAAAAAAACCAGCCAAGTGCGAGTCGGACACGCGCACCGAGGGTTCCATGCCATAAAAGAAGTTAAACATTAAAAGAATTACTTTGGTTCATGAATTTACGAGTATTATAATTTACATGTAGGTACTTTTGTTGGCAAACCGCAAACGTAACTTTGTTTTTGGCGGATTATTGTTGATATCAAAAAAACTATATTAGTCAGCGAGTTGATTTTATTTTTCCTGTAAAATATACGTTAACTTCTATTGACCATAATTGTTTCAGATTTTTCGATTGGTAAACTTCGGAGATAAGGGGGGGGACGGTATTTTTTTCGACAATTTGCCCAATAAATCAAAAACTATTAGACATAAAAATAAATGAAAATTAGTTTTAGAATACACAAGTAACTCCCTTTCATATGATACCCCACTCAATATAGTTATCTCATTTTGAAATTTTGTCGACCCGGTTTTCCCCCCTTTTTATATAAAAATAAAAACAATTTTCAAATTTTTACGATTGTTATGGCGTCGGGTCACTATTACCTATAAATGTTCTAAATTTGAAGTCGATAGCTTGAATAGTTACTGAAATAATCGAGTGTGACAGATGGACGGACGGACGGACGGACGGACGGACGGAGAAAGTCTCACCATAAGGGTTCCATTTTTACCATTTTGGTATGGAACCCTAAAAATATAGCCTTTGTTACTCAGAATGATGTAAAGATTCTAACGATAACCTAATATATTATGTCCAAATCTATTCAGCCATTCAGAAGTTATAGTGGAATAAAGAAACTCACATACATACATGCTTAAACCCTAAACACATTACGGTCTTTTTTGGGCAGTCGTGTAAAAAACGGCACCCTATTGCTGAAACTTCGCCGTCCGTCCGTCCGTCTGTCACCAGGCTGTATCTCTGGAACTGTGATAGTAACACACCTGAAATTTTCACTGATGATGTATTGCTGTTGCCACTGTAACAACAAATACTCAAGAATAGAATAAAATGAAGATTAAAGGGGACTCCCGTACAACAAACGTGTAATTTTGCTTATTTTGGTCGATGATCCAGAGCTCCTAATATTAATCTACTTGTATGGTAAGGTAGTATTAGGTTATAATTGAGCGTTCTGGCTTCTACATCATCATCTCGCTACGCAAAACATCTGGCATATGCAAATGTATCACTTAACATCAAGTGGACGTTTTAATCGTCGAAAAAATAAAAAATAAACTCACATGTCAAACGTAAGGCTGGCTCCACACGTTGGCCCCAACGTTGGCCCCAACGCCACTCACCCAACGTGTGGATGTAGAAAATAGCGCGCTCCAACTCCTTGCGATCCTCCTCGTATACCATGGTTTAATAATATTATGTTTCGGAGGGAGTTGATTGTTGTGGCCCATAGACTTCGTTCCGGGCACATTCCACTGAATAACTTTAATTTTTTTATTAAGAAAACCGAGTCCAAAGACTGTTCTCTTTGTGGTGCGGTGGAGGACACATATCATCTTTTGATGGAGTGTGCTCGGAGCGAAGATATGCGAAAATTAATGATAGAAAAGTATAATTTAAATGTGTTAGATGTTGGGGTATTTCAAAGTACTGTTTTAGCGGAACCTTTCTCTTTCGCCGCTAGGACACTTTTTGAATGTATCTTTAAAGTGTTAGGGTAAGTGTAGTTATGTTAAGTTACCATGGATCTGACATGGTCTCAAAGAGATCCAAAGATACTTTTAAAAATTAGAATAATAAAAAAAAAACGTTGGGGCCAAGGCTATTTCCTAGATCCACACGTTGGTCGAGTGGCGTTTGGCCAACGTGGAGGCCAACGTTTGGAGCCGGGGTAAACAAAGTCCCAGCGTGAAAACATCACCGAACAGAACAATTTTAAAGCTTTTCGCGACAACAAAATATAAAGTTGGATCGCTCGTTTCGCGCACCTTTGACAACTGTAATTTGCCAACTCAACTCTGTCTATAAACGACCTGAGATTCCAGTAGCACCAGACATATGTTACACTCACTATGATTTCCTTTATGTGTGGGTGAAATTTTAGAGTCAGTTCCTTGAACAAGAAGTCTTTAGACTTGAAGTTATAGAGTTGATGTAGCGAGGGAAAGCATTTTGCGAGGAAGATTGATTAAAGCTGGTTAATGCCAAGCCGGCCGACAAGAAGGAATCTTTAAGAGTGATGAGATGCATAATTAAATTAAAAATCCCACAAACTCATCCAATCATAGACGTCCAACATTGGTTGAGATGACGACAGCAAAAACGTAGACAAGTTTTTGTAAAATAGCTGATGCACTACCAGCCTTACAGCTACAACATACATTAACAGCTGGATGTAAAAAAACATATTTTACTCAGTAGCACTTGAAAATGATATCAAAAAATTAATTTGTTAAGTAAGTTCAATTCATGTTCATATTATAAAGAAAAGTTACACATTACTTCATTCACTCACTCGTTATGATGCAACTCAAGGTCTTGGAGTTAGAAGGCTGAAATTTCACACAAAGGTTTCCTTGATAAAGATAATAATAGATAAGTGACTTTGTAGGACTTTTTTAAATTCGCGCAGTATCATCTGGATCTCGCGTTTACTACAAAGCGTGGGTCCGCGTTTGTTACAGGCTGTTAGTGCTGTGAAACTTAAGTCTGGCGGTCGCGGGTTCTCCGTCAATAAAGTCTGCGAAACTACATCGTAATATACGCTTTTAAAAAGCGCTCGACGAACTTTTGCGTTCCTCGTTGCAACACAATTTCGACGTAGTTACATGTCTTGTTATGTGTTATTAAACTGTGTTTTATGAACTGTGTTTTTATTTATTTGCTGTCCCTTGTATTTTTGTTTTTTTTGTTCCTTTCCTTTGTAATTCTTTTTTCTTACTCATTTTTAAAGTTCATAGCAAAACAACAAAAGGGTTACAAGCATTTAAATATTTCTGATTAGACAAGGACAGCTGTATTAGACTATGACGTCAAAGTGTGGTCATGCCATAGTAGCTCTATACAAATTTTCGTTTGCTAGAAAGAGACAGAAGACCCCACCTATAAAAGTTAAAATGCCTATAACTTTGTATTTCTTTGTTTGATTTTAATTTTATTTTTTGTGGAAGTCATTATTTTTATCCTAGTCTACAAAAAAATCATAATTTTTTTTAACTACCCTCTGGATCACGAGATATATTTAACTCAAAATACGTACAGTTTACAACGTAAATTTCGAAATTGTGGAGCTTTCATGGCATTAAAAGTATTTCTAGGTAAGTAACTGAATGCTGTGCTATGAAACCGTTCACTTTACAAGTTATACCAAGCATTATATTCAATATTATGTATATTACACAGCTTTAGTTCACGGAAGCCATTTCGCAACACATTTAGACCGATTTCACGAATGGTAATAGTATTGGACGTTTCACGGAATTTTCCCTGAAATCGGTCCACTGAAATGCTAGAAATGTCAAAAAGGACGAAAATGCCTTTAGGGTTTCCACAAATTGGTACTTATATTGATTTATTGGTAGGTTTTAACGTCAGGTATTATCGATGTCAAGTCTAGAAATTGTATGTCTACGAAGTTGACAAGATACAAATAAATGTTTAACAAAAATAAAAACCGACTTCAAATAGGAAAAAAATAAAACCAACCCACTGAAAAGCACAAAATATTTTTTTTAACAATATCTTTGTACTTAGTTTTTGAAGACGTACCGTCAAACCAAAATTTTAGTTGAGTTTGCAAATTCTAGTGGAGCTTTTTTGCAGTCCTAAAATAACCAACGCCTCTGATACGAGAATTTTATATATCAGAGAAAAGGGTACGGACCCTTTCATGCGTAAATCCGACTCACACTTGGCCGGTTTGTTACATTTATTTAGCCAAACACATTAATATAGCTCAATTATTTTTTTATTTGCAAAAAGCGTTTTCAAATAGCGGTCGGGAATTGTTTAACGACTAGATGGTGTGATGCTAAGCCGTATGGCTTAACGACTTCACGGTACTACAGCGCTCCCTACTTCATGGAAATTCTACAACTCTGAACATGTTTGAAGCTAGAAACTTTAAATTACTTATACTTAGTTTTATGGTAGAGACCGAATTGCGCAGTGATAATGTCCAACTGACCTGTGCGTTGGAGGTCGTGGGTTCGATTCCCATGATTGGAAAAATGTTCGTTTGATGAGGATGAATGTTATTTTGTGTCTGTGTTTCCTTGAATTTTGTTTTATATGTGCATTTTTTTTAACTCTATACAAGTTAGTACTTGTACGATCTCACCTGATGGTAAGTGATGATGCAGCCGAAGATGTTAACGTACTAACTTGGAAGGGGTATGTAAAGTCACCCTAACGGATAAATATTTATCACTAATAATAAGTATACCTACTTACCTAATTATTTTTACTGACTATTCATAAGAGCTAACAAGTAAGGCTTATATGAAATAAATGATTTGAATTTGACTTTAACTTTGACTTTGGTTTCTACACAGCATCGCACCGGAACGCTACATCGTTTACCGGTAAGTTGATGCTGGTAGGGTGGTAACAAGCCAAGGCCGAAGTCTCCCACCAGACCAGACCTGAGCCAATTTAGAAATTATAAAATTCCAAAGTGGCCCGTGGCGGGAATCGAACTCGAATCCGAGCGCGCGTCCCCTGCGCCACGGAGGTCGTCAATATAATTATGTATATGTATATTGTGTATAAAAGATAGTCTATTGTATAAAATAAAACTACCTGTACCTACCTGTACCAGTGTCTTTTACAGTAGTGCTTCAAAAATAACAGATTTGAAATGAGAAAGAATTTTTTGATAAACCTTTAAACCTTAATTTAAATACACTTAGCTCGTCTACGCCGGAGTACTCTTAAGAAAATGCTCGCGTCTATAAAACAAAAACTGCAAACGAAATTCTCAAAGTAAATATTTTAAGGATTTTAAAAATCTTCACATATTAACACATTGCACTGAGATTCTGGAGTGCACGTTAATACCAGACTTACGGTAGTACCTATAAATAACAATATAAATGTAGATATTATAACAATTTTCGAAAGATACTTTTCTCTTGCTAATTTCTGAGAGTGTACATAGAGTCACTCATGCTCTAGACTCATGTCAGTGTAAACTTAAAAAATTAAGCTAGGTTTAGACGCGAATTTTACCTGATGAAAAGCAATATTGACGCCTATGAGTAGTTTTGAGTGTATTTGTATTGGACATATTGAATCCAATCAGGAATTACTTTAGATACAGCATAAGGCATAATAAAATCAAACCTATCAGTATTTAATACCTAAATCTTTAAATTTGTAGTCAACATCGGAGTTTCATTGGTGCTAGGGAAACGTGTATTGGTAAATTAAAAGATTTGGTAAGTTTGTTATGAGATTTGGACATAATGGTGTAAATATTAAAAAAAGATGTGTTTAAGGACTTAACATAAGTTTGAAAGTTTTTAGCCGTAATGTTTTTCCTACTACCTATACATAAACAATATGTCATTGGCTTCATTTAAGTTACCTACATATTGACATTAATCTCTGTCTTTTGAAACATCCCTACCTACATAGAAATTAACAATATTTACTGTGAACATCACATCTCAGTTTAGCTACAATCGCGTAAGTCTGGCATACAGTATCAAACTGGGATCTCGGTCCACATCTTAGGTGCTCTCCAGAGCAGGTCCGTTAATGCATGTTTGCGCATTACGTACTCTACGAGGATCGTACAAATAACATTTCTTAATGGAGTTAGTAAGTACTCAGACATTGTAAAGGAAATACTAAGTAGGTGCTTTATGGTGTAAAAATTAACAACCCGGGACTGTTCATAAAGGCGTAGTCTAATATATTTTAAGAAAGTTATAAACCAAAAAATTGGTCAAGTACGAGTCGGGCTCCCGCACTGACGGTTCCGGACGTGCAAGACCAACTCCCAATAGTATTAAAGTAATCTTAACATACCTGGCCACTAAATTAAACAAGCAAAAATCATGTTTGTTGTATTGGGTAATATCAGGAGACTCCCTTAAATATTTATTTTTTTCAATTTTCTTAGATAAAACGTATAAAAGCTTGTTGTTACTTTTTTTATGATTACTTAATGTTACCATTTAGAAAATTTACACCTAACTATACTTAAATAAATGATTAAAATGCAGTGTTTTCATTACAGTAAATGAAATTCGTGGTTCACAGTATGGTTAGTACAAGTTTTTGTACCGAGTCGACTCGCTTCGAGTAAACGAGCGGATTTCCTCATACATCTACAACCTTGAAACAAGTAAATAATTTAAAAATTAAAAAAAACACACGTACCCTGTGGTAAAACAACAATTTCCAAAAAAATATAGCCTACTAGCTGATGCCCGCGACTTCGTCCACGTGGGATAAAAACTATTCTATCTTTTAAGTTGGACCAAATGACAGATATTCACGAAGTTTGAACTAAATCGGTTCAGTAGTTTAGGAGTCCATCACGGACAAACATTGTGACACGAGATTTATATATATTAAGATTAAGATTAAGATTAAGAAAGATGGTACTCGGAATGATGTAAGGATTCTAAATAAGACACCATAATTATTTCCAAATCTATTCAGCTGTTCAGAAGTTATGGTGTAATAAAAAACTCACATACATGAAACACTAAAAACATTACTCTTTTTTTTGGACAGTCATGTAAAAAGCTTAATACACTATGTTTCTGCTTGAGTTGCTGACAATAGACGTATGGAAAATTAATCTGCTCGTTTTTTGAAAGCGAGTCGACTCGAAATTTGTACAAAAACCCGTACTATCCCTTTTTTTACATAAGTAACAAGTTAGTACTTGACTGCGATCTCACCTGATGGTAAGTGATGATGCAGCCGAAGATGTTAACGTACCTACTAACTTGGAAGGGGTAAGTAAACTCACCCCAACGGTTTCTACACAGCATCGCACCGGAACGCTAAATCGCTTGGCGGCACGTCTTTGCTGGTAGGGTGGTAACTAGCCACGGCCGAAGCCTCCCACCAGACCAGACCTGAGCCAAATTAGAAATTATAAAATTCCAAAGTGGGACCCGTGGCGGGAATCGAACCCGCGACCTCCCACTCGAATCCGAGCGCGCGTCCCCTGCGCCAGGGAGGTCGTCAAACAATACACAGGAAATAATATGGTATTCGTGATAATTCCTCATTCTACTCAAACAGTGCTCGAGCGGGGTAGCTCGTAATTTGATGGTGTTTTCAGATAGCGTACTATTAAACTGCGAAACGTTTTTACGGAACTATTTAACTCGAAACACGGGTCTAGATGTAAATGCAGTTGTTAGTAATGTATGCAGATTTTAAGAGTTTGAAAAAGTTTTGTTCTGTTTCAAACTGTTAAAATCTGGATAGTTAAGTTTGTGGAGTTGTTTTATTTTTACACACTACCAGGCCATGTTTACTTGTCGCGTGATCAAGTCCGCTACAGGTAGACGTTAAGACGCTGCCGCACGCCGGCTAGGTTGCACGCGTTAGTTCTTGTACAGTCTATTTTTAATTACGAGGTAGCGTCAATAGAAGAATAGAAAGAGATAGAAAGAGAGCACAACTTTAGGTACTTAGCGTAGGCGGTGCCAAGCGCTATTGCGAACTGAATTGCACTTTTTTGTGTCAGCGCTAGGGTCGCTATTTCTTTAAATCATCTTGCGGAGTGAACTTTCCTTACCGTTAGGTACTATTATTATATTCCGTGGGACAACAAGTATAAATTAGTACTTGACTGCCATCAAACCTAATGTGAAGTGACAATGCAGCTGAAGATGTCATCGTAATATAATTGACTTTATAACTCTACAATTTCGCATTGTAAAGTCAACATCTCCCGAGGATGTCCAGGTGTCGGAAGGAAACGTGCGTTAAAGAAGGTATTCGAAGAATTGTGGGCGATGTTCCTGCATATTGGATTGTAAAGATTATTTTCAAGTAGCGGATTATAGCAAAACAAATTAATCTGTCCTGGTAATTTGGATTTCCCCAAAATAACGCCTGCTTCCATTCAATAGTTGTCAATAACTTTCAAGTGGTTAGTAACCTTTGGCCAGTTGCTACACAGCATTGCACGGGATCGCTAAAATGCTTATCGGTTCGTCTTTGCCAGTAGAGTGTGATAGGTTAGTCAGTCAGTTAATTATCTTTTTCATTAATTCATCAATTAACTTTTAAATATGCTTACGTAAGTCATCGAATCGTAAAAACCAAGTCAAGAACCGTACGCAAACGTATCCGATCATCAAACTAGTTCAAACAAGTTCCAGTGACGCCACCCGGTTTGCTCTCGGCTCGTCAGTTCCCTCGCTGTCACCGGCAGAGCGGAAAAAATGCTAGCAGATGCCTATGTCATAAAAGCAGCATCATGATCCGCCCAGTAAATAATTTCAGCTGAGCTTTAATAGATCAGTCAGTCAGTCACTCAGCCAGTTACTTTTTCCTTTTTAAATATACAGATAACGTAAGACCCAATCGTAAAACACAAGTCAAGAACGGTATGCAAACGTATCCAATCATCAAACTAGTTCAAACAAGTTCCAGTGACGTCACCCGGTTTGCTCTCGGCTCGTCAGTTCCCTCGCTGTCACCGGCAGAGCGGAAAAAATGCTAGCAGATGCCTATGTCATAAAAGCAGCATCATGATTCGTCCAGTAAATAATTTCAGCTGAGCTTTAATAGATCAGTCAGTCAGTCACTCAGCCAGTTACTTTTTCCTTTTTAAATATACAGATAACGCAAGTCCCAATCGTAAAACCCAAGTCAAGAACCGTATGCAAACGTATCCGATCATCAAACTAGTTCAAACAAGTTCCAGTGACGCCATTGGATTTGCACTCGGCTCCCCAGTTGCCCCGCTGTCACCAGCAGAGCACATCAGATGGCGGGCGGTCGTCGTTTTTCGCGTTTCCTAGGCTCAGTTAGGCCCAGTTAATAGCTTTTCCCGCTTGTCCGTCACTCGGATTTATTGCGGCGACTGAAAAGTTTGTGTGACATGCAATTTTTGAACTGGACTTCTATTTTAGTGTATCTCTATGAAGTTGAGTTTTATGATAACTTAGAGATTAAAGTGAATTATAGATTAAAATTAAACTTTCCACTGCTAGAGAAAATATCTTATCTATAAAACATTTTTGTCGTATTCTTCTATTTTTTGATCAAAGGAAAGTTTTCTTTATTTAGGGCTGATTTTTCAATCGCCAGGTTAACTATCTCAGAAATAAATTTGGAACATATGCCATACAAAATCGGACAAACCGTCATATTTATTCCTTAGTTAACTAGCAAAGCATAACTTCTGAACGGCTGAACCGATTTGGATATACATATGGGGTATCGTTAGAATCCTTACATCATTCCGAGCAACATAGGCTATATTTTTGTGCAAAAGTCATTTTACTTGCCTTAATTGATTTATTGAAGCGGCAATGTATCAAATGGAACAAATAACGGTGTGTTTTTACCAGTAGATTAGAGGTAATAAATTTACTGCAGTCATCTTTAAAATTTTGACCAAGTAAAATCGGGAGAAATAAAAAAACAACTAAATTTTTACTTGCCGGATCCGGGAACTTTGGTCTGTGTAATTCCGTATTGCACAAATTTCTTCAAAAGCTTAAAGCGAGTCGAAGGGATAATTGTAACATAGGCTCACGAAATAACATTGCATCGTGGGCAGTGAGCAATTGTGACCAGCATAAAATCTCTTACGAAAAATTCAGCTCGGGTTCCAACGGTAAAAATAATTATCATTCTCAAAGCATTCCATGTTCATTTGAATTGAAATGTACCGAATTTACATTTGAATTAAAAGCGATGAACATTTTTCGGGCGCCCTCTCGCGGAATGCGGTGGGAATTTTGCGGAATCAATTCTGTATTGTAATAAACAATGAATGCAATGGTTTGACATCGTTTGATGTAATTGGAGATGTTTGCGGTTTTTGCGTTTTGGCTATTTTATTTTGAACGTGCTCGGTTTTTTACGAATTCCGTGGGAATTATACATTTTCTTGGGATAAAATTTAGGTGATTTCACTCCGGGTCTTCAAAAAGTCTGTGCTATCTTCAAAAAGTGACTTAAGCTGTGATATAATAGATTTTTTTATCAGTCAGTTAGTTACGTCTTCCTTTTTAGGATTCCGGCCTGAAGATTAAAACGGGACCCTATTACTAAGACTCTGACGTCCGTATGTCAGTCTGTCACCAGGCTGTATCTCTTGAACCGTGAATGTAAGACAGTTGAAATTTTCACAAAAAGTAAAAAACACAAGAAAATAAATATAAAAGGGGGCTCCCAAAAAAAAACATGTTTTTTGTTAGTTTTAGTTAATGATGCAGAAGCCCCAATTTAACCCTACTAATAGTATATTGGGCGTCTGAATGTTGATGCCCGAACCAATATTTTGCTCGAAACTAATAAATTTTTATAGTCTTTTTTTTACATTTAAAACAATGGTACGAAACCCTTCGTACGCGAGTTCGACTCGCACTTGACCGATTATATCATACTTTTACAACTACCATATTTTACGTACCCCAAAAAAATCCGTGTAAAAGCGAAATCTACGCGAGCTAAGTTGTAAAACTTACTTACACTATATTTACGGTAGTAAAAGTGTCATATTAAAGCTATGCATATCAAGTAAACGGCATGGAATTAAGTTAAAAGTATAATAACACCACTTAGTTTGTGTGATGACGAATTAACACGCAATATGTTATTTATTACACACGACACGACACGCTATTTTTTAACCGACTTCAAAAAAAGGAGGAGGTTCTCAATTCGTCGGAATCTTTTTTTTTTTATAGTTCACTAGCTGACCCGCCAAACGTTGTTTTGACCTATAAGTTCTCAGTAAACGGTATGAAAATAGTTTTGACGTAGGGGATTCGATTTCCACCACGAGCCTCTTTAGAATTTTATAATTTATAAATTGACTCAGGTTTTTAGTGATGGGAGGCTTCGGCCGTGGCTTGTTACCACCGAACAAGCAAAGACCGAAATGACAGAAAATTATAACACCCCTCGTTTTTGCGTCGTGGGTTAAAATTCATAAATTTTACCAGGATGGACCCTTTACATTGTAATTATGAAATAACAAACAGACTTTCCAATTTTTTTTAGCAAATATATATATACAATGAAGGGAGAAAGCGAAATTATGTGTATCTTCGGCAAAGTAAAGCCGTTACCTAAAGGATTAAACAATTAAACGCATGTTATCTCTGTATACAATCGAGTTGAGACGAAAGCGTAACACTCACAGCTAAACAACGAATACAAACGATTATTATTGTTAACAAGAAACACCTTGTAGATATTTGATCACATCATTATTTGTCACCTAAATTGTTAATTAAAATTATCTACTTTAGAGCATTGAGATACAACTTAGTACCTACGATAAAATTATACTTTGGAGCACTAAGATACAACTAAGTGCGTTAAAATTACTTTGGAGTACTAAGATACAACAAGTACCTACGATTAAATTATACTTTGGAGCACTAACATACAACTAAGTACGTTAAAATTACTTTGGAGCACTAAGATACAACAAGTACCTACGATTAAATTATACTTTGGAGCACTAACATACAACTAAGTACGTTAAAATTACTTTGGAGTACTAAGATACAACAAGTACCTACGATTAAATTATACTTTGGAGCACTAACATACAACTAAGTACGTTAAAATTACTTTGGAGCACTAAGATACAACAAGTACCTACGATAAAATTACTTTGGAGCACTAAGATAAAACAAGTTCGATAAAATTACTTTAGAGCACTAAGATACAACTAAGAACGATAAAATTATTGGAGTAATTTAAGATAGGTACGAGTACATTTAACACAAATATATGGATTTTTTGTTACTCCGGGTTCCATACTGGTATGGTTATACATACATAGTTACATACATAGTGAATGACAGACAGATGGAAAACAAAGTGATCTTATAAGGGTTAAGGTTTTCCCGTTTGATAAACCTACGGACGCCTAAAAATAATTTCCATTTTATATCACATCATTATAAAGTTGCTACAAAGTTGCACCAAACGTTAGTAAATGAAACTAAAATAACAGAATAATATTCCGACGGAGCTCAGAACAACGCCCGGCTAGACGTACTCCAAACAACTTGAAGAATACAAACAAACAAGCTTGAGATTTGCGTAGTTTACAATTTTACGTACAATTCCAGAGTTGCAATTATTGAAAGTTGTAACGTACGAAGTTTGTAACTTTTGTACATGTTACATAATTTCTAGTGTTTCATATTTACATAACAATTTTACAGAACTGTTTTTATTTAATTGCTTTAATAGAGAAGATATGGAGCCCTATTGCTCTTAGTCTTATGTCGTCATCCCATCTTACGAGTATTTTTTTCTAATTTAACAGTATTACCGGGTTAATATATAGACAGGGCGAACCGCGCGAAAAAATGTCGCAAGTTTATCGGTGTCATTAGTACCAACAGTATAAGGCCACGCGGGAGTTCTCTCAGCGGCCACTTATATTGTATTTTTTGACAGTTGGCGCTACTGTTTGCTTGTAAGTATGAAAAAGGTTTACGTAAAACGTTCGGATGCCCATATCTTGAGGTTAGTAATCAGTGGCCGGGTTAAAAAAAGTTGATTTGTGAAAAAATGAACGTCGTAGAAGGTCGTTTTAAGCGAATTTTGAATTGTGACCTGCAGTTTATAACTACAAAGACAATTGCTATAAACTTTAAACGTCATGTATAATATTTTGGGTTTTTATCTAAATTCGTTGTGAAGCAAAAACACGATTGGATAAAATTTTCTCGATAGAAATTTCCATTAAAAGTTACTCCGAACCTACAATTTTTCTAATTTTTATTGAAAACTACATTTAATGTAATTGTAAATTTTGTTCTAATGTGTCGATAATAATAATATCCAAAAACGCACAGAATGGAATTTTGGTAACCGCGGCTTAGTTCTTTAAAACTACGTCGTAAAACGTCGCTTTTATATTCTTCCACATTGTTGCCTGTCGCACCTACCAACGTATTATTAAGAGTGAGAAAGACAAAAATAAATTCAGTAGAATATATCCTCGTAAGCACCCATTCAAAGATTCAAAGATTCAAATCATTTATTTCATATGCCATTCATATACCTAGCCCACTACTTGTTAGCACTTATGAAGGTCAAGTAGGTACATATACTTATTAACAGTGATAACTATTTAACGACTTAAAAACTAAGTTTACGAGGGTTCCAACGCGCTCTGAACTGAGAAGAAGCCCACAACAAACTCAGCCGGGTATTATTTTTTTTGTTATCACTATTTCGCAATATAATATAAATTGGAGTTGCAACCCTAATTTACTATTTAGCTAAGCGCTTCTATTTCAAAACACTAGTGGTGTCAGTAAACTAGTTAGTGAAACTCTGTACTTCTGTAGAGTTTAGTGTTAGACTGTAGTGTTTACGTTTGGGGCTAACTGCATGTATAATTACTAAGCGCTCACCATTTTAGTGCCTAACATGAACTACTTTATCCATGAAAACCCAGACGAATTTTAATTGTACAATCTCGCATTGTAAAGTCAAGATCTCCTGAGGATCTCCATGTCCCAGATTTTTCCCTGCGAAAAAACGCGCGTTGAACAAAGATAAAAATAGTCAAGATAGGCCCATCCGAACATTTTAAAGTCCATTCGTTTTGAATTGCGTTAAAAGGTAAACAAACTAACCTTTTGGCGTACACTTCACTTCTCAACCATTTTTCACGATGTTAAAGTAATTAATAAGTCACACAAACTGCTTGCCGTCCACAAACAACATCTGAAGTTACCTTACGTATAACATTTCCACTATTTTATCCACTATTTTAGCAATAATTTTATGAAAAACTGAATCAAAACACAAATTGAGTATGACAGATTAAACTAATATTTTAGTTGTGACATCGAATTTTTATCATTGACATTAGTGTTGCGCACAGAGGCAATTGCAACCACAGACAAAAAACGAACGATTCATACTTAGTCAGTGACCGTAGTTACATCAATTAATTCGTTCAGAATCGATATCACTATCGTTAGTATATGATTATAACTTGTTAACGTGTATTTAAAAATCATGCTATTGGTCGTAAATACTGACGTAATAAATAGCAACAATATTGCTATAAAATTTTTTACAGGGTCGTTTTTTAAAGATGTTTTGGTATAATAATAAAAACTTAATATTCGGGTTGGGTAGATATAATAGAGGAAGGAGTACAGTTATTAGACGTTAGTTATACCTTTTATAACTTTTAGTCCTATAATGACGGTAACTGTACAACAAAAATAAAATAACGAGTAGATATGAGTAGAAAGATTTAATATTCGACAATTTAACTGTGCCTAGTTATATAAATAAAATCAGCATTTAGATTTTCTTTATTCATAGACGAGAATATTTTCAAATAAAAATATTCGTGAAAGTAGGTATAGTAAATTTCTGCAGCGGCCAACAAAAGAGGCATTGAGGGATGAAAGTGTAAATGATGATGAGTCTATCAGGGTTCCTCAGCAACACTCCAAGATATCCTGTGCGACCTGGGAGGCCTCTTCGGATTCTGGAGTGAGCTCGGCTGGCTGGAGTGATCCGGCGAGGACCCGCATCAGCGACTTCACGCGCAACGGACGAATTCGGCCAAACAGAAGGCCAGGGACAGAAGAGAAGAGAGAAGAGAGTCTATCAGTGCCAAGTTATGGCCAAGGCTTATATTATACTTTTTTTCAAACAATACGTGGAAACGTAGACTAAGTAATACATCAATAATAATCACAGTAATGATATCTAAGTTATCATAGACAGACATTTTCAAAACCAATTATGAACACAATATTGCTTTCCGAGTAAAAATGTTCTTTTGTTTTGTTTTTCACTAAACAGCTTTCTTTTTGAAAGCCAGTTCGATTTTTAAATGAAACCTTTGTTAAGTTATCTCCTTGGTTGCCACGTGTCGGATTGAAAGAAAGTCACATGTTTAAATTACACAACACATTTGAGTTTAGGATGTAATTAATGCGAAAGCTAAACCACGACAGTGATGGATTTTCATTTTTCATACACCTTGTTAGGGATAGCTTGCCTAGGGTTATCGATCTCACCCTAACAATGAGATTAAATAATGTCCGATCAATAAAAACCACTGATGTACACTTTTCCACTATTTATTGTCCTTATTTACAACTGTACTTACGTAAATATAATTCACGGGACTTTACACGTAACTTTCACCGAATCACTACGTATCACTTTTCACTATTTTTCTACTGATTTTCACTGATTTCACTACACTCTCACTTTTCGCACTATACACTTATTTTCCGAATTGAACTTGCTGAATTGAAGTGAACTTGAACTGAAGTCAACTGAAGTGAACTGAAGTGAACTGAGTACTGACTGCGCTAGCCAATCAGCCGCTTTTATACTAAATTTTTACGCCATTGGAGTTTTCTAGAAAGTACACGATTGGTGCATTTGGGTAACGCAAAAACATAAAACTTTCTAGTGCAATAAAAAAAGGGTCAGGATATTTTGAGACAATGGAACGCCATTAAAATATGCTCCACCCAAATGGTCATCCTGTTCTTTCCATAACTTTTTGTTAGCAAAAAAAGGGCGTGATTCTAGAATATTCCTATTTATGAGCGTGCTGATTGGTTAGCTATTATTTGAAGTGCACGTGTAGCGGACCCGCGCACTTAAGGCGAATATCTTCGTAATTTCCTTAAGGGGAATATCGTCGTGCATATTTCTCCCCGCCAGTTGCAGAGTGCAACTAATCTACCGGTAACACGACGATCTTCTTGCTCGGTCTCTTCAGCACTTGTCCATTGCTTGTCGTTACATCAACGACGCGTACTTCGTTGTCCGGCCCTGGATACACGCGGGATACTCGTCCTCGTGGCCATGGAGTTTTTCCTTCTACGATACGTTCTCTTTCATTTGCACAGGATTCTGCTTGCACTGCCTGTACCCATAGTTTTTCAGCTTTAAGAATATAGTCTGATTCCAAATACACGAATTTCGTTTTTCCTATTTTTTTTACAGTCTTATTAGAATCCTTTTCGAATTTTCGGCCCCGTATCCAATTAGGATCTTCTTTAGGGTTCGGTTTCGTACGTTTCCTTTTCGTTGCAGCTGTCACATGTTTTCCGGGTCTACACAGATCGAGAAATTGTAGCACACGTGCAGTTGCTCTTACTAGTGTTTGCCACTTCGAAATATTTTCGATCTTCGGTAAGTAAGTTGTGATTGTGGCTTCACGTGCTACACAGCATCGCTCTTCGCCAGTTTTCTCCAGAATAATTTTTTCTTCGCACGGCCATTCTTCTTCAGATTTTCTGAGGAATGTGGGTCCATGAAACCACCTGTGATCCGCGTTGAAGTTGCTCGGTGTTTCTCTCGTCGCGTCGTCAGCTACATTATCTTTAGTCGGAACCCACCGCCACTGACTCACTTTTGTTAATTCTTCTATCTCTGCCAAGCGGTGTGCTACAAATGTTTTGAAAGCGCGCGGTTCTGATCTTATCCATGCGAGTACAGTGCGTGAATCCGTCCAAAAGATTTTCTTTGTAAATTCAAATTCGTGCTCTTCTTCGGTTCGTTTAGCTAGGCGCGCCCCTAGCAACGCAGCTTGTAGCTCTAGGCGGGGTATAGAGGTGGGTTTCAGTGGTGCCACACGACTCTTCGCGGCAGCTAGAGCGACATGCGTCGTTCCGTCTGCTCTTTCCATACGTATATAAATCGCGGTCGAGTAAGATTCCTGACTTGCATCGACGAACACGTGTAGCTGCCTCTCGACGACCGGTGATCCAACATTGTAACACCGCGGGATGTGTAGACTCTCTATTGCTCGTAGATCGTTCAGCCATGACGACCATCGCGGTTGCAGTTCTTCGGGGATCGGTTCATCCCACCCGGTTCCATATCTCCATGTTTCTTGCATAAGCCTCTTCGCCGGAGTGGTGAGCGGCGAAACCAAACCTAACGGGTCGAAGAGTGACATTATAACACTTAAAGCTTCTCGTTTCGTTGGCGGTCGCACCTGTTCGAGAACTTCGCGGGGTGTTTTCTGTACATTCAGCCGGAAGCCGATGCAATCCTTTTCCACCTCCCATAGCAGGCCGAGAGTCTTCTCTATGTTGACACCTCCTATAGGTACGGTTTCAGCCCCGGAGTCTGTGTTAAAGTGACGCAACACAGACGGCTCGTTCGACACCCATCCTCGTAGCACGAACCCAGCTTGTCGATGTACAAAGTCGACGTCTATTGATACTTGTATTGCTTCTTCTTTACTCGGGAAGCTTGATATGAAGTCATCCATATAATGATTCTTCTTTATTTCCTTGGCGGCTCTGGGGTAGGTCGCTTCAAAGTCTTCTGCATTTCTATTTTTTATGTACAGCGCTGTGCATGGTGATGATGTAGCTCCGAAGATTAGCGATGTTGTCTGGTACTCCTTGGGTCTCACGTCCCCTCTGCTATCTCCCCGCCATAGAAATCTCAGCGCGACTCTGTCTTCTTCACGTATTTTAATCTGCATAAACATTTCCTTTATATCGGCTGAGATCGCGTAGGCGTGCTGTCGGAACCGCATGATGACTCCCGGCAGCGATTGCAGCAGGTCAGGTCCTGAGAGCAGCATATCGTTCAGACTCCATCCGTGTGACCTCGCAGCTGCATCGTGTACTAATCGTATCTTTGGTTTCGATGGGTTACACACAGCAAAGTGCGGTAAGTACCACGTTTTTCCCGGTTTCGGAGGTGCGGGTGCCTCGACAGCGTATCCTGATGTTAGTAGATTTTTTACTCTTTCTTCATATTTTTCCTTGAGACCCGGATCGCGGTCTAATTTCTTTTCTAGAGTTTTCAATCGCTTGAAGGCGTCATCGTAGTTGTTGGGTATAACAAAGTCATCCTGTTTCCATAATAACGAAGTCTCGAAGCGGCCATCGGGTAATCTTTTACTATTTTCATTTAGAATTTTCATAGCGCGTTCTTCAGGGTCATTTTTCCGCTTTTTAGGTTCGACACCGAGAGCCTCCAAGTCAAAAAACTCTTTCATCATATTTTCCATATTGCTATCTCGCTCCTTGAGCATAGTGTGGCCACAAAATGCGACATTATCGTGATATGACGTGCGACATCCGTGAAGCACCCATCCCAATCGTGTATTCGACGCTACCAGTTGGTCTCGACGACCGGTAAGAATTTCGAATGCCACTAATAGCTCCCAGTTGTCTTGACCGATGAGTATCTTGGGATTCGCATTCTTATATATCAGTTTATCCTCGATTTCGCGTAGGTGGACACAATCCCGTAGATCTCTTCTTTCGATATTTTGTTTCGTAAACATAAGGCGTTGTACTGTGCGAGCGTTTCGTAGAGTGAATTCTTTATCACTGAATCTTCCGCGTATCCTGACGTCTACACGCCGGCTTTTCTCGTACCTCGCTGTTTCATTTATTCCCTGCACCCACATAGGGTCTTGTGGCCCGTCGAGGTCCAATATTTCTGCTAAGTTTTCGTCGATCAGTGTTACAGTGCTCCCGTCGTCCAAAAGAGCATAAGTGTCGATGCGCGCTCCGTTTGGTCCCGTCAATGTGACAGGTGCGATTTTCAAGTAAGCTTGTCGACTTCTATTCTCGACGTTTTTCACGATTTCCACTGACGACGTGACTTCGGCGACGACCGGTGGTGAAGGTAGTGGTGACGGTGGCATTGACGTCTCTTTTCTTTTATGATGTAAAAGTCGGTGATGTGCCATATAACAGCCGTCTTGACCGCACTTCTTGGCTCTACACGTAGACCGTCGATGTGTACTTTTGAGGCACTGGAAACACACACGATGTTTTTTCACAATTTCCCAGCGTTCGTTCGTGTCGACGTCACGGAAGCGTTTACACTCGGGTAACCGATGATCAAGTTTACAGACAGGACATTGTTTTTTACTCGTATTATTATTATTTTTCGTTGAGTAAGTATATTCGATTTTCTTTATCACATTTCTCTCCTTGTACTCTGAGAAGTCTTCGGGTTGTGCGTACGCCCCACACTTATCCGCTTCTTCATTTAAAAATTTTGCAAGGCGCTTCAAATCCGGAATGTCCTCCTTTTCTCTTGCGGAATAGTCATACCACGCTTTTCTCAAAATAGGTGTCAGTTTTTCTATTGTGGCTTTCACTAACTCTGGATTATACAGGTATTGAATTTTCTTCAAAGCTTCCAGTGTAGCTACAATATTCGATACTTTGTTTGCGAATATACACAAGTCACGAGGATTGTCACTTAATTTTCCGAGCGATTTCATTTTCTGTATTTCATTTATCGCCAGTGCATCAGGTCGTCCAAATCTTCTTTCCAGAGCTTCCATGATAGTCTTCGGATCTGGAGAACTGATGAGTAAGCTACTGATAGCCTCGTGCGCAGCGCCTTTGACACTACGACGCAATCTTGACACATTATCCGTTTTCGAGAAAAACCCTTCGGTTTCTTCATATGCAGCGCGAAACGTTAGCCAGCTGCTGGATTGCCCGTTGAATACCGGCAGCTCCTGGAGGTACTTGGGTGCGTCTCTCGCCGTCCGTACTGCCTGAGTGAGAGCCGCTGCCAGTGAGGTGACGTCCACGCTAGGTGGCTGACGCGCAGGCCGGGATTCCTCTTCCCGGTGCTCGCATTTCCCGCCGTCACAACTGCGAGCCCCGTCATCCTTTTCCTGGGGTTCACATTTCCCGTTGTCACGACTACGAGCGCCCTGTCCTCGTCCTTTATTTTCCGCCTCACCTGGTTTTTCATTTTCTTTTTCCGGTTTTCCCTCCAGCCATTCATATACGTGGCTAGAACGTTCCTCTTCATATTCATTTTCATTTTCATTTTCCGACGCCGACGCTAGGTCCTCTTCGTCTGTAGCGGCAGCACGATATTTTTCCAACTGTGCTCGAGTGAGAGCGATTGATGCTCGGATCTCTTCTAACTTCAAGGCGGCCAATTTTTCCTTTAATTCAGCTTCTTTCAGTTTTCCCAATTTTCCTGACTCAGAGCGCCGTGACTTCGTCAGCCTCGCCTGCCCAGAGTCCCTTGATGGCTTAGCCGTGACGTTAGAAGACGTCGTATTTTCCGTAGTATTTTCCGCGGACGTAGTTGTCCCGCATGTCGTAGTACAGTCTGTACCCTCGGGAGTGGCCGCTATCGCGTCGCGGCTAGGTGCAGCAGTAGGTCTTGAGACGGAGTCCCTCACACCGCTGTCTTGAGTAGCAGCTGGTCTTGAGGCGCTGGGCGCGCCTCTCACGCCGCTGGTGGCAGTAGGTCTTGAAGTAGTACTTCTCACACCGCCAGAGTGGTGTTCAATGACCGGAACATCATTATCCATAAGGTCGGCTTGAGACCGTGTTATCGGCATTTTCCTGTTTCTCGATAACCCGCGCTTAGTTCTTCTTCACAGGACCATACAATATTAGTGACAGTCCTTGCAAATTTTCCTATATCCGGCTTCTCGAAGGACCATAAAATGTTAGGGATAGCTTGCCTAGGGTTATCGATCTCACCCTAACAATGAGATTAAATAATGTCCGATCAATAAAAACCACTGATGTACACTTTTCCACTATTTATTGTCCTTATTTACAACTGTACTTACGTAAATATAATTCACGGGACTTTACACGTAACTTTCACCGAATCACTACGTATCACTTTTCACTATTTTTCTACTGATTTTCACTGATTTCACTACACTCTCACTTTTCGCACTATACACTTATTTTCCGAATTGAACTTGCTGAATTGAAGTGAACTTGAACTGAAGTCAACTGAAGTGAACTGAAGTGAACTGAGTACTGACTGCGCTAGCCAATCAGCCGCTTTTATACTAAATTTTTACGCCATTGGAGTTTTCTAGAAAGTACACGATTGGTGCATTTGGGTAACGCAAAAACATAAAACTTTCTAGTGCAATAAAAAAAGGGTCAGGATATTTTGAGACAATGGAACGCCATTAAAATATGCTCCACCCAAATGGTCATCCTGTTCTTTCCATAACTTTTTGTTAGCAAAAAAAGGGCGTGATTCTAGAATATTCCTATTTATGAGCGTGCTGATTGGTTAGCTATTATTTGAAGTGCACGTGTAGCGGACCCGCGCACTTAAGGCGAATATCTTCGTAATTTCCTTAAGGGGAATATCGTCGTGCATACACCTTTTGGCAACTGCTGATTCCGATTTATTCGTCGTTAATTCCGATTTATCTCGTGGAAGGTTGTTAAAATAATGCCCAAATTTCCAAGCATGTTTCAGAAAATATAATGAAATAAAATAGCGTGATCTAGTCAAATCGATTATGTTTTCGATTCTGAATGAATTACATAGGTAATTTGGATTATTACGGTCACTAACTCACTATTAGTATCTGTACCGTTTCCCTTATCTAAAATACAATTTCTAAATTACAAGGATGATCGTTCAATAGTTCATTCCTGATATGGTTCAGCAATAGTTACATCACTAGGGCTATGTCAAAAAAAAGTGACGTAATCAGATCCGCCATATTTGTTTACCTTTTAACTCAATTCAATTTGAATGAAGTTTACGTAAACGTTCTTCATACAAGAAAATGTAGCGCCATCTGTCGAAACTCCTGCGAAATACATGCTTATTTTTTATATATTTTTTTATCTATGTGTCTGTGGTCACCTTGCCTGCAATATTATTATTAATTCAAAAAAAAAAAGAAATAGATCTTCACCTATCTACCTATACTGACTACTGCCGGGGGGTGCAAAATAGTCATTCTTGCTCCCTTAAACTGGCGACATTTTTTCGCTCTGTTCGCCCTGTCTTTAGTATACAAGTCTGAGGCGTTGAGATAGGCCACGTTCACTTATCACGTAATCGAAGAAATTCAGATGGCCGCCGCGCCCCGGCTAATTTGCTCGCGTTAGTTCTTGTACGGTACATTTCACGCGCTGCGTGTGTCCGATTGCGAGGCAACCTTAGTACGTCGAATGGGATAAAGTTACGCAATATAAAGAGACCACAACTTTGCGTTTGTTGCTGTTCTTTTCGGAGGCGTGACCAGGAGCTATTGCGAACTGAATTGCACTTTTTGTGTCAGAGCTAGAGTCGCTATTTCTTTAAAATATCATCTTGCGGAGTGAGCCTTCTGTACCGTTAGGGACTATAATGTATTCCGTCGAGTTTTCTAAGATGTCCTCTGTCCATATAGGTGTAGGTCTATTTGTTTCTTGTAATGAAATAAGAAGTCTCATATCACCAAATAATATCGAATTACGAGCCATTAACAAACTTTAGCCGCGTTCTGTCTCCAAAGCTCTTAGACTATAAATTATTAGCCTCACAATCTTTAATAGCGAAAGTCATCAAAGCAATCTGTACGATACAGTCGGTTAACGATCAATACCGCTACAGTTATAGCACTATAAGTTGTAATAAAGTTGATTTTATTACGATTCCGTAGGAATTAAACACGCTACGCCGTAAAGTTGGGATCGCGAACTATTGTTGTTTTACGAGTTAATTGGAAAATACTGTACTTCACTTTTTTACTACAACTACTATTAATTCTACTAGGTACTTATCGTATTATTCATTATCACCGTCATTATATCGTGATACAGAAGTATCCTTTGTGGGGTTGAGTGTACATCTCAACCCCTTTTTATGTCCCACAGCTGGGCACGGGTCTCCTCTCAGACTGAGAGGGGTTTGGCCATAGCCCACCCGGCCACGCGCGGGTTAGCGGGCTTCACACACCTTCGAGAGCATTTTTGTGAACTCTCAGGCATGCAGGTTTCCTCACGATGTTTTCCTTCACCGCTAAGCAAGTGATATTTAGTTTCCTAAAAACGCAGCAGTGATAGCTCACTGGTTCTGACCTCTGCCTCTCATAAGGAGGACGTGGGTTCGAATCCTGGGCACGCATCTCTGCGTGGAGTGTACGCTTCTACAATATTATGATCTCGAAGCCTGTTTTAAACTTACCTTTGCACAGCTGGTTTAAAGTCACTGAAAAAAAAAAACATTTAATAAAACAGGTTCATTATACTATTCTTGAATTTATAAATGACTACCTGGTGCCCGCCACTCCTCCCGCCTGAGTTTCGGAATCTAATTCAGTGGGAACGATGGGGTTTTCCGGGCTAAAAAGTAGCTTATGTGGTAATTCGGATTTTAAGCTATCTATGTTCCAAAGTTCAGCTAAATCGTTTCAGTAATTGCGGCGTAAAATAGTTACAAAAATCCATCCATCAATACTTACAAACTTTCACGTATATAATATTAGTAGGACAAAGACCCTTGGAATGATATGCCACCATCTCGACCTTACAACAGATCGTCAAAATTATTATGTAATAATTTTCCATACTATGTAAGAAAAGTTGTATAAATATAATGACTGTTTTGAAAAGAACAAAATCAGAGTTTCTTGCAAGTTCTTCTAGATGCAAATCTGCTTTCCAAACTTGGCTGTAGAGTTTTGTCTTTTAATTGGATCTTTGTAAATCAAGCCTATATTTTGTGAACAATTTTTATTTCAATTTCATCAAATTGACGGAGCCATTGATTCTAAATTTGAAGTTAATTTATTTAATTTCATAGCAAGAGATTTGAGAGGAGATAAATAATATACTCATGTGCAATGAGAAGAGTCCACAACAAACTTAAGCATGGAGCAAGCAGAAAATTAATGTGAACAGTTAATCATCGTTTGAGTTTGATAAATATGCTTATGCAGAATAAGTTTCATAAAAAAACCTAACAAGAAACTTAAAAATATAAAGTACATTGTAAATATAAAGTCTCGTAAGAAAATTGAGTAATATCCAAAGGTATCACGTAATACAAGCTGTGAGAGGAAGATTGTAAAAACTTTGTGAGGCATCTCGAGTATTGCAATATGCATACAAAGTAGGCGGTGTTTGCACTAACTTTTAGTAAGTAGTACAACCTATTTTATTTTATAGTATTTTCGAGATTGAACATATAAAATACAGACATAAATCCAACTCTACTACATATTATTATAGTAATCAAAGCACGAACTCTATTGAAGCACTTATATTTAACTTGATAATGAAGTTTATGTAGCAATTCTTGTATATATAAATCTATATATATTTCTATATAATCTGAATCTCGGAAATGAGCTTGAACGATTTTCATGAAATTTAGTATACATGGGGTTTTGGGGGCGATAAATCGATCTAGCTAGGATTCATTTTTAGAAAATGTCGAATTTACCAAAAAAAAATCTGACTCCTGCTGCCATCTATTGGCCAGTAGTCATACTACCGAGCGAAGCTCGGTCACCCACATATTGTCAATAGATACGAGTAACTTACAATATTTAGGTTACACTTTTGGAGGCAAGTGTCGCCTCACTGAAAGCGGCAAGTTGTATATTGTTTTATCTGTTTTAAAACTCTTTACAAAATTTTTTTGAAGTTAGAACTTCTATAAGTATTAAGCCTTTTTGTTACGCATTACGTATAAAAAAGTAATCTTAAAGAGAAAATTTCTTTAGGCGCGTTTGTTATTTTTGGGATGAGAAAAAACCATTGAACTCGATGACGTTACGTAACTGACACCACACATTGTTACCGTAACCGACACCTATATAAGTTTTTGAGTTTTCACTCCTGTTCGCAATCTCGTGGTGCTATGTCTTATTTTTTAGTCACAACCATTTTTATTAAACATTTAATTAAGTACAGGCAATTGATATAAATCTACTGTCTTCTCTCAGAATGAGAGAGGTTAAATTGACCAAAGTCCACTACGCTGGCCAAGTGTGGGTTGGCGGCATTCACACACCTTTAAGAACACCATAATATTATTATTTTAAATTAAAAGTGAAAAAGTAATGTCGTGAATCATTTTGCTCCATTTACTCAGTGACTATTTGAATAATCATCGCCCAACGCTAAACGTAGAAAACTGTAATTTTGCAGAGGTTCATAATGACGACAAAGGATAAGGAAGGATTTCTGAGAATTCCCACGGGACAATCCTATACCAAACAGGGAGGGGTCAGATAATGTTTCAAAGTTGTTAGTACAAGTCCTACCGGCATGCAATTGTGCCGAACAGCCGAGTTGATTTGTTGCGCAAAAAAGAAGCCAGCTATAGTACTGTCACCGTGGTAAAATCTTTGTTTTTCAAAAATCAACATTCAAGTATTTTAAAGTCTTATTTACGAAAAAATATATGAACACATACATAAAACTTGGGTTTCTTCCCTTAACATCTTAAATAACACACATCGCTCTATATTAAAACACTTAGAACTAAAACGAGGACATTAACTTTAACATGCAAGCGAAAATAACCCTTATATGAACACATTTAAATACTCATTGTCTCGCCTTTTCTTTGCAGTGTGGGGAAAGAACAGAGAGATTTTATTACTAGCAAGGCGTTATTAAAAGACATCATTCCAAACTGCCTACTATAAACAACCCATTTCAGGCGCCCTCGGGATGTTAAATATGACGCACACAACAAGTGGAGCGGGAGCGTTCCGGGATAAAATCCGCAAAACAAGAATACTTCGTACCATCCGGGCGCGAAAATTCAAATTTTATTTAGTTTTTCGCTCATAGTAGGCTAATAATTATACATCGAAGGCTAATGGCAATGAGTTTTGCGGGCACAACATTTATGCATCTACATGTTTTTAATAAAAACTCTGCTCAACAATTTTCATTTACTTCATATTGGTTCCCGATAGCTCGAAATCGGGGAAACTGCAAAAAATTATCTTTCGGGAACCAATATGAGATGAGTGGGAACTTTCGAGCAAAGTTTCTATTAAAAACATGTAAATGCATAAAAAGTAGGCCCGCAAAATGCATTGCCATAAATCTACAATGTGTAGTTAGTCTAATATTTGCAAAAAAACTAAATAAAATTTAAATTTCGCGGGCTGGTAGGGCCGCAACACCTTAAGATAAAGATTCAATGAATATTGTAAAAGAAAAAGCAGCAAATTAAACAGTAGGATTGTCTTACAAGCTTTTGTTAATTTTTACTGGATTATTTTACTGGAGAGGGTTTCAAATTAAATATAGTTTACCTTTGAAATAACATTTTTGATGTCTACGAAAACCTTGAGGATACATGTACATAAAATTTATGATAATTGTAGGCTAGTGGATTCAATAAGAGCTGGAAAAAGAAACCTGGGTGTACCTACATTTTGAAAGCTTTAAAACTATATTGTTGTTTGCTTCATTATGTTTCATACTTTTACAATTATTATATTAATTATTTATTATGTTAATTACAATATTTCTTACATCAGCTGTGGTCAAAACCACAAACATCTATGTATGCTTTTTTTATAATCAAACATTTCAAACTTTACCTACTGAATCACTGATTCTTTTGCCCCGAACATCCCGCTCTGCCCGCTTTGTGTGTAGTGCTTTAACAACCCATTTCAGGCGCCCTCTGGAAGATTTATAACCACAACAACAGTTATATCTCCATCCCTTTCTACCACATGAGGAGATAGTATATCTGTCCCTTGCCATCTAAGAGAGAATTTAATTCGACTAAAAGCAACAATTTATAACATTGCTCGTGTCATAGTACTCAGAGTTGCCAAATGTTCCTAAACTTAGTTCTCTGCAAATTGGTACATTAAGTTCAATTAATGGTTATTTGTTGAACAATTTTTTATTATTATTTTCTGTAGGAAAATCGGGTTTGCACAAGTACCGTGGGAAATAATATGTTTCTTGGGATAGTATAATGTAGACTATTCTACCATCTATCATTATATTCTATTCTATCATTTCGTTAAATCTATATTCATTGCAAATTTTGTTAAAATCGTTTTAGCAGTTGCTGCATGACCAACATACACACAGTCACAGAAAAGATCGTACATCTTTTGTGTGGTATTTTAATTTCTTAATTATTACAACAAAATAATAATCAATTTACTAAATAATCGATTCAAGTTGAAACTCGAAAAGCTGTGTAGCATAATTAGCTACGTAGATTGACAAAAATGAAATTTGTGAAGTACTACAAGTACATAAATAAGTAAATAAATAATATTTTGTTTATTATCTATATTGATACCCAACAAAATTTTTCTAATGTTAAAGTGTTTATAAACTTCGCAAATTCAATTTGTCATCGTTCACAGACGTTGGCAATTGGCTTCGGAATGAAATAATAAAATTACTACACGTTCGATTATCGCGGCGTTTTAAAAATTTAAAATCCAATCAAAAAATTGGCTGGTTCAAAAAAAATACATAACGCGTTGAATAAAAAAACTCAATTGCCAAAGCGACGTCCGTTTTTAAACACAAATCACGACCGATGCGGCGGGATCAAATTGTTCATTTTGTCCGTAAAATTATTAACGTAATGAAATCAATTTTCCGTAAAAAAAATATAAATTCCGGACGCGGCACTTCCGGACGTAACTTTTGGCACGGCCGCCTTACTTGATCAAACGCGGCGGTTTTACAGTTTTCGGCTCTAAAAGTAGAAAATGGAGCAAAAAAAAAAAACTGTACCCGCTCGAAATACCGATGGGCGCTAGTCCAAAAACTAGAACTTTACTAATCTATTTCATTTTAGTCAGCACTTTTTACAAGCTCTATCTATGCTGTCGATTTGTGTTACACAGCTACAGTAAAGGTTACAAAACTTTTATGTTAAAGTGAAAACTTTTTAGGTGCGTTTGACATTTTTTGCCGCAGTTACCGTAACCGACACCACAACAGAGAATAATAGTACCTAACGGTAAGAAAGGCTCACTCCGCAAGATGATTTAAAGAAATAGCGACCCTAGCGCTGACACAAAAAAGTGCAATAGTGTATTTGACTTCAATTTTTTATTACTTTATTATAAAGTAGAATTAAAATTATATTTCATACATTTTATTCTTCAATAATAATAAACACAATCAGGTATACTTTCATTGTACTGGCAATTCCGCACTTTTATTTATTTTGTTTTTTAAAACTGACCACCCTGATGGACACGCTGTCCCAGCCTACGTCCGCGCCATGCTTCATTCTTTTATTGTGCGCGGCAATGAGCACTCGACTACAAAAACACGTCTCGTTTTTGTTAATTTAGGTTCAAAGTAAAAAAAATTAAGTGTTCAGTGTTAAAACTTGCTTAATTTTCTATACTGATAATGCTTAGACGCTAGTAAAATTTATTATTATAACAAAAATAAAATCAAATCAAATCATATAATTGTGCATTCATCTTCGTCAGACTCCGAGGAAAGAGGGTAAGTGAAAATTAACCTTTTTTCCCAGATATCACATCAACTCAAATATCAATGCTGACGAAAGTGTGTCCAAAAATTGAAATCCTAAGGCATCTCTAAGCTAACTTGGAGGGTATCACATTGAGGTTATCACGAAAGTATAGCATGATGCGCGAAATAGTCCAGGCATCTCTAAGCTAGCTTGGAGGGTATCACGTTGAGGATACCACGAAAGCATAGCATGATGCGTCAATGCTCCTGGAGGTTGACTGCGGGTCAACACGAAGGATTTTAAAAAACCTCAAAGGACTTTGCGGATACCAACGGGGGACGATGTCGGTGTGGCGCTGTTCTCGGCTTCACTACAAGTGGCTCCGCATGACCTCCCGGACTTTGATCCCGAATTGCTATCGGCGCTCAGTCACAAGAACTATATTAATGGTTAGTCCCGACAGTTGTAAAATTCTAGCTGACCTTCATTGCAAAGAATCAAATAGTTTATTTGATATACTTGCCTGGCTTATGAATAGCCAGTTAAACGTTATAGCCTTTTATCAGTGATAACTATTTCACGACTTAAAAACTAATTCCACGAGGGTACCAACGCGTCGAACTTTTCTAACTATGTACCTACAACAATAATGTTTAGATTATGTGGTGGAAAATAATTTTACTTACTTTCGAAAATTAATGTTCAGATTGTGTAATGGAATGATAATTTAACTATTAGCTCAAAACTCAATAAGTTAACAATATTATGTATAATGTACCATTAGTCTGAAAGTTTCATTGAAGTGAATTGTTAAATTCTTTCTGAAACTAATAAAAATCTTAAACCACAACGCGTCCTGAACTGAGAAGATGCTTAAGTATTGACAAATGACATTTTGTTTCGACAAATGACAAGTAATTAAAGTTCACGAACGGGACCAGATGTTTTTTCGGAGAAATAGTTTCGGGCATTATACTAGTTTCAATGGTTACTGATCGTCAGGTGTTGTAAATAAAGAAACCAGCAGGGTGCGGCGGGCGACTTTGCTATCGACACCCACCGCTGGGACAGCGCAATCTCGTTTCTCGAGAAACTAGCTGGCCCCCTCTCGTTACGGCTCGGCCAGCAGGGGGGGGCGTGACACACTTGAGTATTGGCGATCAGCCGCGAGGAAGATGCGACGTGGCAGCGAGTCTCCAGCATCAGCCACAACAAGGACCAGGTTCATCGACGACGCTAGACATTAAGGTACCTATATGCCAGTTGTCTTCAACATTTTGAAGTTTATTGGTTACATATCACTGACAAGGAATCCGTCACGATCTATAACATGATCTAGAATTTCGGGAGTTATAATAAGTGAAGACTATTTTTTGACTTTCACTAGGTGTACAAATGTACGTACATTCAATAAAATATTTTAATGAATTGAACAAATTAAGGAACTAGCCCCAAAAAATTATTATTACATAATACCATTTTAAAAATCGTACACTAACACAGTGTACCGCCTTACACGTTCACAACAAAGAAAAAGCGACAAATGTCTTTGACAATCGACATTTCTTTTTTGGGTGAGATAATGTGGGAGTGAGTCAAGTATGTTCGATTATAGTTAAGATGTGTCTAACCTCAAAATCTTACGTGGTAAAAGATAAATTCTAAATTTAAAGGCGTTGAATGAATTTGTAGTTCAAAATCCTTTGAAATTGATAGTTCATAGAACAGCTTACAAGCGAATACTTAAAAAGGGTTTTATGCCTATGAACTGAAGAATCTTATTTTAAAGTACCGATTCATCCTTGGTAAAATACATAAAGAAGTTGTGACTCATCTCAGATACTTACCGCGGTTTTTTCATGAAGATTTGTTAGGTGTTAGAGTGTTAAAGTTATTTACTACCCTCAAAACATGCTCAGTTTCCTGGTTTTATTTTAATTTCTGACGATATGGCAGTATCGTTACCCAACCGCAAACTATGACGTGAATTATGTAACAATTCAAATTCTGTAAAAAAAAATTATACGCTTAACTCGTTGTATCATCTAAGAGTTAAGCTTAATTCCGATTAAAAGTCCTAAAGTCCACTTCTCCAGCTATTAGGTATGGATGGGGTTACACAGAACGTCTGTAGAAACAAAAAATGTAGCCCGTAAGAAAAATTAGACTTAAGACGCAGCTGTTCGTCCATCATCGTTTATCCTATCAGATGGCCAGTGGTTACAAAACATTTTTTAAGTCATCTAACTCCCTTAAACCTAAAAGGTTGAACTAGTGATTCACACGATTTCCCGGTCTAGATGAAGACTAATTCTTTTCATTAGAGGGATTTTTGTTTTTGTAATAATTAACGTTAAGATGAATCGAAATACCTCTTTACAGAGTTGATGGCCATATTTTTCGATACATCTATTTTGATACACATGATTTACATCAGTTGCATAGAGGATATCAAATATCCTCATTTAAACGATTGGGTTAATTGTTTCTTATATGGAAATTAAAGATAATCAAAAGCTGACCAAGAGTTACATCCAGTTAATGGGATTAAGCTATCGCTGTAAAATTATATACTTCAAAGTTATTCAAAGAGTTCAATCCAGTTATTGAATTTATCGCTTCTTGCAATAATGCGAAATGTAATCAATATGAACCCAGACGTCTTAGAAACAGACGCATTCTGAACATTTTGGAACACCAAGTTTACCTTTGCTCTTCTATACATTCTTCTAGAGGTAGAATGCTTAAAAATACTATTATAGACAATGCTTTAGACATACATCGTCTAAGGACCTCTACAACTTTGGATTTCCTTCTTTTACATAAGGTGTCAAAAGACTTACTTCTTATAGTACATTTATTGATGATAAATAAATAAATATGGTCTTTCCCTAGAGAACCACAATTCATAGGAATTACTGGAGGAAGTTCTCTGAAGGCATTAAAAAAAAAAAAAAAAGGACATTTTGTTGGAATTTTTAATAATCTATATGTTTCAAAAATTTTGTGTTATTTACAAAGTTTTGTGGCAATACTGCTTTAATAACGACTGAGATCCGTACAATCCGTACATTATAAGTCAACCTCGTAATTTCCAACAGAACAACTTGATAACGACGTAGCATATGGTACGATTACTTGTTATCATTCGGCATTGAGTTTAATTTCTGCTGATGATTTTGGGTCAAATAAAAAAAAAAAAAAAAATATATATATATATATTATATTGCGAAAATGAATAGATAAATTAACATCAAACACCACATAGTAGCACACAATATAGTATGCTAACACATTGCTCAATGGGCCTTAATAAGAGTTTATTCATTCCGTAACTTTGCTTTGCTGATCTTGTAACTTTTTTAGCTTTAGGCAGTAGACACAGCACAGAATGAAAACATTAGCATTAGTTAAAGTTAGTATTATTGTTTTTATATAACTCAAGGGAATTATTGAGTTTATACAACGCCAGCTACTACTCAGGGCGAACCAGTTTTAATTATACCATAATCAAAACTGAAGAGAAAGTATAAAAATTTGCCACAGCTTTGAAAAACAAATCGATATGTCGTTTACAAAATCTTAGACCAAGATATATAATAGACAATCTCCTGATAATGTTGAAGCGACCTCATAAGGTCGCCTGCAGGCAGACCACCGTGAGAACGTGTCTGCCGAGGAATATAATCTCTCACGAGAGAGGTCTGCGTTTCAGTGTACTCAGCACCAAGTACGCAACACTTCCTCGGCGAGCACGTAGTTTGTTGCTTGACCTCATCAGAAAAGCAGTCTGCTGGTAACAACCATTACGGACGTTACCTAAGTTTTATAACCTCTTATTGAGCGATGATGCTTCTGTCGCAATAGCTCTTTTGCTCTCTAATCATTAATCATTATAATCTATCTAAATATAAATTAAACCTATTTGTAATGTGACTGGTTTATTGATCCAGGAATTGAACGAAAAGATTGTGTTAATTAAATACTTCTGTGGTATAAAGAGGACCTATTTCCTATTATAATAGGAAACAATTTACTATCTGTTAATGTCCATAATTTAACAAAAATTTTCATCTCTAAACATCTACCTGATTGTGTTTATTATTATTGAAGAATAAAATGTATGAAATATAATTGATGATTAAACGAACTTACCTGTAAGTGAAGTTCTATCACAATTATGTGAATACATTTTATTCGAAAATAATAATATAAGGTCCCTCCCATACCCAAAACCCATGAGTATAATACGAAAATTTTGTTAAATATTCTCTAAAGAATGAAGCATGGCGCGGACGTAGGCTGGGACAGCGTGTCCATCAGGGTGGTCAGTTTTAAAAAACAAAATAAATAAAAGTGCGGAATTGCCAGTACAATGAAAGTATACCTGATTGTGTTTATTATTATTTTCGAATAAAATGTATTCACATAATTGTGATAGAACTTCACTTACAGGTAAGTTCGTTTAATCATCAATAATGACGTGCACTGAAAGAACTAATTAAATCGATCAAATAACAAAAAAGTTATAAGCATTTAAAGATTTGTGATTAGACAGAGATAGCAACATGAAATTGTGACGTCACACCTTACCAATGCCATAGTAGCTTCGTGCGGCTTCATACAAATTTTCGTTTTGCGAGAAAGGGATAGAAGATCCCCCCACTCCAAAGTTTAAACGCCTGTAACTTTGTAAATCTTCGTTGGATTTTAATATTTCTTTCACTGCACGTTATTATTTTTATCCTAGTTTATAATAAAGTAATATTTTTTATCAAATTCAAAAGTAGTGTAAGACCCCATTCAGTTCGCAACAGCGCCTTGCACCGCCTCCGCTATGCACCTAAAGTTGTGCTCTCTTTCTATCGCGTAACTTTATCTCTTTCGACGTACTAGGGCTGTTTCGTTTGCGAGTGTCGTAGGACACTCGGTAAAAACAATTTTTGGATTAACACCTAAAACCAAACTCCATTTTATATTTTCATGTGTGATTTCACCCGTCGCTCGATAGGTGCCGCTGTCTTCAGTTAGCTCGCGCTAACGAGTTCATCATATGGCATACAAAATCTCTATACGTGATTGCATGCATGCCCATTCTCTTGACTAGTAAGAGAAACTTTCATTCTAGATTTTCGTAGATTTCAAAACATCAATTTTCTTATGCGTAGTCCTCTGAGAGATTCCGTTCGAAGATAAACATCGTTTCAAAACCTCAATAATATCTATATTTTTTTTGTACGACCCGGGGTTCAAACCTCATGTACAGTTGATTATACTCACCACTAAACTAAGAGGCAGTTAAGTTATAATACGTAGTGAATAGGTATAAAAAAGTTTCAAGACAGCAATAGCACGCTTGTTGAAGTCAATCCAAGTTGTAATAAACTTATATTACATTTTAATGACGTAAGTTAGGTCTCAGGTATCCGAGTGGGTTTTAATAAGTTTTTTTATAGCGATTTTCTTCGTTCATTACTGGTGATAGGTATTAAAGGTACCTATGTATGTATTCATTACCATAGTTTTGAATAACTACGCCCTATCAAAATGGATCACAATATTAAGGGTTCATGAAGCTACTACATGACCCAACAAACGTTGTTTTGTCATTTAAATTATTTTTGTATGGGGTATGAAAATAGTTAACGTCCTATTCTCAGAACTACCGAATGTAAACAAATTTTTTATAAAATACCTCATCCAAGTCGGTTCAGCCAAATCCAAAATAATCGCAGACAAACATACATACATACGGAATACGGATCGAATACAGAACCTTTTTTTGAAGTCGGTTAAAAATGAGTAAAGTAAGAGTTTTCTTATAAACACTATTTTTTCAGTTATTAGTAAGTATATTATCAGGAGATTGCAGATACTAACTTGTTAACTTAAGTATTAACTTGTACTAAATTGTGTTTGCTGTAATAAGTGCGGATAAGCAGGCTCTACACACCTTCAAGTAATAATGGCCTACAATGAACGCCCTGAGTGAACAAATCGATGTAACGACTCCTAAATTTTCTATACTTATTAAGATAATTTGTTGATTCAAAACCATAGGCAAAGCCCACGGGGATTTAGACACCACTGTTCTGAGAAGAGCTAACAACGAAGAACACATAAGCCGTTCTCTCGAGCGGCCGTCACTGTCAGGCAATTCCACGAGTACTTTGTACCGGCAGAACTTTCCCAAGTCGATATAACTTTTCCCCTCTTAGGTACACCATTTTACCCATCCGTTGTAAGTACCTACATTATATTCACGTATATGTTGCAGTCATAGTGATTAAACAGCTATTATACGTAATGACTGGTCATTATATAAAATAGCCAAGATGACTGGACAACGTAATAAATTAATCACTTTATTTATTTATTTTATTATATGTAATCAACAGCGTTACAAAATAGTAGTTTATGAAACGGATGCATAATGGGGGGTATTAAAACATGAGTGTGAGTTTAAAAAACAAGCCGCAGGCGAGTTTTTAATAGAGTCACACGAGTGTTTTAATACCTAATTATGTAGAGTTTCATACACTACTTTATCTACGCTCAAATTATAATAAATCCAAACCATAAAATCTTGCTAACGTTTGTCGTAAATCCTTCACTTTGTTGGTAAAAGATTGTGGGTCATTTTTGTTGCAATTACTAAAATGTCAGGTGGAGTTAAATTTTCTTTAGTAGGTTTCACTGCTAGACATTTTTCCGCGCTAAGTTTTGACTAAGTAACAAAAATAACACATTGAAATGTTAAAAGTTATGTATGGCGCCAAAATTCAGTTGTAAACTGCGTATAGTCTGTTAAAAAATTCATGAAACAAAAAAGAGTAGAAAAATATTTATACAAGTCAGATAAAGTATGTTTTTAGTGGATAATTAAATAATCAAAAATTATACATAATTCTTTTCAATATTCTGTATGAACACACTTTTTAATCAGTCATATAAGGCAGGGAAAAATTATTGTTTCCGTGAATTAATTGTTGTCTATGGTCGATCATGGCCCATCCCATGACTACCAACTAAATGTTGTCTGTGGACTCCATATATAAAAAAAACAAAATTGAGGATTGGCTCTACACTCTCTTTTTGCTATGACGACCACAGAGAAAAGAAAGTTATTCCCTGGTCTGTGATGATGACCCATAAAAATACAGGAACCCAGAGCCGAGTATCGTAATGGAAATTATTCAACTATCTAGAGATATTTCCATAGTACAGCGATGTTATAATGAATAACTTTTTAATGATTATAGAAGTCTGTGAATAAAGTAGGTCAATATGTGACAGATTTTGATTTCATAATTCGAACTTTAAGCTATGAGCGTAGATAAAATAAATTACAATTAACTTAAAGTTATATAGCAAGGCGGCGCCTTGAAAACCGGCACGCTAACCACTCATCCACGGAGGTCGTCGTATATATAATAGTTAGAGAGTTGATTTTATTTTTCCTGTAAAACATACGATTATTCCTATTAATCATAATAATTTCAGATTTTTCGAATGATTAATTTCGGAGATAATAGGAGAACGGTATTTTTTCGACAGTTTGCCCGATAAATCAAAAACTATCAGGCATAAAAATAAATAAAAATCGGTTTTAGAATATACAAGTAACGCCCTTTCTTATGATACCCCACTCAATATTGTCATCTCATTTTGAAATTTCAACAACCCGGTTTACCTCCCCCCCCTCCCCTTTTAAATAAAAATAAAAATAATTTTAATTTTTTTATAATTGCAATGACGTTGGGTTACTATTACCTAAAACTATTCCAAATTTCAAGTCGATAGCTTGGATAGTTACTGAAATAATCGAGTGTGACAGACGGACGGACGGACGGAGAAAGTCTCACCATAAGGGTTCCATTCTTATAATTTTGGTATGGAACCCTAAAATGCACGTATAGCTCGTAGGATCGATTTACAGCGGAGTCCCATACTACTGTGTGTGGACGTCCGTAAATGTATCAGATGCGGTCGATTGGGCACCACGCGACTTCTTGAGGATTATTAATAAATATGATGACTTAGCAAGTTAATATGAGTTCGTAGAAAACTTCCGAATCCGCTAATCTTTGTTGTTCACAGGAGCGTGTAAACTGTACGCGTCCGAGCGCGTCGCTCGCGGCACAACTTATAAGTCTGCTCCCAACTTTAGCGTGGGGAAATTGAGTTGCTGGTATTGCTTACCTTTATCCATCTATAGTTACTTAAATATAGTGGTTTAGTGGAAAAATATAGTGGTTTAGTCGATTTTTCCTGGGTTCTCATCTCAGATAATCATACTTTTGAGTTTTAGAAGTTAAAGTCAAAAAATTCAAAATTTCTTTGTTTCACATAGGCCTTGTAAAACGTCAATACGATATTTGTCACATATGTATGGTGATAACTACAAGTCAGCTTAAAGCTAAGTTTACGAGGGCTCAAACGCGCTATGCACTGAGAAGAGGCCCACAACAAACTCAGCCGGGTTTTGTTTTAATATGTACATTGCTATAACGTATGATGTAAATAATAAATTATTATCTCCTGCTAACAGTGCCTCGACGTTTTCTTTAATGTCCTCAAAATGTGTGTGTGAAGACTTTCAATCCGCATATTTTGACCGTAGTTTTATGTAACCTAAACCAGTTTCATTGTTGGAAGAGAGCAGTGTCCAGTTGTGGGCTGCAAAATAGAGTTTTAGGATTTAAAACTAACCTACAGTTTGGGTTTTGTATCACATTTCCTTTATTACCTTGTATTTTAGAGTTCCATAACCAAGGGGTAAAACGGGTCCCTATTATTAAGACTCCGCTGTCCATCCTTCTGTCTGTTTGATAGATACACCGATGAAATTCATAAACCGTGATAGATACACCGATGAAATTTTGACAGATTAAAAATATTTACAATTTAAGTGTGTACATGGTGCAAATATTTATTGTCACGTCTTCATAAAAGACACTATCCCGAAAAACTATATTAAATCATGTCCTGTGTCTGTGAAGCTTGCCTATCCACAGTTGGACGACGTGGTCTTGGAAGATTCAAGAAACCGGTGCTCAGTAGATAGCTATTGATTTTCTTTCTTTTGTGATTATTAAATCAAACAAAGATTCAAACAACAAAGATACAAAGATTCTTGGAACGATAGTGATATGCTTCCATCTCCTCACGAGACATCTTAAAAATATTGTTCCATACTAAGTACTAAAAATTGTATATTGAGACATTTTTTGAAAAGAGCAAGTACCGAGTTTCTTGCCAGTTCTTCTCGGTGCAAGCCTGCTTTCCGAACCTGGCGGTAGAGTCTCGACATTTCATGAGAGCTTATATCTAAGCCTATGTGAAATAAAGAATTTCATTTCATTTCATTTCAATCAAGTGAAAGTGCGTCTTGTAAACAAATAATTTGAATCAAAATTAACAATACCTAATAAAAACGTAAGAACATTAAACATTGAACGACATATTTTATACGCTAGCAAATAAAATATCAAGATGGCGTCATTATTCGCGATACAATGGCGGACTTAACATCTGCATTGCTGTTCGAAATTGAACCTTCGTTTGATAGAAATAAGGTGTAGTATTTGGAAGTTATGCTAAGTGGTAAAATATGTATGTTTTTATTGTCACGGAAGTTTATTTTCGTTTTCGATATTACGTTTTTCGAAGGCAAAGGCTGAATCGATATCCACCTCGCGTCTAGTTACGCGTGATATTTTTTCACCTTGGGATTGAAGCATCAACAGTTGAATTCATTAGTAACAGAATAAGTTTACAGAGCTTTGACAAGAGAAACATTTTCATTGCAATCGGTATAAATTCGGATGCCTGGCCACGCCTCCGCAAACAATACGCAACAAACGCAAAGTTGTGATCTCATTCTATCGCGTATAACTTATCTCATTCGGCGTAAGGTTGCCTCGCAATCGGGCGCACGCAGCGCGTGAAATAGACCGTACAAGAACTAACGCAAGCAAATTAGCTGGCGCGCGGCGGCCATCTGAAATCAGTTCTTCGGTCACGTAATAAATGAACCTGGCTTGCCATAATATTATTATTTTAAAAATTCTTATTACTTCTAGCATTTGCTAGAGAAATTCTATCGCTATTATTTTAGCCCTTGCTTATTAAAATGCTTCTACAGTAACTTAAGTTAAATCCGCAAATCTTGCAGCGAACAAAGCATCAAAATTCCGCAAACACCTTGAGCGGCTTATCAAAGTTAAAAACGGTTTAAAGTTGCCGCAAGAACATTCAGCTCCGACATTCAACACTCCCCGCGCTGCGATCAGGAATTCTGTGGTGCTCCACAAAACTTGGTGTTTGTAAACTGTAGGTTACGAAGTGGTAGGTATAATACAATGAATTTAAATTATACATCTTGGTAAGACTAATTATATCAAAAATACCAAATCGCTCTCGGCTTGTAGTCATTTACAATATTTGTTCTACGACTTTCAAAATTCAGTATTAATTTATTTCGTACAAAAAAATGTTATTCCTGTAAAGTGACATTACACTGTTGCGGTCTAATATATATACAATATGGTGTAAGGGTAAAAATATGAATATCATATTATATTTCTAAAAAAATTTTAATGAAGTCATGAGTAAAAAAAAACATCGAATACTGTAAAAACATTACAAAACTAACCTATCCTAAGTAAATTTCAAATTCCCTTTTATTTCAACAAAATCTAAAAATAACTGCACATAAAAATAAGTTATTCTGTGATCTTTCGATCAAAAATTTGAATAGGCACTCCCACGTATTGAAAGTACCAAAGAGGAAGCTGGGCGAAACGGGAACGATATATACTCTTCAAATAGCGTTTGAAAATCCTTTTATATTTGAGCTTTGGCACCTGAATTCTGATCGAGGTTATGAAATCGTTCATACAAATCTTATTTATGGGAGGCATCAGGCAACTTATATGTATAGTTATTATACAAGTATGATAATAATTTGTATGTTTATTTCTTCTTGTTTGAAACAGGTGTTAGGTCTGCAATACCTGATAGGAGCGCAGTGAATACGCAAGTGAATCCCGTAGTCCCGCCAACGTGGTCCGACATGGCATAGCATAGGTTTTAGTGAGCCCCTCATAACACCCCTATTTCCCCTGATAGAGGGGTATAGTACGTCAGGAATTTTCTGTGCATAAAAAAAAGACGTGTGGCACTCGGAGACTGCCGCGGTAAAGCTATTACATAACTTTTTTTATCAACTTGTTTTTTATCAACTTCTAACATTCCCCCCTCCCCGTGGGGAGTTTTAGGTTATTTTCGTTACGGAATTATTTTATCCGGTCTCCACGCTCAAGGCCCACGATAGAGCGGGCTGGTCGGAGTGGGGGGTGTCGGGTTATTTTCGTTACGAAATTCTGGATTCGGTCTCCACGCTCAAGGCCCGCGATAGAAGTTATGCAATAGCTTAAAAAGATGTTATATTTCGCATAAAAAAAAACTAAATATTCTTTCATATTTTCACCGAGGCCTGAGTTACAGGCAAAAAAGAAATAGCTTATGGACTTTTAAAATAGAGGAAAACGTTTTTACTTAGTACGCGGCAATTAAGTTGGCCCAAAATAGGGCCACGCTTCCGCTCGCGGCGCAATTATACCGCACCCATGTGACACTCAAAAAGTGTTCCGTATAAGGTTCAACTTCGATACTCATACTTACTATTATTATCAGTTATAATAACCTAAGGCTAGTTTTACGAGGACACACCTAAACAGTACAAGCACTTGAAGATAAAAAAAACATAGCAAAGCTGATGACCTGTGTACCTAAAACACAAAATTCTAAAATTTTATAAATCTGAAGTATTTTTGTTCCAGAAAAATTCCAGATGGCCAGTTGCATATCCAATTTGAATGGCCGTTCAAATATTTCCATACAACTATGAACTCTGTGAGGAGAGTGGGGAGAATCGGAGCATATTTCAAATAGTATTTCCTTTTTCCATATAATTCTATTTTCTTTAGTTACCCTTAAATATAAATACTCGGAACACGCATTACTGTATTTCTCAACAATTTATGTCTCAGAAAAAAGAGTGCACTGCAGTGACATTGCAATTCACTGCATCAAACGTGGACTGTTGTATCACTGACATCAGGTATCTTGCTTAAAAAGATGAGGTTAAGATAAAACCCGGAAAAATCCAGATTATCCCGGATAAATCCAGTTTTCTCACGGGATTCAGTTCCTTTTAACTGTCCCTGTTAAATTTTATTCACCTTCCGTTAAATAAAACGTAATTACAAATATTTATCGCGTACATCTTTTCATGTTACCTACGTAACATAATTTTTTATCGACAATAATTTTTCGCTGGCCGAAAATATTTTACGCGCGGGAAATAAAAATGAATGCATCCGAATCTTTTTTTATGTTTAAAATTAAAACTCTGGTGAGGTGAATGAAAATAGCCAATTTTACTTCAGTTTTACGTGAATAAAACTTTATGTGGATTTTCCTAAAAAATCACACTAATTATTAAGCCGAAAGTTTATAAGTGTGTGTGTATTTGTAGCTTTATTGAGCTGCAATTACTGAGCCGATATGACTGATTGAATACAGACAGACAAATCACACCCTGACATTGACAGACATATCCTGGATATACCCTGGATTAACACTTAGAAATCTTTTTATCCCGGAAAAGACCATGGTTCCCGCGGGATATGTGAAACTCAGGAACACTCATTCAAATATCAATTCTCTAAAAAGTACCAGGAATGTAGAGTTCGTATGGAGGTTGTATGAGGCGAGACGAGGCGCTAAGTGAAGTGGGAATGAGAGTAATTTGTATAAAACGCAGTGCGCGCAACCTCACATTTGTATCATTTCTGGCTTTTTTGTTAGTTTCATATTAGAGGGATTCATCATCATTACTATTTATAACGCATCATTATTAATTATTAGGGTTAAAACAATAATATAAGGTATATCAGTGAACGGAAAACAACATAGAAAACAACATATTTGAAAAACTGTAAAGTTTTAAAGTAGATGGCGTTAGTTCTGCCTAAGAACGAAAAACAATATGCATCCGAATTTCGTCGTGGTGAGACAGTCTCGCGTAGCTCAGCTTGGACGATCTAGTAGCTCAGTTGGTTGAGCTCCCAGCCGCGATAGCTGGGGGACGTGGGTTCGAGTCCCACCGCGAGTGAATGCATATTTAAATTTATAGGAATAATTTCCTAAGTGTGTACACTATAATATAAAATATAAGTAGTAACATAGAAGCCGGCTTTTGAGTATGGTACCTAAGTAACTTCTTCAAACAATTATCCAACAATGTTGGGTTGGTTTTGGTTCATTTCAAAAATGCCCAACGCGCTCTAGATATTTATTCTTCAAAAATAAGCGTAAATGGTGGCTAGTCTCTGCGGAATTTGGCTACCAAAGCTAAAATCTGTGTGGGAAGCATTATTTATTCATCACATAGCCATGTTTTCACTCCAGTGTATATGAAACATCCGTGTGATGTAGCTGGCGACGATACAAATCGTTGCTTTTAGTCAAATCGCATTCGTTGCCGCTTCACTTACTGAGACGAATGCCATAAATATTATACGAATAACATTAACACACGATTACTGGAAACGGTCGGATGGTACAAGTTATTCAAAAAAAGCCTTCACTTATATATTTATTTTACCCGCTCTATTAAACAAATAAATAAATAAATTATGATAAGCCCTAAATAATTCTTTAATTCGAATATGAATTAAAGCGTGTAAATATCAACGGTATGGTATGATTATGGTTGGTTGGATCGTGATGCTGACACAATATAAGAGTCGATTATGACCACTGATCTCCATAGAGTATATAGAATAGCTCTGGATAGCTGACTGTCAACGTAAAAATGAAGACACTTAATTGTCGCCATTTTGGCGCTGATTGTTGCGTAACCTGACGTGAGCGTCTATGGAACTAAAATCAAATGACATTCAAAACGACACTACCAACAAATGTCAATTTAGTACCGTGGACGCTCGGGGGAGGCGCTTCAAATCGGCACAAAAAATGATCTGTCAAACGTATGGAATCATAAATCCAGAGATACATATCAGTGATTATGACTGATAATACGTTCACTGTGAACCAATCGAGGGACTCATGCGATTTATTTATTTTCATCTCACCCGCTCGGAAAAGCGTTTTTTAATGCCCGAAATGCGGGCGGAAAATGCTATTATATTCCCAGGAGACAAAGTAGTATGAAAATCCCTTCCGGCCCTTGGGCCGAAAAGCATTTCCAACGTCAAACTCGAATTACGTGTCATGTCAATGTCAAACCTGAACACTTCTTTTTTTTTCTAATAACACATACGTTCAGTAAAAAAGTTCGACCTTAGAGTTTGTATAGGTACATTAGTTTTTTTTATTTTTACTTTTTCTTAGAATATCAATAAATATAATAACTCCTATTTAGTTTTATTAATTTTAAAGAAATATAATTAAATCCATGATTTTTCCTCGTTGTTTATGTAATTATTGTTAAAATATTTATAAAATTTTATATTAGATATCTTTGGTTCTTAGAAATTCCTATTTCAGAACGCATTCAAAAAAAAAGTAAAAAAAAAGTTTCTCAATTTTTTTTTCTGGTCTAGTGATAGTTGTCTATGTTTCCAATCGTGATTAAATGAAAATACCTAATATTTTTATTACTTTATTCATTATTTTTTTGTTTTAACTTTGAAATAAGGTGAGTGATGATTGAAGGTGGTTTCAGTAAGTGAAATTATTCAGAGTTACCAAAAACAACATTTAACATAAATCGCAATGCCGATCTAAAGTGTTCTTCTGGTGATTTTCCTCGCTGTGGTGAGATGAAAAATTTTGTGTTATGGACGGGCGCAAATTTTTTTGGGTCTCGTGTCTTTGAATGCCTCGCTATGCTCAGGATTCTATTCTTTGAACCCCTCGCTGCGCTCAGGGTTCAACCCTAGAATCCTTCGCCGCTCAGCATTCAAATTTGACACTCGGCCCAAAAATCCACTTTGCGCCCTTGTATAACAAATAACTATTATTTATTTTAAATACGATTGCTAGAATTTTTCAGAGTCATAAACTTCAGCTTCTATACTTCTTCCGTTCACTGACTGTTTACCATTGAGGTATTTATTTTTCAAGATTTTAAAACTGAATTTTATTCATTGAACCAATATTATTATACTCATTTTTTGTCCCTGACTTAAATTATCTTTTGTATGAGGTAATAAAAAATAATCGCCGTGCAAATTAGTCCAACTGGAACTCGCAAATAGTTCGACCAATTTTGATGAAATTATTTGGATATTTTTAAATGGTTCTTATTATAGTTACATAATATAATTGACATGGCAGGATAACGTCGGTCAGGTCAACTAGTTGCAAAATAGACAATGAACGTTTGACAAACTGTAAATATTTTAAACTTTTAAAGTACAAAATAAATGAAACTTTTCTACCTAACCACACTTTGTCTCGGCCACTCGTATTTCGTAAATACAGGCAAAGCTGCAGGTTTGTAGCCAGTCGTAAAGTTTGCCATCAAAGCTGTACATTGCGGTGCATCTATCGCAGTGGGTACTATAAATATCTTAGTAACAACGCAATGTTTTTTAGAAATAAAATTTAAACGCTCGGCGCTTTGAGTGTCGTAATGGCTTTCTATAAACTGATAAAAGTATAAAATTGAAACAGTGTTTCAGATAAAAAATTATAATTTTTATTATAAAAGTATGCCGGATTTTAGAGATCAACGGTGAAAGGGCTAAAAGAGCCTATTTATACACATTTCTACATCGCAAAAATAATGAGCTTCAGACTTGTTAACGCTTTGAAGAGAACTGAGACTGACTTTAACAAAAAAAAACTGAAAACTTATATTTATGTACAATACTGTTCGTTTTTTACATCAATCTGCGTTTTCTCCTACTTTTTTTATAATATACGCAAAAAAACCGACGTCAACTCACATCAAACTACAGTTGAATACGTCCTTTCCAATTAAAAACTTAAGACTGGTTTTCTCATGGATACCATTATCAGAACTGGACCGAATTGCAATGGGAGGACACGGAAAGCGTCAGCTTTCTAATGAAAAAATAATCATCAAAATCGATTCATGCAGTCAAAAGTTATAAGGTAACAAACATAAAAAAAAACATACAGTCGAATTGAGAACCTCCCCCTTCTTTAAAGTCGATTGAAAGTATCCAGCAACCGAGATGGAAAGTTGTTACACATTACCTTTACTCCTGCTTTTCCGTGGACATATTATTTATTTCGGACAAAGTCACGCGTAATAACTAAAGCACATAACACATAATATTTCAATACCGTTAAAATGCGCGGCGGAAAAATTCACAAAATACCGCGTATTTACCCCTTTGAAGAGACGTGCTCTCTCTAAAATGAATTTCGAATTAGATCTCTCTCGCTCGTGTTTTCTTTTGATCTTACTGTCAACTACGACCTTAGAATATTTTTAGTTTTGATGTATTCGGAGCTAAAACTGGAAATTTTGTTATAATGGGAGGCTCATTAATTTTTTCATTACTAGTTGACCGGAATAACGTGGTTTTGCCATTAGGGATGTAAAAAAATAGCTTACGACATATTAGACTTACGAGTACCTTCACTCATGTTTAAGGTCACTATCAAAAACATCTAATACATAAGCAGGGCGATCGGCTAAAAATGTAACTATACCAATGTCAATGCGGGATTTTCCAGCGTTGTGATTGGTCAAAACCCATGTTTTGGTATTGATACAGTTTTTTAATGATTGATACATTTTTAGCCGATCGCCCTGTAGGATTACTATACCATTGAAGTTTTTTAATGACAAGGATTCTTGGTATGATAGGGACATGCTTCCTTCTCCTCACGACATTTGATAAAAATTATGTAGCAATAGTTTTTGATACTAAGCAAGAAAAGTTGCATATTATATAATGACATTTTTGAAATGAGCAAGTGCTGAATTTCTAATCGGTTCTCCTCGATGCTTTCCGAATAGTTTTGACTTCAATAAGAACCTATAAACTGGGCCTATGCGAAAAATGAAGATTTTCTTTTTCATACATTATTTTTTGCCGCCATTAATATAATCGTCTAGTTGTCATTTCCACTCTTGCTGTCGTATTACTATTGCACGGCACATATATAACATCTTTACGGTATGAAGGATGTTTGGGCAGCTGAAAGTCAGTACTTAGCTGATTGGCTCCCGTGCTGCCCCCTGACGGCACAATGTAGCACGACTGTATCCAGGTGATTTATCACTCTTTCGGCTAGCTCACGTTTCGTCCATTTTTCATTTACATCACTCTGAATAATCCAGTACAAGTAACTACTTACTAGCGGGCGCCAGGGGCTTTGCCCACGTACATTTCGATTTTGTAAGACAGATTGCTTTATTTGCCTACTTGAAAAGATTCTGTATGGTATAATATGCAGGAACACTGCCCACATGAAACACCACACACAATTTTCCAATACTCTCTTCGACGCACATTTCATCCCGATCTGTAAAGATCGATTCGAAGAGACTCTCTACGATTTCATATTGTGAAGTCAACATCTCCTGAGGATGTCCCGGTGTGGACAAAACGTGCTTTACGCAAAATTACGCCTCCTTCCATTCAATACTTTTCGGATTTTTCACATATTTCGGGTATTATGCCGGGATAAAAAGTAGCTTATTTCTTAATCCACAAGCACAGATTTTATCCACAAGATATAATCTTATCTATCTTTTCCAAATTTTAGCGAAATCGGTTTCGTAGTTGCAGCGTGAAGGAGTAAACTTTAGACCTCCGTCTCACCCCCATAAAGGGGATGAGTTTTGAAAATTCCTGTCTTTGTACACATCTAGACCTCAGAAGGAACCTATGTGACAGATATGAAATCTCTAGGTCTCGAGTCAGTGGGTTAGGCTGTCCGTTGTTAATTATGTCCTATGCTACCCATATCCAGCGCTACCCCGATACCTACTTTTTTAATGTCGTCAGTCCATCTGGTCTGAGGCCTGCCAACACTGCGCTATCCCGTGTGGAGTCGCCATTCCAAGACTTTTGATCCCTTACGTCCGTCGGTTCTACGAGCTATGTGCCCGCCCATCGCCACTTCAGCTTCGCGATACGTTGAGCTATGTCGGTGACTCTGGTTCGTCTACGGATCTCCTCATTTCTGATTTCATCCCGTAGAGATACTCCGAACATAGCTCTCTCCATCACCCGCTAAGTGACTCTGAGCCTTCTTATTTGGCCCATAGTAAACAACCATGTCTCGGATCCGTATGTCATCACTGGCAAAACTTAGTTCGAAAAACTTAGTTCTTAAAAAACAACGTTTTTTTTTTAATAAAAAAATACTGCAGTGAAACAGTGAAAGAATAAGATTTCTATTAACATTTTGTACACAACGGAGTTAGTTGTTAACTGTTTGCAGAACAACTGTTTCATTGTGAACTTTTGTAATAACTGTGAACTTTCTTCACTCATTTCGTTGCGAAGTTCTCAAATGCATCTTGTTACTGTGTAGGCGAATAAAGTGTGAAGCCGTATGTGTGTATATTATAATATATGTACTTATACAGGGTTATAATTATAAATAAATACTATATATATATCGCTTTCGACCTGTAGTTTTTTACTTTAAAAACTAATAACTTTGGTTCTACGAATTTCGCGTATTTCCTAAGCAACAGTTTGGCAACTGGGAAAGTAGATTATGGTGATTTTTTCGCTAATCACATATTGTATTTGGTTTCATTTAAAATTGAGTAACGTGTGGTGTGCAACAAATAGTTTTTTAGGGTTCAATACCAAAATGGTAAAAATGCAATGGAACCCTTATGGTTAGACGTCCGTTTGTTTGGAACGCCCTATTATTATATTAGCTATTATATAAATAAATATATAAATATAAAATATTGACTATTTTACGTTTCACTCAGATTCTACTGACATTTTAACGAATCGGGTATTTCTTCCAATTAAAACAAAGACGCGACGGTGTAGATATAATTCCGTTTCTCTCACAAACTTCACTAAGTCGTTTGTAAACTGCTTTGTTTCACAAGTGAGGGAAACAGTTCCATTTGAGAGTTTGAAGGATTCCTAAAAGTTGAGTCGCGTCGATTGTTCCGAGCAAACTTATTCTTTACATTATTATACGGTACTATAACTGGTACCTGTAAAAGGAAACATTTTAATTGATTTTGCAAGCTTTTGTTTCATTTTCAATTTCAATTTGTTTGGATGTAATCTTGCAGCTCTATTTTCAATCCGATATCTTTAACCGATTGAGCTGTGTTTACATGTTGAGTTTGAACGTTAATGTACGATTAACTTTGTGACGTCATTGTAAATCCAACATGGCGAAACATCCAAGATGGCGGACTAGTTATTTTAATGCACTCCTTCATAATGGATGCCAAATTAAATGGTTAACAATAGACATATCCCCTGGACATGGTAGACGGAGCGAAAATATCTTTATTTCACATAGGCCTAATATACAGGCTCTTGTAATAGGTCAATATGATATTTGTCACATTTGTATGGCGATAACTCCAAGTCGACTTAAAACTAAGTTTACGAGGGTTCCAACGCGCCCTGCACTGAGGAGAGGGACTATTCTTTCGAATGCCTATATCCTTCTCGGTAAGTAAAACCTGTTTTTAAAATATTTTTTAAATGATTAACCCTACCAAATAAATACTGATTTCAGCCGAGTTATTTATACCTTCTGCAATTTTACCCCAGAAATGCAAATAAAGAGAATGCAATAAAAGACACATCACGGCTCCCCGGAGAGCCAAGAGAAATGACACTATCAAAAATGTTATTCCGGGGAAAGTGATGCTTCCAACCCCCTCTTCAATCCCCACTACCCCCCAGCCCGGGGCAGGCCGAGATAAGGGCGATCTGACGTACAATTGGCAAGCGAATTTTCTTGTTGAGTTTCTCTCAAAAATTTTATAATAATTTTTCTGTTTATCGACCGTTTTGGCGTATTTGGTTATCTCAATCCCTTTGTTACGTCCATGGCTGGGCATGGGTCTCTAGAAGAAACCTACGTAGAAAAAAAACTTCATATAAATTACCTTTTAGCAAACATATTCTTGGAAATTTGAGCATTATTTTGACAACCTTTTTGGGATAAATCAAAATTGCTGTAATAGCCAAGCAGCGGTCAGCAAAAGATAAGTGGAAATCCATTTCTATCGTGGTTTACCGGTCAAATAAATTACATACCAAACTCATATGATCTGTCGTGTAATTTAAACATATTGTGACGTTCTTTCAATGAGATACATGGCAACCAACGAGGTTTTTGAAATTGGTGGGCAGAAGTTTTTTGGTTGGAATTTTTCTTGATGAATGACCAATTATTTATTTACATTTAAGATATTAAATAAAAAATTGATTTATTTTTGGAATGTTAATTTTATGTTTGTATTCAAGTACTAAGTATTTCCTAGCAAAAGTAATTCTAACACATTTTCTCTTTCCTTTCCAGGTAAAATACGTTTGATAGTCCAACTATTACTTTGAGGGAGTAAGTTTTTCAACAAACGCCGTAACTCAAAAACTTAATCTGAAACTCTCGTATACGTAAGTACCCACTTCTCTGTTATACCAAAAATACACATTTTTCACTAAAATTTTAAATGTTACAATTTAACTTGTGTGTAACTTTTCTAACCGAGAATGCCGGCTCTTACATTATGCTGAATAGAACGAGTTTACGTTTATTTATTACTAGCTGACCCGGCAAACGTTGTTCTGCCAGATATTTTTTTGTCACTTATGGATATGAAAAGTTGATTTCGAATGGAAACAGGCGTTATTTTGCGGAAATACATAAGTAGTAGGACATATTAACTTGTTTTGCTATAATCCGCTACTTGAAAAGATTCTGTATGGTACAATATGCAGGAACACTGCCCACATGAAACACCACACACAATTTTTCAACACTTTCTTCGACACACGTTTCGTCCCGACACCGGGACATCCTCAACAACTGTATGTTTAGGAGATAGTTTAGGTTACCGCACCAATCGATTTAGTATTCCAGTGTGATACCGTGTAGCAACCGGTAGGGATTAGCCCTTCCAAGTAATACGACACATATCTCTGGCTGAATCTTGACTTCATAATATCACGAGAAATTTCCGAAAAAGTAATTAAGGCCCGGTTTCCACCAAAGTGGAGCGGAGTGGAGTTGTGTTTGAGTAACCTATCAGATTTCGTCATTTCGACATCTCCTCTCCCCTCACTTTCGGAGATGTCAAAATGGCGAAATCTGATTGGTTACTTAAACACAGCTCCGCTTTGGTAGTCACCGGGTCTTAATGCGACAACGGACAGTCCAGGATAAATGAAATAGGTGACTCTACTATTACCTACAGATTTAAGTAGGAAGATTACCAAGTTTCAAGTTTCAAAGTTTCAAAATAACTTTATTTCACATAGGCCTAACATACAAGCTCTTGCAAAACATCGGTATGATGTTGTATATGCATAAGAATGGCGATGACTACAAGTCGACTTAAAACTAAGTTTACGAGGGTTTCAAACGCGCCCTGCCGCTGAGAAGAGCGCCCACAACCACACTTAAAATAAACATTCATTATTTATTACAAACTAGCTGTTGCCCGCGGCTCTGCCCGCGTGCAGTTCGTTTTTTTTACAAAAATGTTTCCCGTGGAATTTCTTAATTTTTCCCAAGATAAATGAGTGGTCCCTGGGTTCGATGGACCCGTCAAGGAGTCTTCTTCCAATCTCTCCTGTCAACGTGCTATCTTCTTTCACACAATTTACCTATATCTTCTTTGGTCTTCCTCTACTTATAACACTCTGTCGAAATCGCTTATGTTACTCAATTTGCATGGAGTAAGACAGAGTGGGGCGTGTCATCGTGGATTGTAATATCTATACTAACCAAACTTATCTTATTCTGAGATGATACCAACGCCCAGATATTGTAATTAAGCATTCTGATGCGCTGCTGTGTACGTAGCAACCCGTTCCTGCTACGTACGGGTTATCTTGTATAGTTATGCCTAGTTGCACGATCAAAAGGACGATTTAAACTGTCGATATTTCAACCCCGTTTTGATTGTGTTTGACAAACAGAGAAACAAAAAATTTGAAAAAAAATTAAATCAGTTCTATTTCACTTCTTACATCCCCCTGACTCCGTTTTTAGCATTTTTTTTATTTGTACAGAAATTCGACCTCTACAGATTTATTATATGTATTGATCACTTCATATTTTCATTTAAATATCTGCTTCAAACCGAACCCAATCTCGAGCATATCAGTCTAAAATTCAGGCAAAATTGAGGCAGAATTCAGGCTAAATATCAGGCATTTAAGGCAATCGAGGCTTTTCACGCGTCCGGTCCTTTTTACAATGGCTTGCGTTTGACAGAGGCTTGCCGGCCGCCCAATTTCACTCCATCTCGAGTATTTGTACCTATATAGTCGGAGAGACAACAGACTACTGACTACCTCATAAGAAGGCTCAGAGTAACTCAGTGAGAGATGAAAAAAGCTATGCTCGGAGTATCTCTAAACGAGGCGATCTGTAGATGAAACAGAGTTTCCGACATAGCTCAACGTATCATGAAGCTGAACTGGCAATGGGCGGGCACATACATTGGGAGGTCGGTAGATGCAAGTGGCGCAGGACCGTGTAGGTTGTAAATGGAAACCAATGCAGGAGGCTTTTGTCCAGCAGTGGACGTCCATCCGCTAAAAGCGATGTCGAAAATAATACGAGGACGAAAAAGATGTGACGTATGTTGAAGCCAAAAATTTCTCAAACATTTCGGTACCGCTGACAGCACATACCGCTGTCGGTCGCATACATTAGCGCCATTTTACAGTTTTGACTAATTAAAAATCCGGCTTCAGGGCGGCGCCTAAAATTGGATACGTGACATCAGTAATTGCTGATCTTTTAATATTTTTAATCAATGGCTAAGGCGAACGATGGCCATTATAATGGCCAGTAAATAGGTGAAGCCAAAAAATTCCCAAGTTGTTTAAATTTTTAAACGGTCTGCCTAAAAGAGGTTATAAATTGGACGGTTATTTAGACAACAGTCCTTGCATTTGACAGCGAGTTAACGCCCAATTTCACTTCTACCGAGTCCCATTATAGTATAAGAGCCAACCCAACACTCTAATTTTAATTAGAAAATAGCAGCAAGCGTCAAGAGTTATGAAAATTTTTCAAACGCGCTGATTTTGTGTTAAAATATGTAAATTAAATATCCAGAGAGCAGACCTATTTTGAACGTAGATAAAATTTTGTGTGTAGCGAAATACTAATTGTGCATTGGAAACAAAATAGCACTGTCTGGAAATAAGCAGTTTTTAATTAAAACGTCATAATATACCTTATGTAATCTATACGAATAAATTCTCTCTCTCTCTAGTCTATTGGTTTAGAGTTAAGCTAGGCTATTCAATAAACGTTACTGTTGTAAAATGAACATAAAATGGTATATAGACAGACAAGATTAATACCAAAACATTTCTGAGAACACTGAAAAAATTATTTTAAGTACGATAATTGTCATAGAACATAAAATTTAATGTACTTCTAAACGCAACATGGTCGAGAATTGTGAAATTAAATTTACTTAGCGCGATAAAGTCGAGAATTGTATTTCATATATTGAAATACATTCAATTTAACACTGTATATCTCACTTTACTCAGTGTTGTGAAAACAGTACGAGAATCGCTTAGCAGACTTGCCTCTGATTTTTCGAAAAATGTGCGTTTTAGGAAACTAAATAGCCGAATGTTCTCAAAGTTGTATGAAGCCCACTAACTCGCATTGGGCCAGTGGGTTGGGCTATGTTTGGTGAAACCCCTGTTACTCTGAGAAGAGACCCACGCCCAGGTGTGGGACTTAAAAATGGGTTGAGGCATAATTTAATCTGGGCAGATTTAACTGTACTTGCGGTTCCAGCCTTGAAAGTAATTAATAGTTTAATGATTTTCCTTGCAACAATATGAATGAGCTCGCAAGGCGGCTCGCTTTATTCGAGATGAGTATTTTAACAACATTAATGAAGCCTTACAGTGGCGGCCATTTTTAACCGACTTAAAAATAAAGAGGTTCTGTGTTTGACTCTCTTTCTGTGTTTGAATTGTTATTATAATTGGATGTATGTTTTTGATGGAAATGCCAACGACAAATGCTGTCAAACACTAGTCCTAAAACTTTGGTTTGGCACCGACTTTAAAAATGGTTTAAGTAATACATAAGATTATTATTATTGCATCTTGTGAGCAAATGAAAGCTGGTACTTTTATTTAAAAATCCATTTAAACAAAAACCAGTGTCCAACAAATATCGACGCTCGAAGAAATATAACTGCCGTCTCTTGACCTACAAGCGAGGGTCAAAGAGAAGGTCACTTCAACACAATAGGAAAATTCTTACGAGCTTTCGCATCCGCAGCCTTTCCATCTAGATTATTTACCTAGTGCCTCGAATGTAAAGAAATCTCGTTTTAAATGTTCCTGAATGTATATTATTATGTACGTATGATAAAAAGTTGTCAAATGGCCGGATTCAGCCCTCGGAAAAAAATATTCATGGCCATTGACAAACAGTACGTCATATTAAAGCTTATATTTAGGTCTTTACAATCGTTTAATTTTTATGATCTGAAAAAATACAAGAGACATAATATCAGCATAACAACTTGCAACAAAATGCACCTAAATATTTTAATAGCAATGATTTTTTTATTAAACAATTGCTGTTCAAAATGTTTACTCGCATTTTCTAAGCTTTTTAATATGAAAAAATAATGAGTTACGCTTAAATAATGAGTTATAATGAGTTATAAAAATAATGAATAACCAATACGCATCATTTTTAATAAAAAATCATTGCTATTAAAAATAGTTAGGCGCATTTTGTTGAAAGTTGTCATGCTGATATTGTCTCTCGCATGTTTTCAGATCATAAAAATTAAAAGATTGTAAAGACATAATTATAAGCTTAAATATGACGTACTGTTTGTCGATGACCATGAAAATTATTTTCTGAAAAAAAAAATTTCGGCCACAGTTTCGGCCATGTTTACAAGTTTCGGCCATGTCCTTTGGTCAAGTGCGAGTCGGACTGGATAGCGGCAAAAAGTCATGTTTGTGACACAGTTGCGGGAGCTCTCGTAAAATTTATTTATTTTAAATAGGGGGGGGGGGGGACAGACAGACGGCGTAGCCTTAGTTATAGGGCCCCGTTTACTATTCTTTGGGTACAGAACCCTTAACATGAAAAAGAACAAATATAACAAAAAGTCCTGACTGAGTTTCGTTCTACGTTAGTACGAAAAAGTTGTCCTCCGTAGGGATTTTAATGGCCTTATTTATACGCCCTGAGAAACAATAAATTAAACGATATTTTATCACTAAACTGACGCGTCCAATAAATATTATGCTTGTCAAACGCTAAAAGAATTATGACTGCCGACTCTTGACCTACAATGTAAGGGCAAGGTCAGCTGAACACAATAGAGGAATTCTCAAGAGCTTTTGTAGACTTTTGCATTATACATCAAGATAATCAAAATAGGTTACCATCTAAATACTTACATTTTTATTGACGAATCGAGTAGGAGGTCGCGGGTTCAATTCGCGCCACAGCCAAATTTTTTTTAAAATATCTAAATTGGCTTATTTCTGGTCAGTGGGTGGCTTCGGCCGTGGCTAGTTACCACGCTTCCAGCAATGACGTACCGCTAAGAGTGAGTTTACTTACCAAGTTAGCACGGTAACATCTTCGGCTGCGTCATCACTTACCATCAGGTGAGATCGCAGTCAAGTAAGACTTTTAGAAAGTTTTGACAATTATTTAGTTTTTAATCATTCGCTGATATTAAAATTCATAAGTCGCTTAAATAAATTCTTATCAGCTACTACATAGCCTAACAGAACTGTAAATTAAAAATGTAATGAATCTCCTACGTACTTAATAAAAGCACTTAGTCGAGTAATCATACCTAAAAATGCCTTACATCATTTTGTAAAAGAGCTCTTACACTAGTGAACCGATATTAACCAAACATAGCTAAAAACTACCGCAAGGAAGCTGGCTTTCAAATGAAAAAATTGCATCGAAATTGGTCACCCCGTTTAAGAGCTACGGTGTTACAAACAAACAACTTAACACCCGTCTTTTTGTGGCGTACAGTGATGATTGTACAGTGATGTTGTTTTATGTAGAAAATGTAAATCTAGCGCTGAAGCGCTGTAGAGAAAAGGTTGCCCCAAATTGACTTATCTCTCACGTGTACCAGACATGATGTGACGTATTGAGAGGAAATTCTGCTGAAATTCTCTGTATAAAGAGTAATAAGATATTATATTTGAAGGTAGGAAGGTCATATTTGTAAATATTTTATTATTCATCTTCACCAATTATATCCTCAAAATTTCCTTAGAAAGAAAAAGGAAGAATGTATATTCCGTCTGCTTATAAGAAGCTAATATAATACGAGTTTAGATATAAAGAGTCAATGTGGGTAAATGAAAACAGAGGTAAATGGAAACGCAGGTAGTTTTAATTAATATCAGTTTCAGAGTGTAACGGAACGCGTCTTTAGTCTATTCAAACATTTTCAGACAATAGACTATAGATGCGTTTCGTTATACTCTGAAACTGATAATAATTAAAACTACAAAAATGGAAAATTCTTTTCAAAAAACCGACTTCAAATGCCACTACAAAGAGTGAAATAATTTTTCAATGAAGGTACACCAATTCGAAGTCGGGCGATTAATACGAAGGACTACGATTGTAAGAATTGCCCGACTTCGAATTGGTGTACCTTCATTGAAAAATTATTTCACTCTTTGTAGTGGCATTTGAAGTCGGTTTTTTGAAAAGAATTTTCCATTTTATTTTTTACTTTTTAGTGGAAAACAACAAATGCACAGGGCATTGAAAATAATGCCCAAATCGCTTGAAGTGTGCTTATAAAATCTGAAGAGTTCCCTCAGTTTTTCCGAGATCCTATCATCAGAACCTGACTTGATGACTGTAGTCATTAAGTTAGCATCTGCAAGGAAATGCACTAGCAACTATTAAAAATACCCAAATTGCTTCAAGTATATTAGCAAAATTTGAAGAGTTCCCTCGATTTCACCAAGATTCCATGATCAGATCCTGACCTGATGACCATAGGAAAACTTGAAAAATATTACTCTTTCAAACAATACCCAAATTGTTTCAAGTATCCATATAAAATTCGAAGAGTTCCCTCGACTTCTCCAGGATCCCATCATCAGATCCTGACCAAAAAAAAATGGGACCATCTGCGAAGTATACCCTTTCAAACAAAAAAAAATTTTTCCAAATCGGTTTACGCGTCTTCGAGTAATCGGTGAACATACATAAAAAAAAAAAAAAAAGATTCCGACGAATTGAGAACCTCCTCCTTTTTTTGAAGTCGGTTAAAAATACGAAACTATTGAATGCGTTTCCATTTACCCCTGTTTACATTTACCCACATACTTACGAAGTACATAATACTATCCTATACCTTTAAACGAGCAATTCTTGTATATATATTTCTATATAGTCTGGATCTCGGACACGGCTCGAATGATTTTCATGAAATTTAGTAAACAGGGGGTTTGGGGGCGATAAATCTATCTAGCTAGGATTCATTTTTAGAAAAAGTCGAATTTACGCAAAAAAATGAAAATATGACTCCTGCTGCCATCTATTGGCAGCAGGAGTCATATTTTCATATCATCTCGGTAGTAACCGAGCGAAGCTCGGCACCCAGATATTATAAAAATACGAGTATATAAATTAAAATAACTTATGAATTACAAAACACATCGGCGTAGGGCGAGGAATATAGTTTACAGCGCAAATAATTATAAATAAAAGTGCCCACGTTAGGGTGTGGTTCGACATATCAGCATCAGGGCTCTCTGTAATACAACTGAATTAATACATGACAATACATGCACGTCGTGAAGGTTAAAAGTGTGACATAATGTAGAAAACCGATGGTCTTTGAGCTACGATGCCATATCGACCTGGCTAAAATAATAAGAAGGTAGAAAGATCTGAACCTAAAAGTAGTAATAGGTCTTTACCTAAGTAATTGCCGTTTTGTATGGAATAAGTGAAAGTACTTATTTTTTCAAACTTTTTTATTTTTGTTATTCAAAGTAATCACCCATGCTATCGATGCAAAATGTTTATTCTTATACGTATGGCTAACTAACAGGCACTTACTTACGAAATGTCTGTCTCTACCGTCACTTCAAAAATCTGTTTTGCTTCGAGAAGAACAAAATAATAACATGAGATTACAATTAAGCACCTTGTGAGCTGACGGAAGCTTATACATTTACTTCCAAGGTTCATTATCAATTAATTAAATTAATTTATTTTGTAGTAACCCTGACGATGTTTTTGACAGATTGTTTGATGCTTAGTAAAGGTAAGTACAAGACTGCCTTCGGGATCATAATGTCATAAAGGCGTATAAGGCGTATACTCTAAAGCCCTGACATTGATATGTCTAGATAAACCCTTCTACGGTTTACACGGGGTGGTATTTAAATTAAAGGGTAATTACTATTCACACTAGTCGGGTTTTTGTGATCCATTGTCTCATTGGAGTAATTAATAGTTTAAGGATTTGCGAAGGCCCTAAGGTTGGTGAGAGGGCGGAGCGGGGGCGCGTCGGGGCCGACGGGGGCGGAGAGGGGACGAATAAATTATTTCCTTTGTGGATTTTCGCTTGTATTGTAATTGTTATGAGTGGAGTGTTTTAGTTGTATTAATTAGTAATTTAGCCTTTATAATTTGGATGTAAGATAGTTTTGTCTCTATAATTTGGTTGTAAGGTAATTATGACTTTGTAATTTGGATGTTAGGTAATTTCATCTTCTGTGCGATTAATAAAGATAAATGGTTCATACTGGAATAATTTATCTACATAATAATTGACATCCTATTTATGTATTCTTCTTGCACAAGTTAGCATTTAACAACTAGCATGGTATGAAACCATACCAACCTATATTGGTACTTAAATTGCGCAAAACGAACACGAAAATAGGATTTTAAGGAGGAGAACTGAACGATACAGAATTAACACAGAGGTCAGTTGCAGTCAAGTAGTGTGCTAAAAAGACAGGCTAATACTAACTAAGAATTCCTGAATAAAAAACCTTGACACTACATAATATTTTTTATATGTCCAACGCGGGAATCGAACCTAGGACCTCGTGATGTGCCCTCTCACATGCTCACTACTAGACCAAAGGACAAAGTAATAAATGTTTCAATCCACGATGACGCGCCCCACTCTATCAAACTCCATACGAATCAAATGAAACAATATGACCGAGTGACCACCGGGTGACCGAGCTTTGCTCGCTAGTATATCTATCGGCCAATAGATGGCAGCAGTAGTTATATTTTTTTATTGTAAATTCGAAATTTTCTAAAAATGAATCCTAGCTAAATCGATGTATCGCTCCCAAAACCCCTTGTATACTAAATTTCATGACAATCGTTCGAGCTGTTTCCGAGATTCGGATTATATAGGAATATATAAATATGTATATACACGAATTGCTCGTTTAAAGGTATAGGATAAGCAATTTGACAGAGTGGGGCGGGTCTTTGTGGATTGAAATATCTATAGGTACAAGTGGATCGGCATTTCTCGCTGTCACGTCTTTAATCAAGTCGTTCACGATCAGGCGTGACGCGACGCGCGTGTCGCGGAGACGTGTGAGTGACGCTCACGCGTTTTCGCGTGACAGGCGCGGCGGTTCTTCCAATAGAACTGTCAATTGTTAGAGATTTATATGTGTCTTCAGGCCGTTTCTTCACTGCAGCCGTCACAAAATGAGTGTGCCAAGTGCGAGTCAGACTCGCGCACCGAGGGTTCCATACTATGAAAGTATCACTTCTTGTTCATTGAAATTACGCGTTTAATTATTGAATAGAAGGCGGCGTTATTTTGCGGAAATCCATAATTAGTAGGACAGATTAATTTGTTTTGCTATAATCCGCTACTTGAAAATATTCTGTATGGTACAACATGCAGGAACACTGCCCACATGAAACACCACACAATTTTTCACCACTTTCTTCGAGGCACGTTTCGTCCCGACACCGGGACATCCTCAGGAGATGTTGACTTCACAATGCGGAATCGTAGAGTACACTCTATATTGTGAAGTCAATTTCGTATAATTTACAATTAGGTTCTTACTTTTGAGAGAATAGAGAGTGCACCAGTATTTAGCACACACTTGTGTGATATAATATCTCCCGCGTAGTTTGCCAAGCTCTGTTGAGATTAACCACCGTGGCTTTGTAAACTTAGTTTTAATCCGTGAATGGATATCACCATTAAAAAGTCTATGACTTGTCATAAAACCCTCTGTATCCTAGACCTATATGAAATGATAATTAAAAAAATCAAAAAACCCGACTGCAAAAATGTCAACTAAAATGCAATAACTTAAAAGACTGAAACAAGGCGGACAACGAAAACAAAATTATAATAAACTTAAAACGATGCAATTTTTACTTCATTTTAACAAACAACATTATGAGCTGAAAGCTTTAGTTAAATTTTCGCATTCAATTTAAAAATAAAGCAGGCGGGACCTATTAATTTTCTCTATGTTAATTTATAATTTGCGAAAATAGGTCCCGCCTGCTTTATTTTTAAATTGAATGCGAAAATTTAACTAAAGCTTTTAGCTCATAATGTTGTTTGTTAAAATGAAGTAAAAATTGCATCGTTTTAAGTTTATTATAATTTTGTTTTCGTTGTCCGCCTTGTTTCAGTCTTTTAAGTTATTGCATTTTAGTTGACATTTTTGCAGTCGGGTTTTTTGATTTTTTTAATTATTTATTTTATTTCAGGCTTTTTAGTTGCCACACTTTACGAGCGAAACCTAAGCACTTTTATCTACACAATGTCAAAGACGTAAAGTGGGTAAATTTGGCTATATATTATACTAGCGGACGCCCGCGGCTTCGCTCGCGTTTAACCTCTGCTTTACATCCTCAGGCATTTAATTACTAAAATTCCTGTCTTAACTGCCATTTATTTTAATAATATTAAGACGACAAATTCTTCCTTTGTGCTTGCTGCTATAGTCACTTATCGGTTTTGAAAATATGAGGTTGTTACAAAAATTTTAATATACTCGTAGTTCAATTAAGGTACCGTACCTATTACTGAGACTACACTGTCTGCCCGTCTGTCCATAATAAATGGCGGCCACTTTTTTTAATTCTGGCCATAAATTCGTTCTCTATTCTTGCTGCGATACTCAAATATTGTTTTTCTAAGCAATTGGCCCAGTAACAAAAAAGTTCAAAATGGCGGCCACTTTTTAAATTTTGACCACAAATTCCTTTTCCATGCTTGTTGCGATACTCAAATACCGATTTTCAAAGCAATCGGCCCAGTAACAAAAAAGTTCAAAATGGCGGCCATTTTTTTTAAATTCTGACAATAAATTCTTTCTGTATGCTTGTTGCGATACTCAAATATCGATTTTCAGAGCAATCGGCCAAGTAACAAAAAAGTTCAAAATGGCGGCCACTTTATTTAATTACGACCATAAATTCGTTCTCTATGCTTGCTGCGATACTCATATATCGATTTTCAAAGCAATCAGCCCAGTAACAAAAAAGTTTAAAATGGCGGCCATTTTTTTTAATTCTGACAATAAATTCTTTCTGTATGCTTGTTGCGATACTCAAATATCGATTTTCAAAGCAATCGGCCCAGTATCAAAAAAGTTCAAAATGGCGGCCAAAAGCAATCGGCCCAGTAACAAAAAAGTTCAAAATGGCGGCCACTTTTTTTAATTTTGACCACAAATTCCTTCTCCATGCTTGTCGCGATACTCAGATATCGATTTTCAGAGCAATCGGCCCAGTAACAAAAAAGTTCAAAATGGCGGCCATTTTTTTAAACTCTGACCATAAATTCTTTCTCTATGCTTGCTGCGATACTCAAATATCGATTTTCAAAGCAATCGGCCCAATAACAAAAAAGTTCAAAATGGCGGCCACTTTTTTTAAATTTTGACCACAAATTCCTTTTCCATGCTTGTTGCGATACTCAAATATCGATTTTCAGAGCAATCGGCCCAGTAGCAAAAAAGTTCAAAATGGCGGCCACTTTTTTTAAATTTTGACCACAAATTCCTTCTCCATGCTTGTTGCGGTACTCAACTATCGATTTTCAGAGCAATCGGCCCAGTAACAAAAAAGTTCAAAATGGCGGCCACTTTATTTAATTCTGACCACATATTCGGTCTCTATGCTTGCTGCGATACTCATATATCGATTTTCAAAGCAATCGGCCCTGTAACAAAAAAGTTCAAAATGGCGGCCAATTTTTTTAAAATTTCGACCACAAATTCCTTCTCCATGCTTGTTGCGATACTCAAATATCGATTTTCAGAGCAATCGGCCCAGTAACAAAAAAGTTCAAAATGGCGGCTAATTTTTTTAATTCTGACCATAAATTCGTTCTCTATGTTTGCTGCGATACTCAAATACCGATTTTCAAAGCAATCGGCCCAGTAACAAAAAAGTTCAAAATGGCGGCCACTTCAAAATTTGGATTTCAAGAATCCCCGAAAAAACTGAGTACGAATTGATTTTATAACCTGATAAAAACCTAGGTACCAATTTTCAGATCTGAATTACTTTTAGTTAGAGCGGTAGAGTCTCGACATTTCATGAGAGCTTATATCTAAGCCTATGTGAAATAAAGAATTTCATTTCATTTCATTTCATTTCATTTCAGTTCTTCGGGAATTCCTGGAACAACGAAAAAAATCTCTTTTGTATGGGAAAATCCCTTAAATGTACGATTTTTACCCCTTAAAATTTGAATTTCTGAAATCCCCGTCTTAGTACGAATTCAGGACCTAATATCGACCTAGGTTCCAAATTTCAGATCTCTACGACTTTTAGTTTTTCGAGAATTCCTGGAACAACGAAAAAAAAATCACTTTTGTATAGGAAAATCCCTTTGATGTACGATTTTTACCCCTTAGGATTTGAATTTCTGGAATCCCCGTCTTAGTACGAATTCATGACCTTATATCGACCTAGGTACCAAATTTCAGATCTCTACGACTTATAGTTCTTCGGGGATTCCTGGAACAATAAAAAAAAAAATCACTTTTGTATGGGAAAATCCCTTTAATGTACGATTTTTACCCCTTAGGATTTGAATTTCTGGAACCCCCGTCTTAGTACGAATTCATGACCTAATATCTACCTAGGCACCAATTTTCAGATCTCTACGACTTTTAGCTTTTCGGGGATTCCTGGAACAACGAAAAAAAATCACTTTTGTATGGGAAAATCCCTTTAATGTACGATTTTTACCCCTTAAAATTTGAATTTCTGGAATCCCCGTCTTAGTACGAATTCATGACCTAATATCTACCTAGACACTAAATTTCAGATCTCTACGACTTTTTGTTTTTCGGGAATTCCTGGAACAAAGAAAAAAATACACTTTTGTATGGGAAAAACCTTTTAATGTACGATTTTTACCCCTTACAATTTGAATTTCTGGAATCCCCGTCTTAGTACGAATTCATGACCTAATATCTACCTAGGCACCAAATTTCAGATCTCTACGACCTATAGTTTAGGCCGAATCCGTGGAACAAACCAAAATGCCTCATTCTTTTATATATATAGATTATGTCGGTTCAAGTCAGTCAGTCACTTGGAAGAAGTAAAAGTTGTAAACAGTGTCGTCAAACGCAAACCTGGATTTTATCCCGGAAATATATAAGCTGACCAGTAACATTTCATAGGTGTAGTTTGTGTACGTTTAGGACTCAGGCGTATCTAACTCACGTCGCTTTAAGCGGATCGTTCGGGAAAAACATCGTTCGACAAAGTGGAGCGCGTCTTAAAGTACACACAGCGCCATCTAGCGCGAGTAGCGAAATTATAGATGTTAAATAATTTAATGATTATATTAAATTATGTTTTCGATTTATGCTATGATATACCAAGTAAAAATGCACAATATAAAGTACGACACACATTTGGTCAATACAAGATTAACGCTATCAAAAACTACAAATATTACCATTTTGAACGCATTGATCGACTGTTTATAATTCCAAATTAATTCGAAACATATGACTTATATATATTATTGTAATCTCCTTGTAATTCCCTTCATTTTGATACCCCACTCGATAGGTTTGGTTATAAATATTTTGTAAATGACTGACAATTTTAGGCCCAAAATCCGCCATTTTGGTTTTTATTTTCAAAAACCTATCTAAGAACACTTGGGTTAATGAGACGAATCTAACGATACCATTAACGTCAAAATCCATCCAGCCGTTTGGAAGATACGTGGTCATAAAGAAATTTACATGCATACATACAAGATACGCGCGAAAAACATAACCCTTCTTGCAGTCGGGTAAAAAGAAGAAGAAACACTTTATTGCACCCAAACACAATTAATTACAAAGAAAAAGATACAAAGAATAAAAAAAAAGTACTAATAGTGTAAGAATTTTTTATTCTATTCTATTCTATGGCTGAAATAATCCTGAAAAACATATTTTTATTATTGTTTATAATTACTCACACACTTAATTAATCTCAGTAATCACCAAACAATATGCCACATACGCTTTAATTAAGCAAAGAGTGGCTCTTACCTAAACAAACAGTCGACGAGGACCTTAAGTGTGTCTTTGAGCCAATCAGCGACGAGGAGAAGAGGCGAGGGCCCTTAAGTAAACTCCGCCAACCACACATGTATGGGAAAGCAATTATTTTACTCACATTTCAGATACAGGTGTTACTTTGTGGAACTTCATTATACGATGAACAGCGAAAATATTTCGGTAGGGTTTTAGAGATCCGTAATAAAATGATAAAATAGAACCCTTTCTGACTGTCTATCATAGTCGGTTATATTTCTAATGTACATTGAATTTGGAATGTCTTATGACGTATAATAAAATTGTACAGCTTTTGTAACCAAATTCCTCCGAAACGACTAGACCGATTTTTATGAAATTTTTAGTCTCTGTTCACTGTTTGGTAGGTTTGAGAGTAGGTCGTAAGCTGTTTTTCATACACCTAAATGGCAAAACAACGTTCACCTGGTCAGCTTGTTATTATATAATAAACTTACCTTCTACTTATGTCTGTCTGTGTCATCCAATATAGTAATGTTAGTAATGTATCATCCAAGTGTCAATAAACTTGTCACGTTAGCTGGCGATCACGTCATCACTTCTGACGTGATGACACGCTGTCATGTCCGAGACGTGACAGCGTGTCATCCATCGACAACGTCCATAATATGAGAATATTGCGGCGTGAACCATATTATATTGCACCTTATTTATAACAGTTAGTGCAAGCGAATATCGAAGTTGTAATATACTTTGATTAATTATCAAAAAAACCGACTTCAACTCTGTAACAATCAAAGTACTGTTGAATGCATACTTACTTTCTTACTAAAAATTTAAGGCTGTTCCGGCCTACGCCTCCACAAAAGTGCTTCAATGTTGTCCAGGCTACTAATTGCCTTTAAATAGTAATAGGCGCATTTGTACCATACAATGACGTTTCATTTTGTCACCAGTCACTCGTCAACCATGTTCGAGTGAACATTAAATAAGCTAACGGCTAAAGTTAGTGTTTCATTTCTTGCCCCAATTATATGCCTAAACATATAGATTGGTGGCCCATGAGGGGAACCCGCTGAAGAAACGACGTGAGACTGCGATACGCTAGATATTGCACCACGGTCAAAGGCGAAGACTTGCAAGAAGCGCACGTGAGACTGTGATACACTGGGATATCACACCACGACGAAGATTGCCAGATAAGTGTCCTTCCTTTGTTATTCTTTCACATCCTATCCTAAAATAGTGGCAAAAGCTATTAGGATTTGCATTGATTTGTGTAAGCAAGGTAATTTGCAGAAGAATTTAATTGTTGAAATGTGTCATTTCAACGCGGCGGAAGTTGTTCCGGCCTACGCCTCCACAAAAGTGCTTCAATGTTGTCCAGGCTACTAATTGCCTTTAAATAGTAATAGGCGCATTTGTACCATGCAATGACGTTTCATTTTGTCATCAGTCACTCGTCAACCATGTTCGAGTGAACATTAAATAAGCTAACGGCTAAAGTTAGTGTTTCATTTCTTGCCCCAATTATATGCCTAAACAAAGGCTTATATGGTTTTTCATAGATACCATTATTAGAACTGGACTAAATTAACATAAGACCACACGGAAAGCGTCAGGTTTCTAATAAAAAAAGAATCATCAAAATCGATTTACCCAGTCAAAAGTAATGAGGTAACAGAAATTAAAAAAAAGTTAATACAGTCGAATTGAGAACCTTCTCCTTTTTTGAAGTCGGTTGAAAACAATGACGCAATGTAATCTACTCGTATCTCTAGTACAAGCTTGTATTTGCTTTTTCGTCTGTCCCGATGTTTGTATTGAAATCTTGCAAGTTGAAGATACACTTCCCGGTTACCGATTGAGCTGAAATTTTGCGGGGATGTGTCAAACTGATGATAAAGCAAAATAACTATGTAATAAAGGGTTAGTATAGGTTTTTTTACGAATTTCGAGTCGACTCGCATCGTACATAAAAATGGGAAATGCTTTCCAAAAAACCAACTTCAAATGCCACTACAAAGAGTGAAATAATTTTTATTTAAATTTTAGGTACCTACACCAATTCGAAGTCGGGCAATGTTTCATACAATCCCTAATAGTCCTTCTTACTTACTTGATGTGCGAAGAAATGACGAAGTCATAGACAATCGCCCGACTTCGAATTGGTGTAGGTACCTAAAATTTAAATAAAAATTATTTCACTCTTTGTAGTGGCATTTGAAGTTGGTTTTTTGGAAAGCATTTCCCATTTTTATTTTATACTTTTTAGTCGCAAACAATAAAATGCACAAGGCGTTGTAAAATACCCAAATTGCTTGAGGTGTGTTCATAAAATCTGAAGAGATACCTCAAATTCACCAAGATCCCATCATCAGACCCTGACTTGATGACTTTAGTCATCAAATCAGTATCTGCTAGCAAATGCACCAGTAACTATAAAAAATACTCAACTCGCTTTAAGTATACTAGCAAAATTTGAAGAGTTCCCTCGATTTCACCAAGATCCCATCATCAGACCCTGACTTAATGACTTTAGTCATCAAATCAGTATCTGCTAGCATATGCACCAGTAACTATAAAAAATACCCAACTCGCTTTAAGTATACTAGCAAAATTTGAAGAGTTCCCTCGATTTCACCAAGATCCCATGATCAGATCCTGACCTGATGACCATAGGACAACTTGGAAAATATTATTCTTTCTAATAATACTCAAATAGTTTCATGTGTCCATATAAAATTTGAAGAGTTCCCTCGATTTCTCCAGGATCCCATCATCAGATCCTGACCAGATTAAAATGGGACCATCTGGAAACAAAACCCTCTTAAACAAAAAAAGAATTTTTCAAATCGGTTGACGCGTCTTCGAGTAATCGGTGAACATACATAGATAAAAAAAAAAAAAAAAAAAAAAAAAAAAGATTCCGACGAATTGAGAACCTCCTCCTTTTTTTGAAGTCGGTTAAAAAGAAACGAATTCCTCCATACATTTACAGACAGCGCCATCTATTGACAGCCGAATGTCAGTGACTGTCCATAGATGGCGTTGGCTGTTAATATTTGGAGGATGCGAAGTGAGTCGACTCGAAAGGACATGGCCGAAACTTGTATGGAGCTGTGCCCTGGAAAAGAAATATTCATGGCCATCGACAAACAGTATGTCATATTAAAGCTTATAACTATGTCTTTACAATCGTTTAATTTTTATGATCAGAAAACTAGCGAGAGACATAATATCAGCATAACAACTTGCAACAAATTGCGCCTAAATAATTTTAATAACAATGCTTTTTTATTAAAAAATGATGTGTATTGGTTTTTTTTTTTTTTTTATATAATGGAGGAGGAAAATCCTCATGGATACTAGCTACTTCCTGCCTTCCTGCCATTAGCTAGCATGCCCGACTTCACTGCTGCTGGTTGCGCAGTGACCTCACGGACTAAAAACCTCCTCCCGCTCACCGCTCTAGGTCTTCCCGGAACCGCCGATAGCATGTGTATTGGTTATGAAGTATGAACTAATTATTTTTTCATATTACAAAGCTCAGAAAATGCAAGTAAACATTTTGAACAGCATTTATTTAATAAAAAAATCATTGCTATAAAATTATTTAGGCGCATTTTGTTGCGAGTTGTTATGCTGATATTATGTCTCTCGCATGTTTTCAGATCATAAAAATTAAACGATCGTAAAGACGTAATTATAAGCTTTAATATGACGTACTGTTTGTCAATGGCCATGAATATTTTTTTTCGAGGGCAGAATCCGGCCATGTCATTTTACGAAAGCTTTTGTTTTATGCAGTTTTATATTTGACAAACGAATAATTTAGTAGACCATTTAAGTACTGCCATTTTTCCATCCAAGCTTATCCAACATTAACGACGTAGATAATTCAATATTCACTATACAAAATAGTGCTTTCGTAATTTAATCTAATCTAGGTTACGGGTACATAATCATGCGGTTCAGGCACTTAATCGATTCGTGTAACACTGCAATACAAGATCACTGAACCAAAACCAACTCTATCACGTTGGTGTAAAGTCGAAATTAAAGTGGAGTCTCGTCTAAGAAACCGGCAAATTTAATTTCAGCTCATGCAAGACCCGGTAAAGGAAAATTTAATTTTGAGTTCATCTAAAATTTTTGTTTAAGTTTAATTTTGGTTCACGTACTCAGTACTTAAAGTTAGCTATAGTTTGTAAATGATTTTTAAAAAGGAACAAGAATGTTTTAAGAAGGATAAAAAAAGAACCGTGAATTTTTTGCACGTAACGGTTTTGCTGAAGGAATATAAATTGAACACAGCTATTTAAAAAATAGTTAACTATTTACTTAAATACCGTTCGCGCTTAACCGTAATCATCGTATAGCAGTTTTCGTGAAAATTTTAATCACATAATAAATCTCAGTCTTAATTTATAGTTTTTCGTCATCAAAAATATTTCAAAAATACTGTAAAAAACATATAAATATTTTGTTAATCCTTTTATTCTCGGACAACATCGCAAAATAACAATATTCATTGGTAATTAAAACGGCAACACTAAACGGATTTGGTTTTTTAAAAAACCTCGCTCGCAGTTGTAAAAAGCAACTTTTCAGAGTCATGACTATTAATAAGATCTGTCAGATTTATCAGATTAACGGTATTTAAGCCAGATTACGGTATCAGCTTACCCGGTACTCGGTTTACCGGTATTATGGTACCCGGTATTCCGGTATTGTGATATTGGGAGGGCTTACAGGATATAATGTTACGTGTGCCAACCTCCCATACGATAGTATACGATGGCTTTATTCGATTCCGATCATAGACAACTTTAGAATTTTATGATTTCTAAATTGACCAACGATATGCCACCTAAGGATGAGCGCATCTGAACGTTCTTCATACAAGTAAAAAGTAATGACATCTGTCAAATTTCCCGCTGATAAGCTACAAATATGGCGGAACGAGTCCCTGCGTGGAAACGCGCGTGCGGACTAATAACTTTAGTGATCTGTGGCGTGGACCGCGTTCCATAAACAATACTGCGGTTCGCTTACTATTGACTCCGTTGGTGTCAAAACAACAATTTTTGACACCAGTAAACTGACGTCATTTTTTTGCGCGGTTCGCAGCGTCCTGTTTATCAGATCAATTCTGAATGTAAGGTTCCGCTGTGGCTACTTACCTCCCTACCAGCAAAGACGCACTCCTAAGCGATTAAGCGTTCCGGTGCGATGCTGTGTACAAATTATTATGTGTGAGTTAGAGTTAGTTCGGCTGTATCATCACTTACCATCAGGTGAGATCGCAGTCAGGTACTTACTAACTTGTAGAGTGTCAAAAAATAACTCAGTATTGTACTTTATAAGGTTGTTTGTTTTAATCAAAATACCCTTAGATAAAAATAGTAAAGATACGCCGATTCGAACATTTTACGTAAACCTTCTTCATACAAGCAAACAGTAGCGTCATCTGTCAAAATACCCGCCGCCGCCGCTGACCGAACTACCGCGTGGCCTTATACTGTTGGTACTAATGACTCCCATAAACTGGCGACATTTTTTCGCGCGGTCCGCCGGGTCTATAGTATACAAGTCTGTGAAAATACACCATTAACTTTAAACTTTATTTGAAACTCAAATCTTCCTATGTACGTTAAAATACCATACAAAGTTCGTTTTAAATCCCTTTATATATGGAGGAGCCGTTAATTTTTGAACCGCTCGTCTAACATAAAGTTCTTAACTCGCTGCGGATTTCGTTTGCGCGCCACCGACTGTTGTTTAGGCGCTTATAAACACCCCACACGGATATAAGGGCACTGGATGTGACTCACTATAAATGTTGCATCGGTATAAAAGCTGCAAATATTATATGTATACATCGTTTTGTGAAAACGCGTAACTGAGTACGTGTACCAATGTACGACCTATCCATACGCGGCTTAGCGGTAAATATTTGCTATGTCGAAAATTAATCGCGTTTTCGATATGAAGCACTAAAACAAAAATATTATTATTTTCAGTTAATTAACTTGACTCTTCTCAACTTATTTTAAGTCCCACAGTTGGGCACGGTTCCTCAAAATAAAATGGGTTTCTTATTTTGACCATATCCCACCAACTGGCCAAGTGCAGACTGATTGGGTATTACGCCTTCAAGAATAACAAAAGGTACACCTTTAAAAAATGTTTGACTAAATATGTTTGACTCTCAAGATTACAGGTTTCTTCACGATATTTTCTTTCACCGCTAATATGTTAAGTTTAATTTCCATAAATGCTCACAACTCCGATAAATTACAGATATGGCCTGGAATTCGAACTCCCGACCCACTGATAACAGGCTGAGGTACCAATGAGTTATTATCAACGCATTGCTAATTGTTTGCAACATACCTTTTACTGTAATGAAAACACAAAATGTGCTAGCGTTTAATTTACTAAATTCGACTCTTACTATTTTAAACCTCTAAATTCTAGGATGTACTTCTTTTAAAAAAAAAATGGTATCTAGGGGGGTCTTAAGTTGTAGTCTATAATCCGACACATTCGATACTCTGACGCTTCCATGCAAAATTTTCGGATTATCGAGCGTTCACCGTATTTTATAAAAAAAAAAAACCGGCCAAGTGCGAGTCGGACTCGCGCACCGAGGGTTCCAACTTCCATACCATAAAAGAAGTTAAACATTAAAATAATCACTTTGGTACATGAATTTAAGAGTATAATTTACATGTAGGTACTTTAGTTGGCAAACCACAAACATAACTTTGTTTTTGCCGGTTTATTGTTATTATCAATAAACGTATAATAGTGAGAGAGTTGATTTTATTTTTCCTGTAAAATATACGTTTACTTCTATTGATCATAATTAGGGGGGAGGGGAACGGTATTTTTTTCGACAGTTTGCCCAATAAATCGAAAACTATCAGGCATAAAAATAAATTAAAATCGGTTTTAGAATAAGTAACGCGCTTTCATGAGATTTTAAATTTTTTATGATTGCAATTACGTCGCGCCGTAATTACCTACAATTATTCCAAATGTCAGGTCGATAGCTTTAATAGTTACTGAAATAATCGAGTGTGACAGACGGACGGACGGACGGAGAAAGTCTCACCATAAGGGTTCCATTTTTACCATTTTGGTATGGAACCCTATAAAACCTGCTCCCAGACCCAGTGACCGTACTCTGAGAATTTCAAAACTCTCTCACCAATCTTTGTTACCAACAATAATTTGGTAACAAAGACTGGTGAGAGAGTTTTATATATTAGAAAGACTCTTCCATACACTCTAAGTCTTCGTTCTAAACACCCGCCCTAAGTCTCGGAGCGCGGGTTTATTAAATTTCAAACACTTGCTGAGCTTTGTTCGGCTCTCGTACTATAATGGCGCTCGCGGAAGAATTCCCGGCTCTTACACTATCGGGATCATAAACTGCGGGAATTTACGAGTGTATTACAGACCCGTATTAAGGAGCTTATGAATTCCAGTTTAATTCCTACTCCTTTCCTACTTGGGATGTATGAGTATTATTTAGAGATTTATCTGTGTTTATAAATTAATGTTTATCGTTTTAAAACTTACTTCTACTTTCACGCAAGTAAACTTTACAATAAATAATAGTCTAAGCTTAATTTTTTTTTATTCAAAAAAAAAGACGCGAGTGTCGTGGAAGTACAGAGTAAAGACAAAGTTCCATATTTTGTAACAAGATCAAAACTCCATTGCAAAATTTCATAATAAATGTGTGATTTCACTCGATAGATGGTGCGTTTGACATAATAGATCTCTATACATGATTACATGCGTGCCCATATGTGTGTGCGTGTAGATTTTCCTAGATTATCATCACGCAAAAATTCCACTTTCACTCGCTTATATTTTTCGTTCGAAAAGAAACTATTTCGAAATATTTCAAATTTGAAGTTGCTTCAATTATAATTTTTTATACAAGAGTGTTTGTTTAGGTATTTTTATTATCTCATCGTCCTTATCAAAGGTGTGTGAACCCTGCAAACCAAAATTATGACCAAAACTCCTCTTAATCTCTGTAGTAAGATGTCGATCGGCTCAAGATTAAATGTTTTTATCGAAATTCGAACTTTCCTCACAACTTGATGTAGCTGTACCTAAGAAAACAGAAACAGCAGTCAGCAGAACTGCCCCTGTGGGGAGACAAACAAGAAACTAAGGGGTAACACGACTCCAAGGACACGTACTGTCAAGGAAAATAATGTTAGTCGACACAAAATTGTTATTTCTTTAAGTATAAGTTCTGTTTTGAAAGTACTTTTGACCACTGAAAGAATGAAAGAAGTGATATCGCGGACCCAACCAAATTGAATACTTACAAAATTAAATTGTATTAAAATAGTTAGGAGCAAAAAACTGCCACAATACAAATCTTTTTGACAGATCGAAGTCTGTCGGGACCGCTAGTTGATAGTAAAATTTTAAATTTAAATCAGTTCATCGACCCGTCACCCGTAAAACCCATCAACATAACAAGGTAAAATGAAACAGGGTTTATTAACAAAAATGATAACAACGCGAGTTCATTAAAACTGATAAATAACGCGATATCGCGTGAACACGCGTCGGTGATGTCTGCTGACAATTTATTCGGCATTCGATACAGTTTAATTATCCCTTTTGTGATGTTTTTCCGTATTTTCGTTTCATTAATTTTAAACATAATTTAAACGTTTTAATTGCAACATTACTACTCCAAGCATTTGGTACGATAACTAAGGAATTTGTCCCACCACTAGCTATTTACTATTTTCTCGCTTGTGAAATGTAAAAAAAAAAAAAAAAAGATTCCGACGAATTGAGAACCTCCTCCTTTTTTTGAAGTCGGTTAAAAAGGGATACTTTTAGGGTTCATTACCTGAACAGGAAAAAATTAAACTCTCAAAAGATAACTCTATGGTCCATCTCTCTGTCTTTTGTCTGTGTGTTTGTCTGTCTGTCTTTCAGTCTGTCTGACTGCCAACGGACAGTCATGAGTCACGACCCTTTATCTTGAAAACGCGTGGATGTATCATCGACTTGGAATTACAATCATAATAATAATATAATCACGTCTTTAAACCTATACAGCTATGAAAAAAATTAAACTTCTTAATAAACGTATAAAAATATATGGTCGTTTAAGCCGCAAAAAAGTCATATTATTCTTATTATTATTATTAATATACGGAAATATCTGAAAACAATAAAATATAATAAATTGAATATTAATTTCATTAAGTAATTTGAAAAATCCCATCCTACATAAATATTCTGACTAGCAAACTAAATCAATCTACAAAATAATACAATTTTCATGAAATAAACTCACAAATATAATTAACGAACTAAATCTAGTTTAAATTTTCACGGAGCACTAACAAGTTGAATTTTTGTTAATAAATAATTACAAAACATGACTGAACATGAATAGAAACTATTCATAACATGTTTCGTAGTCAAAAACTGTCAACATGTTTAAAATAGCATTTTACACTCGTTAAAAATTTTACATAAACTAAACTAGGCTTGGCGTAGGATGTATCACGAACTCTATGGCTCAAAAATATCTAAAACTTTTCCATTTTCAACAACACATCGACTGAATTTTAATTACGAATAGACATTCACATATTCACATCAGACTATTCTGGATATTACATATTGAAAGTTTACATTTTGATTTTTGTAAATATTATTTCTGTTCCAAATTGATAATAATTGGTGCGAGTCGGAGGGTTCTGCACTACTATAGAAAAAGTAAACGGATTTTGTTCCACAGTTTGCTCAATAAATCTAAAACAATCAGGCATAAAAATAAATAATAAATAATCGGTTTTAGAATACATAAGTTATATTGTGTATTAGTCTCTCTTTGGTGGCCTAACTAACAAGCATTTATTAATCATTGATATATAGTCAAATCTCTACCGCTCTTTCAAAAAGCAGTACCAAACTTATCTTTAATTATGTTGAATGGAAGCAGACGTTATTTTGCGGAAATTCATAATTAGCAGGAAAGATTAGGTAATTTGTTCACTTATAATCCACGACTTGAAAATAATCTGTATGTTTCAATATGCAGGAACACCGTCCACCTAAAACAGTACACATAATTCTTGCAACACTTCATTCGACTCTCGTTTCGTCCCAACACCGGGACATCCTCAGGACATGTTGACTTCATTATGCGAAAACATAGAAAAGTTTTTAAATATGACCATATAAATACTAGGGAGCCAGTGAGAAGCTCGTTAAATTGTGGTCAATTTTAGGATCCAATAGAAATGCCAATGGAGTCTTGTCTATGGTCTCTTGGTTGAATTAGAAGAATCAATAATTATGGTGCTGGTCACTTTTTTGTTTATAAAAAGTCGATATTAACATTATACTTAACCATCGATACAGCTACATTACTTACCATAATAATATTTTTACCATTGAGCAAGTCTTTTCCGAATTTCACATGTATACGACTGACGACAGACGGGCGAATTTATACCGGTTCCGGCTTTACAATTTGGCTGCGGAACTCTAGAAAAGTAGAAAAATCAGATTTTTATTTCAAATCCAAGTAAGTTTGGAAATCTAAAATTGCATTCAGTAAATCAATTCTCTGTTTGTCTAGCCACTTTTTACTGAGCGTGTCACCTGCCAAAACCGTTCTGCCAACTTTCGCAATTTTGGTAAAGCTTCGGTCGGGCTTCAGCTAATTATAGCCACGTCTGTGCATGTCTGGACATGTTGACGCGAGTCGGCACAAGTCGGCGCTGCTTGGAACGCGCTTGAACATGTTTTTGTTTTCGAAATTCAATTACTATTTTTAAGGCTGTATTATGAGTGAGTCCTACCATCAAATGCTGGCTCTACATGATGAACCGTGGACATCCAGCCCAGATGGCTGGATGGCCACGGTGTCGGCTTTTCGTTCGCACATCAAAGTACGCCACTACGCCATTAGTAGTGGGCCAGCAATGGCAGTACGCACACAAATGACGCGTCCCATTTCGTTTAGGTATTTTCTTAATGCCAAATATTTATGACCTGATAATTGCTAATATTTTGACGCACAAAAAGTAATTATAAATGTTTTAAGATGCGACTATAAGAATACCTATTGCTTTTAATTTTTGGCGACGATCTAATTGCTCTCGCTTGCAATATAAATATAGTTTGAATATCAGCAGCTTTGCCCCACAATAGAATACCATAGGACATAACACTATGAAAGTAGGCGTAATAGATAAGCTAAGCATGGAAAATAAATAATATTAATAAGCGTAGCGTAGGTATATTGGTCGTCTCTTGTGATCTGAATATAAATCCATTCAACTGTGGGAGATTACAAATATTACAAACTATAGAAGTGTGAATTGCGGTTTGCGAAGTATCTACTAGTCGTACGAGGATTTAATTAATTTCGGTGTTCGGTTTTGATTTCAAACCTAATCCAAATTGTATTTGATTCAAATCTATGTAGATTAAGGTGGTAGATCGATTTTATTTTAGTCCTCTTCCCTGTTACAAATGCGTTGGAGGTTGCGGGAAAATATGACGGAAAAACTTCGTTTCCCTTATTATTGAAAACTAAGCCAGTTTTTATTAAATTCCAATTTTGTTTCCGATAAAATTGAAAAAATTGTGATTTTGGAGTAATTTTCTATCGAGAATTGATTACCAATCGTGTTTCTGCCTCCAAGCGGATTTAGATTAAAGATCTGAAATACATGACCTTTAAACTTTGGAAGTAATTCTAATAATAGTTTTCAACCTGCAGGTCACTAAAAAAATCACTTCAATAACCATTCAGCCCGTTTAACTATTCCTTTTTACCAATATTCCAACCCTTCGCTTTAACACTGAAACATCTTAAATTCCCTTTAAGATGTTCATTTCAGAGCCAAAAAAATACAGTCGAATTGAGTACCTCCTCTTTTTTTGAAGTCGGTTGAAAATAAGACTTTTTAACTCAAATAAATTACCTACTCCATTCCGAACAGTATGGTTTCACTAAAGGTAGAAATACAACAGATGCAGGTGCAAAACTCCTTAAGCATATTTATGATGCCTGGGATAAATCTCAGAATGCCATAAGTGTATTTTGTGACTTATCTAAAGCTTATGATTGCGTTGAGCATAAGACACTATTACTCAAGCTTGTCACTTCTCATATGAGTCATATAAGATGACTAGCTGACCCGGCAAACGTTGTTTTGCCCTTAGGGGTAGTAAAAAATAGATAAATTGAGATTTAAACTATCCTATCTCTCAAGTTGGATCGAACTGCACATGGTGTGCGAATTTTATTATAATCGGTTAAGTGGTTTAAGAGTCCATTGAGGACAAACATTGTGACACGAGATTTATATATACTTACTAGCTGATGCCCGCGACTTCGTCCACGTGGGATAAAAACTATTCTATCTTTTAAGTTGGACCAAATGACAGATATTCACGAAGTTTGAACTAAATCGGTTCAGTAGTTTAGGAGTTCATTGAGGACAAACATTGTGACACGAGATTTATATATACTTACTAGCTGATGCCCGCGACTTCGTCCACGTGGGATAAAAACTATTCTATCTTTTAAGTTGGACCAAATGACAGATATTCACGAAGTTTGAACTAAATCGGTTCAGTAGTTTAGGAGTCCATTGAGGACAAACATTGTGACACGAGATTTATATATATTAGATTAAGATTTTTGACAGTTTGTTAAGTAAGGGTAACTATACAATAAATGAATTTTTAAATGACAAAGACCCTTGGATCTAAGTGTATATTCCGTCTGCTCACAAGATGCTTATTATAATGTGATATATTGTTTAAAACAAAATTGTAAAAATATTATTTTTAAAAAAAGCAAGTGCCAAGTTTCTTGCCCGTTCTTCTCGGTGCAGTGCTACTTTCCGAACGAGGCGGTAGAGTCTTAACGTTTCGCAAGAGCCTGTAAGTTAGGCCTATGTGAAAGAATAAAATTTTTGAATTTTGAATTTTGAATTTTAAGAAAACATTCTACCTATCGCAGTCACCTTGACGTCGCGTCCTGTTCACGCTTTTTATTGCCCCGCGGGCAGCGACAGTTTGCTGCAGGCATGTGTACCGGTTTATTTGCAGAACCTTTTCAAACGTCGCGTGAAGTGTCTACTTGATAAATTATCCTCGTTCACTGAAGTTGGTTAAAAAGCAATTTCGAACCCATACGCAACTATCCCCCCCACAATGTATTTCCCGTTTCCCCCCAAATTTCGCTTCCATTAATCCAATTAGGCAAGTTAGTTTAATCATTGACACAGTGTGTACAAACAGGAAGTTGTGTCGCACGCGTGACATTGTAGTCCAAGAGCTAGTGTGCAATATTTCAGGGTGGCTTAAGCTCTGCCGTACATATTTAGATTTCAGCCGATTAAATATTTCTTTAAATATTGTGTATTCTCTTCTTATACATTCTTAACTAAGCGATTTATTTTTGATTCCAATAATTAACTCTACTTTTGTGTCAATCTACATAAAGGCGATCTTATGGAAGAGATGTTTCTGCCACCTATTCCCGAGTCAAAAGGTCCAGCTTCAAGGCCCGTACCTCTTTTTAGCTAAGGCCTATAATAAGAGAAGACGACTGCGCGATATACTTATTATAGTGATCATACTTAGCAAGTAATGCTTAGTTTAAAATGATTTTACATACCCTTATGTGTATTATTTATTGATACAGATTACAGATTTTTTATGAATGAATGTAAAAATCGCATTTGTTTCCATGCGAAAAATCCCTAAAAAATATCTGTAGATTTTTTTTAGGAATACCTTTAAGTGTCGGTTACATTAGGTACGGTAACGCGTTCAGTAGTTTTTACCCATCTCAAAAATGCCTAGCGCTCCAAATTTTTTCATTTCCAGATTACGGTAACGGAGTGTGAGGTAACGCTCTCACGCGTTCAATGGTTTTTTTCAATCTCACGAAAAGCCCAATTCGTCCAAAGAAGTTTTCACTTCAGATAGCTGTTTTTATTAGGTACTTTCTATTTCTATTAAACGTGACTAAGTTCATTAAAATACAGTTTTTTTTTTTACAATGAACGTAAATGTAAAAGGTCATCAGGTACCTGTTTGAATTTCACTGACTCTTGCACTACAACATAAGCGCGCAAACTCGGAACAAGTGGGAACAAGTCACATACTTCGCTTACCGAGCTATTTGCATATTAAATTAATGTTCCGGAACAACGCAACTCCTCATTGATTACTCAAAACTTGGAACATTCTCAGACTTGTATTATGTTTGATTTCATGTTTGTTTTAATTACTTTCAAGTTAATTATGAAATACATTTGATTAATAACTTAAATTAAATAAAATATTTCTGAGCTCATAACTAAAAAAAAATGCACAGTGCAATGAGCTGGCGGCTAAATTGGAAAGAAGATAAATCATTACCGATATAAAAACTTTTCATCCCGTAAAAATCCATAGTTTTCAGGGGAATTGTGAAAAACCGAAATTCTCAAGAGCCGAACCGCGTACCAATTTGGATGAAATTTGGAATGAAGATAGATCATACCCGATACTGAAAACTAGGCTACTTTTCATCCCGTAAAAATCCATTGTTTCCACGGGAATTTTAAAAACCGAAATTTTCAAGGGCCGAACCGCGGGCGTTTGCTAGTTATTTTTACCCGACTGCAAGAAGGGTTATGTTTTTCGCGCGTATCTTGTATGTATGCATGTAAATTCCTTTATGACCACGTATCTTCCAAACGGCTGGATGGATTTTGACGTTAATGGTATCGTTAGATTCGTTTCATTAACCCAAGTGTTCTTAGATAGGTTTTTGAAAATAAAAAGCAAAATGGCGGATTTTGGGCCTAAAATTGTCAGTCATTTACAAAATATTTATAACCAAACCTATCGAGTGGGGTATCAAAATGAAGGGAATTACAAGGAGATTACAAAAATATATATAAGTCATATGTTTCGAATTAATTTGGAATTATAAACAGTCGATCAATGCGTTCAAAATGGTAATATTTGTAGTTTTTGATAGCGTTAATCTTGTATTGACCAAATGTGTATCGTACTTTATATTGTGCATTTTTACTGCTATTTTATTAGCTCAATTAATTTTTAAGAGATTACCTATGTAAAATGGTGAAAACAAATAAAAGAAAACCCGGCTGAGTTTGTTGTGGGCTTCTTCTCAGTGCAGGGCGCGTTGGAACCGAGGGTAAACTTAAAGTCGAATAATAGTTATCACCATATCGTTTTATATTAAATAATATAAATGACCTTTCATAAGTCTGTAAGTTAGGCCTATGTGAAATAAAGATTTTTTCTATTTCTATTTGTAATCTCAGTTTTTCCCGAACGATCCGCTTTAAGCGTCGTGAGTTAGATACGCCTGAGCCCTAAACGACCACAAACTACACCTATGAAATGTTACTGGTCAGCTTATATATTTCCGGGATAAAATCCAGGTTTGCGTTTGACGACACTGTTTACAACTTTTACTTCTTCCAAGTGACTGACTGACTTGAACCGACATAATATAATATATAACCAAATATACCCACTTTACGTCTTTGACATTGTGTAGATAAAAGTGCTTAGGTTTCGCTCGTAAAGTGTGGCAACTAAAAAGCCTGAAATAAAATAAATAATTAAAAAAATCAAAAAACCCGACTGCAAAAATGTCAAATAAAATGCAATAACTTAAAAGACTGAAACAAGGCGGACAACGAAAACAAAATTATAATAAACTTAAAAAGATGCAATTTTTACTTCATTTTAACAAACAACATTATGAGCTGAAAGCTTTAGTTAAATTTTCGCATTCAATTTAAAAATAAAGCAGGCGGGACCTATTAATTTTCTCTATGTTAATTTATAATTTGCGAAAATAGGTCCCCGCCTTCTATATTTTTAAATTGAATGCGAAAATTTAACTAAAGCTTTCAGCTCATAATGTTGTTTGTTAAAATGAAGTAAAAATTGCATCTTTTTAAGTTTATTATAATTTTGTTTTCGTTGTCCGCCTTGTTTCAGTCTTTTAAGTTATTGCATTTTATTTGACATTTTTGCAGTCGGGTTTTTTGATTTTTTTAATTATTTATTTTATTCCCAAGTTATTTGTTAGACGATCTTTGCCACACTTCTGTAATGCAAATAACTATACGTAATATTATACTTATTGTTAACTGAGTAAGTATGTCCTCTCGTTTAATGTGACGTGAAGTTAAGCTTTTAAAAAGATACATAAAGATAACAAAGCAAAATAAAATTATTAACAATACATTAAACACAAAAACGAGGTAATCTAGATGAGATATCGCCTTCTGCGGCGGCGACTTTTTTGTTCGTTTTATGTCCCCTCCTAGCTCCTACCCCTTTCAATTGCACACATCAATTTTTGCAAATGGCCGCCGATATGTTACGAATGTAATCCCACTTCTGATGTGGCTATTTGTATTTTGTGATAGAAAGAATACAATAGGTATGCCTATTTATAGATATGTACATAAATATGTGCTAGAAATATTTTCTTATTATCGTTTAAGAGTCCTGTGAACTACCATGTCTCCCATACAAACGTAATACCAAAATCATTTATAATTCGTGTACATTTCGATCATTTTGTGGTGTTATTCGGGTTCGTATAGTAATAATCTATGCTCCTGGCCATATCTGGTTCCGAAATACTGTTGTTAAACGAAATTGTAGAAGAATTTAGTTTTGCTTATTTTTATGTCAAAGAGGACATGTTTTCTGCTTATTTGTTTTGTAATAAAAACAACACTATCTCATGTCGCATTAGTTCAGGAGCTCAGTTTTTACTGTCCAGCTAAAGAAAAACACGAGTTAATATAGAAAGTTACAAGTTTTCATTCATAATTTTTGGTATTACGGAACTTGACCAAAGTTATAAAAATTTTGATCAAAATTGATTATTATTTTATTTTAAAGAAATATTTCCGAACCAAATATGGCCAGGAGCAAAGATTATTGCTATATGAATCCGAATAACATCACAACATGATCGAAATATTCACAACTTACAAATGATTTGGTATTTTGCATTAACGGAGACATCGTAGTTCACAGGCCCCTTAAGATTCATTTCATTTAAGATTTTTACAGAATATAATATAATAAATATTTATTATATTATATTATATTTCAGTTGTTTAAAATTATGTTCTATCCATACATTATTTATTGATAACGACAGTACTTCAGTTATCATCAATCATTTAAGTACCTAGAGTAAATAAAAATAACACTGCTGCTGGTTTTAACATGATTAAAAATCTATCACCGTACGTTAGTATCGTTAAAACTCGAAGGTTGCTCGACCGATTTTGATGATTTTTAATAAGTTCGAGTAAATCTAGTGGTGGTCTAAAGAGTCACTACTCACAATGTTTGTCACGTCAGCTAGTTTAAAATATAGCAGGGAGTCTTTATACTTACATTTTTTTCTAAAATCGGTTAAAATGTTACTTATAAGATACTTAGTTGTAAAAACTGTCTCAAAGCCAACCAATTTGTCAAATTACGCAAATGCATCTCACACTAATATCCCCGCTCCACGCAAAAATATCCGTCCCTTTCCACAATTTTATGTGACACTTTTTATTAATGACCCACTTGGTGGTAGTTTAAGAACTAGTGGTAATTTGTAATCAGGTGCTTAGTCTTTCTAAGCTCCTTGTAAAACGGCTTTAAGTTAAACGTTCACATCTTACAACTAGTCTTATAAGATTTGTGTAATCGCTGAACAGTGAACGTGTATCAGATAAACTTTAATATCCCCCCCGATGGATTCCAATCTTGTCGCGATGGGGGGGCTCAGTAGCCGTGGTTGGGCCCCACGGTGAAGCCAAAAGGAATCCAGGAGGGGACGCTCGGAGTGGGCCTGGAGATGGGCCCGCTCTGGATGCGTCCAAGAGGGGTGCGGGGGACAGAGTTTTCTGTCTCCTGCAGCCAGGAGGGGTCGCGGGAGGAGAGGCGTGTCGGTGTGTCGTTGCCGCTCGCCCTATCTCCCGCGACCAAACGGTGGCGCACCGTTAGATGCGTCGGCGGCGGGGCCGCTGGGGAAGAGGAGTGTCGGTGTATCGTTGCCGTTCTCCCTGTCCTCTGCGGCCGTTTGGTGGTTTGCGGCGGAGCCAAAGATCAGATCCGCCGCGGGGTATGGGAGGTCGATGCCTGCGAAGTGCAAGCTTCGCAGGTATCGGCTTACCCGTGCCCACGGCCCCTGGGTGGCGGTCCCGAGGGGGTCCGTCGCCTTACGGATGAGCGCCGAGGAGGTAAGACCCGCTTAGGTGTTTCTGGCGGGCCTTGCTGTTGGAGGGGAGCTCCATGCTCCACCTCGTGGAGGGGCCGCGCAAGCGGCCGGGCACCGGCGGGTTCGCGGAGGTTTGCGCAAGCGTTCCCGTGTTCCCGTCATACGGTGCGAGGAGGAAACACCGTGGGGTTTAGCCGGTAAGAGTCCGGCATAACCCAGCCGCTCCCCCGGGCGACTGGGTATCCATGAGGATTCCCCACGATAAAAAAAAAAAAAAAGATAAACTTTAATATACAGGTTAAAGATCTGTCAAATAGATCATAAGACTGCAATGATGTTAGAAACGAATGCGGTAAGTAAAGCATAATAAAAGTGAAAATCTTCAAACTATTCCTAGCCCTTCAAATGAATTCAAGTAACACATGATTTTATATTTTAGTTTATTTAATTTAGTTTAAATTTAAACTAAATTATAACTATATGCGTTTACACGGTACACTTATTGAGGTATTAATAATAATTTTAGTTGTTCCGAGTACATATTTTAAGGTTTTACTAAGCACCTCAACAAAACGCCCCACTATCTCGGCTGCTATAATGTGAAAATCATTTTTGTAGAGGAGCTCAGTATTTTTTCGGATCATTTTATTAGCACTAATGGGGAGTTTCTTTATCAGTCTAGACGTCGTAGCAAAAATATATTGACGCGATCCTTTTGTCTGCCTTTGGCTGGACAAGATAAGAAAATGTTCTTCGACAGTTCTTAAACACCAGCCCCTAGATAGAGTAAAAAAAGAAAAGACTAGAAAAAGTATGTATTTAAATTAACAAATTCTGCTTGCTAATTGGTTCCCTGATTTACCTCAGACCATCGCGGAACAGAATTTACTTACGATTACGATAACGATGAATACTTTTTTCTTAACAATTAGACCGCTGGGCTAGTACAAAATACAATAATTACGTGACATTATTTTGGTAATTCCCCCGCATATTGAAAGCACGACCAGACCAAGCATAATTTTTGAATACTTAAGAACAGCCGTGCTTTTCTGCAAAAATACTCAAAGCAGCGACGAGCGTACGTCTATGCATCTATGAATTCGTCAGTTGTAATAGAGTATAATTTTGCATGCAATCTTCGGCTTGGCAGCTGTCTGGCAGCTGTTTCAGAGATGGACATTTTGTGGAATAGCACTTGCTGGTTTGCTTTCAGAAACTATACTCGTATGCTTGGCTTTGTCGTGCTTCCATTACAAACTAATAACATAGAAACAGAAGTCCTCCCCCCTTTCCCCCCCAAACCCGACGATGTCAGGGGTGTATCTTTTTACCGAACAATACATATATGGACTGCATAGAACAATTTGGCATTGCAATAATACTTTCACTTTAGATATGCGGGTTCGTTCCGTTTTTTAAGCTAATTGTACCGTACTATATAAGATACGCGCCAAAAATATAACCCATTCTTGGCTGGCGGGTAAAGCTAACATCATTTATTTTAGTACCTCTATAATTTTTTTTTATTATGGATAGGCTTGCGCTTGACTACAATCATATCTGATGAACAGAAATGATGAGGTCTAGGATGGAGCGCGCTTGCCTAGAAAATGCCTATTCACTCTTCTCTTGAAGGCACTCAGGTTGTACTTGGCTGGGAACACAGAAGCTGGAAGTGTGTTCCACGCCTTAGCGGTGCGTATCAGAAACGTGGATGAAAATCGTTTCGTTCGAGCTTGCTGGACATCAACCACATAAGGATGCCACTTCTTCCGGCGTCTTGCGGTTCTATGGTAGAAAGGTGAAGGAGGTACTAGATTCTGGAGTTCTTGAGCACACTCTAAATCTATTAATCTATACCACTAGTAACGCCAACAACTCAATACTTGATATACATACACAGACTATCTTAAAGCAATCGCGATGAGAAATCACCTACTCCGCACCGCTAAGTGGGTGATTTGTCGGCTTTTTGCACCCACTATGCTTTTAGATGGGTGATGTAAATTATTGAATATCGTACCTCGTTAATAATATCATATCATAATATAAATTACGCATCACGTTATTTTTCGCGATTGACTCTTAAACTATTTAACCGATTTTAATCGCACACAGTGTGCAGTTTGATCTAACTTAAAAGATAGGATGGCTTAAATATCAATTTATCTATTTTTAATTTTTATATCCCTAATGGGATAGTCAGCTAGTATCATAATATGTAGGAAGTAATTCCGTTATATAATATAACTTCGAATTGTATTTCTTCACAATTTGGTGATTTTAGACGAACAAACAATAATCGTGCCTACTTGCCGAAATTCTTAATTTAATTTTTTGCACTCCTAAAAAACTCTCCTTAGCCTAAAAATACAAGTAACTAGCTGACTCAGCAATCGTTGTCTCAACGAACGACATTTTTTCCTATTTACTTAAAAACTAAGCAAGTTTTCAAAAAAATTGCGTAGTTTATGTAGAAATAAAATAAAAATTCACTGCTTTTTCCATTCCAAAAATTTAAAAACTGAAGCAATTTTGGGGAAAACATCGAATAAAATTTCTGTCTCTAGACGAATTTGCATAAAAGACCCAAAAAAGATTCATATATGTTCAAATTCAAAAGTAATTATTGTCTATAAATATAGTTTCTAACCTTTAGGAAACCAAAAAGCGCATATTGCAGCGTTTTAGCACCTTAACGAAAGGCATACTAAAAATCCTAAACGCCACAGGAAATAGGGATAAAATCGGGAATTCCTCGCGCTATAAATACCGTTCGGGATGACCCGCCATGTTTCACACCGCGCCACTCCCCCTTCCTTCCCTGTCAGCACGTTTCATATGAGCGTCATTTCCGTTGCTTCGAAGAGGTCATCCATTATTATGCCCAAAGATTTATAGCGCTAGATGCGCCCTGAGCCTACATTGCGAACATCGAAAACGTTCACAAACATGTTGAGTGAATGCTCTCAGCATGCTGTTGTGTGCGATTGTGTGACAGAGAACGCGAGTGCGAATCCTATACCTTTAAACGAGCAATTCTTGTATATATGTATATTTCTATATAATCTGGATCTCGGAAACGGCTGCACCGATTTTCATGAAATTTAGTATACAAGGGGTTTTGGGGGCGATAAATCGATCTAGCTAGAATTCATTTTTTTTAAATGTCGTATTTATCAATAAAAAAAATATCACTCTATACCTGACATCTATTGGCATAAAGTTAAACTATTACAGTAATTTCTTGCTGCCATCTATTGGTGAGTGGCTGTGATATTACCAAGCAAAGCTTGATCAACCAGGTATAATCATTTACTTCATATTTTTTCCCGATAGCTTGAAATCTGGGAAACTACATGACATCTATTAGCGAATAGTGAAACGAATTTTAATGACCGCGGCCGGCATTTGTTTTAACGAGAATAATATTATAATGCTAAAGGTAAAATATGACTTCTCCCGACATCTATTGGCGAGAAGTTATATTAATTTTTTTATGGAGTCAACGAACTGGGCGCGAAAATTCAAATTTTATTTAGTTTTCTGGTTTAGTGGGCTTATACATCCTAAGTTTATATAGTTTATACACAACATTTATGCATCTCATAGTTGTAATCAAAACTCTGCTCAACAATACTCATTTACCTCATATTGTTTCTCGATATATTGAAAACTAGGAAACAACGTGACATCTATTGGCCAATAGCAATTATTAGTATAATATATAAATATTAAACTAATTACACTCGTGATTTTTATTTAAGGAGCACACCACGGGTGTGCTCGCGAAATTCAAATTTTTTGTGGTTTTTCGCGATTTTTAACCTAATAAGACATAATAGGCTTATGGCAGTCAAATTGCGATAGTCCCAATATCTTCTTTACGTATTTATATAAAAATCTCTGCTCGAAAGTGTCGAGTTAAAGAAATTAGTCCGAGATTTGCGAGTTACTCACATAAAACTCGATACTCGGACTAATTTCCTAGAACATTTTTATGCAAAGATTTTGATATAATCATGCAAAGACGATACTGCCATTCTCACAAATGCGTAATTAGCGAACAAATTGCAAAAAAACAATGAAAATTTTGAATTTCGCGGGCAGAGTCGTTGATTTCGCCTAAACGTGAAATCAACGGGTCTGCCCGCGAAATTCAAAATTTTCGTGGTTTTTTGCAGTTTGTACGCTAATTAGACATGATAGGCTTATGGCAATCAATTTGCGAGAATGAAAGTATCATCTTTACATGATTACATCAAAATCTTTGCATAAAAATGTGTATCCTAGGAAATTAGTCCGAGTATCGAGTTTTATGTGAGTAACTCGCAAATCTTGGACTTTATTCTTTAACTCGCCACTTTCGAGCAGAGATTTTTATATTAACACGTGAAGAAGATATTGGGATTATCGCAATTTGTCGGTCATAAGCCTATATTATGTCTTATTAGCTTAAAAATCGCAAAAAACCACGAAAAATTTGAATTTCGCGGGCAGACCCATGGTGTGCTCCTTAACCATACTTACGAGTTCATATATTTTTTTATTATTATGTCGATAAGATCGAAATAGTAGTTTATGAAACGGATGCATAATGGGGGGTGTTAAAACATGAGTGTGAGTTTAAAAAACGAGCCGCAGGCGAGTTTTTTAACAGTATCACACGAGTGTTTTAATACCTAATTATGTAGAGTTTCATACACTACTTTATCTACGCTCAAATTATCATAAATCCAAACCATAAAATCTTGCTAACGTTTGTCGTAAATCCTTCACTTTGTCGGTAAAAGATTGTGGGTTATTTTTGTTGCAATTACTAAAATGTCAGGTGGAGTTAAATTTTCTTTTGTAGGTTTCACTGCTAGACATTTGGCCGCGCTAAGTTTTGACTAAGTAACAAAAATAACACATTGAAATTTTAAAAGTTAGGTATGGCGCCAAAATTCAGTTGCAAACTGTGTACAGTCTGTTAAAAAAGTCATGAAACAAAAAAGAGTAGAAAAATATTTATACAAGTCAGATAAAGTATATTTTTAGTGGATAATTAAATAATCAAAATTATACATAATTCTTTTCAATATTCTGTATGAACACACTTTTTAATCAGTCATATAAGGCAGGGAAAAATTATTGTTTCCGTGAATTAATTGTTGTCTATGGTCAATCGTGGCCCATCCCATGACCAACTAAATGTTGTCTGTGGACTCCATATATAAAAAAAAACAAAATTGAGGATTGGCTCTACACTCTCTTTTGGCTATGACGACCACAGAGAAAAGAAAGTTTATTCCCTGATCTGTGATGACGACACATAAAAATACAGGAACCCAGAGCCGAGTATCGTAATAGAAATTATTCAACTTTCTAGAGATATTTCTATAGTACAGCGATGTTATAATGAATAACTTTTTAATAATTATAGAAGTCTGTGAATAAAGTAGGTCAATATGTGACACATTTTGATTTCATAATTCGAACTTTAAGCAATGAGCGTAGATAAAATATTTTTTCATATTTCATCATTACATTAGTACCTATGTAATTCATATTTAAATATAGTTTCTACTCCAAATTACAATTTACAAAAAAAAAACCGAGCGAAGCTCGGTCATCCAGGTACTTTCGTTTAAGAATAAATGAGACATAGTGTCGTGTGTGTATAAGCAGTGATAGCGCAGTGGTTCTGACCTCTGCCTGTCATAAGGAGGCCGCGGGTTCTAATCCTGGGCACGCACCTCTGACTTTTCCGAATTATGTGCGTTTTAGGAAACTAAATATCACTTGCTTAACGGTGAAGGAAAGCCAGCGTGGTGGGCTATGGCCAAACCGCTCTCAGTCTGAGAGGAGACCCGTGCCCAGCAGTGGGACATAAAAAGTGGTTGAGATGATGAGATGAGTTATGTCGCCGTGTGTGTAAGAGGACAACGTGTCGCACACAAGAGAAAAACATGGACGTTTTTGGAGGTTTAGGGCTCATGTTTGTCCTCAATGGACTCCTAAACCACTTAGTCTTAACCGATTATAATAAAATTCGCACACCATGTGCAGTTCGATCCAACTTGAGAGATAGGATAGTTTAAATCTCAGTTCAACTATTTTTTAAATCCCCAAGGGCAAAACAACGTTTGCCAGGTCAGCTAGTAGTCTATAAAGTAATGATCGAGCTTGGAGAAGTAAGTTACGACCACGAAAAAGAAAGATGCCTGTGTGTAAGATTTAACTTTTTAATACTAATAAAAGCCTTTGAAAGTGCGCCATACCATACAACTGTATTGAAAAATAATTCTTTATCTAGTGAGCTGTACGTAAAATATGGTCAAGTGTGAGTCGGGCCTGCGCACTGGGAGTTCCGTACTAGGAAGCCCTGAATATTTATTTCATTCTGTTTTTAGTAAGTATTTGTTATTATAGCAGCAACAGAAATACATCATCTGTGAAAATCTCAACTGTCTAACTATCACGATTCGTGATATACCTACAGAAAGACAGATAGACAGACAGATGGGCAGCGGAGTCATAGTAATAGGCTCCACTTCCCATGGACCCCATGTTCCATGGATTAGGGGTTGACTATGAATACGGGAACCTTTAAGATATTGTTAGCTTTTGTCCCAAATTATCGAACCTGGGCCATCGTGAAACTTGCCCGAGCTATGTGACAGTTATAGTCCACAGATAAAATATAGCCAACGAGTAGGAAGGCATCCATCGCTCACGTCACCGGAAGCGGAGTGGCGCGGGAAAAATGACACACTATCCGTCCGCCATTTTGGAAAGTAAATAATGGTTTTTGTTTACATCTCGCACGGTCCGCGCGCGAGTTATTTATCACATCTTATGTAATGGACTGATAATAATAAGAAATTCACGATATTATGCCGTCTAGAGCCGTCGAAGTAAGACCTCATGCAACGTATATGTGAATAATGTATTTATTTATTTAATACTTTATTTGTACACCGTAAAACAATAGTATATAAGCCTTATATCTAAGCCTATGTGAAATAAAGAATTTCATTTTATTTCATATCTAAGGAGTAAAAAGTAATCAGTACAAAAGGCGGCCTTATCGCTAAGTAGCGATCTCTGCCAGGCAACCTACAGATTAGGAAAATACAGAATAGGACAGAGGAACCACGGATTGTAGGTGCTGCAGAACTATATATATTTTTTTTAAATCATATAGTAGTAAATATAGTAAATATATATAGAGGACAACATCACATACATTGCTCCGATCCCATAGTAAGTAGCTTATGCACTTGTGTTATGGAAATCAGAAACAACGAAGGTACCACAACACCCAGACCCGAGACAATGTAGAAAAGTTATTTTTCTACATTGCCCCGACCGGGAATCGAACCCGGAACCTCAGAGATGGCGGCGCCTTGAAAACGGCACGCTAACCACTCAACCACGGAGGTCGTCGAATTTAGGTAATATTATAAATAGTTCCTAAATTCAAATAAGTACATACTAAATAAATATTTTCAATCATACCTGTATTAAAAGTACCTTATAATACCTTGTAGTAGACAAGGGATAAGAAAGGATTTCTTGAAAAATTGCATCGTGAAAGTAAAAAATAACAACAATTACCTAAAAGTGAGGAGGACATAAATAAAATCTATATTAGGCCTAATTTCACGAGTAAGTAATATATTCCAAAAATCAATTTATTTTACTTGGAAAAGGATAAGTGGATTTCTTCACGAGTGAAGCGGCATAAAAAGTTTAGCCTTCCCAAAACTTTTAATAAACCGAGTTGCCTAATTTTCTGCTTAAAAAAACTTTGTAATTCGCATTTTTAAAAATTAGAAAATGTTAAAAACTGTCCACACTACGGTTCCGTTATAAAATAACAGGGAAAAATAAATGGACGAAAAAACCTTTCTGTGTAGCGGACAAAACTTTTAATTCTGAGGTTTTCACTCCGTCGCCGTAGATATTATATACTCGTAGAAAATAAAGATAGTACATTATATTAAGTTTTGTTATCCACTTTCGCCATGTTAGGCAAGTGCGGATTGGTAAGCTTTACACTCCTTTCAGGATTTTATTTCACTGTCTTTTCATGTATCAGATCTGTGAGTGAAGAAACATTTTTTTGTAGCTTTTCATATTAATTTTATTATAATGAACTATGACGAACGAAATGCTTCAATGCTTTGATATCGCAGTGATAGCTCAGTGGTTCTGACCTCTGCCTCTAATAAGGAGGTCGCGGGTTCGAATCCTGGGCACGCACCTCTGACTTTTCCGAGTTATGTGCGTTTTTAGGAAACTAAATATCACTTGCTTAGCGGTGAAGGAAACCATCGTGAGGAAACCTGCATGCCTGAGAGTTCACAAACATTTTCTCGAAGGTGAGTGAAGCCCGCCAACCCGCACACGGCCAGCGTGGTGGGCTATGGCCAAACCCTTCTCAGTCTGAGAGGAGACCCGTGCCCAGCTGTGGGACATAAAAAGGGGTTGAAAACTGAGAGAGATCTATGGTGTATTATATCCATGGTAATATAAGAGAAAACTTTTAATTCTCTCGCGGTGTACAGTGCTAATTCAACTTTCTATCTCTTTTTATCCTTTTAAGTAAGAAAGAGATAGCATCTTGTTAGAATCCTTTGAGGGTTTCACTCTTTTTATTTGTCTTTTTAAGTAAGTTTTAAAGAGCTTTGAGTATTAGAAAATATTATGTGAAATTAATAATTGTGTAGCTTTTGCTCCACTCTGGTGATCTTTTAGGAATTTCTCAAAATCTGTTCTTATCCTTTGTCTATGTTGTAAAGGCAACTTACGAGCAAATTTTTATATCATTTGTTAAGATCTCTTCAGATGCTTTGTATGAACCGTTAGGGGTGAGTGAGTATACTTACCCCTTTCAAGTTAGTACCACTGACCACAATATCTTTGGCTGCATTATCACTAACCATCGGGTGAAATTGCAGTCAAATAAATTTGTAGAGACTGTAAAGAAAGATAGAGACTACCGTTTGCATGCGATTTTATTCATATCACATGCAACAGTTCCAAACTAGATATAAAGATAGGCGATCTTTTAATTTGAATGCATGAATGAAATGAGAAATGAATTTCAAAATGAACGCACCGTCACTACATTATCCTTTGTACGTGTGAGCGTGAACATGTAGATGGGCGTTATTTTTTGATAAGACGCTCTATATCTACTTGTAAGTAGTACATAATATGTAACGCCTCAACTATCATTATAGCAAGACAGATTAATTTGTTTTACTTTATCCGCTACTTGAAAAGTATCTGTATGGTCCAAAGTATGGTATGACCACACATAATTCTACGACTCACGTTTCGTCCCAACATCGGGACATCCTCAGGAGATATTACTTCACAATGCGAAATCGTAGAGCCGCTACTTCATGCGTGCGGTGTTCCTGCATATTGGACCATACAAATTCTTCTCAAGTAGCGGACTATAGCAAAATAAATTAATCTGTCCTGCTAATCATGGATTTCCGCAAAAATATAACGTCCGATCCCATTCAATATCATGATAGCTATCATAAAGTTCCATCCGATCCATAATAACAATTATCCCCTCTAACCTATTCCTTGAAAGCCAATAAAAACGTCAAAACAATATGACAAGTGAGGCCGGTAACTCGCCGAATTGCCGTGGAGCGCGACATTAGCCGCTACATTAACATCGCCACATAAATAGCCGGGTAATTCGAGAAGTTCCCGAGTTGTTGGCAGCCGTCTCGAACGTTATGGCACGAGTTCTGACAAGTTTCATGTTTCCACAGTGCCTATAACTTATAACATCTTCACTTGTAGCTTAAAATACTAGCTATTGCCTATGATTTTGGTTTTTCAGGGTTTCTTTGGGGAACACAACACTCTTTGAGGTACACTTTGGTAGTACAGGCTTTTGTACAAATTTCGAGTCGACTCGCATCGCATAAAAGAATCGAATGTAAATGCATGGACGAATTCGATTCGTTTGTGAGAATCGAATCGACTCGAAATTCGTATAAAACACTCTGACAAGTTTCATGTTTCCACAGTGCCTATAACTTATAAGGTCTTCACTTGTGGCTTACAGTACTAGCTTTTGCCTATGATTTTGGTTTTTTAGGGTTTCTTTGGGGTACACAACACTTTTTTTTTGGGGTACACAACACTCTTTGGGGTACACTTTGGTAGTACAGGCTTTTGTACAAATTTCGAGTCGACTCGCATCGCATAAAAGAATCGAATGTAAATGCATGGACGAATAATTCGTTTGTGAGAATCAAATCGACTCGAAATTCGTATAAAAACTTGTACTAAACCCTCTGAAAAGTTTCATGTTTCCACAGTGCCTATAACTTATAAGGTCTTCACTTGTGGCTTACAGTACTAGCTTTTGCCTATGATTTTGGTTTTTCAGGGTTTCTTTGGGGTTAGTAAAAGTTTTTGTACGAATTTCGAGTCGACTCGATACTCACAAACGAATCGAATTCCTGCATACCTTAACACCTAGCGCCATCTATTGAATTTTTAGAATAATATGAAGTAAAAATGTATCTCATTTCTATCGTCATGATTTTTTTCAAAATCTCTTAAACATACGTAGGTTTATATTATTATTCAAAAAATTAAGGGTAGATCAGTCTCCGAAGACCATTTTCCTGTGGTTGCACCATTTCAAAAATTCACCATGAATTATTTTATTTACTTTATCCGTATGTTACAATACAGGACAACCTCTAAAGCGTAGAGGTCGATCCTAACATGTATACACACTTAGCGAGCCGGGGGGAGGGGGGGGGGCAGAGGAGGGGGGAGGGGGGGAATTCAGGGGAATGGGGGAAATCGGCCCCTGACCAGATGAGAACATTGTGTCCAATACACGCATAGCACTTTAAATACAATCAAATAAAGAATGGTTTATTCATGATTCCTTCACATTTTCGAACGATCTATTCCAAAAATACTACCTACCCGAAAAACTTTGTGTGGCCATATAAATTTTATTTCTCAATTAGGGTATAAAGAATACTCCATGTAGTAAGTAAAAAATAAACAGGTTTATCGAATATACATAAAAACTTTATAAAAGCTGATAAATCTTTTTAACTATCACCATCTCACAACGTGAGGCCTGGTTTCCACCAAAGCGGAGCGGAGCAAATCTGTGTTTGAGTAACCAATCAGATTTCGTCATTTCGACGTCACTCTCCCCTCAGTTTCGAAAATGTCAAAATTAAGAAATCTGATTACTTACTCAAACACAGCTCCATAAAAACTATAAAATTTGATAAAACTTTTCTGTTATCACCATCTCACAACGTGTGACGGGGTGTTAGGTTATTTTCGTTACGGAATATCTGGATTCGGTCTCCACGCTCAAGGCCCGCGATAGAGCGGGCCGGTCGGAGTGGGAGGTGTTAGGTTATTTTCGTTACGGAATTTCTGGATTCGGTCTCCACGCTCAAGGCCCGCGATAGAGCGGGCCGGTCGGAGTGGGAGGTGTTAGGTTATTTTCGTTACGGAATTTCTGGATTCGGTCTCCACGCTCAAGGCCTGCGATAGAAGCTATACAATAGCTTCATAATTGTTGAGCTTAATCCCTTTTTATTTCCCACACCTAGGCACAGATCTCCTTTCGATGGGTTGACCTAATAGTGAACTCTCAGGCATGCAGGTTTTCTCACGAATTTTCTTTCACCGCAAATGATTTTGAAAAGTCACTTTTGTGCAAGAGGTCCTATCTCCTAACCAATGGGCTATCACTGCCTTAATAAACAACTGAGCCTTTATATCATTTATCATACGGAACCAGGTGTTCGAAAAGCTTCAAAGATAAATTATATGTCGTTACACGGAACTCTGCTAATTAGGGTCAAGCAAACAAACGCTCAAAACGCCCATCCTTGTATCAACATAATGAAATATTTTTACCCGGAAATATGTCCCGGGTAAACTGTTGTTTACGTATTCATATGTATCCGGGGTTTCCGGGTAAACCTTTGGGGCTAACGTCAGCTGTTATTTGTATATTTGTATATTTACTGTATTTCTGGGAAAAATTATAATCCATGGGAGTGATGGAAAATTATTACTCTAATTAAACTAGCGAAATTATTTAAAGTCATGTTGTGTAATTATTGTAACTTTTTTTATATATAGGCTTGCTTTTGACGACAATCATGCCTGATGGAAAGCAACGATGAGGTCTAGCATGGAGCGCGCTTGCCTAGAAAATGCCTATTCACTCTAATCTTGAAGGTACCCAGATTGTACTTGGCTGGAAACAAGGAGGTTGGAAAGGCGTTCCAAACCTTAGCGATTCGTATCAGAAACGAGAAAAATGGCTTAGAAAACCGAACCCTGCCTAAGTTCATTCGAGTTTTTAGGATATTTTCTTATAATTATAACATTATATTACAGTATTCTATTTCACGATAAAGAACTCCTTTATATGGAAACACGCATTTTTTCACATGTGAAATTAGACCACCCTATTTCCATATTACCCTCTTTAGGGGCATAATGGCGGGTGTGATACATTAAATACGTCACCAACAGGACTGGAATTTCAAGTATTCTTAAAATCATTCTATTGCAGTTTTAGGAAGGGCGTTAAGTTTTACATGTTACTAGTGAATAAACGCGACCCCTATTTTCCTGTCAATCATGATACTCGTAGCTTATCATGTGAAAAATATTTGCTTTATTTGTCCTTGAGCTGTACGTTGAAAAATCAATCAGTCAGTTAAACACCTTTATTTTGGGTGTAAACAAATCTGACTTTGTGTTTCGAACATTGTTTTTTTTTTTCGGACGGTAAGCAAGGTGCTAAGCAAAAGAAAATACTTTTTTTGACACAATAATCTCAGTTTTTATACATTAGTTGAAACTCTCGTTTATTGTGCCTACATTCCAAAAGTATCCCTGTTGCAATCACGTAACAAGCTTGATTTGGTTCGTTAGTGCAAGATAACTCGACATACTTAGCGCCATCTATCGGGTGGTGGATGAACTTCGTTTCAATCGAGTATTCCACAACAGTCACGCAAATTTTATCTTTAACCAACTGTCAGAATTTTTTCCATGCAAATTTTCCTTGCATGAAACCGATTAGTAGTAATAAAATACGCGCCAGGCTTATGCATATTCAAGAGAGACAGAATTGACATTTTCCTTCCAGTTGGCTGGGTACTCAAGCGGTGACGTCACCACTACGTCACGCCCGCTCGTGTGGGAGCTAACAAGGTCGTAGGTTTGCGTTTAGGAAAATTTCCACTCGTGTATGATTATGGAGCAAGTTTCGCGGTTTATGTTTATGCGAACATTGCCACAGTTTGAGTTTTGACTGTCAATAAATAAATATTGTTTTAGGTTAAGCCTTGTAATGATCTAGAGGTTGGTAATGTTTTATTCCTTCTAATAATTATATGAAATTCTTGTGTAACCAGGCCATGTTCACTTGTGATCGACGAAGCTACAGGTAGCCGTCTAGACGGACTGGTTACAGAAGGCCGCCGTGTGTCGGCTAGGTTACACGCGTTAGTCCTTGTACGGTCTATTTCACGCGCCGCGTGCCCTAGTACGTCGAATGAGATAAAATTACACGATAGAAAGAGACCACAACTTTGGTTTTGTTGCGTGTTCTTTTCGGAGGCGTGGTCAGGCGCTATTGCGAACTGAATTGCACTTTTTGTGTCAGCGCTAGAGTCGCTATTTCTTTAAATCATCTTGTGGAGTTAGCCTTCTGTACCGTTAGGTACTATTATATTATATTCAGTGTTATGGAGCAAGTTTCGCGGTTTATGTTTATGCGAACATTGCCACAGTTTGAGTTTTGACTGTAATTAAATAAAATTAATATTGTTTTTGGTAAAGCCTTTTTGATCTAGTAGTTGGTATGTTTCACTGCTAATTGAGAGGTACTGGTTCAATAATTCGATTGTTTATTTATTCTTTCTAATATATGAAATTCTCGTGTCGTGTCATTTTCACTTATCACGTGATCGACGAAGCTACAGGTAGCCGTCTCGACGGACTGATTTCAGAAGGTCGCCGCACGTCGGCTAGGTTGCACGCGGTAGTCCTTGTGCGGTCTATTTCGCACGCTGCGTGCGCCCGATTACGAGGCAACCTTAGTACGTCGACAGAGATACAGTTACGCGATAGAAGGAAACCACCTTTTTCTATAGCTGTAGTTGCAGGTGGTGGAGGACGTTAGTAATTCTAACGGTTGCTACACAGCATCGCATCGGAACGGTAGATACTTGGCGTTGCATCTTTGCTGGTAAGGTCTTCACTAGTCACGACCGAAGCCGCTCACCAGACTTGATCTGAGCCAATTTAGAAAACATTATAAAGTTTCAAAGTACCCCGTGGCGCAAATCGAACCCGCGACCTCCCACTCAAACCCGAGCTTGCACCACTGCGCCACGGGGATCTACTTTTTTTGAATAGAATAGAATAGAATAGAAAAATTCTTTATTTCACATAGGCCTAGCATACAAAGGCTCCTGTGACACGTCGTTTTGTTTACATGGTCACTTTAATGGTGATAACCATTCACGACTTAAAACTAAGTTTACGAGGGTTCCAAACGCGCCCTGCCGCTGAGAAGAAGCCCACAACAAACTCAGCCGGGTATTTTTTTTATGTTATCACCATTTAACAACAAGTAGTATAAATAGTAAACACTAAATAGGCTCGCAACAACAGAGCATTCATTATCGATCAATTCCAAGGGCTTGTGTCGCTAATATAGTCCTTAATATTGTAGTAAGCCTTATTAATGAGTTTAGGCTTGACAAACCCTTTGAATTTATTAAGTGACATTTCAGATACATGATGTGGTAACTTATTATAAAATCTTATAGGTACAGTTTTTATACACTTTTTTACATTTCACACATCGCTATCTATAGCTCCAAAGTAAGCGACAGTGCTATGGGTAGTAGGTACTAGATAATTGATAAATATACATAATATTTTAATATGAAATAAATAAAATATATTGAAAAACACTTAGATACTTGGAAACAACAAAGCTCATCATACAAACATTTTCCAAATGTGGGAACCGATTCCACGACCTCCGATGCAGACGGTAGAATCGCTACCGCTACGCCATTCGGTTGTCAATCGGTCGGCTATTAGGCATCAAACGTTAATTGTATCAATATCTGTGTGACCGAGCTTCGCTCGGTGGCCAATAGATGGCAGCGGTAGTCATATTTTTATTTTATTTTGGTAAATTCGACATTTTCTAAAATTGAATCATAGCTAGATCGATTTATCGCCCCCAAAACCCTCTGTATACTAAATTTCGTGAAAATCGTTCGAGCCGTTTCCGAGATCCAGATTATATAGAAATACATATACAAGAATTGCTCGTTTAAAGGTATAGTACGATAGTACGATTTGTTGTAGTACCACCAATCATCGATCGATGAACAACGAATGATGCATCAGAAACGCCAATCACAGCGCGCGTGGAATTCTTCCAAGGCATTACTCACATCGGTGTGTCAATAATGGGACCGCAAATCGCAGCCTGTCGATATTGCATGCGAACGATCAGCAGTGTTGTCGGCATTCTACGAAATTTTGTAGAATGTACTATGTGGTTAGTATAGGTTTTTGTACGAATTTCGAGTCGACTCGCATCGCACAATCGAATCGAATCCAGAAATTCCGTAACGAAAATAACCTAACACTTCCCACTCCAACCAGCCCGCTCTATCGCGAGCCTTGAGGGTGGAGACCGAATCCACAAATTCCGTAACGAAAATAATCTAACACCCCCCCCACTCTGAACGGGCCTCTCCTTAGCGGGCCTTGAGCGTGGAGACCGAATCCAGATATTCCGTAACGAAAATAACCTAACACCCCGTCACACGTTGTGAGATGGTTTCTGTTTGCAAGCGAATTAAGATTAAACCAACACACACCTAGTTTAAATTTGAAGTAATTATATCGCTTAAAAATCCATTTAACCCGTTTACCGCTGAGCTATAGAGGATGCTATGTTTGAATAGGATTCCGCAAATATATAGAGAGACCGCAAATCGAAGTGTGTGCCAATTCGGTGGAGAGAAACGGCTCAGTTGGCAACACTGCCGCACTCCGCGATATTTCAACACTAGGTACTAGTGAATGGGACATCTGAGAGGGATTTGCGGCGTGATGGTGAATTAGGGTTATTGTGTGAACGAAATCCTTATAACTATTCAATATGGTAGATGTTCTTTGTTTTCGCACATGTTTTTGTACAATTCAACCTATACGAAGTGGTTTGATTCTTAGTTTTTGGCCCTGGAAAGGTCTGGAATACCCTCCCAGGCATTGTCTTTTCCAACGCCTACAACTTGGGCACCTTCAAATAAAGAATGAATAGGCATTTCCTAGGCAAGCGCGGTCTACCTTAGGCTGTATCATCACTTTTGGGCACCTTCAAATAAAGAATGAATAGGCATTTCTTAGGCAAGCGCGCTCTACCTTAGGCTGTATCATCACTTTTGGGCACCTTCAAATAAAGAATGAATAGGCATTTTCTAGGCAAGCGCGCTCTACGTTAGGCTGTATCATCACTTTTGGGCACTTTCAAATAAAGAATGAATTGGCATTTCCTAGGCAAGCGCGCTCTACCTTAGGCTGTATCATCACTTTTGAGCACCTTCAAATATAGAATGAATACGCATTTCCTAGGCAAGCGCGCTCTATATTAGAATTAAGACTTGCGTGAGTGGACATTATAAGAAGGAAAAAATAATGGCTATTAACTCACGTCTATTTGGGTCAGGATCGCCCGACCAGTTTCAAACCCATTAGGGGTCCTTCCTCAGGGGCATTAGACGCGCGCGTTTTACCTTAGGCTGTATCATCACTTTTGGGCACCATCAAATAAAGAATGAATAGGCATTTCCTAGACAAGCGCGATCTACTTTAGGCTGTATCATCACTTTTGGTACCATCAAATAAAGAATGAATAGGCATTTCCTAGGCAAGCGCGCTCAACCTAAGGCTGTATCATCACGTTTAGGCACCATCAAATAAAGAATGAATAGGCATTTCCTAGGCAAGCGCGCTCTACCTTAGGCTGTATCATCACTTTTAGGCGCCATCAAATAAAGAATGAATAGGCATTTTTAGGCAAGCGCGCTCAACCTAAGGCTGTATCATCACTTTTAGGCACCATCAAATAAAGAATGAATAGGCATTTCCTAGGCAAGCGCGCTCTACCTTAGGCTGTATCATCACTTTTGGGTACCTTCAAATATAGAATGAATACGCATTTCCTAGGCAAGCGCGCTCTACCTTAGGCCGTATCATCACTTTCCATCAGGTGTGAACACTGTTAAGCATAGCCTATATAATGAAAAAACAACTGATTTTTTTGTATAAAATAAAGTATGGTTTTATTGGTTGTAAGAAAGATTAAATCGTTTTGCTGTATCCTCAGATCACTCAAATCTAACTTTCTACCTGCAAATAATCTGTGGGGTTAGTCACTGCGGCTGTCAATAGATGGCAATGACTGTAAATGTATGGAGGCATTCGATTCGTTTGTGCAATGCGAGTCGACTCGGAATTCATACAAAAATCGATACTAACCCTTCTGTAACTATGTTCTAACATGCAGTAATTAGCCAAGAACCGGCCCTATTTACTGTAGTAAATTGTATATTAATGACAAATTATAAAATTGACCATCATTAGAAGATAGAAATTAGAAACAGAAAGCGAGTCGACAACTTTTTAAACAGCATACAAAATCCCTTTATACAGAGCGAGTTTTTTATTGGATAACTTTGTTAATCTGGGCACACAAGTTTGTTTGCCCTGCCCGAGCCCTATCGGTGCCCAGTGCCCGGTGCCCGGTGCCCAGTGCCCAGTCAGTGCCCTGATACGACAAAGTTGACACTAGTTAATTAAATGTTAGTTTACTCACTATATTTCGGAAACTGACCCAAGACCCTTACAGTTTTCGATGTTACGTTTTTCTTGCACCTGGTTAGGGACTTCTAAGTTATCTATATTATTTCCTACACCGACTTCTCCAAAGAGTCTAGTCAACTACGCAGAATATACGGATTTCTTTTGGTTTTCTAAAAGTTTCGGACAATATCTGTAATATTATTATCAAAAGTTGTTTAACACCGAAATTATAGTAAAGTTTTTTTAAATGTTCGAATTAGACATTTAGGTAAGTTATTTTAACCTGACATAATTGTCGAGTAAAATGGCTGTGATATATAGACAGATGGGTATATCGTACTAATATTATAAATGCGTAAGTTTGTAAGCATGGATGGATGGATCTTTGTTACTTTTTCTCGTCGCAACTACTAAACCAATTTGGCTGAAATTTGGAACATAGATAGCTTAAAACTCGCATTAACACATAGGCTACTTTTTATTCCTGAAAAATTTATTTTTCCCACACCGAAATTCACGCAGGCGGAACAACGGACAACAGTTAGTACATTTAGCAAAGTTCCTTTTTGCCACTCGGCTTTATTACTAACGAAGGATCTAAAAACTTTGAGAAAGGTGAATCGAAACCTTATTAGCTACTTTTCAACAAAAAAAAAAACCCTCATATATCACTTTTAACCTTTTAAAAACTATAGCTATAAAAAAGAATAATTCCTTACAAGTTGGACCATAAAATTGCAAGTCTGTAATTGGCTGACGATTCGCCGAAAATTTATTGCGGACTTTGGCGTTTTTCGGCCAAAAACTCGGTCGAATTCGGCATTTTCGATATGGGAACTTTGTCGCCTTTTCACAATTTATGGACTCCAATTTTATTGTCTGGAGAGGTTCCTTGTTAGGTAACTTCAAGATTCACTTGTATACGCATTCCTGTGGTTTTGTCTATCCAATAATAAAATCCTAAGTTTTATACCCGGTATAGGTTAGTTTAGAAAAATTGTTCAAGTGCGAGTTGCGCTCGCACACTGAGGGTTCCTTACCATCAAGAACTAACTAACTAACTAAAAACGCCTGCCCACTAAATCAAAAACGAGCAGAAAAATCACGTTTATTGTATGGGAGCCCATCTTAATTTTTTATTTTATTTTAATTGAACTATTTATTTCTACAGTAATGATACAACTAAATATTTTGTGAAATATCTAAAAATGAACGCCCCTCCACATGTTTACGCTCACATGTTGAAAAATAATTTTAACGAATGGACTTTTAAATTTGACAATCTTTGTATGTATTAAGATTTATGTTTGATACTTATTCACGTCGCAACTACTGAACCGATTTGGCTGAAATTTAGAATCAAGATAGATTACACCCTTGATTAGCACATAAATTACTTTTGATCCGGAAAAAATGCAGGGTTCCCACGGGATTAGGGTACCTATAGCCACGGTGAAAAATTTGGGCTTAAATTAAATCAAAGATCAGTGTCTAATGAAACACAAATCGAATTCACCCGATAAATGTGCCTAACTGGAAATGTATTACAAATGTAATTGTGAAGGGTTTAACAATATTACCGCTGTAATCCTCCGGGTCCCGACCGGACCGGGGGTCAGCTGACCTCAGTTTATTTAATTTGTGCCGGAAATCCCGTTCTAAACTGTTTTGAGTTGTATAGAACCGTTTGTTTATATATTAATAGTGTATTGCAACTCATTTAGTTTGTTCTTCACAGCTATCCGTTCCACTTATAAATTATATTGGTACCAATTCAGATTCTTATTTAGTTACTTATAGTTAACTAAAATCTTAGAGCTTTTTAATTTTCAATTTATGACAGATTTAAACATTTACAGTAGATTTTTTTTTTTACGCTATACTAGTTAGTACTTGACTGCGATCTCACCTGATAGTAAGTGATGATGCAGTCGAAGATGTTAGCGTACTAACTTGGAAGGGGTAAGTTATCTCACCCCCAATGGTTTCTACACAGCATCGTAACGGAACGCTAAATCGCCACGGAAACTAGCCACGGCCAAAGCCTCCCACCAGACCAGACCTAAGCCAAATTAGAAATTATAAAATTCCGAAGTGGCCCGTGGCGGGAATCGAACCCGCGACCTCCCACTCGAATCCGAGCGTGTGTCCCCTGCGCCACGGAGGTCGTCTAACAGTTTAGGAGAATATGGTTTGCTTTATTATATTGCTTAGGTTAGAGTCTAATTTGAAAGGGCACCTCTGGAGGTTTTCACATACTTTATAATAGCTTAGAATTAAATCTCGTTTATTTGGTAAATAAGTGTAGATTAGGGTTTTTTTTACAGATCTCATCTATTTAAATCTTAGTTGAATAGATTAGATCTGTTATTTTAACTGTCTAACTATTACAGTTCAAGAGATACGGCCTGGTGAAATACGGACGGACAGACAGACGGCGGAGTCTTAGTAAAAGCTTCCCGTTATACCCCTTGGGTACGGAATCTAATGAAAAGAGCTATCACTTCTGATAGGTATCCAAAACACCATATTTTTCTGAGCAGCCTAAGCATTTTAAATAATTTCTAAATATAGAGATTTTATGTCACTAATTGTAGAGACATAAGTTATTCAGACATATTTAATCATTTTATGCAGCATTTTTTATATCACTAGTGAGTTAAAAACTTGTACCGTCCACAATAACAACTTCCAAACAACTCGAATTAATCATTACATCGGGCTATATTATATTAATGATGCTAACTTATAACTTTTGCGATTAGCGTCAGCACGCAAAACAAAACTGGTCGTGAATATTCTGAGACACAACAAAATTACAGTTAAAATTAAAAATTACTGGGTTGTTACTAGGATCGAAGTTTAACTAACAGATGGAAAAAATTGATTATAAAATACATTGTGATAATTTTAAGGTACTAAAAGAAATATTTAAAAATCCAAGAAAAATTATTTTTGGTGTAAGACGTGTTGGACTCCAATATTTTTATTTTACTAATGGGACATGAAATACTTTAACATAGATGCTTGGGCTTATTAACTAGCTTACTACAATATTTTCATTGAATAGTTAACTAGATCCTTCTTGATATTTGCCAGCGAAATCGACATTTACTCAGGGATTTTACGACAAATTACACTAAATAATTCTGTTATGATTGTTACTGGTTGTTTTTATTTTTCTGCCAACGTTACCCAAGAGCGCGTGCACGTATTTTGGAAATACCCTCCCACAGACCGCAACGGATGTCTAAAATTTTGTTTCTGACACTACATTAGCAGAAGATTACAACTTTTATCGTTTTATCGCGCGCGGGCGAACTTGAGTCGTTTTAACTTAATGATACATAAACACACCGATACAGGCGAAACATGCTAAACAGTAGTACAAAGATCGTGTGATTACCAGACTAAGTATTTTTAGGGTTCCATACCAATTTGGTAAAAATGGAAAGACTTTCTCCGTCCGTCCGTCCGTCCGTCTGTCTGTCACACTCGATTATTTCAGTAACTATCAAAGCTATCGACTTGAAATTTAGAATAGTTTTAGGTAATAGTGACCCAACGCCATTGCACTCATAAAATATTGAAAATTGTTTATATTTATATTTAAAAAGGGGGGAAAACCGGGACTTCGAATTTTCAAAATGAGATAACAATATTGAGTGGGGTATCATATGAAAGGGCGTTACTAGTGTATTCTAAAACCGATTTTTATTTATTTTTATGCCTGATAGTTTTGGATTTATTGAGCAAACTGTCGAAAAAAATACCGTTCCCCTTAATAGACATTAATGTATGTTTTACAGGAAAAATAAAATCAACTCCCTAACTATTTTACTTTTTTTGATAATAACAATAAACCACCAAAAACAAAGTTACGTTTGCGGTTCGCCAACAAAAGTACCTACATGTAAATTATACTCGTAAATTCATGAACAAAAGTGATTCTTTCAATGTTTTACTTCTTTTATGGTATGGAACCCTCGGTGCGCGAGTCCGATGGCACTTGGCCGGTTTTTTTTTATTTTAAGACGAAGACTAATTTTTATTTTATTAAGAACCATTATTGCTTTTACTGCCGACCTTCCACTAATCATGGCCGGCTTTTAAAGTTTAAAATAATCTAGATTCTAGCCGATTGCGCCTCAGCTATGGTAACAAAAACGCCCTGGTATGTTGCTTTTATTAAGGTGTTTTCTATACTTAAGCGCACAATAACTCCGATGGTAGCAGCTGGCAAGCAGGAACGAGGAAGTAAAATGAAGAGGCTGAATTCTTAACCACTTTGCATTACTCTCATGCCCTATTGTACTGAAATAATGGTATCACAACAAAAAAATCACTGATGTTACACAACTATCATATTGAATGATGGCGATATAAGAAAATCGTGGAGACTCTCTGGGTCTCCAGTGCTGCTGTAATTTCCAAAAAAAATTGTGGTGTCCACGAAGATTTTAATAACGTGCGCCTGGCGGTTATAGGATCTAAGTCCGCTATGTTTTCGTATAGATTTTGTAAGTGCGTGACTCTCGGCAATAAATCACCAGTTTGGACACGTCAGAACTAAGTCTAAGTTTGGAGATTTATCAACGTAAAATGGCCTCGAAATTATATCTAATTTGGCGACATGAAGTGGAGGACGGGCTTCTTCTAAGTGGCGATAAAGTTATTTCTTTCGCTATTTTTACAAGAGCAGTAGGGTTAGTACGAATTTCGTTTAGACTCGCATCGCACAAACGAATCGAATTCTTCCAAACATTTACAGTCAGCGCCATCTATTGACAACCGAATGTCCGCGACTGTTGATAAATGGCGCTGGATGTAAATGTATGAAGGAATTCGATTCGATCGTTCGATGCGAGTCGACTCGAAATTAGTAAAAACCTGTACTAACTCCTCTGCTAGTCATATTTTTAACACCATCACCATTTTTAACACATTATATTTTAGTCATGTGTTGAAAATCTCAACATTTTGATTAAAAGCACTAAGTGCTAAGTTTCTTGAGCGGTAAGCTTTGCTTTACTCTCCGAGGCACGCTCCTAGTTAACTATATAGAGGAGTTTACTGTGGAAACCAATAACTTAACCGTTTGTAGAATACGCGACTGAGTTAGCTGTGTGCTCTTCTCGGAACAACCAAATACGATAAAAATCAGACATTCGTTTTTAGGGTTCCGTACCAAAAGTGCAAAGCGGGACCCTATTACTTATACTTCGCAATCCGTCTGTCCGTCTGTCACCAGCCTGTTCTCTGCTTAACAATAATAGGTAGAGATTCTCTACGATTCGTATTGTGAAGTCAACATCTCCTGAGGATGTCCCGGTGTCGGGACGAAACTTGCGTCGAAGAAAGTGTTAGAAAATCGTGTGCGGTGTTTCATGTGGGTAGTGTTCCTGCATATTGTACCATACAGAATCTTTTCAAGTAGCGGATTATAGCAAAACAAATTAATCTGTCCTGCTGATAGGTAGAGAATTGTTATATTAACAGATGCTGTATTTCTTTTGCTATTTTAACAACAAATCCAAAAAAATATTTAAGGGATCTTATATAACAAACATGATTTTTTTTCTAGATTTTTGCTCGACATTGATAATGGTAACAGGTAGACGCATGAAATATTTACAGAATATTTAGATATATTAAATTCACTTTGGGGGCTCCCATACAACAAACGTGATTTCTTTGCCATTTTTTATTGACTCTTTTTGTTATATTTTATTTCTTTGAAACGTGTTTTTATAGACTAGTACTTAACTGGTTCTTTTACTCGTAAATACTTCACGTCGTAAATGCTAAAGCGAATTGTTTGAAACTCAGAATGGAGATAAAATAGATAATCTTTGTTCAACACTTAAGCTAGATTATAATAAAAAAAAAACTCGTTTAAACACGACTTCCAAACCCCAAAGACTTTAACAAGCCCTCAAGCTCAAGCGAATTTTATCAAACCAATCCAAACACATTAGGCGAAGTGTACATCGCTAATGCCTGAGATAAAGTTACACTCCAATGAAATCACGCTTAAGCTGCTCGCGTAAAATTCCATTTTAGAAAATCAACAAGAAATTTCTCCGCGGACCAGTAGGGTTAGTATAAGTTTTTGTACTACTTTCGAGTCAACTCGCTTCGAATAATCGGAACGGATTTCTCCGAATCAACATTCTTCGCCTCTGCTAAGCTGGGCCTTCTTGTCCGGGCAATTCCACACAAATACATAGGTAGTATAGATGATACGCACTTCAAGGAAAGAAAGAAAGAAGAAAGAAAAATATGTTTATTTCCAAATATTATGACACACATAAAACAAAGTACACACTTATGTACTAAAACGTTGTCTGAAGCTTCAACCACCTGGGCAACAAATACTAGACTGTTCCCCAAGTGACGGAAGCACCAGACACCGCCTGTTATGTGTGGCACAACCCAAAAATGTGCCCCAACTCAGCATAGTGCTGCGCGCCCTATGCAAGGATGACAGCACACAGCGCTCCATTTTTAGTTGGAGCCCTCGGCAGGGCCTGGAATATACTCCCAGGCACTGCCTTTCCCAACGCCTACAACCTGGGCGCCTTCAAACAAGAGTAAATAGACATTATCTAGGCATTATCTAGGCATGAAATGAGCATTCCACCTTGGACTGTATAATCACTTTCCATCAGGTATGATCACAGTTAAGCCCTAGCCTATATTGTTAAAAATAAAAGAAGGTTGCCCTTGCTGCCAGGTTCCTTTAAGCGAACACACACAAAGACATAAATTCGTTCACATTCAGGGGGCCTACCAGGCTACCACCGTGACTTAAAGCAATATTATTGTAATATTGTTTTGACATTTTCATACAATGTCAGTATGGAAATTTTAAAACAATATTACAATAATATTACTTTAGGTCACGGTGGTACGCCCTCTGAACTATGCCTTTGAAGGTTGTCCGCTTGGACCGCTGGCTGTAGATGTATGAATAAATCCGTTCCGTTTATTCGAAGCGAGTCGACTCGTTTGTACACAAACCTGTGCTAACTCTACGGATTACTCTTTTACGCTTTTTCTCGGAATAAAATCACCACCATGTTAACAACTTGGAATTGTGGCTCAAGTATTAAACTGTAGCGATTATTATTCAATTCATCATTAGCCACGTTGAGCGTTTTTGTGATGGGAAAAACCATTCAACTCGCCGCAACCGTTACCACACGCTGTATATTACATGTGTATGTAATCGATACTAGTAATATTTTTGCTCCTGAAGTGCCACAGACTTTTCTATTCTAAATAATATTTGTGAATTGTATAAAATCTGCCGCCAATACTACAATAAATATTATGTTCCTATTGAAAATAAATCAAATCGTCAATGCAAAATTATATAAAAACGTATTTTAATTTCAATAATGTAAGGATGTTAATTCAAAATGTTTATGAAATTATTTTTAGAATGTTTTCGTTAAAATTCGTTTATTCGTTAACAAGCAATTTCTCTGCTATGCTTTTACGCTTTTTCTCGGAAGAAAATCACAGCCATGTTAACAATTTGGTATAGCGGGTGGCTCAAGTAATACGCTGCAGCGATTTGAAGTCAACTGTTTGAAAACCATTTTCAATTCAAAGGAATGTGACTTCGAATAGTTTGATGATATTCGGTATTAAGGTTTGTTTTTAATTTTGGGACGATTAAATCAACATGTCTAACTTACTCTAAAACGCAAATTTTCTGGGGACACGGTAGTGTCCCCGCCAAGACGAGCCAAGCGAAGCGCGAGGGCACTACCTATCTTTTCTCGAAGTGTTTCGCCGTATTTTTAAACCCTTATAACTAAGGCCTGAATTATTTCAGATAATCAAAATTCTCGGAAAATGATGTCGCCAGTGAACTTATTAAACTTATAAAGTTTAAATTTTATAGGTCTTATACTTTAGATTTTATTGACGTCTAAAAAACCCAAATTTCGTCACTGACTGACTGACTGACTCACTGATGATCATCAAAATTCCTAGGTACTTCCTGAAGACCTAGAAAGCTGAAATTTGGTATATAAGCTAGTATTAGCACACAACCAACAAAAAAATTCCAAAAGTTGGAAATTTAACCCCCCAATCCCTTAAAATAGGGGATGGAAGTTTGTATGAAATTACGGCAAATATTGATGCTAGAGGTCTCAAAATTGATATAGGGACTCTTTGTAATAAACAATTAAATACGTGTTTCAGGATTTTTAGTTAATCACCCCACATCCATAAAATTAGGGGGTTGGAATTCGTATGGGGTTTCCCATAAGTATATAGGTATAATAAAAACTTAATTTCATGTTAGATATCTGCTAGTAATGCTAGTAAACATATGGAAAACACGTAAATTTTTCCACTGATTCCAGTGCCCAAGCGGCCAAGCGTCCAAGTGCCCAGTGCCACGTGCCCAGTAATATTACACGTTTCAAGCCCAAGTTCCAAGCATTTCATGTTTAACGAGCCGAGTTTCACTGCACGTCGAGTGACCATGATCCAATGCTCAGTGACAAAAACCCACATTGAGCCGAGTGCCCAGTGCTCAGCGTGAGCTGTCGAACGTGTGCAACTGCCTCTTGGTTAACCTGCTAATAAGAAGCCGAGTAACGTGCAACTGCCTCACGGTTAATCCGTGGATGAGAAGCCAAGAAACGTGCCAAGCGTCAAATCTGGATTTTAACAGCGCAATAGCACTCAAGTGCATAATTTCCAAACGCATGCGACAAGCCCAAATTACATAAATACATGCCCCGTCCATAAAGCCCAGCCCTACTTTTGATTGCCCAGTGCCTAGAGTGAGCCGTCGAGAGTTCCAAGCGTGAAATCTAAATTTTAACATCGTCAAAATAACGCACACTGCAAGACTAAATTCCACGCATGTCACGTCAGCAGAGGCGAGCGCCGCGTGTTCATTGCCCAAAGCCCAGTGCCCTTTATCAATAGTTGAACTTCAATAGCACCCCAGACCAAACTAAAAAAGATAAACGAGAAGATAGGTAGTGTGGGCTATAAAAAAGGCACCTTTGATGCGCAAGAAATATAATACATATTCTACAAATAAGGAAAAAAATAAACTAGGTGAACCAAGGAGGGTTCCCTCATTGAAATGATAGAGGGGGAGGATACTTGATTCGGACAAATATCCACCTTGCAATGATATTCAAGAAATACACCAAAGAAAAGGAAATTAACCAAATAAAAAATATAGTCGTAAACAACTTACAAAAAGAAGTGAAATCCCAGCAAAAACATTTTCATGTAAAATGTTGCCAAGACGAGAACATGTGGCTCACACTATCAAAAAGTTATCAGATCTCATGTAGAGCAAGACTTCTAACTCTACACGCCCTAACTCTATAAATCCTAACTTTATAAACTCTACACTTTAGTCAAAATATATTATGTCTTGGCTGTTTCGTTACTGTCACATGGGTGTAAAGTAAAAATATTATTCACTGACTTTGTACTTTTCTGATATACAATACCTAGTTTCTGTAGTAACGATTATTTATTAAATAGGTATTGAGTCTCCTCAGAAACTGCACTTAGGTTTTACTAACTGCATTGGTTTCAAATACTTCATCACACTTTGCAAAAGTGTGTTCCTTTGCTTTAGAGGATATTTTTAATAAATGGAAGTTTTTCCCCATAACAATGGTGATACCATTTAATTTTAATGTGAAATTTCTTGAATTTTGCATGGTCCATTATGCCACTTGCAAAACTCTATTAGAAAAGTACTGAACAGTGAATAAATTCTTCACTTTACGCCCATGTGACGGTACCGAAACAGCCAAGACATAATATAATTTGACTAAAGTGTAGAGTTTATAAAGTTAGGATTTATAGAGTTAGGGCGTGTAGAGTTAGAAGTCTTGCTCTACATGAGATCTGATAACTTTTTGATAGTGTGAGCCACATGTTCTCGTCTTGGCAACATTTTACATGAAAATGTTTTTGCTGGGTTTATATTTTTCCTTAGAGTTTCACATACTTTTTTATAAATTACTTACAGTGTATCAAAATTAGTTAAAAGGGCAAGGTGATCTCCTCTTGTTCAAAGCTAGCTCCATTCGAAATAATGGGGCTTTGAAATTGGATTGAAACCATAGTTTCCCAATAGAGGACTCCGCAAACTGCCTAAACAATGTGTAACGAAATAATCGTGTCAGTGGTATTTGCTCACATAGCTCAATTGGCAGAGCACTCAGCCGTGATAGCGATACTGGTTCAAATCCTATTGACAGCGCTAATTTTAATACACTATAAATAATTATGATCAAGATTTGTGAAATTAACTTTACTTTACCACGATAATGTCGAGCATTGTATTTCCTATTAAGTAGTACATTCAATTTTACACTCTACATCAATAGACGTGAAGTTAATTTTTCAGTGTGAATTTTTTTTATTCATTTCACTCAGTATTTAAACCAATGACGAAATACGCTACGCTAAGAGGACGGGAACTATGTGACGTATTTTGAAACTAAAAATTTCTCAAAAATGGCGTCGCGCGTCAACATTTCGGTACCACTAACAGCACATACCGCTGTTGGTCGCATACATTAGCGCCATTTTACAGTTTTGGCAACTTAAAAATCCGGCTTCAGGGCGGAGCCTAAAAATATATACGTGACGTCACTAAGGGCTCATCCTTTGTTACATCTTAATCTTAAATTTATCTTTATCTTATCTTTATCTTTACATCCATGATTTAAACTCATATCTAAATCGCCTAGCAGAGTGCCACAGTAGGGCTAGACGTGAAAAAATAGCGGACCGCCTCAGCTCATGAGTTGCATGCAAGCGTAGCGCGGTTAGTTCGTGCATGTGACAGATGTGACAAGTGATATTAGGATTATGCAACTAATAGCCGCGCCGCAAGCCGCGGGTGCAAGCGACGGTTGTATGTGAAACTATTTACTGAGATTCACTCACAACTAATGGTTTTTCTTAGTTTATTTCGATTCTTAGTATGTATTTGAGCTCGTTGTGTGATTTTCCTTAGTACAAGAACATAAATAAGGGCAGATTTATCTAACAGGTCAGCACCTAGAAATATTATAAAAAAGTTTTTAATTTTCGTCCATTAACAAGTAGGTTGTTGATAAATAAAACATTAATTTAGTAAAAAAAACACAAAAAAATCATAAAAATCGGTCAAGCCATTTCAGGGGAGTTTTGTTACAAATACTGAGAATTTGATATGAAGATATGAGAATTTTACAAATCTTCTTTTAACTTTAATGAAATCAAAATTTTACAACAATGGCACTTGAGTTTTATACAACAGCATAATATGAAAAAAAAACTGTATTGAATTTTGTAGCGACGAGTGCATCCAATTTTCAAAACCATTGTCCCTTGTCATAAAACAAAAGTAAGTACAAATTGATACATTGATAGCTACAGTCTACACGGCGGGTATTTTAAACCGATTATCCCGGTATTGACCTACATTAATCCCAGGGATATCGCTCTGTATCCCAGTCGGAGACGAGGAAAATTGTCGGACCGATTGGGACGTTGTTTGATGTGTAGTAACTCTGCGCTCTCGTGAAATATTTTTAACACAGATACGCTCAAACTTGATGATACAATCAATCATATTTAATGGAAAGCAATGAAGTAGCTGAGACTACTTGAAGGTATCCAGATTATACTTGGCTGAGAATACGGAGGCTGAAAGGGCATTCTACATCTTAGCGTTACGTATGTGAAACGAGAAAAAAAATCGGTTCGTGAGACAAAATATGCCATCGTTCTCGGTTTCTTGCTGAAATAATCCGGCAACCACTTCTCCGATCTTCGAAATCTAAGACAAATTTGTTACATGTTGTCTATGACCACGTTAGTAGCAGTAAAATCATATAATGCTAGCAAGGATTAAATCCAAGAATATACGTACAAAAAACAATGGTTAGTACAGAAGGCGAATTTTCATCGCACCTTGATGTTATTTTTCCAAAATTATCATTTAAATCCCAGGCACGTTATGTAATTTGCTTTGTGATTATCTCCATAACGCAGGTGTTTGATACCTTTATATTTTTTTAGTAAGATTCGGTCCGACGTTTTTCCTTCTCTATGTTGCTAGTATATACAGGTATCGGCCGATATCTGTCGCGTCCAATTAAAAACTGGATTGTTTTAATTTAAAACTGCAGTTTATTTTGTTTTGGATCTGTTAACTTTAAAAGAATTGAGTATTTATTGCGTATCCATGCAGTAATGTTTTTTCTGAGCTCACTGAATGTCCCAGATAGGTATTTTTACGGTAGATTCGCTATACATTGATTGAGAGTCAGCTTTTTGTGTGAAATAAAATACTTGCAAAATCAGATATCAAATAGCGTAAAGTCTGAATTTAAAAACTTTTTCGTTTGGATTGTGAATCTATTTGAGGTTTTAGTATCTTACTTCATGTTTAAATTTAAAAATATACTAGCCGTGCCCGCGGACTTCGTTCCGTGTTAGAAATATTTTTGTCCCGGCCCGTTTGTCTCGCGTAAGGCTCGCTTTCCACAAAAGCGGAGCTGTTTGAATAACCAACCAGATTTCATCATTTCGACATACCCCCTCAGTTTCGGATGTCAAAATGACAAGTCTGAGTGGTTACTCAAATACAACTCCGCTACGCTTCGCTTTGGTGAAATCCGGGACTTATACCCACAGCCCACAGGACGCAAGGCATTTGGATAGTTATTATACTGCTTATACTTACCTATCGCCACGCAACGGCCGCGGCGGCGCGCAAAACGTTTTTGTTTTGCTTATCTTTGAAGATATTTGTTTAAACTGTATAGAGTAAAGGGCACATGGAGGAATTCGATTCGTTTGTGCGATGCGCGTCGACTCGATATTCGTACAAAAACCTGTACTAACCCAGAATTTAAATAACATAATGGAAATCCTGAAAAATTTCTACACTATAAAAACTTATAAATAGAAGTGACAATGTTGTTAACAGTGTCGCGAGTTCAATGGTTTTTTCCAATCTAAAAAAAACCCACAATGCGCTTTAAGGAATTTTCATATTAATAATGTTTGTCTCTTTGTTCCCAGATCACGCGTCGGCACTAGTCGGGAACACGGCGCGCCTGCGGTGTCGGATCGACGGCAAATCGTGCGGAGAGATGCACAGCATCAAGTGGTACAAGGCGGACACGCGCGTGTACGTGTACTCCGCCTCCAAGGACGCGGCGATCAACCGCCCCGAGGGAGATATGATGAGCAGGTGAGTTGAATGTTCCCACGTTACGTATCAGAGATGATCGGGAACATTGGTGTACAACATCAAATGATATGAGACACGTGGGGGTACCCGTACTCCGTCTCCAAGGACGCGGCGATCAACCGCCCCGAGGGAGATATGATGAGCAGGTGAGTCGAATGTTCCCACATTACATGTTAGAGATGATCGGGAACATGGTTTCACAACATAAAATGGTATAAGACAAGTGGGTCTACGTGTACTCCGCCTCCAAGGACGCGGCGATCAACCGCCCCGAGAGAGATATGATGAGTCGAGTGTTCCCACATCACGCGTTAGAGATGATCGGGAACACCGCGGGTGCACAGCATCAAAATATAGTGTATAGCCGACACGTTAATTCTATGTGGAGTATACATAGAGTATACAATATGTGAAGACTTCGAGGACACGAGGATCAACGTCCCTGATTGGGATTCGATTAATCAAATCTGTTCCCGCATTAGAGATGATCGGGAACACGAGAGCACAGCATCAAATGGTACAAGGTCTACACGTGGATCTATGTATACTCCGCCTCCAATGATACAGCGATCTGCCTCTGACGGGGATAGTAAAATATGTTCCCAGACCACGTGTCAGAGATGACCGGGAACATAGCGCTCCTGCGGCGTTAGACTAATAACAAAATATCTCTTACCTTATTAGACCTAGTAGGACTGTTCTCGCAGAGTCTCTCCGGACGAGTAATCAAAAATAATCAATTATGTTTGCTGAGAGGCTTCGGCTGTGGCTAGTTACCATCCTACCAGCAAAGGCGCACTCCCAAGCGATTTACCGTTTCGGTGCGATGCTGTGTAGAAACCTTTGGGGTGAGTTAGTGTGATAGCATCTTCGGCTGCATCATCACTTACCATCAGGTGAGATCGCAGTCCAGTACTTACTTGTATAGTGTAAAAAATATGTTTGAAGCGCACTGTAGGTGGCTGTAACGTTACGGGACATAATGTTACTTAAAAATGATGACTCTGGTGATGTGCACATTGCAGTGCTATGACACTGCAATGCAAAGAATCACGTATTATATTGACAGGTGTAATGTAATGGCTGACAATCATAAATGTTTTTCTTTTCATGAATAAATTATATCCAAGTTATGGCCGTCTATCGATTGAACAGTAACTTTTCATGCGATGCTTTTGTAATATTTTATTAAGAGTTTGCAGACCCACGGTGTCTTCCATACATTCATAATACCAAAATCATTTGTAATTCGTGCAAATTTCGATCATGTTGTTGTTATTCGGGTTCATATAGTAATAATCTGCTCCTGGCCATATCTGGTTCCGAAATACTGTTGTTAAACGAAATTGTAAACGAATTTAGTTTTGCTTATTTTTATGTCAAAGAGGACATGTTTTCTGCTTATTTGTTTTGTAATAAAAACAACACTATCTCACGTCGCATTAGTTCAGGAGCACAGTTTTTATTGTCCAGCTAAAGAAAAACACCAGTTAATAAAGAAAGTTACAAGTTTTCATTTATAATTTTTGGTATTACGGAACTCGACCAAAGTTATAAAAATTTTGGTAAAAATTGATTATTATTTCGTTTTAAAGAAGTATTTTCGAACCAAATATGACCAGGAGCATAGATTATTACTATATGAATCCGAAGAACACCACAACATGATCCGAATATGCACGAATTACAAATGATTTGGTATTTTGAATGAATGGAGACATTGTAGTTCACAGGCCTCTTAACTCTTCAGCTTTATAAATTAAGTATATATAGTATACCTACTAGTTTCAAGTAGAATATCCTTGTATTATGTAAGGTGAGGTTTTGAATATCTGATGGCTTGGAAAGGTACAAAGGTATGAGACCACTCAAATTAACTTGTTACACAAAGGGATGTTTTAAAACTATTCCGCGTTTGGCATTTTGGTATTTAACTGTACGAATTTTACACACAGGTGTGGCTTGGTTGGGACAACATGAATTGCGTCTGGGTTTATATTTTTTTGTAGATAGACTTGCATTTGACGACAATCATGCCTGATGGAAAGCAATGATGAGGTCTAGGATGGAACGCGCTTGCCTAGAAAATACCTATTCACTCTTCTCTTGAAGGCACACAGAATGTACTTGGCTGGAAACACGAAGGCTGGAAGGGCGTTCCATACGGTATTTATAAATTGTATATCGGGTGGACGACCAAAGGGTTTTCTGTTATACCTCGAAAATAATGTAAAGCCGTTAAGATGTTATTATTTAGACCATCAAAATCACAATATTATTATACAAAATGATTCTTAGAAATATTTTTTGTCATACTCGTACTTACTCGAAAAACGGAAATTGTCTTAAAGGCTAGTGTGAGCGAAATTCGATTTTAGCTTAAGGGAGTTTTTTTTTTGGTTTCCCTCTTCAGATTGGTCCACGTACGTAGGTACTCCTAGGTTTTTCTCATGGATAGTGATGAAAAATAGCGTGTGTAACTTGAGAAAAAAATATTTAGTAATCGGGCGTCGTATATTAAATTTTTCTCCACGCTCAAGATTATACTTTAGAATCCTTTGCTTCGCTGAATTCAAAATGAAATCTTCGAGAAACCCTATACTTTGTCACATTGTGTGGAAATAACTATGTATTTCTAATTAAAAATATCATAATTGCAAGCTGTAAAGGGACCTCAAAAAACACAGAGTATAAATAAATACTTCTAATTATAGTAGCCAGTTACTGTAAATGTCAGAGTTAAACCATAAAGAAATATTAGTCAAACGAAAATGAATCTTAATCCAACGTGATACGAACTAATGTGATTGCTAATTTTATAATCCGAGCCGACGTTCGTTGTTAAACTAATAGAATTCCGAATGAGGATTGATATTTAAACGGTGTATGGTTCATAGATAGGACAATGGATTTGCTCAAAAAATTATAAATGCTTATTGTTGAGTAACAAACAGCTGCTGATAATTTTATTTGTTGTCGTATTCTAAAAATTAGTCTTGCACTAAAACTTAGTAGTCATTACGAAATACGTGAAGAGATGATTATGCGTATCTCTTTTAAAGCGTCCGAAAAAAAGAGAGAAAATTTAAGGTTTATAAGGAGAAGTAGTACAGAAAGCTAAAATTGTTAATTTTCGATGTATTTATGTTGCTACCTCTAGTTTCTTAGCAATTAATTTCAAGACGAGCTACATATTCACCAGATGTTGAGTTTAGAATCTAGCGCCTATCTATATTAGATGCATACAAAACACTGCAATGCACTTGGCATCTTAAGAGATTGGTTTTTAAATCTTGTTACTTTTTAATGCCCTTAAAAATAGAAACACAGTGATGCATATAACTGTCTGACACTGTCGGTGGTACTCATTGGCACCATCGGTATCTAAAGTACGAGTGTAGTTACTTAAACTTAGCCACTCTATTTTCACGTTAATCTCTATGGAATTGTGATCGCCTTATCGTGTATATTACGAGTGATAGCGATTAGTTATTAACGCGATGGTAAAAATGCCACGATTGAAAAGGGCACACTTTAATTTGTATAGTTTTGTACTAGAATCACTAAGTACCGTCCAACAGGAGCGGAATTGACAAGTGCATATATACATTAGTATATATGTAGTAAATTAATAACACTGCCAATACAATAGAGTAACTGACTGAGTAACCTATCCGCACAACTCAACTAGTACGTTTTAAACAACTTTCAAATCGACTCGGTTCGAAAAAACGTAACGGATTTCTCGAAGGTTGTACTAAAACCCTACTGGATGGATCAGACTGCTTGGCATAAAGGTAGCTATTATGTGTTGGACTGTGACATACCTTTTTTTTACGCTATACAAGTTAGTACTTGACTGCGATCTCACCTGATGGTAAGTGATGATGCAGTCGAAGATGTTAGCGTACTAACTTGGAAGGGGTAAGTTATGTCACCCCAGCGGTTTCTACACAGCATCGTACCGGAACGCTAAATCGCTTGGCGGTACGTCTTTGCTGGTAGGGTGGTAACTAGCCACGGCCAAAGCCTCCCACCAGACCAGACCCGAGCCAATTTAGAAATTTTAAATTCCAAAGTGGCCCGTGGCGGGAATCGAACCCGCGACCTCCCACTCGAATCCGAGCGCGCGTCCCCTGCGCCACGGAGGTCGTCGGTTATATTGAGACAATAACATATTACAAGTATGTTTCCAGCTTTACTATTCAAGTAGTCCGTAGACCGAGCAATTTCGTAGCACATCTACGAATTAACGTAGTATACTCGTAGCACCTACGTAGCATCTCCGTAGCTCTGCTACATATGGCTTATAATAATGACTCGAATTTCTAACTTGAATAACTTAAGCTAACAACTTTGTGTTGAAGAAACTTTCAAGTATAATAACTGTTTCTCCTAATAGTCCGTATGAAATGGAACTTTTTGGCAGTGATCCTATGTATTTAGTTGGATGCTAAATGCATAAGTTTTATGGAATAAGAGAACTATCTTCTCCACGACTTAATTTGCGAGCATTTATGATTTTGAAAGAATATGCCGTGTGCTACACAGCATCGCATAGGATGTAATTTTACGTACTTTTTAAGTAGGGTGGTAACTATACGAATTTGTATCATACAATTTGAAATAGATAGATAGAATCCAATTTAGTACGTTTTGTGAATCAAACCTAGAATTTCACGAAAACTACTTCTAAGTAGCTTGTAAAAGTTTTCGGAATAAAAATTATTCGTTGTGCCACGTAATAAGGACACTGCGCGTCAGTGAATGTAGTAATAATCCAGATATAGGATTTATTAACGTGTGCTGATAGGAACGGATGGTGTTATATAGCTTAATAGTATTACGCTTATCCTGTTACTATAGTGGTAAGAGCTTATAAAATAGTGAATCATCATTGCAATTCCCCGATACATATTATATTATATACCTACTGTTAATGCTGTGTATACCTGTAAACGTTACTGTACTCGGACTAGACAAATATTATGTAACTTGATTAGTGACTATACAGTATATCGCTGGTGTATCTTTTAAATAAATAAAAATAAGAAATAATAAAAAAATATACAAAAGGGAGTAAAAATTCTAAATAAAAATGTTGGCGTTTTTGAAGTTTTATCAAATAAAACGAAAATAGATTAAAGACCCAAAATACATGACGTTTTTAAATAACCGTTTACCCAGTTTTAACACGCACTTAAACCGAGGTTTTCGCCGAGGAAATATCTCTGCGGTTTTTTCAGTTCATTTATACTAACCATTTTGTTTTCTATGCTTTATTTGGTGATAATAATAAATAAATAAATTGAATGAATAATACATAAACACACACTCTTTTAACAATAAGTAAAAACAAAATATGTAATCTCCACACGTGGTATTTTTGGGGATAAAAAGTAGCGTCTATCCTTTCTCAGTCTAGTCTCTCTATGTACCAAATATCATCAAGATTGGCTCAATGGTTTAGGCCAGTGGTTCCCAAACTTATTTTGTCTACTGCCCACTTTGAGAATAAATATTTTTTTAGCGCCCCAATTTTTTCACCTATTTAAAAACCACTATAACTTCAAATTGAATTAATTAATTATTGTGACCTATATATGTATATTAACGGAGAATTCTAAACGAAACTTTTACTATAACCCGCAACTTGAAACCTGAGCGCAGTAGGTAACATACAACGGCGCTTAAGGTCTCAAGTTAACTCTTACGGGCTCCACCTGCCAATAAGAATGATTATTGAAACGCAACTTTATAGTATTAAAACAGAGTATCTTTTATTAAAAATATAACTAAAATAATCAATCCTTATATAAAAACTAATGTGAAGGATGAATCTGATGCTGTTTAATAAGTTTGTTGATATCAGGTTCCAATTTACTCAAGAACAGTCGCAAGTCGCCACGTTCGGTAACAAGCAAACGATTTCGCTTTTTAGTAAGCAATGTTGTCACAGCACTAAATCCACGTTCACACAAATATGACGATGGGAATGCTATCAAGAATCGTTGAACGATTGACCACAATCCAGGGTACAATTGCGGGATCGGTTTTTGTAGCCAAAATTCTTGGTAACCATTTTTGAACTTGATTTTTATTTCCTCGTTTGTTGTCAATTCTATAAGTTCTTCTTCCAGCTGAGGTGACATTGCTGTGTTGACATTTGAAAACGGATCCAACACCCAGTCTGGTATTTCCAAGTTCAAAATGTCCTGGTATCGTTCGGTGAAGTCAATGTGGAGGTTTTCCAAATGTTGGCAGTAGGCAAACAATTCGTCGTTACTGCATGATACTGATAAATTTGGAAAATTGTGAAACTCACGTCTGCCCAGATTCTTTTTGTGTAGAAGCAGTTTGGCTGCGAAAGCAGCAACGACGTTTTTTGTTTTAATTAAATTTAGTTTATCGCCTTGCATTTGGAGATTCATGTCGTTGAATAATTTATACAGGTCTGTCATGTAAGCTATATCATTTTTTGATGTTATGAGCTTGTCGTGCAATTCTGTATCTTTAGTTTCCAAGAACTCTATAACAGAGTCAAACAGGTTGTAAAATCGAGTCAGACAATTGCCTCTTGATAGCCAACGAACTTCAGTATGATACAACAAACGGTTGAAATCCTCGTCATTAGTAACACAAAGCTGATGAAATAATCTATCATTCAAAGAGCTGTTGCGGATTTTATTGACTGCTTTGATGACATATTGCAGTGATTGAAATAGTTTTTCACTTAAGTTTCTAGCAACTAAATGTTGTCTATGAATAACGCAATGTACACCAAGGACATCTGGAATTTTATTTTTTAAGTACGCTATGAAGCCTTTATGGCACCCTGTCATAGCCGGAGCGCCATCCGTAGCAACTGAAATAATATTTTTCAAAGGAATCTCTTTCTCATCGCAAAACTTTTCCAATGTATTGAATATGGTTTCACCTTTTGTATCGGTCTCTAAATTTCTAGCAAATAATAGTTCTTCACATATTTTCTCATCTTTAATAAACCTCACGTAAGACAACAACAATGCTTCATTAGTTGGTAAAGTGGACTCATCGAGCTGAATTGAGAATTGACTTGTCCTCAGGTGATCGCACAATGATTCTTCAATGTTTTCAGCCATTTCATCAATTCGTCTTTGCACAGAATTATTACTCAAAGGAATTTTTCGGATAATATCTGCGGCCGGTTTATGAAGCACAGTAGTTATTACTTCATTTATTGCTGGCAATATTAACTCTTCTCCGATGTTATGTGGTTTGCCTTTTTGAGCAATTAACAAAGAGATATTGTACGAAGCTCGAAGTCCGTCGTCATCTTGCTTAGCAGCCGCCGAAAATAGTTTTGCTACACTTGGCTGTGTATTATGCTTCTTCTCTAGGTCTTGAAAATATGCTACATTCTTGTCTTTCTTATCTGGATGCATTTTATTCAAATGATCTTGCAGCCTTGAAGGCTTCATTGCTTCATTCGAAAATGTTTTTAGACATAGAAGACACAAAGGCGACGATGGGTTTGTGGGATTTTCAATAAATCCGAATTTAATATATTCCGCACAGTATTACCGTCTCTTCTTTTTTACTTCCGACATTGTTTTGCAATGAGAAATACGTTCAACTTCGCGAGTAGTGTAGAGGAGGTGTAAGTAGTGCTCATCTATTACGCGCGAGACCACAAATGAAAATAAAATAAATATTACATTGTTTATATAGAAATGCTTAAGCAGCACGCACCGACAGTAATAAAACAAACATGCATAAACTCGTTAATCTCATTCGACGCTCAATCGTACTCAACAAGTCCGAACAAGTATTCAATGAATCATCCGACTGCTACAGGAATGCACAATTCGGGTTATTTAACAAAAACTTGTTAAAACATGATAGATATCTACGAGTACTAATAACTATTAAAATGCGAAAGTGTGTCTGTTGCCTTTTTATTTGTGTCTACTTTCATTACAAAACGGAGCGACCGATTGACATGATGATTCATTTTTTCTATATTCAATAAAATATGACAGATATATGAACTACGCGGAGAGAAATATAGAATCGAGTTTGAGCAATCTTTTAATTCATATTAGTTGATGTTCACAAGTTGTTGTTGAGAGTCGAGAGCTCTTGCAGTTAAGAGGTTGTTTAAGAGGCCTACTAGCTAAATAAAATTACAAATCACCCCCCCGCCTCGACACAACGCCCCCATTTTCTTTCTGGGTCTCTTACCGCCCCCCTTGAGACCTGCAGCGCCCACAAGGGGGCGTTATCGCCCACTTTGGGAAAGACTGGTTTAGGCGCAATAGACGGACTGACAATCACTTTCACATTTATAATATTGATGTAGTAAGGATTATTTAAGGTAGGTACGTATCATTACAATATCATTAACTAAAGAATTCAGTCTCCCAATTCAATGGTTGGTACATCTAGATTGAATAACGGAAAATGTCTGGCGCTAAGAAGAGCCGGATCCGAAGTATGGATTTATTAACGACTGATAATGGAAACTGGAATGGAAAATAAGGCGTCGCGTGAAATTAGGAGCAAGACACATCAAGCGAAGCAATCAAGATTTTTGAAAACTTCTTTTTAGAGATATGAAAAAATCATTGAAGTCAGGAATGTCCTCTAATACATACGTATGTATAACAGGACATTCATATCGTTACCATACTTCTGTATGTATAGGAAACGAGCTCCCACGGGGGTACTGGCCTCGAGGCTTGCTTCCTTACCCGGGCGTTGTGTCGCGGGAGAGCCTCGCTTCCCCGGTGTTGTTCCTCTAGCCCCGGTAAGGAGCTAAAGCCTCGCCTTCTTGGCTTGTGCCTAATGGTATCGTGGGTCTGGTGACCCCGCGCGGTCAGCGATTGAGTCTGGGATGATGGAGATAAGTATCTGTAGTTTATTTTTTGAATACACAAACCTAGTAATTCCTGATTTACCGCGTTTAAACAAACAAATTCTTTTATAATATTAGTAAACATCTAGCTTTACCCCTTATTCACAAACGTAAAATAGCGGTGAAATATTTATTATCTGTTTTGTCTTTGTTTTTAAAGAACAATTTGACATTCGGAAAAAAGAGACAAAATAGGCAATCAATAATTATTTGCACCGCTTTTTAACGTTTATGAATAATAAGAATAAGCGTGAGCATGCGCTTTTACTAGCTCAGTGTGCTCTAAGCCTAAGGAGTTCTTTCAAGCTCCTTCATGTTCGAACTAATACGGTAGCAGCGAGTGATAATGGATGTGAATAAAATTAGCGATTCAGCTCATTCTATACTTTTACTAATTATTTCATTTGCGCTCACTGGCTTTTACTTAGGAATTAATTAAAACCATATACTTCGTATGTAGTAAGCGTCAGATATTTTATCGTGAAGCAGTCTTTGCGAAGAGTTTGAGTGGCACTATTATAGGCGGCCACATTAAGTACTGGCCATAATAAGATACCTATTCTCTTTTTCCCTTTCACCTTCCAGCTAGGGTCACTGATAGAGATCTCTTATAGAGATAAGTGCATCCTTGTACACAACCATCTTTCTAATTCTTTAAGTTACATATATATTCTGGTACTAAATAAATAAATAAATATCGGTAGTATCTTTGATTTTCATCATATTCACACAGTTTCGGACAGGATATATTGCTTTTTCGAGATTTTTGGTTGGAGGCTGAACTTCGAAAACAGTTTTTTTGATCTGGCAGACCAGTGTTAATCGCTAGACCTATAAGTATCGCTGATAACAGTTTATGTTGCATGGAGTGTCACGTCTACTGGCGAAAACCGCATCAAAATTGGTGGTTTCAGTCACGAGAAAACCTTAAAAAACATGAGTCTGTCGACAAGTAAGCAAGCAAGCAAGTTGGTCGGAGCGATATTTCAACTTGCAAACAACCTATCGAATTCGAGTTTTTTCTATGGATTGGTAGTACTTACCCGAGGAGCTGTATATTTTTTGGTGAAATTTGGATGGTCAGTGGCCGAGATATGGTCAAAAAACCGTGCGAAGTGTACTTCTATCCTAGTAAACTTTTGTAAACGGTGTGAATATGCCCGCGATGACTTCTGTCGTCGATATTTGTTTTCATTTTCATTATGTAATGATATATTCGACTATGCAATGGACTTTTTTTTAGGGTTCCATACCAAAATGGTAAAAATGGAACCCTTATGGTGAGACTTTCTCCGTCCGTCCGTCCGTCCGTCTGTCACACTCGATTATTTCAGTAACTTTTGAAGCTATCGACCTAAAATTTGGAATAGTTGTAGGTAATTGCGGCACGCCGTCATTTCAATCATTGAAAATGGAAAATCTTTTTTATTTCTATTTAAAAAGGGGGAAAACTGGGTTGTCGAAATTTCAAAATGAGATAACAATATTGAGTGGGGTATCACATGAAAGGGCGTTACTTGTGTATTCTAAAACCAATTTTTATTTATTTTTATGCCTGATAGTTATTGATTTATTGGGCAAACTGTGGAAAAAAATACCGTTCCCCCCCTTATCTCCGAAGTTTACCAATCGAAAAATCTGAAATAATTATGATCAATAGAAAGTAATGTATATTTTACAGGAAAAATAATTTCAACTCTCTAACTTTTATAATTTTTTTGATAATAACAATAAACCGCCAAAAACAAAGTTAGGTTTGCGGTTCGCCAGCAAAAGTACCTATATGTAAAATTCATGAAAAAAAGTGATTATTTTAATGTATTACTTCTTTTATGGTATGGAACCCTCGGTGCGCGAGTTCGACTCGCACTTGGCCGGTTTTCATTGAATTTAACCTAGGTGAACAAACGACATTATACAACTAACATTGTAGCTATAAAGGCCACTGAAAAACCTGTAGATAAGCCGCTAAAAATCTAATTACTAAAATACTGTACAGATACTAAAATAAAAAATAACTACAACGTAACCATTATCCTACTTTTTTCAGTTACTCTGTCCGGTTTAGGGTTTTCACTCGCTCGCTAAAATATTCATGAGGGTGTCTGAACACAGTAGGTTCAGTTTAATTATAAACTAGGGTTCTGTACGAAATGTACAATGCCGCTTGTGGTGTGCTAACCCTAAGTGAATAAATAGGATTATGTCGTGGTTTTTGTTTCAATCGTCTTTTATGGTTCACAACAGAACAATGATCGATTGGAATAGTTCATTAACAAATAATCGCGTGTGACAGACGGACGGACGGAGAAAGTCTCACCATAAGGGTTCCATTTTTACCAATTTGGTATGGAACCCTAAAGAAACATAGAGGCCGAATTGAGAACCTCCTCCTTCTTTTGTTTTTCGAAATCGGATAAAAAGAATCTGAATTTCTTGATGAAGTAATGTAATTATGTAGCAAAAATACATTTTTTTATAATTCTGAGTAGTTGACCCAGCAAACATTGTTTTGCCATGTAAATTATTTCTCACTATAGGTACAAAAAATAGTTTACCATAGAATTATAATAGGTCGTCGCTCGCGCTCCGACTATATAGAGCCCGTCCTAACAACGACAGCTCCGTGAGTGCGGCAACTTTTTGTTTTAGTGTGAGTGTGTCAATTTGGAATTTGTATGGTGCGCGGATGCCAGTGTGCGTGAAAAATTGTATAGCGACGGCTCGGGTTTGCCAATTCAGGCAAAGTTTTTTTTGCCGCACTTTTGAAGTCGAGGGCGATCTCTTCGACCTCTATGTATGTGGTTTACGTCTTTTTCTCAGACCTACCAAATATACACAAAAAGTTACACAATAATCGACCAAGCCGTTTCGGAGTATTTTTGTTACACACACTGTGGCACAAGAATTGTATACATATTACTAGCTGGCCTGGAAAACGTTGTTTTGCCATCAGGGATATAAAAAAAATAGATAACAATCTGCTCTCAGACTTAGAGATCATACACTGAAAGTTTCATAACAATCGGTCGAGCCGTTTCGGAGGAGTTTTTTTTTTCGACTATTCCGAAGCCTATGGTTTTAGATCATGAGAAGAGTCCAAAACAAACTCACCAGCTAATTATTTAAAAGTATACGGGACTCTCGTTAAAGTACTAAGAAGCTACACGTTCTTAGCAACGCATATCCATATTTTACAACACAGAAACTAAAATTACGAAAACCCATTACCTTAATACGCGCTGGAAATTTGTGCAAGATTTATTTATAAGTGTTCTGTGCCACGGCTGTTTTTATTTCATAAGTCTTTTCTTGAAACACTGTTATTTTATCTTTCTGAATGTTTCAAGAAATATGAATTTATTACAGTCCTCCTCGTGTTTATGAGGAATTAGGTTACATATTAGTTCTTTTCGGTAAATAAACTAAAATATAGTAAAAATTACAGTAAATCAGAGACAGTAATTGTAAACCAGTATAATTTGGAATGTTACCTCGCAGTATAATTGGGTATTTGACTCAATTTTTTTTATCACTTTATTATAAACTAGGATAAAATAATGACAAACACTGAAAAAACTAATTAAATCGATCAAATAACAAAAATGTTATAAGCATTTAAATAGTTCTGATTAGACAGAGATATTAGCGATAGAGATGGCGATTAGAGATAGAGATTAGAGATAGCGATATTAAATTGTGACGTCACACCTCCCGAATGCCATAGCAAAATTCTAAGCACCCGAAACCTAGAAAATTTGTATTGAATTAAACAATGGTAAAAAAGTATAATAAGTAGAGGCAGTAACTGTGAACCAGTATTTACCCACACAATAACGGATATAACGATAATATTAACAACTATCTAATAATGTAACTACGTGATTTAATAACAGTAAGTAACAAGCTACCAAAACTGCAGTAACTTTGTATTCAACTAGTAGGGTGCGTGAGTGCGCGGGCCACATGTGGCCCGCGTGCAGTCTTCCCGCCCATAACGGTATCGCCGTCATCTCCATCGCCCATTGTAATTCGATTAGCAGTAAGCTGAAAAAATTACCAAGGAGCACTGTCATGGTTTTAAAGATAGTTAAGGGCATTTCGAACAAAAAAAATACGCTGAACCTCATCGGATGAGGTTCAGCGTATTTTTTTCTTCGAACTGCCCTTAACTATCTTTAAAACCATGACAGTGCTCCTAAATCATCATCCAAATCCTAGATCACTGTCTCTTCTCATAGTATGGACATTTTCCATGGAAAGATAAATTCCGCCACAGTGAATTATTTTCCATGCATCCCGTAGAACTTGAGATCCTGATCACCTCTTGCTAAGAAACCACTCTCTTATCTTTTATACTTTCCGAGATAGAACAACACGAAATGTGTATGGCGGCCATCTTGAATCCGCCATTTTGGTTTCTTTTTCAGCTCACTGCCAATTGCATGACATTCCGATTATTTTTTGTTTCAGCAGTCCTCACCTAACTTTTATACCTTGCCCATGCTCGTCGACTGTCTTCAAAACCCTCAATCATCATCGCATTCCATATTTTTCTCTGGGAGTCCTCCGAAAAACCGCATCAAAGAACTGCATGTTTTACAACTTGTGGTCTCTTCAACATTCCCCATACATTTTCTATAGAAAAATAAATTCCGCCATTTTGAATTTTTTTTCTATCCATCAAATAGACCTTCGGGTCCTGATCACTTCTTGTCAAGAAACCATTCTTCCATGTTTTATACTTTCCGAGATATCGGCGAAATTCGTATGGCGGCCATTTTCAATCCGCCATTTTGAATTTTTTTTCAGCTCACTGCCAATTGCATGACTTTTCAAATGACATTTGGTCGAGCACCCCCCACCTATCTTCAATACTTTCGCTGTGCTCTTCACCCGTCTCCGAAATCCTCATTCATCAGCTCTCTCCGTATTTTTCCTCCGAATGAATTTTTCCCTTCTATACGAAATGGTCATTGAAAAAAAAATTTTTCATACAAAATTGTTCAGGAGAGGTGATCAATCAGTGAGTCAGTGAATCAGCACGAGTAGCTATATATATAGTAACTAGTAGGGCGCGTGAGTGCGCGGGCCACATGTGGCCCGCGTGCAGTCTTCCCGCCTATAAAGATATTGCCGTCATCTCCATCGCCAATTGGAATCCGATTGGCAGTGGGCTTAAAAAATGACCAAGGAGCACTGTCATGGTTTTAAAGATAGTTAAGGGCTGTTCGAACAAAAAATACGCTGAACCTCATAGATGAGGTTCAGCGTATTTTTTTCTCTAACAGCCCTTAACTATCTTTAAAACCATGACCGTGCTCCTCAACCATCATCTAAATCCTATATCATCATCACTTCTCACATTTTTCGCTGGCAGTTCTCTGAAGAACTGCGTCAATGACTTGGATAGTTCCCTACTTATTGTAGCATGCACATTTTCCATGGGAAAATAAATTCCTACATTTTTTTATTCATCTCGTAGAACTTGAGATCCTGATCATCTCTTGCTAAGTAACCACTTTCTTATCTTTTATAGTTTCCGAGATAGAACAACACGAAATTTGTATGGCAGCCATCTTGAATCCGCCATTTTCTTTTTAAGCTCACTGCCAATTGCATGACGTTCCGAGTATTTTTTGTTTCAGCAGTCCCCACCTAACTATAATACCTTGCCCATGCTCCGCGACTGTCTTCAAAACCCTCAATCATCATCTCTTTCCATATTTTTCTCTAGTAATTCTCCGAAAAACCGCATCGAAACCTTGTATAGTTAGTAGACAGTAGTTACCAACACTTGGTCTCTTCAAAATTCCCCATACATTTTCTATGGAAAAATAAATTCCGCCATTTTGGATTTTTTTTTCTATTAATCGCGTAGACCTTCGGGTCCTGATCTTTTCTTGCCAAGAAACCACTCTTCTATCTTTTATACTTTTCGAGATGGACACCGATGAAGTTTGTATGGCGGCCATGTTGAATCCGCCATTTTGAAATTTTTTTTGGCTCACTGCCAATTGCATGACGTTTCGAATGACATTTGGTCGAGCACCCCCCACCTATCTACAATACCCTTCCCGTGCTCTTCACCCGTCTCCGAAATCCTCAATCATCAGCTCTCTCCATATTTTTGTTCTTAATGAATTTTTCCCCTCTATACGAAACAATCAGTAAAAAAAATTTTTTTCATACAAAAATGTTCAGGAGAGGTGATCAATGAGTCAGTCAGTCAGTGAATCAGCACAAGTAGCTATATATATATTAACTAGTAGGGCGCGTGGGGGCGCGGGCCACACGTGGCCCGCGGGCTGTCGTCCCGCCTATTTAAGTATTGTAGCCCTCAGTCATAATTATTGTTCCCATACATTTTCTATGGGAAAAAAAATTTCCGCCACAATGGATTTTTTTTTCTAGCCATCAAATAGACCTTCGGGTCCTGATCAACTCTTGTCAAGAAACCGTTCTTCCATCTTTTATACTTTCCGAGATATCGACGAAATTCGAATGGCGGCCATTTTGAATCCACCATTTTGAATTTTTTTTCAGCTCACTGCCAATTGGATGACATTTCAAATGACATTTGGTCGAGCACCCCCCACCTATCTCCAATACCCTTGGCTGTGCTCTTCATCTGTCTTCGATATCCTCAATCATCAGCTCTCTCCGTATTTTTCCTCCGAATGAATTTTTTTCTTCTATACGACCCCATCCATGAAAAAAAAATTTTTCATACAAAATTGTTCAGGAGAGGTGATCAATGAGTGAATGAATGAATCAGCACAAGCAGCTATATATATAGTAATAGAACAACGGTAAACAATTATAATGAGTAATAATTACAACAGTTATTCAGAGACAGTAACTGCGAACCAGTATTTGTCCACTGGCGCCAGTAACTTGATTAACTAACTCGCTGATAATGTCGCTACGTGCTTGTCCAATGGTCACGTACGGCGATCGCTCCAAGCGATAAGATGTAGCGGAATCAGGAAGCATAAAAAAAACTTGAGGAATAGTCATCTACTCTAGATAGAGCAGACGGCGCGAAAAAATGTCGCCAGTTTATCGGGGCCAAAAATGCTTGTTTTGCCACCAACTTACATTTTAAACATCTAACCATAAGCGAGATTATAAAACTGTCTGTATGTGTTAAAAAATTACAGATCACGAAGTTCGCGCAACATATTGATTAAAACAAGATTAAAATAACAAATTAATAGACTGGACAAAAAGGACACACAAAAGTTTGTGAAGAGATTTGTTATTCAAGATGTAAATCCTATATTATAAGAGCACAAACGAAATTAAAAAACAGCTGATCAGTGGCGCCACCATTAGTACAATATTTTTTTTCTAAAAACTCAAGTTCACATGAAAAAAACGTAAACAAAAATCTAGATAGCACTTGTACGATACAAGTGCATGAAATCCTTTATTATCTTTAAGGCAGTAGGCTATAAAGGCTGTTTATAAATATTGCTTTTATATTAAAAGAAAGCTCCGCTTATGAATTAGGCCATAAATTAAAACTGCGTGGAATTTAAATTAATGTAACTTGAGTGGTTCGAGTTATAGGGTTTAGAAGCGCGTTTAATTCCTCTTAGCTTGTTAAGGTGATGTAATAACGCTATTTGCATTCTACTAGCAGCATAAAGATTGCATAATGGTGATATAAGAGATATAAGGCTGTATAGACTGCAGTTGTATAACAGCTGAACTAGAGATAGTTTTGGAGAAAAAATAAAATATTTTCTTTATATTCTGAAACCTATTCGGTTTCAGAATACATTTTGAGCGTCACAATTTTTTTGTAATACATATAAAAGAAGAAACTGACTGACTGAATGACATTTGACTAACTTTACCAATCGAAAAATATGAAATAATTATGATCTATATAAATTAACGTATATTTTACAGGCAAAATAAAATCAACTCGCTAGCTTATATACTTTTTTTGATAATAACAATAAACCGCCAAAAACAAAGTTATGATTGCGGCTCGCCAACAAAAGTACCTACTTGTAAATTTTACTCGTAAATTCAAGGGACAAAGGTGATTCTTTTAACGTTTTACTTGTATTTTGGTGAAAATTTGGTATTTTGAGTATCCCACGGGAACTATGGATTTTTCCTATATGTTAATCCGGGTTATAAGCTACCTATGTTCCAAATTTCAGCCAAAACGGTTCAGTAGATGCGACGGGAAAGAGTAACAAACATCCAAACTCACAAACTCACAAACTCACAAACTTTCACATTTATAATTTTTGATGATAATAACAATAAACCGCCAAAAACATAGTTAAGTTTGCGGTTCGCCAGCAAAAGTACCTTCTTGTAAATTATACTCGTAAATTCATGAACAAAAGTGATTCTTTTAACGTTTTATTTCTTTGATAGTATGGAACCCTCGGTGCGCGAGTTTTTTCAAGTAGATAAGTGTAAGTAATGAAGATCAGAGCATATAACCATTATGTACTTAATTTACCTCAAGTGTCCAAGCCATTATTTCCATGGCAGTTAAAGTTAAGTTTAGTTTTCACTATAATTAGTCTAGTTTAGTTTCAATGGGGTCGTTTTGACCCGTGGCTCGCTACGTCACCGGCCACTCTCAACTATAATTGCAATCCAACTATAACAATTAAGATCTTAACTTTGACCGACCTGAAAGTAATTGGTTTATTTTTGAACCCACAATTACCTCAATAGCGCGGTTGTCAAGCAAGGATTAAGGTGTTAAAGTCCGGGGTTCGAGTGAATACGAAAGTGAATCCCGTACTCCCGCCAGTGGATCCATTATGAAAATCTACAGTTTTTAGTGGGTACACACACAACACATAACCTTCGTTTAACCCCGACGGAGGGGTATGTACGCCTTAGGTATTTTTCTGTCTATAAAAAAGAGTGCTAATTTCGACAGAGACATTTTCAAATAATTTTTTGCTGGTCATTTAAGGCTTCTTGGCCGTGGCTAACGCATCAAAAAATATAATATGAAACCAAGCGTTTTAGTGTTCTATAATTATATGCATGTTAAGTTTAATCCACCAAGACACGATCAATTTCTTTACAAAAAAAGCTTATGTTTCATGCGATACATAAGGAGTAAGAAAGGTGTTAGGCGCGTCTTTGTGGATTGAATTATTATATAAGGGGTTATTTTCCCCATGGATTCCCCCCCACTACATTATTCTTACAAAGTGCAAGCTTAAACATTTATAGAGGAGCATTCATTTTGAGATTAGACGATATTTTATACAACAGTTATAATTAATATTCCTCGTATATTAAAAAAAATTATGACAAACTCTGACGATTGATTGAAATAGGAATTGTCCATGAAGGTAACAATACGTCATCGCTAAAAAGAGCTCTCAAGAAACTCAGCTGGTAAACCTTTTTTTTAGTTATTACCATCTCACAACTTTATTTTTGTATCAAAGAATATTTCATTTTTGTATACTGGATATTACAAATAGCTTCGGTAACTTTATTAAAAGAACTCAAAAATAAATACTTATTTTCAACGTTCGTAGAAATTTTCTCGCTGTACATTTCCGCGCTAATTACCTCTCATTACAGAGGCGACAGTACCAACGCGGCGTTGTATCGGCAATTTCCGAACGAGTCGCGACAGTACCGCCGCGGGGTATGCGGCATGCTCCAATTTACAACGTTTCATTACATTTTAATAGTACCTAATGGTACAGAATACTCACACCGCAAGATGATTTAAAAAAAATAGCGACTCTAGCGCTGACACAAAAAGTGCAATTCAGTTGACATTAGCGCCTGGCCATGCCTCCGGAAAGAACACGCAACAAACACAAAGTTCAGTTGACAATAGCGCCTGGCCACGCCTCCGGAAAGAACACGCAACAAACACAAAAGTTTTGGTCTCTTTCTATCACGTAACTTTATCTCATTCGACGTACTAAGGTTGCCTCGCACGCAGCGCGTGAAATAGACCGTACAAGAACTAACGCGACCAAAATATCCGGCGCGTGGCAGCCCTCTGAAATTAGTACGTCGAGACGGCTACCTGTAGTTTCTCGATCACGTGATCCTGGCCTGGTTAAAGTGATAAAAATGTTTTAAAGGTATTTTTTTTATTGTGGTAATCTAGTGGTTTAGAGGATACACTGAATTTATTTTTGTCTTTCTCACTCTTACAAATACGTTGTTGGATTCGACCATTGATTGAGAATTTTTTTGGCTTTGAAATTTTTTTACCTAATAAATTATGTTGACGTCACATCTTTTCCGTCCTCTTAGCGTATCGTATTTCGTCATTGGTGAAATTACACATATAAAATATAAAATTGAGTTTTGTTTTAGGTGTTATTTAAACTTTGTTTTGTTTTAGGGTTCCTTAGCTAAATGGCAAAAAACGGAACCATTATAGATTCGTCATGTCTGTCTGTCTGTCTGTCTGTCTGTCCGTCCGTCCGTATGTCACAGCCACTTTTTTCAATTTTATACCATTGGTTTCCGGATATCGTTGTTTCAAAAGTTTCTATAGAAATCGGTTAGCACTGTAGATCATTTGGGGTACAGTATAACACACAGACCCAGCGAGATAAATCACTGGTAAATCCGACCTCCATTACGGATTCGTTCGGGTCCGCTTTGATTTGTATTGCAATTCCTACTCGTATCTAGCAATTTTGGATTTTAATGTCTTTGTGCTGTGATTTATATAAACTGCAATTTGTATGTATCCCTTATTTAATTGTATGGACCCTTTAAAAAAAAAAAAAAAACGGAACCCTTATAGATTTGTCATGTCTGTCTGTCTGTCTGTCTGTCCGTCCGTATGTCACAGCCAGTTTTATCCGAAACTATAAGGACTATATACTGTTAAAACTTGGTTAGTACAAGAAGAAAATATTTTTTTTATTGAAAATAAAATAAAATAATTCAGACTTCTTATCACGATATCTTATATCATTACGATTGGTGTAAATGATTAAAAACTGTTACTAGCTGTACAGCGCCATCTAGCGGCAATCTCTCCTCGGATGAGCCGTATATATCACGTTAATGTGTTTCTAGAATCAAGTTTAGTTTAAGGGTTATCTGCGGGTACATAACATAAAGTAATCCACACCTTGTATAGACTCAAAATGACCAAAATGCAGGACAAAAGCACAGTGAATCGTATATCGTAGTCTAAATCGCTGCAGCGGTCGTATCGTTTGTGTTTAGCCGATGCACCGAAGCCTCGTGGCATTTATCGGCCTAATGTACTGAACTGTGTGTATAGATAGACTATATAGTAAAACCTACTCACTGACAGATGTTTTGCCAGGAGATTCTCCGATTTTACTAGTGGTAGGACTCTTGCGGAGTTTGTCCAGTTAAGTACCACTATGGTGTCAGTAAGGCGGTGGTCTGTAAATGACGCTTTAGGTCGTCTGGCGTGACGCTATACGCGGCCTATGAATGCTTATTATGGAAATGCATGCCTGATGAACGACACAACTACAAAAGTACATTTCCATAGCAAGTATTCATAGGCCGCGTATAGCGTCACGCCGGACGCTATACGCTCTTACAGACCAACGCCTTACTCTACTGTGAGATCACCGCCTAACCTACTCATTGACAGCTGATATTTTGTCAGGGATTTTCCCATTTTACTGGTGGTAGAACTCTTCTTGTGGAGTTTATCCGGGTAGGTACCACCACGGTGTCAATAAGGTAGTGGTCTGTAATAGACGCGTTAGGTGACGTTGTACGCGGCCTATGAATGCTTACTATGGAAATGTACTAGTGTGGTCGCTCTAACATGCCTGACGCGGCGCACGCACGACGAGACTACAATAGTACATTTCCTTAGCAAGCATTCATAGACCGCGTATAGCGTCACGCCGGACGCTATACGTTGTTACAGACCACCGCCTTACTCTACTTTGAGTTCACCGCCTAAGCTAATTATTGACAAATGTTTTATCAGCAGATTCTCCGATTTTACTGGTGGTAGGACTCTTCTTGCGGAGTTCGTCCGGGTAGATACTACCACGGTGTCAATAAGGCGGTGGTCTGTAATAGACGCGTTAGGTGACGTTATACGCGGCCTATGAATGCTTCCTATGGAAATGTACTAGTGTGGTCTCTCTAACATGCCTGACGAACGACGAGACCACACTAGTACATTTAAATAGTAAGCATTCATAGGCCGCGTATAGCGTCGCGACCTAACGCGTCTGTTACAGACCAGCACCTTACTCTAAAGTCTAACGTGACACGTGAGGTACCTACTATCAATTTTGTTTGAGGGGTACTGTTGCCGATGTGATTACTGGGCAAAATGAAAGCCTCTATTCGTGATTGCATGGTCTCCCATTCTTTTGACTTTAGAAGACTTTCGTAGATTTTCTTCTTGACAGTATTTTTGTCACACAATAAAGCTATTTTTTTTCGCCTAGCCCCCTGCTCGATATTGCCCGAAAAGAAACTTTGTTTCAATAGTAAGTTAGAAGAAATTCAAAAATCCCATTGGGATCATTAATTCCTGGCATAAAAAGTAGTATTTAACTATCTTTGCACAAAAATCATATTGATTCGTTGCTTTCTTGCGGCGTGATTGAAAGACATACAATCAAACAAACAAACCATCAACCTTACTTTCACATTTATATATATGATATTTATATAAGTACTTAATAACAGAAATAGTTTTCACTAGCTTTGGTTATATTTTCAACGTATTGTAAACCCGAACAACATTAACCGTAGTATAAAACTACATTTTACAAGGTAAACCGAGAAGTCTTTTCACGTAAATTCATAAAATACGGGCTAACCCATTGAGTACAAGCTTTTCAGGAGCGGAACTGTGCATAAATTAAGTAAAGTTTTTAAAGTGACTTTTAGAGCTAAATAACACTTTTTACGCATTCGTAACTTTACATACAAGTATATGACTCAATATTTTCCTGATAATGGCGTGATAATTTCAGGGCGTGTTAAAGTTTTTGGGACATTTTTATGATAGAAAGCTGACAAATTCATCCAACATTTTGGATTAAAATAATAATTTCGAGGCCCCGCATACATTATACCATGCTAAGTGTCCTGCTTAATTCATGCAAACTTAAATACAATCTCACTTGCTGGTAAAGGACGAATGCAGTCAAAGTTATTATGTTACTCGGAATGTGTAAGTAACCCCCAACGGTTGCTACACAGCATCGCACTAGAATACTTAATCTTACAGCTAGTCTTTGCCGTTCACCAAAGCTTCTTACCAACTAATTTACTATAATATGTAAAAAATGACGGGGCATTCCAGGAGTGCCGATGTCAGTTACAGTGATGGTGTCACGAGTTTAGTGGTTTTTCCCAATCTCAATTCCCAACGTGCCTTAAGAAATTTTCACGTCAAAGTCTCACATCACGGATGCCACTGCAATTCGCGCGCACGTCGTCTGCGCGTGCAGAGAGGTTGTTCAAATACATCCCCCTCCTGTTGGTATAGTACCCATTGTTCGTTAGCCACTTGCATACATTAGCTGGACGGCTACCGCTAATGCTGCCTCTTACCGCTTCTTTTATTCACGGCTAAGTGGAGAATTCATCGCAACTACTTTTTACTTCAGCTTTTTTAACGTTACTTTATGTTTCTTACACTCAAAATCATAAACAATATAAAGGTGACGACGATTTGACGACCTCCCTAGCGCAGGGGACGCGCGCTCAGATTCGAGTGGGAGGTCGAAGGTTTGATTCCCGCCACGGGCCACTTTGGAATTTTATAATTTCTAAATTGGCTCAGGTCTGGTCTGGTAGGAGGCTTCGGCCGTGGCTAGTTGCCACCCTACCAGCAAAGACGTGCCGTCAAGCGATTTAGCGTTCCGGTGCGATGCTGTGTAGAAACCGTTGGGGTAACTTTACTTACCCCTTCCAAGTTAGTACGTTAACATCTTCGGCTGCGTCATCACTTACCATCAGGTGAGATCGCAGTCAAGTACTACTAACTTGTATAGTGTAAAAAAAGTATATAAAATTTCTAAAATGCTCTTGGATTATATTTAATTTTTAACGAAAAACTTTTGTATACACCATTTATGTTGTTGTAAACGGCATCTATGGTCAGTCACTGACATGCTGCTGTCAATAGATGGCGCTGGCTGTAAATGTATGGAGGCATTCGATTCATTTGTGCGATGCGAGTCGACTCGAAATTCTTATAAAAAGTGTGGTTAGTACAGGTTTTTATACGAGTTTCGAGTTGACTCGCATCGCACAAACGAATCGAATTCCTCGATACATTTTCAGCCACCGCCATCTCTGACATGTCGTTGTCAATAGATGGCGCTGGCTGTAAATGAATGGAGCCATTCGATTCGTTTGTGCGATGCGAGTCGACTCGAAATTCTTACAAAAAGTGTGGTTAGTACAGGTTTTTATACGAGTTTCGAGTCGACTCGCATCCCAAAAACGAATCGAATTCCTCGATACATTTACAGCCAACGCCATCTTTGACATGTCGTTGTCAATAGATGGCGTTGGCTGTAAATGTATGGAGGCATTCGATTCGTTTGTGCGATGCGAGTCGACCCGAAATTCGTACAAAAAGGACATGGCCGAAACTTGTATGGAGCTGTGCCCTGGAAAAAAAATACTTATTCATGGCCATCGACAAACAGTACGTCATATTAAAGCTTATAATTATGCAACAAAATTACTTAGGCGCATTTTGTTGCAAGTTGTTATGCTGATATTATGTCTCTCGCAAGTTTTCAGATCATAAAACTTAAACGATTGTAAAGACATAATTATAAGCTTTAATATGACGTACTGTTTGTCGATGGCCATGAATATTTTTTTTTCGAGGGCAGAATCTGGCCATGTCATTTGTACTAACCCGTGTGTACTAACCCCACTAGTTAATGTTTTATTGAAGCGTAAGTATATTGTGCTGAACTTCAGTGAACACCGATCGGCGGTATCCGAAAGGGTCGTGTAGTAAATCCGCGTATTAATTCTAAAGGAAAAGCATTTAATCTTCCACCAGGGACCTGGGATGGCCAGCTGTTTAGGTGGACATGGATTTGTCCTTAAAAGATGAAATACTCATTTATTATTTGTAAATTATGACTTTCGTGAGTGGAACACATTTATTTATTTATTTATTTAACACTTTATTTGTATACCACAAAACATTTAATACTATAACTAAGAAGTAAAAAAATAATTAACACAAAAGGCGGCCTTATCGCTAAGAAGCGATCTCTGCCAGGCAACATACACATTATTAGAGGAAAAACGGTTTAACTCACGCAGCGTTTTGCCAAGGTTCGCCCAAATAGTTTCGGACTCATCCGGAGTCCTTCTTTATGGAGCTTTTTTATTTAGCCAACGCCCTCTATTGACTGCCGCATGTTAGCTCTGTCCATAGATGGCGCTGTCTGTAAATGTATGGAGGAATTCAATTCGTTTGTGCGATGCGAGTCGACTCAAAATTCGTAAAAAAAAGACGTGTGGCACTCGGAGACTGCCGCGGTAAAGCTATTGCATAGCATTTTTTATAAACTCATTTTTTATCAACTTCTAACACCTAAATGTTAGGTTATTTTCGTTACGGAATTTCTGGATTCGGTCTCCACGCACAAGGCCAGCGATAGAGTGGGCCGGCGGAGTGGGGGGTGTTAGGTTATTTTCGTTACGGAATTTCTGGATTCGGTCTCCACGCTCAAGGCCAGCGATAGAGTGGGCCGGTCGGAGTGGGGGGGTGTTAGGTTATTTTCGTTACGGAATTTCTGGATTCGGTCTCCACGCTCAAGGCCCGCGATAGAAGCTATGCAATAGCTTAACTGTAGTAACCGTACAGATTTGACCACGTAGAGATTCTACGAGCATAGCTCTCTCCATCGCCCGCTGATTAACTCTGATTCTTCTTATCATTGAACTAAAACATAAGTTACATTGCATCTGAAAAGCACATAAGAATTCTCGGAATAGCACTGCACTCAGCAATGGACATTGGACATCGATAATGGAATCACTATTTCACGTACCTAATCGGACTTAAATACTACAACGCATTCCATTGCGCCAGAAATGTGCATGTAAATCCCTGCAAAGAGACAAATGCAGCAATGGACGTCCGTATGCCGGGACATCGATATGGTGTCACTATTTTACCTTTTCGGACTAAATTACCGCTCCATTTCGTAACGAATACCGAGACGGACCTGTACAATTAAGCCTCTAAACACTATCGAGCAAAAACAGCACAAAAGCGTGTTACACTCACAGGATATTAACACCTATTCCAATGTCCTAGGATCTATATTCGAATATCAGTATGCTGTAGTGTGGAAAAATGGTAGCAATCATTTATAAAACGAAGCAATTGAAATCCTATTCCTGAGGAATAGAGTTTCAATTGTAATGGCGGTTCGTTATAGTGGGGAAATGCGAAAGTTTTGTGTAATGGTTTTGATACAGAGAACCTAAATTGGAAGCAGTGGTATAATTTTCTTGTGCAGAGGAATTTATTTGCTTTGATCACGTATATGACTGCTTTTCACACGAATACGTAATTTATGAGTTTTGTAATGTTTCTTTGAAAGAAAACACTTTTGAATGGAATTTCTGTGTTGATACTTGAATTATGTGCATTCAACTTCTATGGATTTCGCTGGTTTTAACTCATAAAGTTCTGCCTGCGTCAAAGGTCGTGGGTTCGATTCCCACAAATTGAAAATATTTTTGTGATGACTTACGAGCATGAATGTTTTCTATATCTAATATTAGCTGATCCGGCAAAGGTTTGCCATTGAGGTTACATTGCAGTATAATTTCTTGAGATGCATCTTCATAACAATCGATCGAACCGTTTTGGAGGAGTTTGGTAAAAAAATTGGTTACATACAATTTTCGTGCTAATATGCCAATATTTGTAACTAAACTAGTCCGAGACGGCTCGCCCGATTGTTATGAAATTTTCACTGTATGATAACTAGGTCTGAGAGCAGGCTGTTATCTATTTTTGTACCCCTAATGGCAATACAACATTTGCCGGGTCACTTAGTATTATGTTTATTTATCATTTATGCTTAATGCTTATACTACACAAACTATATTGTGAAGCGTGGTAAATGTATTGATAATTAATATAATGTAATTATTTATTTATATTTACACTAAGTTTTGTCCGCGGCGTTGCTCGCTTTTTAAATGAAATCCAGAGTAGGTATAAGCTATCTCATATTGCATCCAAATCATAAAAATATTATCCATATCCTACTTATACTGCTAATATTATAAACGTGAAAGTATGCAAGTAAGTATGGATGCATGGATCGATGGATGGATGGATGGATCTTCGTTACTCTTTCACTATGTAAATATTGAACCGATTTTGCTGAAATTTGAAAAATAGATAGTTCATAACCCGAATTAACATAATTATAGGTTACTTCTTATTACCGAAATATCCATCCTTTCTACGGGATAAGCGAAAAACTGAAATTATCGCAGACTAATAGCTACTTCATAATTTTAATGGGACTTTTACGTAAACACGTATGAGCAGAAATGTTATTTTTTAAACCTTAATGTTAGAAAAGTTAATTTTTCGGTGAACTCCAACAGAATGGGGACATTTTTAAAACTGAACGTCGCGTCGCGTCACATGGATTTAAATTCCCAAAGCATTACTCTATTAACGTGCAGTTTATTTTGCTCTTTGATTAAACGCTTTTAGGGCTGTTACGAGTTTTTATTTGATACTTTATTTACAAGCGTTTAAATTAAACTTGGGGCTGTAAACGTGTTGTTATTTGCTCACGCATATATTTTGAGGGCAGTGATAGCTCAGTGGTTCTGACCTCTGCCTCTCATAAGGAGGTCGCGGGTTCGGATCCTGGGCACGCACCTCTGACTTTTCCGAGTTATGTGCGTTTTAGGAAACTAAATATCACTTGCTTAGCGGTGAAGGAAAACATCGTGAGGAAACCTGCATGCCTGAGAGTTCACAAAAATGTTCTCGATGGTGTGTGAAGCCCGCCAACCCGCACTTGGCCAGCGTGGTGGGCTATGGCCAAACCCCTCTCAGTCTGGGAGGAGACCCGTGCCCAGCAGTGGGACAGAAAAAGGGGTTGAGATGATATTTTGAGGGCACTAAAAACTAATGAGGTTAAAAATATTCCTACAAAAATTAATAATTGTTGTGTTGGGAACATGGGGAATGGGGGAAATGACTTGAAATGAAATGAAATGAAATTCTTTATTTCACATAGGCCTAAATAATAGGCCCATGAAATGTCAAAAACTCTACCGCCAAGTTCGGAATGCAGATTTGCACCGAGAAGAACTGGCAAGAAACTCGGCACTTGCTCTTTTCAAAATGTCATGATATACAATTATTCTTATATATTATGAGATTACATAACTATTAGGATTTCTCATGAGGAGATGGAAATGTATCCCTATCATTCCAAGAATCTTTGTCATTGAATAATACGCGCAATACAAAGAAACTTTGTTTCAATAAAAATAGTCAAGAACATACAACTCTAGCAGCATTATCACTACATCGAGATTGCCACTTACTTTTTATACCTATCTGTCTGTCTGTCTTATATCTCTCTTCCCCGAAATCCTTTAAAGCGATAAACAAAAGCACGGCCGACTTCCACGCGATACAAAAATCCCTTTAAATCGGTCCGCGTATAAACGCGCGGCGGTATTCGAGTCGCGTTCCCCAAACAGTTTAGTGACGCGAGGACAGCGCTGTTTACTGCCGCCCTAAGGGCACGCCGGGATAAATTCGGAGTCGGCCCAAGGCACAGTTGTTAAGGGGATTTATTGAATTTATTTTTGTCTTTGTCACTCTCACGGATACGATGATGGGTGCGACATGCAGCGTCGCGGAAGAATATAACAGAAAAACGACTTTTTACCTAATTACTCAAAAACTAAGCCATTTATCAAAAATCTGTTTCTCAACGTTTTTAGATATTATTATTACCGATACATTAAAACTAAAATTACAATTACATCCATTGTAGTTTCCGATAAGACTGAGAAAAACTGAGATTTTGGAGCAACTTTTGGGAGAACTTTCTATCGAGAAAACTAATTGTCTTTATCGTTTTTTAACAAAACTTCACTAAAGATATAGCTTAAATACGGCTTCTACGCCGTTAAGAGCTCGCACTACCACCAGGCTTCGTACCGCAGGGTTAGTATAGGTTTTTTTACGAATTTCGAATGGACTCGTATCGCACAAACGAATTGAATTCCTCCATACATTTACATCCATCTATGGACAGTTGCTGACATTCTGTCACTGTTAATAAATGGCTGGTGAATCTATGGAGGAATTCGATATTTTGTTAGTGTGTAGTAAGAGCCGTTAAGTTAAATTACATCTTAAGGCGAACTAGCCAGTTTGCCCGAAAAAATCAAATTCTATTTAATTTTTCGCTATTTCTAAGCTAAGAAGGCATATAGGCTTATGGCATCAAAATTGCGGAAATAGCAGTAAAATTGTATCTTTATAAAGGGGGACAGAGTATTTTTCCCCTCTACTCCTTGTAACTTGTACCACGCGCTTGCAACCAACCCTAAATAAATACCAACTCGCAATACGAATACAGAGGTCGGGATATACGCAAAAAACATTAGCTTTCACATTTACTAAATAGAGATATAGGATGGACATTACACTCATCAATTAATTATTTATTACTGTGGTTTTAAACCATTCTTCATAATTATTTCAAATGTGTATGATGCCTACCTCTCCGCATTTGCTCGTGGTGAGCTTTGGCCAAATATTTTGACATTAGATGAGAAAATTGGTGATCATTTAGTATCTAGCGTTTCATTTCTAGGTCTATATTCGTATCTACAAATCGTTTCAGTTGCAGCCGTGGATTTTACGGAATAAAAAGTAATCTAGAATATAATTGAAGTAAATCTACGTGATTAAATCAGGAATAAGGAGATATAAAGACGAACCAAAGTCACCGAAGCTGAAGTGGCAATGGGCGGGGCACATAGCTCGTAGAACCGACGGACGTTGGGGACCTAAAGTGCTGGAGTGTCGACCCCGCACTGACATTTCGTAGTGCCTGTGAGTTAGGCCTATGTGAAAGAATTTTGATTTTGATTTTGATTTTGAAAAATTTATACGATAAGATGAAGATTTTCGTTTATTTATTTTCGATTTTGAAAAAAAAAAACCTTACGTCAATTTGCAGTCTTCCATTCGTCATTACTAAAAATACTTGTTATTAATAAAAAGAGCTATGAAAATAAATACATCGTGGGAGTCCTGATATTAGCTGCATATTGTGTTCCATATCATATTGCTATTGACACTCGTACTGGAGTGGATTCGTACGCGAGAGATATTTGTTCGAGATATATTGCAGTTTTAATTTTAAGCCACTTGGAGTAAGACTTCGTATTAATTTTACTTTTTGAGATTGCTAGTATAACTTTTGACGACCTCCGTGGTTGAGTGGTTAGCGTGCCGGTTTTCAAGGCGCCGCCATCTCTAAAGTTCCGGGTTCGATCCCCGTTCGGGGCTATTAACGCCAAGAAAAATAAGTTTTCTACATTTTCTCGGGTCTGGGTGTTGTGGTACCTTCGTTGTTTCTGATTTCCTTAACACAAGTGCATAAGCTACTTACTAAGGGATCGGAGCAATGTATGTGATGTTGTTCACTATTTATTTATCTATTTATCTACCTTTAAAGAAATACTTATATTTAATCTGGTTTGATTGATAAAACCCCTGCCCCCTATTGAAAATTAAAATCTTTATTTTTCTATAGGCCTAAATAATAGGCTCTTACGAAAAGTCAAAACTCTACCACCAGGTCCGTGAAAAATGTTTGCACCGAGAAGAACTGACACGAAACTCGGCACTTGCTCTTTTAAAAAATGTTATTATACACAATTTTTCTTACATAATAATATGAAAAATAATTACGTAATTGTTAAGATGTCTCGTGATATTATTATTAGTAATCCCCCTTATTATCTCGCAACCAACAGATTTGCGACAACCGTATGTCTTGCAATAGTTGCTGTCAAATTTCACTTTTCAATACATTTTTAAAGTCATAAAACTCATGTCTACCATTTTAGGCAGGAAACTGGCGTTCTTTGGCCAACAAGTAGATCAATATTCTTTTCCAAGGTTAATCTTAGAGGGAAAAATTGCAGGAAACATATCTCCAGGTCAAAAATGACATAAATGGTTGGATGACGTATTGACGTATATACGACGCCAATACGACGCTAATGGATCGGTCAATTTGCCTAAAAAGTTTTTAATCTAGGACTTTTATAGGCTAGAAATAAATAGCCACAAAAAAAAACTTGAAAAGCTTATATATATCTTGATAAATATAAGGGGTTTTCAACACTTGGAAACTAACATAGAAATCGCATTAAGGGGCAATATTTTTCTTTACAAAACCGTTACCGAGGCCGCGAAATTCGGGTCTGATTTTGTGACCCTTAAAATGGACTTTGCTGTACCTTTTTAGGTGACAAATATTGTTAAAGTATGCCTTACTTGATATTTTACTTCGAAGAAAATAGGTACTTTTGAAATGAAAGGATTTTGTAGAATACATTTTTCTTTGAAGTTATTAGTGTGTATCTGGGTTGCAAATACAAAAATGTTTATTGAAAAAAGAAAAGAAAACTATAACTCGGAAAAATTTTTGTTCTACGATGTACGTGATTGATTTCGAAAATTCCTGCCTAGGTACTACTTAGAAAGTCCTATAAAATCTTGACCACTACAAGGCATTGATGGACTCACATAATATATGCCTCGGCGCATAAAATTTTAGGAAAGCCGACTGTTTTTCTATAACATGGATTAACATAAAATACGCTTGGTACGTTTGTAAACCACGATCAGTCCAGGTTCACTTATCACGTGACCGAGAAGCTACAGGTAGGCGTCTCGACGTACTAATTTCAGACGGCCGCCATGCGCGTGATACTTTGCTCACGTTTTTTGACGACCTCCGTGGCGCAGAGGACGCACGCTCGGAATCGAGTGGGAGGTCGCGGGTTCGATTACCGCCATGGGCCACTTTGGAATTTTATAATTTCTAAATTGGCTCAGGTCTGGTCTGGTGGGAGGCTTTGGCCGTGGCTAGTTACCACCCTACCAGCAAAGACGTACCGCCAAGCGATTTAGTGTTCCGGTACGATGCTGTGTAGAAACCGTTGGGGTGACATAGCTTACCCCTTCCAAGTTAGTACGCTAACATCTTCGGCTGCATCATCACTTACCATCAGGTGAGATCGCAGTCAAGTCACTTGTATAACTTAAAAAAAAAACGTTAGTTCGGGTACGGTCTGATTCACGCGCTGCGTGCGTCCGATGACGAGGTAGCCCTAGTATGTCGAATGCGATAAAGTTACGCGATAGAAAGAGACCACAACTTTGCGTTTATTGTGTGTTCTTTCTGGAGGCGTGGTCAGGCGCTACTGCGAACTGAATTTCACTTTTTGTGTCAGCCGCTATTTTCTTAAATCATCTTGCCGAGTGAGCCTTCTGTACCGTTAGGTACAATTAGGTATTCCGTGCCACAGTACAAACCGAAATTCACGCGGTCAAATACGCGTGTAGTAGCGAGTTATTAATAACTAAGAACACTTTGAGTCAGGTATAGGCGCGTAATCAGTGTAATGTGAGTCCACCTTAATCCCGCAAGGGTTTTAGGACCGGAACAACATAAAAAGTAAACGTGACCAACAAGCCACAGAGTAATGTATGCGCAGAGGAAATTCCATGGAGTTTTAATTTTTTTTTTCATATTAAATTTTTATATGGCCGAATAGACATTATTCTGTCCTGTCCATGTCTGGAGGTATTGCGAGTCGATTCGAAATTCGTTCAAAAATTTATACGGGGTTACTACAAGTTTTTGTAACTGAATCAATAGCATCAACGAGTAAGTTCAAGCGTAATAGCTTGAAGTCAAAAACACTGAAATAAACTTCTTTAAGTGCGTTAGACATTATTGAGATGGGAAAAAAGCATTGAACTAGCGCTACTGGTACCGTACACTGTTTGACTCCTACAGGTAAAAGTAAACAGTTAAGAGAAGTGTCCCAAGTTTGATTTGGGACACTGTTAAACTGCACTTCTGTTTGGTATTAGAACAAAGAGAAAAACCAATAGACTTACACTCAGGATCCCGCGGATCGCGCGAAAAATTGTCCAACCAGTTTACTGGTGTCAAAATTTTTGTTTTGACACCAATGGCGTCAATAGTAAGCCGACCCAGTATCGTCTATGAACCCCGGTCCACGCCACAGATCACTAACCTATGTTATAAGTTCTTCCATATTTCAACGTATTAGCGGGATTTTTGTCAGACGGCGCAAACTTTTTTCTTGTGAAAGAGAAAAACCCTATAATTTGAACTTTTTATTTATATCATTAAGGGCTTAAAAACTTGACTTTTTAAAAAGAGGGCCTTAAATGGACGTATAGACAATACAGTAATTTCAAAAATGTTATTTTTTATTTACCCTACAAATCCCTAAAAAACTTACCTTTTAAAAAGTACATAAACCGGACCAACGCAACCGCAGAATAATGTATGCACAGAGGAAATGTTTCGGAATGTACAGGATTTTTCTTTCGCTAAGAATTTTAATTGTCCAAATCGAATATTCACGGCTCGGTGGGTTAGAAGTTCGGTTTTTAATTCCTTTAATGCCCTTTTTTGTTGGTTTGCTGGTAATTTGTAATTGCGGGAAAAAAGGTTTGTTTTGTTTTTAATGTAGAATTTAGAATGCTTTAGAAAATTTCCTGTTTATTTTCCTGTAATACCCATTTGCCGCCCAGTGCTTGGAAAATTGATGGTTATTTGCTCCCGTGCTTTGGGGAGCACGCTAAGTCATCACTTTCGCTTTCGATTTGTCTCGTATCCTGCCATACTGTAGTGAGAGAGTGAAGGAATAGAAAGTGCATTTATATTTACGTAAACACTTTTCACCGCAATATATCTCACGTATCTTGTAAGTTACTGAATATTGCCAAAATCGTATCTACTTGGAAGGGCTATGTAACTCAACCCCTAAAGGTTTCTACACAGCATCGCGCCGGAACGTGCATTTTTACTGGTAGGATGGTAACTAGCCACAAATAACAAAAATATTTACTTCGCAAAAGAAGTCCGTAGTGTAAAGTGCAATAAGAAATAAATCCGAAAACCTGCCAAAATGTAATAAAAAGTTCCTCTGTGTGCAAGTAGTCTGTACCCCTTGGGACAGATCTGTTATAACAGTATGAAGATTTATGCGCTTCCCTTTATCTTGGCGTACCGTGTAGGTTGTCTGTGAATACGTGTAAACATATGGAGAGGTATGTTAGCGAGATATAAAATGAACCAAGCATTCTGGACACGTTTGATCTTTCTAAGAAGATCTCTTTACTCACTACTAGTAGAATATTGGTTCATTTCAGCCGACGGACGTCTACTACTGGACACAGGCCTTCTCTATTGGTTTCCAGCCAGCTTTGCGATACGTTGAGTTATATTGGTGACTCTGCTTCGTCTATGGATGCTCCCTACATCGGCAATTGAGTGGTTTTGAGCTTTTTTATGAGGTCCATAATCAATGACCTCTCTACCATTGATCTCTATTCAATGGACCCAGACCGTCAGCTTAAAAATGAAGAAACTTGATTTTCGCCATTTTGGCACTAACGACGGTCACTAGCAACAAATGTCAATTTAATACCGTGGACATTCGAGGGGGGCGCTTCAAATAGGTACAAAAAATGAACTGTCAATTGTATATGTAGAATGTTTGCTTCAGCGTATAGTCATAGACATAGTATTAGAGAGCACAATTATAGTCCTCTCTACACATATAATAAAGATAAGTGAAAAGACAGACTCATTGAGTCAAGTACTTATCTACTTGACTACAATCTCACCTGGTTTGTATATAAGTGACGATATAGCTACAGATGTTATCGTATTAACCTAGAAAGGGTAGGTAGCCTATAATGGTTGCTACACAACATTGCACCGGAACGCTACATCGCTTGCGTCTTTGCACCAACAAGGTGACAAGCAATCTAAAACGAAACTCAAAAATATTTGAGAAAGACCCTTCAATATACAGGTACGTATTAGTCAAAGCCCTTTTATATACAGGTAGGTACTAGTCAAAATACACGGTATATTGTCGAAATACACTTATTTGCTATCATTAAAGAAATGTGCGAAGAAAATATACACCTTAAAAAGTCTCCCGTATTTGTGCCAATTTGCATAAATCGATACATCAACTAATTGGCGAGGTAGTTCCATCGATTACTATTGTCAGAGGGCATTAAATACTCCGCCAACAGAAAGGGAACTAGGCACCAAAGATCTATAACGAACGCTCTTCTAAATCTTAAACTACGTTACAAATTCCATCAAATCGTCAAGTGTACAAAAGACATTCTGAACACCTTTTCCATCTCCCACAAAAGGGAACCGGTATCTTCTCATCTTAAGAGATATTTGGTCATATCCCACCACGTTGACCAAGTAAGGGTGTGTAAAATGTGAGTGAAATTTGATAACATTGTGTTGGAAAAATCAGAGATGCGTACGGGGAATTCGGATTTCAGACCCCCTAACTATACCTTTAAATGAAAAGGAGACTCTTCCAGAAGTACATAATATTAGAGTATCTACATAGTACATATTATGTTCAAAAACGCTATTCTCCTTCAACAGGCATTTTCTAAGCAAACCCTCTCCACCATATAATGTATCATCACTTTCCATCTGCAGGTGTGATAACAGAAAAGCGCTTACCAATGTAATTAAAAAACATAATGGCTCGTTAGTTCAGCATCGACAACAAGCCATACACCTTGCCATAATGTACTTTTTCCACTCCTTAATGTTGGATTACTTAATGTTTGAGAGCATCCTAATTCGAGACATTCGAGCGTGTTTTTTTCTCGTTTTCTACATCGATTCTCGGAACGAAGTGCGACGTTAGGAAAATCGTACTAAGATTAATACTAGTTAGTAGTTAGGTTCAGAATACTGTTATTTGGATCTAGCCCAATTTATGTTCTGTTTTACTTTTAGATGGAAAATGCTAAAGTTTTTATACGCTATATTAGAAGTTAGTTGCCTGAACCTGAAGGATTTTTTACTATTTCAAATACATTAATGCAATGAGTACTTCTCGACAGAATATTACAATATTGAGGACTATATTAGCGACACAAACCCTTGGAATTGACTGATAAGTGGTAGATTGCTCTGTTGTCGTTGCTAGCCTATTTTTAGTATTTATACTTATTTTGTTAAATGGTGATAACATAAAAAAATACCCGGCTGAGTTTGTTGTGGGCTTCTCAGCGGCAGGGCGCGTTTGGAACCCTCGTAAACTTAGTTTTAAGTCGACTCGTAGTTATCACCATTATTATGCAAGAAATGTCATATCGACGTTCGCAAGAGCCTGTATGTTAGGCCTATGTGAAACAAAGATATTTTGATTTGATTTGATTTGAATATTTGACACTGCTGAACAGATTCTGCAAAAAAGTTTTTTCTCCATATCGGGAATTCAACCCGGGACCTCCTGATTGAGGTCGTACATGTTTTTTTTTCCGACAGAATATGACAGAAAATCGATTTACCTAATTACTACCACACTTTCAAACAATATATAAGCATTTTTACTACCGACACACATTAAAAAAAATACATAATAATTTGCAGTTTATGATAAAATTAAACATTCATTAGATTTAGTAACAAATTTTTGGGTCAAGTGACCGAAAGGTTAGACCAAAAATACATGATGAAAGAAGAATGACTAACGTGGTATCAAGTTTTCTCATGAACCAAAAGCAAGTATGCCAGGAAAACAAAATAGTGTTTTTTCAGAACCATTAGCAATAGGGATTTGTTTATATTCTGAATTTAATTTTGCAAACGAAAAATTTAAGCTACGGCCAAACCTGCGCGACTGTAGCGCGAGACGCGGGACGCGATGCGAGAGCGTCTGCTACGCGAAACTCCCGTGCACACCTACGCGACTACGGCGCGAACCGTGAACTTCATTTGTCAATGAACAGTCACTGAAGACGCGCGACTTTATCTGGTGTAACTACTAAATTGTTGTGCTAATGACATCCTCGTACCTAAAGTTTTTGTAAAAAATCCTTAAAAATTGACTTTTATTTATTTAAACGATTAATTAAATGATTTTTTTACTTTATTTTTTTTTAATCTTCTTTAATTTTTAATTTAGGGCAAAAAGTTATATAATCATATTATTTGTAGGCAAAACAATTTGCTACAAGTTTTTTTATAATTAATAAATAGTGGACAACCTTACATACATTGCTCCGATCCCTTAGTAAGTAGCTTATGCACTTGTGTTAAGGAAATCAGAAACAACGAAGGTACCACAACACCCAGACCCGAGACAATGTAGAAAACTTATTTTTCTACATTGCCCCGACCGGGGATCGAACACGGAACCTCAGAGATGGCAGCGCCTTGAAAACCGGCACGCTAACCACTCAACCACGGAGGTCGTCAATGTCAATGGAGGTTATGTCCATACAATTTTTTTGTAAGACGCATAGTTTCCGAGATATCTCGAAAAAAGCGTTTTCATCCCTTTTTCCTAGATGGCGGCCGAGGGACAAGGGTGACGACCCCACAAATGAGATTATGCTTCTATTGACCCCTCAAACATGACCCAAAAATAAAATTGCGTCCTTTAACAAATGCAAAGCTCATGTAACATTTCAATGGACTAGATACTCTGCCGACGCATACGTCTCGCATTGCGGTCGCGCAGGTGTGCAAGGCGCCATAAGATTATATGGGTAGCGTCCGCCGCGCGGTAGACGCTCCCGCTTCGCAGTCGCTTTGGTCGCGCAGGTTTGGCCGAAGCTTAACTCTCTTTTCAATTCACATTTCCTATCATAAAGATTTTATGAAGTACAACTTGTTTATTTGGCTATAACTTTTTGAAAACAGACGTGTTTTTAGGTTTTTACTTATAAGTGTTTATGAGTTAGGATTAATTTATTTGGTGAGCGGTGTTTCAAGTTTGTTATCATTCAGGGAACGAAGTAACTTTAGCGACCCGCGCCTTATCAGATGCGACTGGGTGTTACCCTGTTTAATTACTTTGTTTAACTACTTTCCGGCCTTTGATCTCTTTCTTTTAATCTGTTTGCTTAATATGGTTTGTTCGTTTGGGATTTATTAAAAAAAAAAGCTGGTGCCCGCGTTAATTTCGGGTTCTCACAAATTTCGGGGGAACCGTGCCTTTTTTCGAGATAAAAAGAAACCATGAGTTAATCTAGGATATAATTCATCTTGATTACAAATCTCAGCCAAATTAATTCAATAGTTGCGGCATGAAAAAGAAATAAACAAACAATACTTACATACTTTTACCTTGATAACATTAGCGATTTCAAAGTACTATCAATACTATCGAGCATTTCTGAGTTAAATTAAAATTTAGCACGCTTTAGTATTTTAGTCACCCAGTCACCCATGGATCCTGACTGAAAATCAGCGCTGTGTGCCTCCATGTATGTATGGAGAGCACACAGCACCATGCTGAGTTGGGGTCCATTTCTGGGTTGTGCCACACATTGCAAGCGGTGTCTGGAGCTGCCGTCACTTGGGCAACGATTGGTATTTTTGCCCGGGTGGGGGAGGCTTCAGGCATCGTTAAAGTACACAAGTGTACCTCCATTGTAATGTGTGGCTTAATGCAAAATAAATTTATTTATTTCTTTCTTACTTTAGATACGTTTCCATGACAAACCCGAAGGAGTTATTTATTTTATACTAGGAAGATTTGGGAAAATCTATTATAAACATACCATAAAACTTTGAGGACGCACGCAGGGTTTGAGTTACACTTTTTTGTATTTAAAATATAATAATATTATTAATTTCAAGTTAAATTGAAAAATTAGTTTCATTTAAAACTTGAATTTTTAAGTAACGATCTATCGTGCTTTTTTATTATTATTACAAACTCTTTTTTTTTTACGCTATACAAGTTAGTACTTGACTGCAATCTCATCTGATGGTAAGTGATGATGCAGTCGAAGATGTTAGCGTACTAACTTGAAAGGGGTAAGTTAAGTGAACCCAACGGTTTCTACACAGCATCGTACCGGAATGCTAAATCGCTTGGCGGTACGTCTTTGCTGGTAGGGTGGTAACTAGCCACGGCCAAAGCCTCCCACCAGACCATACCTGAGCCAATTTAGAAATTATAAAATTCCAAAGTGGACCGTGGCGGGAATCGAACCCGCGACCTCCCACTCGAATCCGAGCGTGCGTCCCCTGCGCCACGGAGGTCGTCAAAACATACCATTTGCACATAGGATTACAGTTTAACCATTTTATAATTAAAATATGAAACACACTTAAAAAGTTTAATCAAAAATTTAGTTTCATAGAAAATGAAAATTTTGAATGAAGTTCATTGTTTTTTCGAATAACGAGTTTGTTCACAGTATAGTCTTTCATACAATACAGTTTATTGTAGTTGTCTTTAAAATATGACAGTAACTGGACTGGAACATTAAAAACTGACATAGTTTCTGTATTGGAAGAGTTTAATGATTTGAAATCCACGCTAATGAAGTCGAGGACAATAATAAGTAACTATTAACAACTAAATTCACATAAATTAAAAACTGGAAGGAAACTCCAAATCCCCCAATCAGCTGCAATTATCGCGAGCGATGGAGTAAAGAGCGCTTAAGTGATTCCAAATAACACTGGAAGAAACTTCCAGACCAAGTTTCACCCTCGGTTTAAGTGCGTCGCCTGAATATTATTTAGCTGTGGCCGTGTCTCACACCGAAACGTAATAAATATTCATAAAATACCTCCTACCTAACTTCGATCTACTCTACTATTTATCAAGAGAAAAATACCCGTACTATTGTTTTTAGACCAATTGCCTTAAAGGAAGCATAATATTTAAGAGTTAAATACTTAATTACCCATAGTGTTTTATCTGTGACAATATGAAGAAAACTGTACTCAAAGGTCATACAAGCAGACTGCGTTATCTAACATATCAAAATTAAATCTAAATCAAATCTTTGACATAGGTCTAAATTACAGGCACGTTCGGAAAGCTCTTTTATATCGACACTAGCAGTGCCCGCGGACTCCGTTCCGCGTTAGAAATATTTTTGTCCCGGCCCGTTTTTCCCGTGTTACCCACAGTCCCTTCCCCCACAGCGCCTGAAAGCGACGCAATTAAAATATTGGTTTGTAGTACATGTTATGTATCAGAGATGCCGCTGTATGTGAAAAAAGATTTTCCCGCTTTTCTGTTGAATTTTTCCCTATATTTTCTTTGCTATAAACCTTACGGAGCCCGAGACCTTTCCAACGAATGCAAAACCTTGGAAATCGGTTCGTGCGTTCAAGAGTTATAGCGTCAGGAAGGAAACCCGACTTATTTTTATATAGTAGAAAAAATAGACAAGAAACTTGGTACTTACGCATTTTCAAAAATAAGTGTTTGCATAAGTTCTGCTGTTGTAAAAACAGAAGTCAATTTATTTATTTGCTAAGCGTGAGTAAAGTACTTACAGATTAACGGAACTGCGCATTTTTTCAATATTTTACTCAATTGTTATTTTGACTAATGGGACAGATAATAAATCAGTCAAATAATAAAGTATTTCTTAAAAATTAGAATAATAATTCTAAACACGCTTTATTGTAGGTACATAGAACAACGAATTTTGTGACTGCATAATCGTTTTTATCAAGTAAGATATCTGTCAAGTACATTTCATAAATTAATAAAAGAATATGTGCTGGCATGAGTTGCACAACTGTGTAAATGCAGCCGACAAAGACACAATGCATAAAGAACGCGAAACTTGGCATCGCTTTGCAGCTTTTTGATTTTTTTTACGCTCGACGCGTCTTTGCTATTTTAAAAGTTTCTTTTTTGAGTTTTTCCTCATTGTTGTTCATAAAAATTGAGTCGACTTGGCATGGTTTTAAGACGAAAACCGTGTCTTTTCTTTGATTTATTAAGGACAACGTTGCTGTAATTGCTTTTTGTCACTGATCTCTATCATCTGGATCGAACATTCTATACAATTGACAGTTCATTTTTGTGCCGATTTGAAGCGTCCCCCTCGAAGGTACTAAATTGACATTTAATGTTGCTAGTGACGGTCGTTTTGAATGTCATTTTATTTTAGTTCCATGGACGCTTACGTCAGATTTGACGAAAATCGAGTGTCTTAATTTTTAAGTTGACAGAACGTGATCCAGCATACTAGTATAATTATAGAGATCAGTACTTTTTGATTTTTTTTTTGAAAATACAGTGTGTTATAACGCCTCTAAATAGTCGGCAGTATATAGACATTAAAGAAAGAAAGAAATATATTTTTCTCACACATGAAAAATACTTTTTATGTGGTTGATGTCCAGCAAGCTCGAACGAAACGATTTTCATCTACGTTTCTGATACGTACCGCTAAGGTGTGGCACCCTTCCAGCTTCTGTGTTCCCAGCCAAGTACAACCTGAGTGCCTTCAAGAGAAGAGTGAATAGGTATTTTCTAGGCAAGCGCGCTCCATCCTAGACCTCATCATTTCTGTTCATCAGATATGATTGTAGTCAAGCGCAAGCCTATCCATAGTAAAAAAAAAACTTTTAATTTTATTTCTGTTAGATATACGTAAAACTCATAAAGGGTAGGGGAGGAATAAAGGCTGAATCAGTTAAAAAAGGAAGGCGTATAAAATAAATCAGCATCCGGACAAATCGAGAGCCCTCGGCGGCCCTCGGATAACACTGTCATAATTCTTCCATCGAAGCACTGAGGTGGGGCCACACTGCTAGCGGTTTTTGATATTTTAAAAGTTTCTCTTTTGATTTTTAGGCCCTAACTCCGTGCTTCCATCGAAGCACGGTGGTGGGGCCATACTGCTAGCGGGTTTTGATCATTTACCCAATCTCACGTTGTGAAGTCAACATCTCCTGAAGATGTAGCGGTGGCAGGACGAAAAATGCGTTAAGTGTCGCTAAAGTTGTGCGTGGTTTCGCATGTGTGAGGGAACTTGCTTTCGTGCTTGAATTGGTACAATAACATAGTCTGCTACATCGTTTGGTGTTTAAGTCAAATACGTAAGTACTTTAAATTTGTGGATAGAGCCGCCATAGATAGCACTTACGTCCTTGGATTTCCGCCACCACCAAAATGCACCGCCAAGCGATTTAGTGTTCAGGCGCGATACTGCGTAGAAACCCTTATTGCTGAGTTACTTGACCCTTTCAAATTGGTATGATAACATCTTCAACTGGATCATCATTGACTATCAAGTGATATCGCAGTCTACTACTAACTTGTACTAGTAAAACATCACGTTGGAAGAGCGCAATTCAGTGCGTCGTATAACATTTAAGTGCGAAGTCATGGGACGCATTGAATCTAACATGTGTACTTATAATCAAGTCGACGCCTTGTTAATCTTGTCATCTTTTTATTAATAGAAAAATAAAATTATTGATCGTTTAAAAATCTCAAATGAATATTATTTGGCAGGACTGATTAATTTGTTTTGCTACTATCCGCTACTTGAAAGGATTCTGTATGGTGCAATATGCAGGAACACCATCCACATGAAACACCACACACAATTTTCTATCACTTTCTTCGACGCACGCTTCGTCCCGACACCGGGACATCCTCAGGAGGAGGGACGAAACGTGCGTCGAAGAAAGTGCTAGAAAATTGTGTGTGGTGTTTCATGTGTGGTGTTCCTGCATATTGCACCATACAGAATCCTTTCAAGTAGCGGATAGTAGCAAAACAAATTAATCTGTCCTGCTAATTATGGATTTCCGCAAAATAACGCCTGCTTCCATTCAATATTTGAATATTATTTGTTTGAATTTACCACCGCTGTTTGTCTGGCCCCACCCCTAGGCCTCGGATTTACATACCACATTTCACCCCGGCCTACCCGGTGGACGGCTGATTTATGCCGCGTCGCCCCTGTCTTGAGATGATAAAGCAGATCAAGACACAAGCGGCAGCGAGTTGAAAGTAAATCAGCGAGGAAATTAAATGCTTATACATACGTCGGTACGTAATCTCAGCAATATAAAACACTTTCTATGCAAATTCTACGCATTCAGAATTATCTGTGGCAATATTGGTTTTAAATCGTACTTAACCTTGTATTTACTATTTATTAGATTTTTGTGCCTTCGCCAATGCTTTCTAGGAATCAGTGCAGTGGTGTCTGGTAAACTAAAGTAAAGAAAAAGTTTTTGAAATTTATATTTCGTACCACAGATTTTTGAACCACGCATTATTTTCTTTATCAATGCATTACGGACTACGGTTGTTCAAAATGACTGAAATTAATTTCCGCTATCCAGCTATTATCACAAATAGTATTAAAAGACACAATTTTTCAATTTTTCTGCGAGTCTGAGTCTTAAGTTGCACAGATTTTACGTGATACAAGTTTATCTCTTCATCTCATCACTTAAACCACACACCTGGGCTCAGTTTTGTCGCGGAAACGGGGAATATTTTATTCTTCCCCGCGTGTGACAGTTTCTCAATGTCTCGGCGCGAATTGATTTATTCGTCCCGGGAACACCTCCTAATTGATCCGGGGGAGTTTTCCCCATTTACCCACAAAGGGAGATTTCCCCCGTCTCCATTTTTATAAGAAGTTGTCAATCATCATAAAATTACGGGAAGATTAATAGGAAACACACTGGGATATCGGAACGGTGATCAGCAACCGTAATTATGATGATCATTCTCTATTGGTTGGGATATGCATTAATTAATTATATTGTGTAAAATGGTCTTGTTATGGAAGATTTCCAATTTCAAACTTACTCTGCGCTGAAAAGAGCTCAAAACAAACTCAGCCGTATTAAACATGTAGCTAAATTTGGTAAGAATCTTTTTAATACATTTGATCAAAAAGTGGATATTTCCAGGTGTTTTTACCGTGCGCAAAGTTATTCTTTCCCACACTAAAGCTTTTTGTTTTCCCCATGTCGATAAAACTGCATGAAGGAGTTTTTCTTGAAAAAAATTTTCTATACAAAATTATTTATAAAATTACACTAATGTAATTATTTTACAGATTAACTAATATAAATACATAAATTAAATTCAAAATAAATTTATTTCAATGATTTTCCTTCGTTTTCTAATTTTTTTCGCAAATAATAAGACGTATTAATAATGACTGTGTAAAAGCATATCATAACAAATTATTATTATTTATTCTTAGTAATCGCTGAGTATAATGTATGGAATCCATTCATAGATCCGACGTCAGGCGTGATTTCACTTCTAAAAGTATAAATATTTCCATTGTTGTTTAATGCACGTGCGGAATAGTCATTTCTACTTTGTCCCTGTAGTTGATCCGCGCTTACAAGTCCTAAGCTAAATGCTTGAGACTTGTAAGAAAATGACAAACTTTCCGCACTTATATCGCAATGTACTATTTTTCTGCCATTAATTTACACTAGAGCCATAGGCTTATAAATCTACGGACGACGGGTGTAATACAAAATTCACGGAAAAAGTGTCCCGAGAAAACCTATATAAACGAGGGTACATGAGCATTTTTTTAAACAAACTAAAACATAGCAAGTTATGTCTTAAACCATTACTATACGGCCTAATTTTCAAACACGAGACTGAAGTGCGATTGTATGTCTTTTAGCGTTTTGTATGTCATTCGGTTCGGACACTTTTTAGCGCTGACCCCAACTCCTTAGTTTATAACTCAATGACTAGAGCAGTTGAAATAAATTAAAGTAACGAGAGAAAAAAACGATTACTACACTCAAAGAACCACAGCACGCAACGTAAATAGACGTAACACACAAGTGCTGCAAAGTAAATTAATATCCAACTACCTTCAAACTCACTGCTATGTTTAACTAATAAACATAATGTGTACAAGCAACTCAAACATGTTTAAACTTTGAAGGTACCAGTAATTTACGGAAGTGTACACTTAGGGCCGTTTACACTCAGCTCACAGCTCAGTTTTGAGAAGTAAGCAGGAAAATGGCCAGTAAATACGTTTTTTTTTCACTAGAAACGCCTAAGCCCTTAGGTGACAGTTGTTGTAAGTGAGAACTTTCACCTAGCGGCTTAGGCGTTTCTTAAAGTGTTAATGAAAACGGCCATAAATGTTTTTGATTTGACAGAGACAGCTACAATGATTTTTGATGTCACTTCTCAGGAATGCCACACGAGCTTTATACAAATTTTCGTTTTGCGAGAACGAATGGAAGACCCATAGAGTTATGGTCGTCGCTCGCGCTCCGACTACATAGAGCCCCTTCTAACAACGATAGCTCCGTGAGTGCGGCAACTTTTTTTCTGTGGTGTGAGTGTGTCAATTTGGAATTTGTATGGTGCGCGGATACTCGTGTGCGTGAAAAATTGAGTAGTGATGGCTCAATTTTGCCAATTTAGGCAAAGTATTGTTTGCCGCACTTTTGAAGTCGAAGACGGACTTGGAAGGATACTTAAAATTTTTTTTCGTGGACATTATTTTTCCTCTACTTTATAAAAAAAAAATTTAGTCATCTACCCTATTCATGTTGGTGATGCAACGAGTTACGGGTAAATTGTAGTCAGGGTAATAATTTTGACAATGGCAAGATCAGTAGCAAGTGCTGAATGTAAACGGGGCATAATAAAACTTTCCTCCCTCACCTACCTTCGTTCCCTACCTTTCTACCCCGAAAGGTGACGGTCCCGCGCAATCTAGCCGTATTTACTCAACTACGTGGAAATTATAAAGGAGCAGGATTATGGGCGTGGTGTAAACAACTTTTATATCCTTTTTTTCGCTCTATGTACGAGTTCATATTTGTATTTCGTTAATTATGTATTTATATGGATGGCGACTTTCTATTTATTTTAACCACCTCTTTCCTCTACTCGTTTAGTTATTAGTAGCAAATCAAGGAATTTGGTGTTTTTTAGGGTTCCATACCAATTTGGTAAAAATGGAACCCTTATGGTGAGACTTTCTCCGTCCGTCCGTCCGTCTGTCACACTCGATTATTTCAGTAACTATCAAAGCTATCGACTTGAAATTTAGAATAATTTTAGGTAATAGTAACCCAACGCCATTGCAATCATAAAACATTGAAAATTGTTTTTATTTTTATTTAAAAAGGGGGAAAAATGGGGCTTTGTATTTTCAAAATGAAATAACAATATTGAATGGGGTATCATATGAAAGAGCGTTACTTGCGTATTCCAAAACCGATTTTTTCTAATTTTTATGCCTTTTTAAGTATAGTAATTGTTACTAGCTATTGCCAATCCAGAGGAACCTATGATTTTTTCCTATGATAAAAGATGTAATCTAAATTTATTGCAAGTTTCAGCAAAATTGGTTCAGTTGTTGTGGCGTGAAGGAGTATTTCTCCACATAAGCTTTGGACCATTGTACCCTTTTAGGGGGTGAGTTTTGAATAATAATCTATTCTTAGTGCACCCTTAGACCTCATAAGGAAGCTATGCGCCTTTGGAATCTTTGGCAGTAAATGGACCTGCCGAGTGCGACAGAGAGCGCACGTGTTTCCACGTTTTATTGCCCTACTAAATAGATAAAAACAGTAAAGATAGGCCGATCCGAACATTTTACGTAAACCTTCTTCATACAAGCAAACAGTAGCGTCATCTGTCAAAATACCCGCCGCCGCCGCTGACCGAACTACCGCGTGGCTTTATACTGTTGGTACTAATGACACCCATAAACTGGCGACATTTTTTTCGCGCTGTTCGCCCTGTCTATAAAATACAAGTCTGTGCCCTACTATCGTGAACTTGTAGCGAGATTTTGCAACCATTATAATATGTATTAAATTTCTATCCACATGAAATGGCGGCAAGAACAGTTAAACAACTAGGCTGATAATGCCTTAAAAATGAACCGAGCCTTTGTCACGTATTATATTTATATTTAATATAATATAAGTTAAGTTATTTTCGAGGTACGTCACCACTAACTGACACACTAACACAATAACCGTTTGATCGATGTGTACGCCAGCTGCTACCCGAAATATAATAAAAGTTATTCGTTTAACACCTAACTACGTTACCACACAAGGCAATTAATTATACTTTGCCACGAGTAACACTATCATCATTCTTTTTCATTCCAGTCGTTCTTTCATCCATCGTTCGTTCGTCGTCATCATCACTCATCATTTCTTCCAACGGTTATATAGGAGACTAGTCTTGCTATCGTGTGGCACTTAATGTCCCTCAGCTATGTGGTTAGTACCGGGTTTTGTACGAATCGCGAGCGACTCGCATCGCGCAATCGAATCGAATTCCTCCATACATTTACAGCCAGCGCCATCTATGGACAGTCACTGACATGCAGCTGTTAATAAATGGCGCTGGCTGTAAATGTATGGAGGCATTCGATTCGTTTGTGCGATGCGAGTCGACTCGAAATTCGTACAAAAACTTGTACTAACCCCTCAGGTCTGAGTTCTGACCATAATGGTTCGCAGCTTCTTAAAATACGTACGAAGTGTTCCTGATATGCACTGGAAAGGCCTGAAATGCCCTCCCAGGCACTGTCTTTCCCGCCACTTACCTGGGCGCCTTCAAATCAAGTGAATAGGCATCTCCTAGGCAAGCGCGCACCTCCTTAGACTGTATCATCACTTTCCATCAGATGTGATCACAGTCAAGCGCTAGTCTTTAAAGCCTAGTAAAACGATTTAATAGGTATCCGAGGCTAGAGGATTTTTTGCTTTTTTATTTATGATTTCTTCGTTTACTGAAGCGGTCTTCTTACACCTAGTATGGGTACGTTTTTACACCTTTAAGCTAAAGCTATAAAACTTTTGCTGAAACTTCGAAAAGATTGGCTATTTTTATCATTTGAGAAAAAAATATAGATTCCTCGGGATTAGCAAGAGCTAGTAACAAATATACTTAAGAGTCTGCTGACCCACGGTGTCTCCCATACAAACGCAATACCAAAATCATTTGTAATTCGTGCAATTTTCGATCATGTTGTGGTGTTATTCGGGTTCATATAGTAATAATCTATGCTCCTGGCCATATTTGGTTCCGAAATACTTTTGTTAAACGAAAATGTAAACGAATTTAGTTTTGCTTATTTTTATGTCAAAGAGGACATGTTTTCTACTTATTTGTTTTGTAATAAAAACAACACTATCTCACGTCGCATTAGTTCAGGAGCACAGTTTTTATTGTCCAGCTAAAGAAAAACACCAGTTAATAAAGAAAGTTACAAGTTTTCATTCATAATTTTTGGTATTACGGAACTCGACCAAAGTTATAAAAATTTTGATCAAATTTGATTATGAATGAATGAATGAATGAATATACTTTTATTGCACACCACAAAGTCAAACAAAGGACAACACAAAAATTACAAAGAATAGGTACACAATTTGGCGGCCTTATCGCTATTATTATTATTATTATTTAGTTTTAAAGAAGTATTTCCGAACCAAATATGGCCAGGAGCATAGATTATTACTATATGAATCCGAATAACACCACAACATGATCCAAATATGCACGAATTACTAATGATTTGTTATTTTGAATGAATGGAGCCATTGTAGTTCACAGGCCCCTTAAAAAGTAGCGTTGGAAAAATATGTTTTTTTAGCCAGCCTTAAATCTTCACACATTAATAAATAGCGACCCCCCCGGAAGGCTCTGGGGGTGACAAGTGCTTTATTTACACGAAACACAAAAAACTGGCGCTTGCAAAACACACGTAATTCTTAAGACGATAATCCTTTTAAAGCCTATTGTTTATTTTGTAGGGCTACGGAGATAGCGAGTTTGAAGCACACCCAATTTTGTGTCTATTATTATATTAATGAGGAATCAGACGAACGTAGCTGATTCCTCATTATAAAAACTAGTAATCCTATTCCTTTAAACGAGCAATTCTTGTATACAATCTGGATCTCGGAAACGGCTCAAACGATTTTCATGAAATTTAGTGTGCAGGGGGTTTTGGGGGCGATAAATCGATCTAGCTAGGATCTATTTTTAGAAAATGTCGAATTTACCAAAAAAAATAAAAATATGACTCCTGTTGCCATCTATTGGCATTTGGCCAGTAGTTAAACTACCAAGCGAAGCTCGGTCACCCAGATATTTTAACTTAATACGGTCAAACGATGGACTATGAATTACTGTTTTGTTTTCGGATCACCTACAAGCGTATAATAACTATTGTATTTTTCTTTAATTTCGGTATGCTTAGTGCATCAATCTGCTTGGGGATTTAGATTTCGAATAGAACGTTTAATATAGAATAACAGAATCTAAACTAAATAAATAAATGAATAAAATAAACCCTGACTTATGAGCATTCGACAACACTTTCCGAATCACATTGCGAGGAAGCATGCTTTAAATATAATATTCCTTTATTTGTATTTTTTAAAATAATTAACTGTCCTGTCATTTTACTGCCCCTGCAGCAACTGTTTACTTCTAGTAAAAAAGATAAATATAAAAGTTTATTTATTTGGATATTACTCCTTCACGCCACATCTACTACACCGATTTGGTTAAAATTTGGAATCGTGATATAACTTGGCCTATAAAATAGACATCTGCCCTGGACAGGGCAGAACACGCGAAAAATTGTCGCCAGTTTATTGGTGCCAAAAATGCTTGTTTTGCCACTAACATTAAGGACACGCTGTAGTTTGCTCAGCAGCCGCCTATAGGCTTTTGACAGATGGCGCTACTGTTTGCTTGTACGAACAAGGCTTACGTTAATCGTTTGGATGCCCATATCCTGACTTTTCTTATCAGTGACTTATAAAAACATTTAACACATACACGATGTCCAATTTTAAAGCTTCTCCTATTGATCAGCTTTATACGAATATCTTGTTTCGTGGCCACACTTGGTAAATAACTGAAGCTTGGAGCGCGCCGCGGCGGGTAATCCTTAAAAATTGCTTCACCTCAGCAGCACTTGTGCAACGGTTTTGACATATTAGTTCGTGTGTACGTTACCTTGTACCGCGTTTGTATCCCAATACTTATAGCTAAATATCACCTGAAAAACATTTAACATTAAAATGTTAGTTTTTATAAGCTTTTACTAGCTGACCTGGCAAACGTTGTTTTGCCCTTAAGGATATAAAAAAAAAATAGATAAATTGAGATTTAAGCTATCCTATCTTTTAAGTTAGAGCAAACTTCACCCTGTGTGCAAATTTTATTAAAATCGGTTAAGTGGTTTAGGAGTCCATTGAGGACAAACATTGTGACACGAGATTTATATATATTAAGATTTAATTTGCAATGTATGTATGTTTCCATATTGAAGCGGATCTTTTTAACTGCGTGACATCATTCTAAATACAACATGGCGGAATAACCAAGATGGCGGACTATTTATTTTTAGTACACTCATTCAATATGAGACTTAACTAAAAGAGTTGACTGAGAAGAATATAGATAAATTGTTATAATATATTTTATATTAAGCTTGTTTTTTTATAATATTTTTGAATGATACTAGTAACTTATATTACTAACTAATGATAACTTATAAGTAGATAAGTGAGTGTGTGTGTATGTTTATTAATCCTTCACGGTGCAATTACTGAATTGATTTGGCAGGAATTTGGAATGGAGATAGATCTAATACCCTAGATTAGCATTTAGGCTATTATTTATGCCGAAAAATTCCTTGATTTCAACAGGATTTATGAAAAAAAAAATTTCTAATATCTTTTATATTCCACAGTATTAAAACTAAACTACACGTAAGCGAATTTCTAGCGGATCATAAAGTAAAGTATAGCTATTAGCTACGAGTAATTAACTAATGCAACTCTACATTTCCTCACTCTCAGACGCCATATTGGGAATTGCATGCAAAGCCATTACGACCCCGTTGGGCCATAAAACCAGAAATAAAATCGCAAATGCACAGCACAGTATAACGCCCGTTTATGTGCGTTTAACGTCCGCCGTTATACCGGAAGTTCGAGCGGCGCCATTTTATAGCTGACCGTGCCATGACGTCACATATGTGTTTTAACTGATTGCTATCCTCAAACGCTATCGAGTTTTTTGATGACTCTTCTCGATCAAAAGAACCCGTCTTCGACTTTTTAGACGACTCTTCTCAGTATAGTTTGAAGAAGAATTTGAGAGTTAAACTCGCGCATGGAGGGTTCCGTACTAATCCAGTTCTTCTCGGTGCAAACCTGCTTTCCGAACCTGACGGTAGAGTCTCGACATTTTATGAGAGCTTATATCTAAGCCTATGTGAAATAAAGAATTTCATTTCATTTCACTAGATGAGAAGTTAAGCATCACTTTTGTTTATGAAAGCAAATCTAACCTTTTTTTGGAGAGTTAGGTAATATTTAAAATATCATAATACTAAGAAGTTTAGGGGAACTCCCAGAGTAAAATATGAGAGGCGAGGATCATTAAAGGTTTGGAAGATGATGATCAAAAAATACTGTAAATGTATTAAGCAAAACATATCATCCAATTAGCAATGACAAGAAATCCAAATTGGTAGATACAAGATAGTGGCAAGAAAAACTGAGATTTTAGAGCAACTCTTTTCGTCCCGACACCGGGACATCCTCAGGAGATGTAGTAAGTACTAACTATTATAGTGTTAAAAAAAATCACGCTGAAATTATTGAACTGATTTGGGTAAAATTTCAGTATTTAAAAGCCAATATCTGGGTGACCGAGCCTCGCTCGGTGGCCAATAGATGGCAGCAGTAGTCATATTTTTATTTTTTTGGTAAATTAGACATTTTCTAAAAATGAATCCTAGCTAGCTCGATTTATCCCCCCAAAAATCCATGTATACTAAATTTCATGAAAATTGTTCGAGCCGTTTCCGAGATCCAGATTATATGTTTATCGGGATTTATTATCGGGGATTTAGGTCCGCGGGCAACGACCGATTATAAATCTATGTTAAAGGTTCTATTTGGCAGGCGAAATAGCTAGGCACAGCTAGTTAATATTATATAATTATGCTTGTATTAAGTAACATAATACCAGCTGTTATAGTAATCGCATGTTTAATGAAGGGATCCGATGCATTTGTGACTAATTGGCCAATTACAATGCAAATGAGCGACGGATTGCGAAATATATTCAGCCTAGTTGAAAATACATTCAATACATTTTATGAACTTAATGCTATGTAGTATGTATGATTAATGATAACACTGCTTTAGGTAGATCTACTAATGTAGAGATGGACGAAAGAAAGAAATAGGTAAATGTTCCATTTTTTTAATTGACGTACAGATCACTAGAAACAATTTAACATCTTTTGCTGGGAAATGTATGTACAACAACTAATTATAATAATTATAATAAAATTTTATTAAAAAAATTCAATTTTCTTAAAATATCACACAAAAACTGAAAAATAACAGGTACGTAAGAAGCTATGAAATTATCGGCATTTCTTCAATTATTTATAGCATGGTCAAATGCCTTAACTTACTAATAAGCCATAAAAAAGATTACGTATCAAATAATTATATCATGCAAATAACTCTATGTATTTTAAGTAATTAAAAGCTACTTCTTCAAGTGAATCAAAAACTATAATGTACTGTGAGCTTCCATAAATCATAATCATCATTGTTGTCTGTGCTGTTTTTCTACGTAAATATTTTGATCCAACACGGGGTCATCATTAAAAGACGTTGACTTGACAAAATCCACATTAGCTCCTGATTATAATCTCCGAAGGTAATTTGATTTTAACCATCAAAAATAATGTCTAAAATAAAAAATTCTAACGCATTATTCGAAGCCAGCGTTCCGCCATTTTGTTTCAGCGATCTCAATAAACAATAAAGCCGGTAACTTTATTCTTCGGAGCGGGAACTTAAAACTTTTAACGGGACTTAACATAAATACCCTCATTTTATGACGGCTTTTAAGTGGCTGATAGAATGGGAAGTTATATTTTTTATAATCATTATTTTTGTAAAAGCAAAGTTTGATAAGTTTCTTTATGTCTCCGTTGAATCATTTGTTTATTCAGGGAGGTAAAATATTATTGCTATAAAAGTTCATTTGCAATTTTGGCTGTATATAAATCAACATACATATAAGTAACATGTCTGTATTACGTACGTATGCTCATGTTACCCTGGGTAATGTAAAACAAATATTGTTACGTCCGATGCTACAGCTTGTGACAAACGAGCTGCAGCCAAGCTGTTCCGTCCAGTCGGGTAGCGAGCTGTTTACTAATGTAAACGACATGTCTTACTTTTCATGATGTTTTTTTTAGGGTTCCATACCAAAATGGTAAAAATGGAACCCTTATAGTGAGACTTTCTCCGTCCGTCCGTCCGTCCGTCTGTCACACTCGATTATTTCAGTAACTATTCAAGCTATCGATTTGAAATTTAGAATAGTTATAGGTTATAGTGACCCGACGTCATAGCAATCGTAAAAAATTGAAAATTGTTTTTATTTTTATTTTTATTTAAAAAGGGGGGAAAACCGGGTCGGCAAAATTTCAAAATGAGATAACAATATTGAGTGGGGTATCATATGAAAGGGCGTTACCTGTGCATTCTAAAACCGATTTTTATTTATTTTTATGCCTGATAGTTTTCGATTTATTTTGCAAACTGTCGAAAAAAATACCGTCCCCCCCCTTATCTCCAAAGTTTACCAATCGAAAAATCTGAAATAATTATGATCAATAGAAGTAAACGTATATTTTACAGAAAAAATAAAATCAACTCTCTAACTATTATACTTTTTTTGATAATAACAATAAACCGGCAAAAACAAAGTTATGTTTGCGGTTTGCCAACAAAAGTACCTACATGTAAATTATACTCGTAAATTCATGAACCAAAGTGATTCTTTTAATATTTAACTTCTTTTATGGTATGGAACCCTTGGTGCGTAAGTCCGACTCGCACTTGGCTGGTTTTTTTTTTATAACTCTTTAACTGTCTATAACTAGTAAGTTAAGTATAAAGCTACAAGATGCCAATAAGTTATACGTGGTGTGAACCGTCGATGGATTACCTAAATGTAGTTGGCGGCGTCAGAAGAGATCATTCTGACATCTCCGGAACGGAGAGATGTCGAAATAACGAAATCTAATTGGTTACTCAAACACAGCTCGAATCCGCTCCGCTTTGGTGGCAACCGGGCCTTATGGTTTAACTTTTTCTAATATATAGTACGGAACCCTCAGTGCGCGAGCCCGACTCGCACCTGACCAATATTTTTTTTATATTTTTACTGAGGAACCCAAAAAAGGACGAATTCCATTCGCAACTCGGCCTCTAGCAATTATGGTTTCAATTTTTGTACATTCCCTTCATGTGTACATGAGGGAAGGCTCATTTATCAGCAGGACAACGGCGGCGTGCGCAAATATTTGCTCTATGTTCCCGAGGGAAGAGAGCGCTGGCACAATTCTGTTCCAAATGTATGGAATGCCTTATTGCTCAACTACGAAAATGTTTATGTGATTCTAAAAATCTGTGTGTGCACGTCTTTTCCCTTATAAGTTATATAACTAGCAGGACAGATTAATTTGTTTTACTATAATCGCACGCACGTTTCGTCCCGACACTGGGTCATCATCAGGAGATGTCCCGGTGTCGGGACGAAACGTGCGTCGAAGAAAGTGTTAGAAAATTGTTAGTTGTTTCATGTGGGTAGTGTTCCTGCATATTGTGCCATACAGAATCTTTTCAAGTAGCGGATTATAGCAAAACAAATTAATCCGTCCTGCTAATAATGGATTTCCGCAAAAGAACGCCTGCTTCAATTCAATAGTTACATAACTACTTATTTCTTAAGATTTTGAAAATATTTATAGTGTATAACTGTACCCATACTAATATTATGATATCTTCTTCTTTATAAAATTGACAGCCGCGTGTCAGTGACTGTCAATAGATGGCGTTGGCTGTAAACGTATGGAGGAGTTCGATTCGTTTGAGCGATGCGAGTTGACTCGTTGACTCGAAATCGTATAAAAACCTGTGCTAACCCCTCAGGACTTTTCGGCTCCAATGGCCATCGCTTACGACAACCGTATGCAAAGTTTCAGCTAAATTGGTAAAAGATACCTGCTTCATTTTAAGTTGCAAGTTTCCACCCGAACAAAATACTTCGCAAGGTAAATAAAAGCTTGTAAAAATAAGACTGAACACCGCAACAAAGCCTCTACTAACTAGCAGTTAAAGGTTTTCAAATACAAAAGTTCTCGTTTTGTGTTTACAACACGGACGGAGCCGCGGGCAGTTTCTAGTCTCAGCGCGAGAAAAAGGTACAAAGAGTACACCCGCGGGCAGAACTCATCCTGTTTTCGAAAACTTTTCACAAACAGGTATACGTTATTGAAGAAAAACATATATTTTTGTTGTTAAAACGGACCTCCCCAAAAAGATGATTTTTTGAAGCGTATTCATGTTTTTGTTGGTAATAGGCATGTTTTTATATTAAGTTAGGTTTTATACTCTTGATTTTCGTTTTTACGGATCCTGAAAGAATCGCGAGTTTTTTCGCAATGAAATATGCCTGCCTATTTGACGTCGAGAGAAGTGGCATCCTTATGTGGTTGATGTCCAGCGTACTCGAACGAAACGTTTTTCTTCCAAGTTTCTGATACGGACCGCTAAGGTTTGGAACACCCTTCCAGCTTCTGTGTTCCCAGCCAAGTACAATCTGGGTGCCTTCAAGAGAAGAGTGAACAGGCATTTTCTAGGCAAGCGCGCTCCATCGTAGACGTCATCATTTCTGCCCATCGGACATGATTGTGGGCCAGCGTTAAGCCTATCAAAAAGTAAAACAAAAATCCTTGAAAAACCTACAGCAAAGCTGCAGGGAAAAATTGGTGCTGCGTAATAATATATAGTAGCATGGAAGATCTTAAAGTTAGTCAAAGGAAGTTTCCTTTCAAGTTAAAACATGTCGGACATGTTGTATACTCTGTACTGTACAGAGTAGAGATGTATAGAAATAGAACTCTCGTAGAGTTGGCGAAGTTTTTCAACTGAAAGCCGCGGAACTTTTGATTAGTGGAGATGTGGTTGGGATGCTCTATTTTCTTCTTAATGCTCGTGTACTTTTAAATGAGGCAAACTAGTTTTAATTTGCGACGTGGGTAATATTTTGTTTATAGAAATTAGTTTAAAAACTGAGTATTAAAACAACTATTTGCTTTTGAACACGCTTTTATTAGCTTAGTTTGTGTAGTAGATAACGGAATCTTAAAACGTGATTTTAACTCACTTTAAAGCGTCGGATTAAAAAATATAAAAATGGGGTCTTGTTTTAGGTGCTATTGCGAATTTGTTTCTACCTAGTGTCTTAACACACACTTCTTTTTAGGGTTCCATACCCGAAGGGTAAAAAAGGAACACAACATATACTGAAAAGTAGAATAAAATAAATATTTAAGAGGCTACTGACCCACGATGTCTCCCATACAAACGTAATACCAAAATCATTTGTAATTCGTGCAAATTTCGATGATGTTGTGGTGTTATTCGGGTTTATATAATAATAATCTATGTTCCTAGCCATATCTGGTTCCGAAATACTTTTGTTAAACGAAATTGTATACGAATTTAGTTTAGCCTATTTTTATGTCAAAGAGGACATGTTTTCTGCGTATTTGTTTTGTGATAAAAACAACACTATCTCACGTCGCATTAGTTCAGGAGCACAGTTTTTATTGTCCATATAAAGAAAAACACCAGTTAATAAAGAAAGTTACAAGTTTTCATTCATAATTTTTGGTATTACGGAACTCCACCAAAGTTATAAAAATTTTGATCAAAATTGATTATTATTTAGTTTTAAAGAAGTATTTTCAAACCAAATATGGCCAGGAGCATAGATTATTACTATATGAATCCGAATAACACCACAACATGATCCAAATATGCACGAATTACTAATGATTTGGTATTTTGAATGAATGGAGACATTGTAGACAGGCGCCTTAAGGGAAACAAACAGAAAAATGTTAGAAAACACGGTGAGGTTTGAACTTAGGTGCACAGTAAGTAATATGCACAGTTATTCGCCGGGGCTATTTATATCTATTGCGTATTGTGTAAAATCGGTCAATACAATATACTCGTTACAAAATATAACTTATGTGATGCAGGCGTGTTTTTCTAAATTAGTACGAAACCGTCGGTGTGCGAGTCCGACTCGTTCTTAGTCGGCTTTTTTATTAATGTATTTTTCCATTTCCTTACAGAATGTCAATCTCCCACGAGCCAAACGCCACATACGCGGAGCTGGTGATCAGCAACGTCCAGCCGGATGATGAAGGCGTGTACCGCTGCGAGATCACTTACCTGCAAGTGGGCGAAGACTGCAACACCGTGCAAGTCACAGACTTCCACACTTACAGTGAGTACCTTTTTTTTTTCGTGGGGAAATCCGTTATATTACATACCAGCGTGACACAGGGAGGCACTTCGGTTATGTCGGAGTCACACTGACTAGTACCCCACGGTGACGGTGTTCACCTCGTCGCCTGGTGGTTGGGCTGTGGGACCGGAAGCACTCGCGCTACCCAGCCAACGGTGTCTGCCGAGGCAGACCCTCCTTTCTTCTTCATCTACGTCTCAATTCCCTGACAGAGGTGCATCGTGAACACAAAGTGCATCTTTCTCCCGCTTCGAGGGCCACTCTCCATCGGGCGACAAACTCCCCGTGTCTATCGCCCGGGTGCCCTTTTAGGGCGGTGATGTGCAGCACGCCTGCGCCCAGCGCTTCTGCGGCAGATGGGACTCATCCGCACCGCAGCCTCCTTCTGCGTCATTACTTTCACAGAAGCACTCCATCGCCTTCCAAGACCTGTCGCTCTCTACCATGGCCTTAACCACGGCTGACAGGGAGAGGTCTTGACCAACTATTGTTACAGTGAGTACCTGACCCAACCTGATAACCTGAGGGGCTAGTAAAGGTTTTTGTACGAATTTCGAGTCGACTCGCATCGCCCAAACGAATCGAATTCCTCCACACATTTATAACACTCATACTCAAAATATCTATATTTCACCAAGGCCTAACGTACAGGCTCTTGTAAAACGTCAATGTGATATTTGTTGCATAATTATTGTTGCATAATTAAAAGAGGTGTTTAGACAAGATAAACGAAGAAAACTTTGCAAACGATTTAAACGCAATTCCATGGGATGACATCATGTTACTCGATAATGTTAATGCAATGGTTGAACAATTCAACAAATACATATTAGGGCTATTTGAAAAGCATGCGCCTATTAAATACTTTAAAATTAACGAGAAGCCACACCCTTGGATAACGGATAATATTAAAGTTATGATGAATTTAAGAGATAGGGCTCTGAAAAAAGCACATAAATATAACGAGGAGTCTAAATGGGCATACTATAAGTCCCTAAAAAATTTCACAAATGCTAGCATTAAAAGAGAACAAACTGCCTATTTCACGTTTTATGTCAACAATAATTCAAAAGCTCCGGCAAAAATGTGGCATCATTTTAAACAGATTTCTCCCCTCGGCTGTAGCAGCCAATCGAGCATACCAGAGCACTTGAAGAAGCCCGATAACATTAATGATCATTTTTCAACATTGCCTGGTAAAAGTTTAGTTCCTTCAGAGACTATAAATACATTTAATGGAAATAGATGCACGGATACCGTTTTCTCCATTCAGTTGTGCTCGCAGAATGATGTACTTAAGATAATTAAAGGCATAACAACTAACTCAGCAGGGCATGACAACATTTCGATTAGAATGCTAAAACTTACTCTAAATCGAACCCTGCCAATCATAACGTACATTTTAAATACATCTATTTCTAACAACACTTTTCCAGATTTGTGGAAACTAGCCAAGGTAATACCCATACCAAAAGCCGCGAATATAACAGACTTCAAGGACCTAAGACCAATAAGCATACTTCCGGCTATGTCAAAGATCATAGAGAAACTGGTTTGTAGTCAACTTTCGGCATATTTAGAGGAAAATAACTTGCTTCCAGCAGTGCAATCAGGATTTAGAAAAGGTCATGGTACGGCAACTGCATTAACGATGGTCACAGATGACATAATATCAGCATCAGATAGAGGTGATGGCACAATTTTATTACTGCTAGATTTTTCTAGAGCATTTGACTGCATAGACGTCGAACTGATGCTAGCAAAGTTGCAATATTATGGAGTCGATGCAAATGCGTGTAGCTGGTTCAGTTCATTTCTAAGTAGCAGGAAACAGTATGTGGCAATTGATGCAGACGGAAAGTTGCCGCTTTTATCGAAGGTCAGTATGGTTCCACGAGGTACGCCACAAGGTTCGAGCCTTAGTCCCTTACTATTTATAATTTACACTGCAGATATAATACAGACCATAAAACACTGCAAAACTCATTTATACGCAGATGATACTCAGATCTACTATCACTTTAATCCAAAACGCACCAAAGAAGCGGTAGAACTATTAAATAAGGACTTGGCCTCCATCGCTAAGTGGTCTGAAGAAAATAGACTTGCTCTTAATGCAAAAAAGACCAAGTTTATTGTCCTAGGCAGTAAGCATCAGAGAGCTGACATAAAGGCAAGGAACCCAGATATCAAAGTAAATGGCGAGCCCATAGAAAGAGTAGCTATGGCTAAGAACCTGGGACTGTACATGGATGAAGATCTTAGATTTATAGAACACCTCAACATAAAGATTAGGAACGCGTTTTACAAGCTTAAAATACTATATGGGATTAGAAGGTACTTGACAGAGGAAGTTCGTCGTATACTCGTTGACTCGCTTATATTGTCAGCCTTTAATTATTGCGATACTATATATGGACCCAGACTATTGAAAAAAACAGAAAAAGCGGTACAGCGCATACAGAACGCATGCATCAGATTTTGTTTTGACGTTCCGAGGCGGAGCCATATAACACCAATTATTAACACCCACAAAATCCTAAACATGAAGTCGCGTAGGAACTTACATTTAGCAATGATGACCTATAGAATAATATTTAATAAAAGACCACCGTACCTCTATGATAGACTGCTCTGGCGAAAGGACAAAACAACGACCCGACTGCAGCAGAAAAGGAAAATTGCCATTCCGCCACATAAAAAAGTAGGGTTTAGGGGTTGCTTCCGATTCGCTGCGGCAAAAATTTGGAATGATCTGCCACCCCCGCTCCGGGAATGGAATAAGCCGAACAGTGAGATCACGCTAAGAAATAAGTTGAAGACCTTTTATCTAGATCTCCAAATTGAGGCAGCTAGATTTATCTACAAACAATAAATAGAAATAAATAGTATAGAGTAATTAAAAGTCTGATTGTTTTTTTATTTTATTTTTTAGTTATGTTTTGTTCAAATATTTTTTATTTTTTTTATTGGGTATGTTCTTCTCGTCTTTTATCTTTCTTCCTTGTAATATAGTTATATAGTCAGCTGGAATGGAACAGGCAATAGATAAAATATTATAATGTTATGCGAAGCAACGGGCGCGGCGCAATTTAATTTTTTAATCCTTAAATGTAAAGCGGAGCAAACTGAAAACCAGCGCTGGGCATTGTTATTTGTTGCCAATGCCCAGCACAGCTGAGTTTGCGGCCTATTGTCCTTTGTTAGATTTAATTTAGTGTTATAATATATAGTTAAGCGAATAATAATGTCTAGCAATAAGAAGTGACAATAAAGTTTTTATTTATTTATTTATTTATTTATTTATTTATTTATTATGGTGGTAACTACTAGTCAACTTAAAGCTAAGTTTACAAGGGTTCACAAACGCGCACTGCCGCTGAAAAGAAGTCCACAACGTTTGTTGTCAGCCGGGTATTTTTTTATGTTATGACAATTTAACAAAAATACAGCCAGCGTCATCTATGGATAGTCACTGACATGCGGCTGTCAATAGATGGCGCTGGCTGTAAATGTATGAAGGCATTCGATTCGTTTGTGCGATGCGAGTCGACTCGTTATTCGTACAAAAACCCGTAATAACCCCTGTGACAAGAAGTAACCTGCCCCAAGCGAGGGCATTTAGATGCTACACTGATTTTATATTTGTCTTTAAATCCTGCAGGTTACTAAAATTGCAGAAATAACAAATTGAGTTATATTAGCAGTATAGTATCATTGCTCAACAGAAGCAACTTTTCATTCAGGGAAAAGTGCCCTTTATCACAACAACGCGCCGAAAGCTACTTGAATATAGTAATTCCAAAAATATACCCGAAATAAAAGGCTCCCAAGAACACCTACAATATTGCCTCGGAACAAAATAATCTTCACGCGAAGTAACAAAACTCCAAACAAGGGCCGAATGTATCAAATAAAATACCGTCGTCCATTTCTCTTCATAGAAAATCAGGGGTGGGAGCGAGAGGGCGATATATAAAAGGGACGGGGTGCGAATGAGACAATAGAACTGAGGTGCGCGATGAAATCCCATCTCCTCGGGCGGTATGAACGCAATATCCTAGCACGGACGAAGCGGTCGGTGAAAATAGTGTCGCGCCACTGTCGATATCTATCATATATCGAGGATTTTATTTGCTTCGGAAGGGTATATTTTATGGCTCCGGGCGTGAAACACTGCAATTGTTTGGAGCGTTTTACGTTTATGTTTACAGATGCATGAATTTTGTCGCTGTGCTAATAGAGTTTTATTGTTTGTTAGATAGAAAACTCTAGTATAAATATTTTTTTCGGTTTTATGGTTTCAAATCAGCATCATCATTAGCTTACTACTATAAGTAATTTTTGTGACGGTTACTTTTATCATTCGAGAAGCATACGTGTTACGAAGCAGTAATAGTGAAGTTTTTAAGAAATAATATTCTGAATTACTATATTTTTATAGTATTGTGAAATTACCCCATTATTATCCGTAAATTTAGCTACGTAAGTGAAGTTTATATTCCTTTGAAAACCGTGTATTTTACGTCAAGCAAAGTATGGCTCATTTCTTGCAAGGTATATCAATACAAGAAAATACAAAAATACTCCCATTGTTAATTGTTACCAATTCAGGTACGAGAAACATTTTCGCATTCATAATAAAAAATATGATCATTATGAAAAATTCGTAAAATCTGGCAAAAATACCACACTTTGGTGTAGAAGAAAAAAAAAATTTTTATTGACACTCACGCTGTTATATTCGGAGGTGCGAAGGATACTTATTACAAAGCTAATGAAGGTTTTTTTATTCTTCCAAAATCAGAGTTGTCTTATATCAAACGAGTAGCTAAGTACATCACTAGATGGATTTCGTTCATTGGATTGACTCCACTACTTATGATACGTGTTAGGAATTATCCACTCCGATATAAAATATTGGATTTGTTTCCGTAGGATAAATAAATAACAAACGTCGCACTAGAGAAAACGCCACTTGCTTAGCGATGGAGAAAAACATCGCGAGGAAATTTGCTTGCCTGAGAGCTCACTATAATGTTCTCGAAGCTGTATGAAGCCCGCCAACCCGCACTTGGCCAGCGCCAAGGCTTGGTGGGCTTTGGCAAAACTTTATACCTGAGGAGTGAGACGAGACTTTTTCCCAGCTGTGGGAAATAAAAAATGAGTTAAGAAGATCTCTGGCGTGAATCTCTTATCTCTTGCTTAAATCTCTTCTAATCTCTTAAATCTCCGAGTTTCTTGCCAGTTCTTCTCGGTGCAAACCTGCTTTCCGAACCTGGCGGTAGTCTCGACATTTCATGAGCGCTTTTATCTAAGCCTATGTGAAATAAATAATTTCATTTCATTTCATTTCAATGTTGATAAAGTTGTCTGAGTATTTGTACACTGCCAGGCCACTCTCACTTGTCCCGTGTTCAACAAAGCTAGAAGTAGCCGTCACAATGGACCGATTTCAGACGGCTGCCGCTTGCTGGCTAGATTGCACGCACGCGTTAGTTCTTGTACGGTCTATTTTACGCGCTGTGTGCGCCCGATTACGAGGTACCCATAGTACGTTGAAAGAGATAAAGTTATCCCATCAAAAACATAAATGTGAAATGAGAGCCAAGTTCAATATTATGGTATATGCCTTGGTTGCTGACTTCAACGACAAAAGAAGTGAGATCTTAATGGGTGCCAAGTTCAATGGTCAATCCTGATAACAACGTAAAATATCATATCTTCTTATAACTTATAGGATAATATATTGAAGCCTAAGGTCTGACTTGACTAGTTCTCATATATACGAATGTTCGATCGCTAGTTTCTACAGCAGGCCAAAGTTTCGGAATAATAAAAAAATGAAAACCGACATAAGTAACAGATTTATAGTTTGCGAAGGCTAAAATATAATTCGTATATGAAAACTGGCCAAGACAGACCTTAGGCTTCAATATATTATCTAAGTATACTAGATGCGATAGAAAGAGAGCACAGCTTGAGGTGGATAGCGAAGGCGGGGTCAGGCGCTATTGCAAACTGAATTGCACTTTTTTGTGTCAGCGCTAGAGTCGCTATTTCTTTAAATCATCTTGCGGAGTGAACCTTCTATACCATTAGGTACTATTATTGTATTCCGTGATATTGCAGCAAAGTATCGTTCACAGAGTATAGATAGTTTCTGTTTCACTCTGGCCCATCACTATTACTGTTATCTATCGAAAGTCTTGGTAGTGAGTCTACTGTATTACCCGTTAGCAGAAGTTTTAAATACTTTTCTGATCTGTGAAAATTAGTACACCTCCCACTTTAGACGACCGCGTCCCACACTCGTCTGGCTCGTCACAATGACCAGACGAGCACGGGCGCGGTCGTCACTACTCTACTTTTTTATAGACATAATGCTTAACCCATACAACTCCTTAGGGAAACGAAGGATTTATGTATTCTGACCATACACCGTCTTTAGTCACCCCTAATGGGGTCTTACACTACTTTTGAATTTGATAAAAAATATTACTTTATTATAAACTAGGATAAAAATAATAACGTGCAGTGAAAGAAATATTAAAATCCAACGAAGATTTACAAAGTTACAGGCGTTTAAACTTTGGAGTGGGGGGATCTTCTATCCCTTTCTCGCAAAACGAAAATTTGTATGAAGCCGCACGAAGCTACTATGGCATTGGTACTTTGTGACGTCACAATTTCATGTTGCTATCTCTGTCTAATCACAAATATTTAAATGCTTATAACTTTTTTGTTATTTGATCGATTTAATTAGTTCTTTCAGTGCACGTCATTATTTTAATTCTACTTTATAATAAAGTAATAAAAAAATTGGAGTAAAATACCCTATTCTGCAAGTGTGTCTGCAATAGCCACCTTTATAAACTTCCCCTATCTACTTGTGGGAGTTCATAAAGGTTGCTATTCATCCCGACTACATCCCAGTGTTTGTCTGTCAGTTTGTAAGTACCTAAACAAATTCTGAAAACCTCGAGAAAATTTAATGCCTGCATTACACAAAAATTACAGGCAACCTTTTTTCTTCCAAGCAAGCTAGGTTACGCCATTTAATAAAATATGGTGCCTGGTTTTCTTTGAGATGAAAACATTATTATTTCCTCCTGAATATTCTATCCCTTATTTTATAATCATGTTATGAAAACCAAAACTTTGGACTAAGCTTTTCCATCTTAAATGAATTTTGTCTACTTTCTCGAAATGGGAAATAATTAAGTCTAACTTGTCCAAACAACAGCAGTGCGATATAGCCTAACCCTTAAATGAATTTCGTGGTCCGTGGGACCCTTTGTAACCCGAAACGAGGCAATTAATGTAATTAATCACTGAGGTTAGGGATAGATTGGGTTCGGATAATGGTCTCGAGCGAACTATTTTACTATTGGCACGGAGTAGCGGCGAGGCTGGGGCGAATTGGCGGTGATAACTGCGGTTGCCTTGTTTAATAAAGTGTGTCAGTGGCACAATTTGCGAGTGTCAAATGCAGGCCCTCGGGCGGTATGGATCGCATAAAAACCAATGACGAAATACAGGCTACGCTACGCTAAGAGGACGGGAAAGATGTGACGTAATTATGTTGAAGGAAAAAAATTTTCAAATATGGCGTCGCGCGTCGTACATTTCGGTGCCGCTGACAGCACATACCGCTGTCGGTCGCATACATTAGCGCCATTTTACCTTTAAAGGAGCAATTCTTTTAATTTATTTATTAGTTAATAATCTGGATTCTGGATCAATTTTATTAATTAATAATCAGGATCTCGGAAACGGCTCGAATGATTTTCATGAAATTTAGTATTATATACAGAGGGTTTTGGGTGCGATAAATCGATCTAGCTAGGATTTATTTTTAGAAAATGTCAAATTTACCAAAAAAAGAATATGAATCCTGCTGCCATCTATTGGCCAGTAGTTAAACTACCGAGCGGAGCTCGATCACCCAGATATTATGTTTAATCAATGCATAAAACTGTGACCCGCATGAAACTGTCGTCTGGGCGATACGGTATTCACTTCACGTAGGCTTTTGACAATTCTCTGCTATAATGCCTATGTAAACAGTTTTTTTTTATAAAATCTTTTTTGTTTGAATAGAAAAAAAAATATTCATCATCATCGCCCGCTCTCAAACTTTTGGTTTAACAAAGCTAAATATTTCACACAAAGTTTTTTTATGATGAAAACAACAAATAAGAAAAGTGTTTTTTAAATATTTAGCTATATTTATAATAATTGCCTGAATTAAATGAAATTTATTTATATTTTTTAATATCCGGGGTATCTATCATAAAAATCAGGCAAGTGCGCTAAATAAAATTTGGAATACATATTGAAAGAGCTTTACATTATTATTTAACTAGGAGAATCCGATTATTAAGTTAATTTAATTAAAAATCACAATGAACATGAACAATTACAAATTGCAATAACAAATTAAACCAACACATTCACCATCGTATGTCCCTGTGCCCAACATGCAGTCTACAGCAATGATTTAAATATGCCCAGTCCAAACTAATCCAAACTAATCCAAGATTATGGGATTGATAAAAAGGTGAACGTAAGCATATAAGCTCTTTGTGCCGATTTGTTTTTGCCATGGCAAAATATTTCTTTTGGTGACGGAAACATACTATAATATAATATTATAAACGCGAAAGTTTGTGTGTGTATAAGTTTGTTATTCCTTCACGGCGCAACTACTAAACGGATTTTTCTCCAATGTGAAACGGTGATAGATACCCTGGATTATATTTCATACATTTTATTCTTCAATAATAATAAACACAATCAGGTACACTTTCATTGTACTGGCAATTTCGCACTTTTATTTATTTTGTTTTTTAAAACTGACCACCCTGATGGACACGCTGTCCCAGCCTACGTCCGGGCCAAGCTCCATTCTTTTATTGTGCGCGGCAATGAGCACTCGACTACAAAAACACGTCTCGTTTTTGTTAATTTAGGTTCAAAGTAAAAAAAAAATTAAGTGTTCAGTGTTAAAACTTGCTTAATTTTCTATACTGATAATGCTTAGACGCTAGTAAAATAAAATCAAATCAAATCATATAATTGTGCATTCATCTTCGTGAGACTCCGAGGAAAGAGGGTAAGTGAAAATTAACCTTTTTTCCCAGATATCACATCAACTCAAATATCAATGCTGACGAAAGTGTGTCCAAAAATTGAAATCCTAAGGCATCTCTAAGCTAACTTGGAGGGTATCACATTGAGGTTATCACGAAAGTATAGCATGATGCGCGAAATAGTCCAGGCATCTCTAAGCTAGCTTGGAGGGTATCACGTTGAGGATACCACGAAAGCATAGCATGATGCGTCAATGCTCCTGGAGGCTGACTGCGGGTCAACACGAAGGATTTTAAAAAAAACCTCAAAGGACTTTGCGGATACCAACGGGGGACGATGTCGGTGTGGCGCTGTTCTCGGCTTCACTACAAGTGGCTCCGCATGACCTCCCGGACTTTGATCCCGAATTGCTATCGGCGCTCAGTCACAAGAACTATATTAATGGTTAGTCCCGACAGTTGTAAAATTCTAGCCGACCTTCATTGCAAAGAATCAAATAGTTTATTTGATATACTTGCCTGACTTATGAATAGCCAGTTAAACGTTATAGCCTTTTATCAGTGATAACTATTTCACGACTTAAAAACTAATTCCACGAGGGTACCAACGCGTCGAACTTTTCTAACTATGTACCTACAACAATAATGTTTAGATTTTGTGGTGGAAAATAATTTTACTTACTTTCGAAAATTAATGTTCAGATTGTGTAATGGGATGATAATTTAACTATTAGCTCAAAACTCAATAAGTTAACAATATTATGTATAATGTACCATTAGTCTGAAAGTTTCATTGAAGTGAATTGTTAAATTCTTTCTGAAACTAATAAAAATCTTAAACCACAACGCGTCCTGAACTGAGAAGAAGCTTAAGTATTGACAAATGACATTTTGTTTCGACAAATGACAAGTAATTAAAGTTCACGAACGGGACCAGATGTTTTTTCGGAGAAATAGTTTCGGGCATTATACTAGTTTCAATGGTTACTGATCGTCAGGTGTTGTAAATAAAGAAACCAGCAGGGCGCGGCGGGCGACTTTGCTATCGACACCCACCGCTGGGACAGCGCAATCTCGTTTCTCGAGAAACTAGCTGGCCCCCTCTCGTTACGGCTCGGCCAGCAGGGGGGGCGTGACACACTTGAGTATTGGCGATCAGCCGCGAGGAAGATGCGACGTGGCAGCGAGTCTCCAGCATCAGCCACAACAAGGACCAGGTTCAGCGACGACGCTAGACATTAAGGTACCTATATGCCAGTTGTCTTCAACATTTTGAAGTTTGTTGGTTACATATCACTGACAAGGAATCCGTCACGATCTATAACATGATCTAGAATTTCGGGAGTTATAATAAGTGAAGACTATTTTTTGACTTTCACTAGGTGTACAAATGTACGTACATTCAATAAAATATTTTAATGAATTGAACAAATTAAGGAACTAGCTCCAAAAAATTATTATTACATAATACCATTTTAAAAATCGTACACTAACACAGTGTACCGTCTTACACGTTCACAACAAAGAAAAAGCGACAAATGTCTTTGACAATCGACATTTCTTTTTTGGGTGAGATAATGTGGGAGTGAGTCACTGCATGTTCGATTATAGTTAAGATGTGTCTAACCTCAAAATCTTACGTGGTAAAAGATACATTCTAAATTTAAAGGCGTTGAATGAATTTGTAGTTCAAAATCCTTTGAAATTGATAGTTCATAGAACAGCTTACAAGCGAATACTTAAAAAGGGTTTTATGCCTATGAACTGAAGAATCTTATTTTAAAGTACCGATTCATCCTTGGTAAAATACATAAAGAAGTTGTGACTCATCTCAGATACTTACCGCGGTTTTTTCATGAGGATTTGTTAGGTGTTAGAGTGTTAAAGTTATTTACTACCCTCAAAACATGCTTAGTTTCCTGGTTTTATTTTATTTTAATTTCTGACGATATGGCAGTATCGTTACCCAACCGCAAACTATGACGTGAATTATGTAACAATTCAAATTCTGTAAAAAATTTTATACGCTTAACTCGTTGTATCATCTAAGAGTTAAGCTTAATTCCGATTAAAAGTCCTAAAGTCCACTTCTCCAGCTATTAGGTATGGATGGGGTTACACAGAACGTCTGTAGAAACAAAAAATGTAGCCCGTAAGAAAAATTAGACTTTAGACGCAGCTGTTCGTCCATCATCGGTTATCCTATCAGATGGCCAGTGGTTACAACACATTTTTTAAGTCATCTAACTCCCTTAAACCTAAAAGGTTGAACTAGTGATTCACACGATTTCCCGGTCTAGATGAAGACTAATTCTTTTCATTAGAGGGATTTTTGTTTTTGTAATAATTAACGTTAAGATGAATCGAAATACCTCTTTACAGAGTTGATGGCCATATTTTTCGATACATCTATTTTGATACACATAATTTACATCAGTTGCATAGAGGATATCAAATATCCTCATTTAAACGATTGGGTTAATTGTTTCTTATATGGAAATTAAAGATAATCAAAAGCTGACCAAGAGTTACATCCAGTTAATGGGATTAAGCTATCGCTGTAAAATTATATACTTCAAAGTTATTCAAAGAGTTCAATCCAGTTATTGAATTTATCGTTTCTTGCAATAATGCGAAATGTAATCAATATGAACCCAGACGTCTTAGAAACAGACGCATTCTGAACATTTTGGAACACGAAGTTTACCTTTGCTCTTCTATACATTCTTCTAGAGGTAGAATGCTTAAAAATACTATTATAGACAATGCTTTAGACATACATCGTCTAAGGACCTCTACAACTTTGGATTTCCTTCTTTTACATAAGGTGTCAAAAGACTTACTTCTTATAGTACATTTATTGATGATAAATAAATAAATATGGTCTTTCCCTAGAGAACCACAATTCATAGGAATTACTGGAGGAAGTTCTCTGAAGGCATAAAAAAAAAAAAAAAAAAAAGGACATTTTGTTGGAATTTTTAATAATCTATATGTTTCAAAAATTTTGTGTTATTTACAAAGTTTTGTGGCAATACTGCTTTAATAACGACTGAGATCCGTACAATCCGTACATTATAAGTCAACCTCGTAATTTCCAACAGAACAACTTGTTAACGACGTAGCATATGGTACGATTACTTGTTATCATTCGGCATTGAGTTTAATTTCTGCTGATGATTTTGGGTCAAATAAAAAAAAAAATATATATATATATATATATATATATATATATATATATATATATATATATATATATATATATTATATTGCGAAAATGAATAGATAAATTAACATCAAACACCACATAGTAGCACACAATATAGTATGCTAACACATTGCTCAATGGGCCTTAATAAGAGTTTATTCATTCCGTAACTTTGCTTTGCTGATCTTGTAACTTTTTTAGCTTTAGGCAGTAGATACAGCACAGAATGAAAACATTAGCATTAGTTAAAGTTAGTATTATTGTTTTTATATAATTCAAGGGAATTATTGAGTTTATACAACGCCAGCTACTACTCAGGGCGAACCAGTTTTAATTATACCATAATCAAAACTGAAGAGAAAGTATAAAAATTTGCCACAGCTTTGAAAAACAAATCGATATGTCGTTTACAAAATCTTAGACCAAGATATATAATAGACAACCTCCTGATAATGTTGAAGCGACCTCATAAGGTCGCCTGCAGGCAGACCACCGTGAGAACGTGTCTACCGAGGAATATAATCTCTTACGAGAGAGGTCTGCGTTTCAGTGTACTCAGCACCAAGTACGCAACACTTCCTCGGCGAGCACGTAGTTTGATGCTTGACCTCATCAGAAAAGCAGTCTGCTGGTAACAACCATTACGGACGTTACCTAAGTTTTATAACCTCTTATTGAGCGATGATGCTTCTGTCGCAATAGCTCTTTTGCTCTCTAATCATTAATCATTATAATCTATCTAAATATAAATTAAACCTATTTGTAATGTGACTGGTTTATTGATCCAGGAATTGAACGAAAAGATTGTGTTAATTAAATACTTCTGTGGTATAAAGAGGACCTATTTCCTATTATAATAGGAAACAATTTACTATATGTTAATGTCCATAATTTAACAAAAATTTTCATCTCTAAACATCTACCTGATTGTGTTTATTATTATTGAAGAATAAAATGTATGAAATATAATTGATGATTAAACGAACTTACCTGTAAGTGAAGTTCTATCACAATTATGTGAATACATTTTATTCGAAAATAATAATATAAGGTCCCTCCCATACCCAAAACCCATGAGTATAATACGAAAATTTTGTTAAATATTCTCTAAAGAATGAAGCTTGGCCCGGACGTAGGCTGGGACAGCGTGTCCATCAGGGTGGTCAGTTTTAAAAAACAAAATAAATAAAAGTGCGAAATTGCCAGTACAATGAAAGTGTACCTGATTGTGTTTATTATTATTTTCGAATAAAATGTATTCACATAATTGTGATAGAACTTCACTTACAGGTAAGTTCGTTTAATCATCAATTATAACAAAGGCTACTATTTATCTCGAAGAATTCCACGGTTCCCGCGGGATACCGCTAGTAAATAATAATTTATAGGCTTTTCCGAATATTTTGTAGCATAAAAAAAACTTATATTGATGTGTAGTCCGATATCCATGCTACAGTAAGTTCTAGGCCACACTTCTATTATCAGAGTGAGATATTCAGAACTAAAATCGAGTCTAAAATAATAAATAGTTAAACAAAACCGGAGGGGGTTCTTGATGTAAAGATCAAAAAGAAACAATCTATAAACCGTTTTCTTAGAAAGTGTAGCCGTTAAAGGATTTTACAATAACAATTTATTCATGTAAATTAATTCAATCGTTATTGAATAATGCCAAGGGCTTTCACCAAAATACATTAAAATCTCCGTTTAAGCAAATTTAAGGCGCCATTTGGTGCCGAGTTGATTGAGCAGATTGAGAATTTTACTAGATTTACATATAAATGTGGAATTTGCTAGATTATAGTTGTTAAAATAAGATGGGGTGGAAGAGACCCGCGGGCGATGATCAGCGTTTTACGGCGTACGTAGGTATTTTAGGGTTGAAGTGATTTATAAATAATTGAGATTAGACCAGATTGAATTTATTGATCAGTGATTACTAACTGGCTCAGACGACGTTGTTTTACCATTTCAGATTTCTATGAATATTGGGTGTAGGTGTCAGGTGTTTTGGCCCTACCAGCCCGCGAAAATCAAATTCTTGCCGATTCTTGTATGAAAATTGGGCTATACCTTGCGTCTTAACCAAATCGTCGGTAAAAATTTTGAAATATTCTCAATATTATGTAAAAAAAAGATTAGTAAGATATTAACAGGGAATTTCTAATAATCTGATTTTCTATGTTTAATTAGTGGCATGGCGGTTCCACATGTTTCGAAACGTTTCATTACTTTTCTTTATAATACTTTTAAACCCCTGTTCACATTTCACTATAATAAATATAAAAATTTGAAAGAAGATTCTTCATGCATACGTGCTTCAGACGCAGAATGACGCAAATATAGTCCATTTTCTGGCATTCTCCTTTAATTTAGTTTTAAATATTAGAATAACACATTCGAGGTTTATGGCAATGAATTTTGCGAGCATTATATTATTTATGCATCTACATGTTTTTAATAGAAATTATGCTCGAAAATTCCCACTCACCTTATATTGGTTCCCGAAAGTAAATTTTTTGGAAGGAATCAATATGAAGTAAATGAGTATATTTATTAAAAATATGTAGATACATAAATGTTGTGCCTGCAAAACTCATTGCTATAAGCCTCGGTGTAATTAGCCCACTATTAAAAACTACATAAAATTTGAATTTTCTCGCCCGGATGGCACCTTAACGGAAAATATCAATCACAAAGGGTAAAACAAAGTGAAGCGGGTCAGCTGGGAAAATATAAAATAATGCTCATATCCCGAGAATCTACATCACTTTAGCGTTATCGCGCGAAACACAATACATCATATACATCGCGCGCTTCGTACCCGGACGTCCGCTTCCGTTCAACATATAAACGGTTATGTATAGCTAACATAAATTTATTGTGGAATTTCTGCAGCTTACAACAGCTACTCAGTCATGGGTTCTTCCGATTTAGCGATGTTATATTTTGTACAAAGGATATAGAAACGAGTTTAAAAGACCTGTACAATTTTCAATTTTTAGGGTTCCATACCAAAATGGTAAAAATGGAACCCTTATGGTGAGACTTTCTCCGTCCGTCCGTCGGTCCGTCCGTCCGTCCGTCCGTCCGTCCGTCTGTCACACTCGATTATTTCAGTAACTATTAAAGCTATCGACCTGAAATTTGGAATGGTTGTAGGTAATTGCGGCGCGACATTATTGCAACTGTCGAAAAAAATACCGTTCCCCCCTTATCTCCGAAGTTTACCAATTCAAAAATCTGAAATAATTATGATCAATAGAAGTGAACGTATATTTTACAGGAAAAATAAAATCATTTCTCTAACTATTATACTTTTTTGATAATAACAATAAACCGGCAAAAACAAAGTTATGTTTGCGGTTTGCCAACAAAAGTACGTAGGTACATGTAAATTATACTCGTAAATTCATGAACCAAAGTGATTCTTTTAATGTTTAACTTCTTTTATGGTATGGAACCCTCGGTGCGCGAGCCCGACTCGCACTTGGCCAGTATTTTTTTACACGACTGCCCAAAAAAGGAGTGTAATGTTTTTAGAGTTCACTTATGTATGTATGTATGTATGTGAGTTTCTTAATTCCGTCATAGCTACTGAATAGATTTGGACATAATAATATGGGCTATCGTTAGGATCCATGCATCATTCAGAGTGACATAGGCTATATATTTTTTGGAATAATTCGTGTTACTGTGGCGCAGTCGTGTTTTTAAATTATTTACTTCTAAATTGTATCTTCTTGTCATTCCGTCAATCAACTGAGCGAACATTCACTATTGAGTTCTAATCCTTATAGAGATAACAAAAATTACTATCCCAAGAGAGCCAACTGTTAAAGGATAATGCCGATTTTTGTATGAACATTGGGCTATACCTTGCGTCTTTACCAAATCATCGCTAAAACATTAGAAATATTATCAATATTTTGTAAAAAAAAGATGAGTAAGATATTAACAGGGAACACGTAATAATCTGATTTTCTAAGTAGTTCATTTTCTAAGTTTTATAAGTGGCATGGCGGTTCCACATGTTTCGAAACGTTTAATTACTTTTTTTTATAATACTTTTGAGCCCCTTTTTAAACATTTCACTAACATAAATATATGCATTATTAAAATTTGAAAGAAGATTCTTCATTCATACATGCTTGAGACGCAGAATGACGCAAATGTAGCCCATTTTCTGGCATTCTCCTTTCCCGCTTCTACGCCACAATATGGCGGAAACCGTCCCTGTGGAAACGCTCGTGAGGACTTTAGTGTATAGTGATTTAGTGTGGCGTGTACCGCGGTCGGCTTACTACTGACTCCGTTGGTGTCAAAACCAACATTTTTGACACCAGTAAACTGGCGATATTTTTTGTGCTGTTTGCCTGGTCCCGTGTGACGACCTCCGTGGCGCAAGGGACGCACGGTCGGATACGAGTAGGAGGTCGCGGGTTCGATTCCCGCCACGGGCCACTTTGGAATTATATAATTTCTAAATTGGCTCAGCTCTGGTCTGGCGGGAGGCTTTGGCCGTGGCTAGTTACCACCCTACCAGCAAAGACGTACCGCCAAGCGATTTAGCGTTCCGGTACGATGCTGTGTAGAAACCGTTAGGGTGACGTAACTTACCCCCTCCAAGTTAGTACGCTTACATCTTCAGCTGCATCATCTCCTACCATCAGGTGAGGTCGCAGTCAAGTACTTGTATAGCGTAAAAAAAATGTATATAATTATATATCTATTCCTACCACCAATGAATACTGACATTTTCTTTATAAGGAAACATAAATATTTCTGACTAGGTATCAAAATGAAGGAATATTAAATCCCGATCAATCAAACCCCCTTATTAATAAGACGGCACATCAAAGTGACAGCTCAATATAGCCGTCATGGCGGCGCGGGGTATTTTACACCCCATTTGAGGCGGCTTCCTGTTATTATGCCATTGACGCAGCAACGGGTTGACGCCAGGCTTTGATTAGTGTTAAGCTGACTTTTCACATATTGTAGGTGTTCTATGATTTATGAAATATCTTCTAATGTGTAATATTCTCGTGTTACAAATGTTTGTAACCGAACTCCTCCGAAACGGCTGGACCGATTGTTATAAAATTTTCTGTGTATGTTTGGCAGATCTGAGAGTAGGTCGTAAAGTCGTAAATTAATGTAGTCTGAGGTCGTAAACTATTTCTGATATCCTTTATGACAAAGCATCGTCTGACGGGTCAGCTTGTCTAGTATACAAAATTTTTGTGTTAATGTTTCTTAACGAACTCCTCCGAAAAGGCTCGACCGATTATGATGTGTGTGAGTATGTTCGATAGGTCTGAGAGTGGGTTGTAAGCTAATTTTCATACACCGCAATGGCAAAACAATGTTTGCGCGGTCAGCTAGTAATATATACGTTGCAATATCACCTGAGGGGTAAGTACGAGTTTTATTTTCGAATTTCGAGTCGACTCGCATCGTACGATCGAATCGAATTCCTCCATACATTTACAGCTAGCGCCATCTATGGTCAGTCGCTGACATACCTACGCCTCCAAATCAAGAGTGAATATAGGCATTTCCTAGACAACCGCGCTCCGCCTTAGGCTGTATCATTACTTTCCATCAGCTTATATTATAGTTTAAAAAAATTAACTATGCAAGATCAATTCTATTTTCAGAATTGCAAACACGCATAGAAGACCAAGAGGCCGCCCTCCACTTCAAAAGTGCGGCAAAAATACTTTGCCTAAATTGGCAAACCCGAGCCGTCGCTACACAATCTTTCACGCACACTAGCATCCGCGTACCATACAAATTTCAAATTGACACACTCACACTACAAAAAAAAAAGTTGCCGCACTCACGGAGCTGTCGTTGTAAGGTAGGGCTCTATCTAGTCGGAGCGCGAGCGACGGGCTACCATCTATGCAACCACGTTATGTCACAGTGTTAAAAGATTTTTCAAGACATTTGCTCATAAGTGGATCTAATTTCACCCGCAATTAGGCACATAATGACACTTTTAATCGCAAACTGTGACTTTTTCATTACTATTATTCACTAGTGAGTTAGACAGTTTTTTCAACACATTTGCTCATCGCAAACGGTGACTTTTTCATTTCTATTATAGAGACTAGTGAGTTATACAATTTTTTTTTTTAATTTTATCTACTAAATAAAATTATTTTTAGTATTATTTTATTTACAAGTGTGTTGAAAAACGTAGTATGATACACGTGAGTATTGATGATTACCGTCCTCGGCTATCTTAAGACCCTCACCTAACGGCTCGGGTCTCAATGGCGCCTCAGCGGTAATCACCAACTTTACTCACTTGTACCATAAACTACTAATATCTTCTTTAAACTGTTTATTATCAGAGAGAAGGTGCATATTATTCCACTTTTGTATATTATTATTATTGCATGGAAAATGTCACTATTGCTACAAACGTCAAGTATTTTCCGTCGGCAGTGAAGGCGGGCGGGCATATTTTATTCACGAACGGACTGTATCGGGCGATTTAAATTCGATTTACTATTTCCACTTGATTTGTTTTCGTTTTGATGGCAAAAGGGAATTATTTATGGTGGATTTAGCTGTCTGTGAAGATTTTGGGGCGAGTAATCGCTTAACTTATCCCACTTAAATTTGATTTACTGATTTAATAGGTACTGTAAGTGTCATTATATTTTTATGCGAAAAGTTAAAACTATCTATGTAGTACCGACCAAATCGCGCAGCGGTAGTACTCTTGCTCTCTGCGTTCGGAGGTCGTGGGTTCGATTCCCACCACTTGTCACACAAAAAATTTCAAAATTTTTGTGTGATAAGCATGAATATTTTCCAGTTACAAACACTCGTTTCTTCAAAATATTGTATTTCTGTAAGTATGTTAAATAAGATGTGGTTATATTTATCCCAGCAAAAACATTTTCATGTAAAATGTTGCCAAGACGAGAACATGTGGCTCACACTATCAAAAAGTTATCAGATCTCATGTAGAGCAAGACTTCTAACTCTACACGCCCTAACTCTATAAATCCTAACTTTATAAACTCTACACTTTAGTCAAAATATATTATGTCTTGGCTGTTTCGGTACCGTCACATGGGCGTAAAGTGAAGAATTTATTCACTGTTCAGTACTTTTCTAATAGAGTTTTGCAAGTGGCATAATGGACCATGCAAAATTCAAGAAATTTCACATTAAAATTAAATGGTATCACCATTGTTATGGGAAAAAACTTCCATTTATTAAAAATATCCTCTAAAGCAAAGGAACACACTTTTGCAAAGTGTGATGAAGTATTTGAAACCAATGCAGTTAGTAAAACCTAAGTGCAGTTTCTGAGGAGACTCAATACCTATCTAATAAATAATCGTTACTACAGAAACTAGGTATTGTATATCAGAAAAGTACAAAGTCAGTGAATAATATTTTTACTTTACACCCATGTGACAGTAACGAAACAGCCAAGACATAACATATTTTGACTAAAGTGTAGAGTTTATAAAGTTAGGATTTATAGAGTTAGGGCGTGTAGAGTTAGAAGTCTTGCTCTACATGAGATCTGATAACTTTTTGATAGTGTGAGCCACATGTTCTCGTCTTGGCAACATTTTACATGAAAATGTTTTTGCTGGGATTTCACTTCTTTTTGTAAGTTGTTTACGACTATATTTTTTATTTGGTTAATTTCCTTTTCTCTGGTGTATTTCTTGAATATCATTGCAAGGTGGATATTTGTCCGAATCAAGTATCCCCCCCCTCTATCATTTAAATGAGGGAACCCTCCTTGGTTCACCTAGTTTATTTTTTTCCTTATTTGTAGTTTATTACAAAGAGTCCCTATATCAATTTTGAGACCTCTAGCATCAATATTTGCGGTAATTTCATACAAACTTCCATCCCCTATTTTAAGGGGTTGGGGGGTTAAATTTCCAACTTTTGGAATTTTTTTGTCGATTGTGTGCTAATACTAGCTTATATACCAAATTTCAGAAATTAAGTTTTTATTATACCTATATACTTATGGGAAACCCCATACGAACTTCCAACCCCCTAATTTTATGGATGTGGGGTGATTAACTAAAAATCCTGAAACACGTAAGAGTCCCTATATCAATTTTGAGACCTCTAGCATCAATATTTGCGGTAATTTCATACAAACTTCCATCCCCTATTTTAAGGGGTTGGGGGGTTAAATTTCCAACTTTTGGAATTTTTTGTTGGTTGTGTGCTAATACTAACTTATATACCAAATTTCAGAAATTAAGTTTTTATTATACCTATATACTTATGGGAAACCCCATACGAACTTCCAACCCCCTAATTTTATGGATGTGGGGTGATTAACTAAAAATCCTGAAACACGTATTTAATTGTTTATTACAAAGAGTCCCTATATCAATTTTGAGACCTCTAGCATCAATATTTGCGGTAATTTCATACAAACTTCCATCCCCTATTTTAAGGGGTTGGGGGGTTAAATTTCCAACTTTTGGAATTTTTTTGTTGGTTGTGTGCTAATACTAGCTTATATACCAAATTTCAGCTTTCTAGGTCTTCAGGAAGTACCTAGGAATTTTGATGATCATCAGTGAGTCAGTCAGTCAGTCAGTCAGTGACGAAATTTGGGTTTTTTAGACGTCAATAAAATCTAAAGTATAAGACCTATAAAATTGAAACTTTATAGGTTTAATAAGTTCACTGGCGACATCATTTTCCGAGAATTTTGATTATCTGAAATAATTCAGGCCTAAGTTATAAGGGTTTAAAAATACGGCGAAACACTTCGAGAAAAGATAGGTAGTGCCCTCGCGCTTCGCTTGGCTCGTCTTGGCGGGGACACTACCGTGTCCCCAGATCAGTTAATGTGACAATATCATACTAACCTGTTACAAGAGCCTGTATATTAGGCCTATGTGAAATAAATATATTCTTGAGTTTTGAATTTTTTGAGTTATCTAATACTCATAACACAAGTTATCGCTTAATTTGGGGCTAGATTGCGATGTGTGTAAATTTTTTTTTCTTAAAAGAGGGAAACGTTTTCAAAATATTTCACTCAAAATATTGATTTTTGATACTGGATTATAAAGTTATATACAAGTTAGTGGATTATAAAGTTATAAGTCACAATGTTTATAACCAAACTGCTCTGAACTGCTAATTTTCATATTGTACATGGCAAAGCAACGATTGCCCGGTCAGCTAGTTCATTAATAAAATATTGAAGTAAAGTTTCCTCTCCACGACTCATCTGTGCCGAAAACACCCAAAACTTTTCGATAAAAATCTATAGCGTATCAACTACAAGTTGTCAAGGTAATTAAATTTTGTAAACAAATCCAAGCGGAGCATCAGAAATGGAAGACTTCCTCCAATTTACGTATCGCATTCAAAAACGGCAGAGACTAATTGGAAACGCTAAAGACCTGGGGAACAATGGGACATTCCGCATGACCTAGATTCACACAATACCTAACTTGCATCTGTCTAAGGTACTAGCACAGGAACTCTTTATGATATCGACATTTTTGTCGACAAATCAGTTTTTGACATCTAACGTTGCATGATAGACATAGATTGTGTTCATCATATCGTATTTTTTTATTTTGAATTTGAGAATATTATTATATTTTGAGTACGTTTACTCTTTTACTGAACTTACTGAACTTAAAAGCATTTTTACTCTACCTTTACATACAGGCATTTTAACCCAAACAAATGGCCCACGGATTTTTCTAAAAACAAATTTTGTGTGGGGGCTAACCTAAGGTTTTTTAGAAATGGCGCTGAAATTTATTTGTAAATGTTAAAGTTACATATACATTACTTTCGCTAATTAGATTTTTGTTGATACGTAATATTTACTTTTTGTAGGTATTATAACGGTATACTGTGACAGGATATTGCCAAATAATAATAATTATAAAACAATATAAACCAAACATTATACAAACATCGTAGACCACTTCTTCAGACACTCGTTTTCGTCATGACGTTATAAAATTCAGCTTCAAGAAACGTATGCTCCCAAGTACTTACTTATGACAGTGTGATACTTATATAGTTTTATCACGACAAGAAATTCTATGTTGTGCTAGCTCTGATTCATTTCAACTTCAGGAGCTCATGCTACGTCGCGTTAGTTCGCAGTAACTTTTACTATTGTCAGTGCGTATAAGTTTTATCTGGGCCAGACGTCAAAGTCCATGCTAGCCCTGATACGTCAGTCTGTCGTGTGAAACAGTTCAGCTTTAGGAGTTATGCGATGTCTGCTTGCAGGAATTTATGCGCGCAGGAATCAGTGTGCGCTTAGCCTGAGATTTGCGAGATTGCTTAGTGTGAGTTTAGCTTGAAATTTGCTTACTACACTGGCTTACTAATCATGTTATCATAATCAAGAGATCATATTGTTAGGAATGAGGATATCCATAGACGAACTAGAGTTGCATGGCTCAATGTATCGTAAAGCTGAAGTGGCAATGGACAGGGCATATAGTTCGCAGAACCGGAGAATATTGGGTTGTTAGGAATGAGGATATCCATAGACGACCTAGAGTTATTGGCATGGCTCAATGTATCGCGAAGCTGAAGTGGCATTGGACAAGGCATATAGCTCATAGAACCGGAGAATATTGGGTTGTTAGGAATGAGGATATCCATAGACGAAGTAGAGTTGCTTGGCTCAATGTATCGCGAAGCTGAAGTGGCATTGGACAAGGCATATAGCTCATAGAACCGGAGAATATTGGGTTGTTAGAAATGAGGATATCCATAGACGAACTAGAGTTGCTTGGCTCAATGTATCGCGAAGCTGGAGTGGCAATGGACAGGGTATAGCTCATAGAACCGGAGAAAATTGGGGACTCAAAGTGCTGGCGACCTCGCATAGGAAGTTGTCAGAACTCAAACCAGATTTATTGATGACATTAGAGAGTTACGGGAAATGGAGGCTTTTTGCTGGACATCCGGCGGCTAAAAAAAAAACAATTGAACGATCTTTATTAACTACATACTAGCTTTCGCCCTCTCCGCACTAGCTAAATTAAATATTCAACAATGCTATTACTAGCTGACCCGGCAAACGTTGTTTTGCCATTAGTGATATAAAATGAGCTTACGATCTATTACGTTACCTTATAATAGTACGAAACCGCAACAGTGTACTTTCTCTTTACAGAAATAACATTTTTTGCATAAAATAAATTAATACTGAATATTTAAAAGTCGTAGAACAAAAATTGTTAGTATTAGTAAACAACTAAAGGCCGAGAGCAATTTAGTATTTTTATATAACCCAGTATATTTGATCTAAACATCGAACGTCCGATTTGATAGACTGACAGACGGACGGACGGACGTTGTAGTAGCGAAATAGAGTTATTAGGGTTCCATACCAATTTGGTAAAAATGGAAACCTTATGATGAGACTTTCTCCGTCCGTCCGTCCGTCTGTCACACTCGATTATTTCAGTAACTATTCAAGCTATCGACCTGAAATTTAGAATAGTTATAGATAATAGTGACGCGACGTTATAGCAATCGTAAAAATATGAAAATTGTTTTTATTTTTATTTAAAAAGGGGGGAAAACCGGGTCGATAAAATTTCAAAATGAGATAACAATATTGAGTGGGGTATCATATGAAAGGGCGTTACTTGTGTATTCTAAAACCGATTTTTATTTATTTTTATGCCTGATAGTTTTGGATTTATTGAGCAAACTGTCGAAAAAAATACCGTTCCCCCCCCTTATCTCCGAAGTTTATCAATCGAAAAATCTGAAATAATTATGATTAATAGACATTAATGTATATTTTACAGGAAAAATAAAATCAACTCCCTAACTATTATACTTTTTTTGATAATAACGATAAACCACCAAAAACAAAGTTACGTTTGCGGTTTGCCAACAAAAGTACCTACATGAAAATTATACTCGTAAATTCATGAACAAAAGTGATTCTTTCAATGTTTTACTTCTTTTATGGTATGGAACCCTCGGTGCGCGAGTCCGACTCGCACTTGGCCGGTTTTTTAATTTCAGAACTCTAAAAATATAGATAAACCCGAGATAGCTCTTTCTCGACCGTTATACCGCGAACATTTTTCAAGATTCCACCCCCCCTCAATCCCTCCCCCCTCGAGATAAGGCTGAGTACCTTTCCATTGCGCCGCAAATCGCCTTCCATTTGTCTGTTTTAAACTAAATGACATTTTAATAGGCGGAACGCCACTTTCCTTCGTGCCATGATTTCTCTTTAAATACTGTGCTACTGAAAGGTTTTATTTACCACTAGCCAACCCGCTTTACCAGGATAATCCGTGGAATTTTAAAAGAATGTTTCCTTATCCCTTGTCTACATTTTACAGGGAATATCCGCGCGAAAATTCAGCTTTCTAGGTCCAAGATTCATGCTATTCTAACTCAAAATATCTTCATTTCGTAGAGGCCTAAATACAGGCTCTTATAAACTTGATATTTTATGGTGATAACTACAGGTCGACTAAGTTTACGTAGGTTCGAACGCGCCCTCAATGTGACCTCAATAACATTAACCTTAGAAGCAAAAACAAACTGGTTGTCCATAGCACGCGTCTTACTAAAATAAGTAGATCGTTTTTATGCAATTGCATTAGATTTTATAATAAACTGCCATCCAGTGTATTCGACATGTCGCTCAATAAGTTCAAAGGTTTTGTCAAGCCGAAACTTATAAAAAAGGCATATTATAGCATAAAAGATTACTTAAATGAAATCAATCCATGGGAGTAAATTGCTCTAATTTAAATTTATAGCTAGTTCTAATTTATATTATATTGTGAAATAGTGATAACAAAAAAAATAATAATACCCGGCTGAGTTTGTTGTGGGCTTCTTCTCAGTTCAGGGCGCGTTGGAACCCTCGTAAACTTAGTTTTTAAGTCGTTAAATAGTTATCACTATTAATAAGTATATGTACCTACTTGACATTCATAAGTGCTAACAAGTAGTGGCCAATATGAAATAAATGATTTGAATCTTTGAATCTTTGAATCTTTGCCCTGAGAAGAATCTCACAACAAACTCAGCTGGTTCTTGTTTTCTGTTATCACCACTTCACAATGGCTCTTAAAAACTGTTTGAGCTGGTACAATTACAGCAATTCATTCGCTCCCAAGGATTTGATTCATATGAATTATCTTTAATACTATAGTAAGCCTTATTATTGAGCTTTCTTTTTACAGCCATTTTGAACTTATTTGAGGGATAAGTTTAATATTTCATTAGGAAGTTTGTTGTAAAAGCGTATCCCATTTAATCTAATACGACGACTCCGTTATGTTTAAAATGCGGGTTTGCAAGCTTCACATACTTTTAAGTGCGTAACCACGCGTAACGGAGAACTTAGGCTTACAAACCTTCTAGAAGGATAAAATAAAATAACATTTTTTTTTTGACTCTTATTTCTAACAGGACAGATTAATTTGTTTTGCTATAATCCGCTACTTGAAAAGATTATGTATGGTACAATATGTAGGAACACTGCCCACATGAAACACCACACACAATATCTAACACTTCCTTCGAAGCACGTTTCGTCCCGACACCGGGACATCCTCAGGAGACGTTGACTTCACAATGCGAAAACGAAGAGTCTTATTTCCAATTTTCTAATGCACTACCCAGTGTCCATAGTAAGGATCAACAAACTTGAGATCTCAGTACAATACACCGTGAGCCAAAAACACTGCACACGATTTATTTCACCCCATTCTGGTGATTATCTATCAGACGGCGCGGAAAAATGTCTTGCGATGCAATCTGGATACACGCCAACTGTATGCTTTTGTATCCGACTCGTAAAAAGAGGGATGTTATAATTTTGACGCCGTTTTCTCGTTTGTATTCCGCGAAACGAGTGCAGTGATACTTTATACTGTGTACGGCTTATTTATATTGTACTATTTTGCTTCGTTCAATTCTTGTGCCAGTATTTTTTGACAGGTTTTTGCTGTTAATTAAATCTATGAAATATTCATTGAAATGTTAAACACACACTATTCATATTTACTTATATTTATGATTTTTCGAGCTTATTTTTAATTAAAACAGTTGTTACTATATGGAAGTCTTTGATAAATAATTAATGAACATCACAAAATGCTGATTTATTAAAAAATGTTTTTAGTGAGTAGGCACGGTTGTAAATTCATCCAATACTGCGGTTTATAGAGAAGTGGATTTTGTAGATCATTGTTGTCTAACATGGTAAAAATGATGATGATGCTGTTAAATAAATTGAACAATCAACCAAGAGAAATGACCATGCAAAGTTTATTCCAAACCACTCCGGTGATTAACTGTCCGACGGACCGGAAAAATGCGCCGCTTTTACCAAACTGGGTGGGTGCCAAGACTGTACCCCTTTTATGTCTCGCAGTGTAAATAGATTATCGACAATACGATATTGATGATAGCACATTATCTATATTTGGCACGGCGTTTGATAAATGAGATGTCTTTGAAATTTTTCTATACAAAAATTTTAGGGTGGGCAATATTTTTGGTCCATTGTGTATCCACATTTGAAGTTCTTTGAAGTATCAATAATTCTTACAATGCAATTCTGTTCGTTAAGTTTTCTTAATATTATTATCGAATAAATATAATAATGTTTTAAATATTATATGGAAGCAGGCGTTATTTTGCGGAAATCCATAATTAGCAGGACAGATTAATTCGTTTTGCTATAATCCGCTACTTGAAAAGATTCTGTATGGTACAATATGCAGGAACACTACCCACATGAAACACCACACACAATTATTTAACACTTTCTTCGACGCACGTTTCGTCCCGACATCGGGACATCCTCAGGAGATGTTGAATCCACAATGTAAACTCGTAGAGTCAACATATTTAATACTACCCGTTCGAAATATATTAATAATAATAAAAACTTACAACCACTGATAAGAAAAATCGGGATATGGGCATCCAAACGATTTACGTACACCTTTTTCGTACAAGCAAACAGTAGCGCCATCTGTCAAAATTCTATACGTGACCGCTGAAAAAGCTACAGCGTGGCCTTACTGTTGGTGGCAAAACAAGCATTTTTGGCACCGATAAACTGGCGACATTTGTTCGCGCCATCCGCCCAGTCCAGGGTATGTGTCTTTTCTTACGACACACTAATTGTACGGAGGAGAATTACTTTTGGTTGGTGCAATATTTTTTATCGAGAAGAAGTGCAGAAAGTTAAAATATTGAACTTAACGTGATACAAAATACAGTTGGTAGGTACTCTATGACGATTTTAGGGTTCCATACCAAAATGGTAAAAATGGAACCCTTAATGGTGAGACTTTCTCCGTCCGTCCGTCCGTCCGTCTGTCACACTCGATTATTTCAGTAACTATTCAAGCTATCGACTTGAAATTTAGATTAGTTATAGGTAACAGTGACCCGACGTCATAACAATCGTAAAAATGTGAAAATTGTTTTTATTTTTTACTCTATACAAGTTAGTACTTCACTATGATGTCACCTGTTGGTAAGTGATGATACAGCCGAAGATGTTATCGTACTAACTTGGAAGGGGTAAGTAAATTCACCCTAACGGTTTCTACACAGCATCGCACCGGAACGCTGAATCACTTGTCGGTGCGTCATTGCTGGTAGGGTGGTAACTATAGCCACGGCCCAAACTTTAGAATCCTAAGATATCCAATAAGTATAATATCTGCTTTGTAAGTATAGTATAATGACAGTGAAAAGATTCGAAAAATATATTTCGCGAAATCCATGATCGGTTTATATTCAAATCCTCGAGCAATATTGCAGTTTTCCAAACAAGTATTGGGCATACCCATTCTGAATTCGCGGATTCCTTTATTCAGAGCATTTTACATTTCGCCTCAAGGGTGTGGTGCATACATATTATTCACCCGGCTTGGCCTGTCTCCAGGAGAGGCGTTTCATTCTATTTGTTTGCTCTTGTGAGATAGGATGCACTTTAGGGTTCCTTCAACGTTTTATCATTTAAGATTTTTTTACTGACGAGGATTCTTGAAATGATGATAATAATAATATGCTTTCGTCTCCTGCCCCCTGATTGCGTAAGAAAAACGTATTCATCGTTATCGTAATCGCTAGCGAATTCTGCGGCGCGATTGACTGACGCAAATCAGGAACCCAAATTTCTCTCTTGAATCTTGAATCTTGCATCTCATAACAAGTGAGAAAATTTGTATGTAATTAGGCTTTGAAAATAGCAATTTCCGAGTTTCTTGCCAGTTCTTCTCGGTGCAAACCTGCTTTCCAAACTTGGGCGTAGAGTTATGACTTTTTGGACTTCTCAGTTCAGAGTTACGTCAGAACCCTCGTTAACTTAGTTATTTAGTCGTGAAATGGTTATTACTAAGTAAGTACATAAACTGACTATTTATAAGAGCCCTGTAAGGCCTATATGAAAAATTATTTGATATAAATATCCTATTTCCTGTAAACTAAATAAAGAAGCAAAAAGAGTTCCTACTAAAAAAAGTCACATAGTCTACTTTGTACACCCGAGTCTTTAAATATATACCTATCTTATATGCCTATATTTAATATGTGAATATATTACTATGTATATTATATATCATATTTATGTACTATGTATGTATTATATTTAAGTGTATATGTGTGTAATTGTATTTTTGTATATTATATTTATATTTTTATAAAATATATGTACCTGTTTTTATATTTACATAAATATATAATATATTGTTTTGATTTAATTCATCCACCAACGTCTCTCTCGCACGTCCTAAGGTCGACTGGCAGAAAATCCTCATTTTGCATTAAGTCCACCTTGTTGCATTTTTTTTTTACTTTGTAAATGGTGCAATAAAGTTTAAAAAAAAAACCAGCCTGCCTTATGAACTAAGGCTTGAAAGGTTTTTGTTTATTAATGTACTTAGGCTTCAAAAAAACTGGTTATAGTTGCCAATCAGCTGTGCTATTCTGCGATGGGTAGCTTAGTAAACCCTATTTATTTTTAGATATCTATGCCAAGGGGGCCTTATACGAGGAATTGAAATGAAATGAAATGAAATGAATTTATTTGCATAAAAACACGTAAATACAGGTGGAATACAAACAACAAAGGAGTCACAACACAGACGGGTGTGCAAATATTAATTGTGTTTATAAATAAACCTAGATTTATATTATTTAATTGTGTCAGTAATTAATAATGACCTACAGAACCCTCTCTCTCGCGGCAAATCTCGAACTTAGCCAATATTGTCAGCGCCTCTCATGGCCGAATCCACAGCAATTTGGGTTCGTTTCAAGTTTTGCGGCGTTTTAATTAACATAGTCTCATCAGTGGTTTATGGAAAATGGCTGCCATTTTGCTGGTAGTATTTCTCCTTCGTGTTCGTACCTTTATAAATATTAATTGCTATTTATCAAGCGCGAGCCGGACTCGTGCACTGAGGGTTCTGCACCATCAAGAATAATGCTCTGTAATATTAAAGTAAATTAAACACCCCTGCCCATTAAATCAAAAACGAGCATAAAAATCACATGATATGGGAGCTCTCCTTAATTTTTAATTTACCTTATAATTTCAACAGGAAGTATATAAATTAATATTCTGTGAAAATTGTAAGAGACTAACTGTTATCAATATCGAGCAAAAACAAGCAAAAAAATCTTAGTAGTAAATTGTATGGGAGCCTCTTAAAACATATTTTTTAGTATAATTGTTATAGCGGCAACAGATATACTGCATCATCTGTAAATATTTACTTATTACAACTAGCCACATTAATCGTTGTGTTCAACCCTAAAAACCATATACCTATAGCAATTATCTGAGAGACTACCATAACAACAAAAGATCATTCACTAAAGTAACGTCATAGAGAAATAAATAATATGCCTGGTAACTTTAGTAAAAATTACGCAAGTGAAATGTAACTAACCTAACCTAAACCTAACCTAACCTAACAATTTATTGAAAAACTCTGTCTTAACGGAAAGTTGAAGAGAAATGCCCTAGAGATTTTAACAAGCATTCAATCAAAAGGGACATTTTAGAAAACATTTAAAAGATGCACATAAAAGCCAGTCTAACTTAGGTTTACCCCATTCATAATACCCCCTGTAAGGCCGCTGGTCTATAGATATTGTGACAATACATTCCTTAGAAGTAATAATTATGGTACAAACGACTTAGTACGACGCGGTCTACCTTTTATACAGTTGAGACACATTTTGCCAATTCAGAATCAAAAGAAAACAATTCAGAATCTTGTTTCATCTTCAATCCTATCATATTAAATGATTGCTTGACCTTTATTGATTGTATGCAAATCGATTATTTTGGTTGATGAACGTCCACTCATATTTGAGAATTAAAAATTAGTAAAGCCCGTACTGTAACACCAATTCTAACTAAATGTAAAACTAATTTCAAATCATTATGCTAGTACCAGGCTTCT